>OY744520.1:22563377-22625877 GCA_963556195.1 Sepiola atlantica | reverse complement strand
ATAGAGACTATGGAGTTGCACTCTCCAGAGTACAAAGCCTGGGCAAGTAAGCATGAAGGACAAGCTGTTACCCCATGCAGCAGACTCTTCCCTCTCCATGTTGCTGGAATGGTCCATTGCAAAGGCAATTGCTGATAGACATGGTTTTAGTGCTGTTGCAGGAGTTACCAGAACGTTGCTGTATATAACCTCAGACTGCCTTAGCGACTCATGGTCCAGATTTTAATTCAGGGTTGACTCTTGAAGACTTTCCTATGAGTGGGTATGGCCGTAAAGCGGTGGGGGTTTGAGATCAGAGTTTTCTTTCTCTTAGATGAGTTGTCTTTTCAGACTAATAAGACGCATCTACCCAAATATCTCCACAAGATTATTGCAAAATTCATCAATACAAAATGAATACTGCTATTGGATTTGTCATAAAATTTTACTTGAGATAAGTTGTTTGATCTTGGCATAGAACTTTGTTTTCAATTGCATCCATAGACAGACAGACAGATAGACAGATAGACAGACAGACAGACACATTTGTATTATAGATTCCAAACTGACAAAATAATCTTTTATATATTTATAACCTATTCCTATTATCTATATATTAATGTCAACATTGTCTACCTTTGTATGTAAAGAAACAAATGCCATGCTCGGCAATTCAGTATCAACCAACAACAGACATACATGTATACACACAGAAAAGGAAGTTTGGAAGTAAATTTCTAAAAGCCAAGCATGTAAAACAAACGTTAAACTGAATATGATGATGATGGTAATGTCTCTTCTGACGATAGCCAGAAGCAAGTCCTAGTTAAGGAAATAAATCAATAGCTAAACATAATATCAACCCAAAAAAGTGACAAAATAAACGGTATGAAACAATGTCTTTTAACTCAGAGGAATGCGTATATCGTCGAAAAATTTAAGTTCAAAATAAAAAAACAAATGCATTGTATGGCTTTCTAACGGTTATTATTTTTCAATAAATTAGAATTTTATTTATCAACAATGCTTTTAAAAAGAACATTCCCAAATTTCTATAATAAAATACATTTTAAGTGAAAACAAGTTTGATATTAGCTTCACCTTTTCAACATACGAGGGTAGACATCTCATTGGTCGAGTTTAATCATGTGAAATAGATTGGAACTCTTCATTTAATTATTTCCATTAGAACTCTTTTTGAATTGTCTTCTTTTTGTTATTTTGTCGGATGTTGTCCATTTTGTTTATTAAATATTTCAGCAAAGTATAATCTAGTCCTGTTGGTCTTATTAAACTACCGTTGGGGATTCTCCTTTAGGGGCTAAGTGTGTCTTTTTATGCCATAAGCATAGCAATCCTGTTTTGTCAATTTTTGCATGAAAGGTTCGAGAATATGTTACATATTACTTAGCAGTATTTTGAAGTTATGTACAGATTATTTTCCAAATAGTAAAGCTTCACCTTAACTTCACCTCTCCCTACATGCGGTTATTTCTTACTAATGAGTCACCACTTACAAAAGCCACTCGAGGTAATGAGATGGATGGATTGTCAGTTTAGTGATGAAGAATATTACGAGAGGATTTAAAACAATTAATGGAATGAACAAAGTTTGATTACTTTTCGGAATGGTTTATGACCAGTATTTGTTTGCAATGGGTTTGAAGACGGCCATGTTCTAGTCTACAGGAAAGCAGTCTCGTGGTAATATGTTCCACGGATGAGAAGTTCTTGGAAATAAACTCTGTTCATGAAAATTCTGCCTGATGCTAGGCACACAGGGGGAGAAAGGAAAGTTCTTTTCAGTTGTGGTAGATGGATGAGTTCTTGTTGTGAATGGCTGGACTTAATCAAGTGATATAAAAGGATTCAAAGTTAGGAAGGTTGCAGTTAAGAAATTCCTTAGGAAAGATTGTCCTGTAGAGTTTGGATAGATAAAATCGTCTGAGACCCTTATGTGCTCTCTGAATATAATCAGAAGACACTCATAGATAAGGAAATGGTCCGCAGTTAAGTTAATGAAGTATGTTTTAATATTAACTTAACGAAAGGTTCATCCGTCACTCAATGTGAAGGTAGATATCTAATTGAGTGGTTTAATCATATGATTAGAAGGATTTGAAGTGAGATTTCAGTAAGAACACATGTGTAATATAAGGTTTGAATAGAAAGGGCTGCTCATAGATAAGTAAATTGTTGTTGTTTTCTTCTTCATGTTCTAGTCACCTGTTCAATAAAAGTGTGTCTGGATAACACCATCGCCCACCTCCAGGAGCGATCAACATTAATAGCCCTATTAAAGGGATATATAATCCATCCTTGAAGACTTTAAATACCTTGTTTCGTATTGTTTGCCACACGCTGGCTTTTCTTCTTAGAAGCTTCTTCGACTTTTAACTAATCTCTCTTACGCTCTTGTCTATGAGAGACTAAATAAGCATCACGATTTGTGCTTATCGTAATTACGATAAAGGAAATCAGAAAGATAATGGCGTCTTGTCATAGATGTTACTTTAGATTGATAGTTTTTCTAAAGTCAGTTTATATTAATAACTTTTAAAGATGTTGTTAGATTCGTGTTTGTCTTTTTATTATAATTATGATCCTTTGTAAATGAAGCATTGATTGTTTTGAATACAATTTTACAACTGTGAAATATTCATTCAACATCTGTCTCATCTTGTTACTGTTAATACGACTATGAGCAGATGACATCTTGTCATATACCTATTTCATCTGGTCTCAAAAACACCCTACAATTGGTCTGTTTTGCTACACATGGAGAGGTAAATAGTGCCCAATCCTCCAAATCAAAATAGCTCTCTCTTCTACCCAAAACCACAGCCTACTTGATTAATTGAGACATTTTGTATCAATTATTTACATGCTTTTAATGTCTGAATGCGTCTTGTGAATTATTATCGTGTTATGATTACCTGCTGACTAATTTTGTATTCATGTCATATTTCGTTGGGAGACTTTTGAGTGACCTTGTAAAGAAATCGTCACAAAAAAGTAATATATAGTATTGAATTTAGTAGTCAGTGCTTAGCTGTCTGACCAGTAGAGCCTTACTAAAAAGCTGAGATAGAAATAATTATGAACAAAATTAAATTCAAACAGTTAGAGATATTTTAAATAGAGTAGAGTATTTATTTACCTCCTCTCCAGGAGGCTAGGCACAAGGCCAGTTTTATCTTACTCCACAAGGTAAGATGTGACCCAAGGTCGGGTCGGGAAAGTGGGACTTGAAAAGCCAGCGCCCGAAAGGTGAGCACTCTGGCCATTAAAATTTGCCTGGGCAGCCCCGTCGGCATTCCCCGGTAGGGGCGCCTCAGGCAATAAGCAATAATCTTACTCCTCCCTAAAGAGGGGAGGCGAAGCCTGGGAGGGTGGACCTCCTAGAACTGCACAGGACAGACCCATAGACCGGCATAAATCAAGCCCCGAAGGCCAAGACAATACCAGTCTATGGGGTGCAGTATCCATCGGAACAGATACTACACTTTAATCTTAGCCAAAATGCCAAGGAGCATGATATTGTGGTTTATTTATCTACCTCCCACAAGGCAAGATGTGACACAAGGTCGGGAAAGTGGGATTAGATAAGCCAGCGCTCGAGAGGTGAGCACTCTGGCCATTTAAAAATTGCCTGGGCAGCCCCGTCGGCATTCCCCGGTAGGGGCGCCTCAGACAGTAAGCAATAAACTTACTCCTCCCCAAAGAGGGGAGGCGAAGCCTGGGAGGGTGCACCTCCTAGAACTGCACAGGACCAGACAACCCCCAATAGACCGGCGTAAATCCAGACCCAAAGGCCCGGACAATACCGGTTTATTAGGCAGGTGGTATTGTGGTGACTGCTGAAGTGACAGTGGTGGACAAATGGTGAAAGAGAAAAGGGAACAATGCTTGAACGAATAGGTCAAAATGTGACTAGTTAAGAATAGGATAGAAAGAATATGACCACCGCCCCCCTACAAACACACACACACACACTTACCACACTTTTGATGCCCTTATGACTTATTTGTAAGTAAAATTGATTTTTATTTGTGAATAAATATTTCAAAGTATATTTAGGCAGCAGGCATTTCTTTAGATATGCTTCATTGTATAAGACTGACAATGGACTCTTTTGAGGTTTTTTTTTCAAGTATCTTTTCATGTTCTCTCACGAATATTGAGTTTTTCTTATTGAGAAAATAAAGAACATCTCCAATTGTTGTTTAACGATTTTTATTTCCAATTGCCCTGGAGCTTTCAGTTATTTACTAGCCATCCTCAAGGAATTATATGTTAATAATAATTATCAAATTCAACAGTAATTAATATAAATCATAATAATGGTCATTGCACTGTTTTTGCGAAATTGTTTGTCAAACACAGCTAATATATAAATAGAGATAAATCGAATAACTTGGATAAAAAAGACCAACATTTCAACTTATTTCAGACAGGTCGGAGATACGTTTTCGACGGTGACTGAGATGTGGTCCTGTTCAGTCCCAGGAGATCCACCCTCCAAGGCTCTACCTTCTATTTGAGAAAGGGTTAGTTTATCGCTAATCGCCTGAGGCGCTCCTA
The DNA here is from genome assembly GCA_963556195.1 of Sepiola atlantica. NCBI lineage: Eukaryota > Metazoa > Mollusca > Cephalopoda > Sepiida > Sepiolidae > Sepiola > Sepiola atlantica. The sequence continues at coordinate 22,621,314 of OY744520.1, read as the reverse complement.
TCAGGGAATACTGACAGGGCAGCTCAGGCAGTTTTTGTAGGCCAGTGCGCTGATCTTAGTGAACTGGCTTTTCAACTTAAAACTTGACCTTGTGTCTAACCTCCCGGAGAGGAGGTAATTAAAATAAGAAAAGACCAACATTTTATATGAATATTATTATAAATTGTATGCAAACAATTCTTGGTAGTAAAGTCAGCTCACAACAGCATAAAATCTGTAAAAAAAAATTATTTATGTATCATTTTTATTCAGTGTAAATAAGTGTATACCTCTAAATTGCCTATATGTATGTGTTTATAGTTGTGATAGTATATATGAAGGAGCAGGGTAATGTATCCGGTCTTCGTGCTATGATAAAGTATCTGTTCCGTCATCAGTCAGAGAGATAGAAATCCTTCAAGACTGACGAAAATTTTAATTTCTACTCAAGCATACTCAGTTTCGGTCAGCTTCATTTTCCAAACATTTAAAACCGACCTTATGCCTAACTTTGCCCTCACAGGGAGGCAAATGAATATAAACAGTTTAGAAGATGTGTATATGCTTGTTAAAGGGCATATGTAGCCACATGTCTACATCGGTAACTGTCTGCATCTCTGTTCATAGAAAGAGAAAAGTTATTACAAGTCGATAGGCAAAAAGAAAGAAAAAAGTTTTGACAAGTTCATTTGCTCTCTGGCAAAATATAAGTTTATTAAGACCCAAATAACCTCCTGAAACGAAGTGTTTCAAAATAGGTAGGAAAAAAGTGGATTGGTTGGATGATTTTACAATATTCAGTGTTTCTTCTTTGCAAAAGTAAAGCCCTGCAGAAAACATTTAATTAAGTCCCTTCAACTTTGACGAGAGAAGAGTCAAATTTCCATTTAATTTGCTACGCATCCCTCAAGCAAATGGAACATTAATTAACATAGTCATCTTAAAGTTGCATGATTTTTTGGTTTGTCTTTCTGGCATATAAACATTGTTTTAGGTTGTTTAACCAATTTATGTATGGCCTTTTGGAGGTTCTTCAAATTTACTTCAGAAACGTTTTTTGCGTTATGGTGAATCGGTTGCAAATACATTTTCCAAGAAATACTTTTGCATACTTTGTACACATTTACATCTAGTCATCACACGAAAAAGTAAACAATACTAATTTGGATAACGGAAACAGTTAGATATGTAAGCAACAATAAAGACAATGTTATTTGAGGAATTAAACTTTACAAACTGATCGCTTATTTCGTCGTTGTTTTTGTTCATTACTTTCAGACAATGTCCGACCATATTGTGTGTTTACTGAAAGGGAGATAAATCTGTCAGTAAATAATTAAACTAAACTGTAGTTTATTCGGAATTCTTCGGGGGAGGGTAAAAAATATTTTTTTATGGGGGCAAATTTTTTTTTTTTTTAACTAAAAATATTTTTACGTATGGGGGAGGGTAAAAAAAAAAATTGGGGGGGGTGGGAGTAAAAAATTTTTTTTTCTTTTTCTGTTTTTAACTGATAATACTATGTATGGGGGAGGGTAAAAAACATTGGGGGGGGTAAAAACATTTTTTTTAACTGAAAATATTACTATGTATAGGGGAGGGTAAAAAAAATGGGGGGGGGGGTCAAACAAATTTTTTTTTTCTTTTCTTAACTAAAAATATTTCTATTTATGGGGGAGGGTAAAAAATAAATTGGGGTGGGGTCGAAATTTAAAAAAAAATTTTTTTAACTAAAAATATTCTTGGTCGGAAAAAGAGAAAATTAATGTCAAGAAATATGACTGGAGCTCCATCGGTTTACAGGTGAGCGTTCATTTCTGACGCGGCAGCCTAGCAAAAATTTGCTAGTTATTGTAATAAAGAAAGAAAGGTTTACTGCAATCTAGAGTACAATAATAAATGGACATACATTAATAAGATATTACTAATACACGAAGCAAGACCTGTGTCAATCAATGCTTACTCTATATATGTTCAGTTCATATAGGATAAAGGGAGTGTAGAATATTCTATTGCAACATTCAGTGGCTTCAATTACCTTAATATGTGTCTACAGCTGAAGGGATGAATAGAACACAAGCTTATTGGTTAGGAAATGAACCCAACTTTTGGAAGCTTAAGTTAGAACTTGGTCTGCCAGTTTTACTAGATCACTGCTCACCCGACTCTCAGCATTTATCTGTAGGAACATTTCTCGCATTGATTGTGTTTTAGCAACAGCAACAGCGACTGTAAGAAAAATAGTGACCGGCTTACTGTTCTTAATTTTTGTGTCTGAACGTCAGAGAAATGTTTGGAAGAAGATAGGATGTATAAGTTATAACTAACAACGAAACTATTTCGATGAATTGTGTCTTTCCTCCACCACCTCCTCCCTCACTCTCTCTCTCTCATTCTCTCCCTCTCTATCCCTCTGTCCACAATCTTGGACAATCTGTAATAGATTCAAAAGTGATGAAGTACCTCATATCAGATCATGATTCATGATTTGGACAGATTCGAATCAATGACCATAAGAGAAAACTTGGCTGCAGTATAAACACACACACACACACACATATATATAAGTGCTTCATAAAAACGAATGGAGTACTCTTCGGTAGTTGACAGTGTTTATATAAACATTGAGATTCCGCTTACTCATGGATCATGTCTGACGGCGGTGATATTAAAATGGTTGACTGTCGATTAGACGGTTAAGTTTCGATCTCTGCTTAAAGTACTTGCCTGACTCGATACACTAAGGAGCTGTGATACAATAGAACAGGCTGTCTGTTGATGACTATATATATATATATACATATATCAGAAAAGATCAGATATACACACACACACATATATGTATATACACACACATGTAATATACCTTCAATATATATATATATGTGTGTGTGTGTGTATGAAAAAGACAAACGGAATAAACAAATTTAAGTACAGGAATAAATCATCAAGAAACAAGAGATTTTACCGGTTTCGTTCGGATCAACAAACGTCTTCAGAAAAAGTGAAGATTTTAAATTTATTCGATAACGGTAAAGCCATAAGAAAAAGAACGCACAGCGGGATGTTATTGGCACATGTTTAACTATTTGAAAAAAAAAAAGAATAATGAAACACATGTGGAGAGACGTTAAAATGGGGAAAGGGGGCAGAAAGAAAAAAGAGAAGAAAAATGAAAAAGAAATGAAATGTGCCACATCTCCGATGTTTTATATTGGTGAAACGGCCAGAAATATAAAATCACGCATTTATGAACACAAACAGGACCTCAAACACAACAATGCCACTAACGTATGAGTCATACACAGAAGCACTTTTACCCACAATTTTGACTTTAAAAACTGCACCCTCATTAAGACCGAATACTCTCTCCCACGGCACAAGTGTATCAAAAGCGCTATAATACTTCTTTCATCATCACCTAACGTAAATCTCATTCGGATCTTATTCGTTAAGCAAACATCTGACAAAAAACCGTACTGAAACAATGCAATATATCACGCCACTACTTAAATAACTGTGGTCCCGGTTAAAGTAACTTTTCTTTCTTTTTTACTACACTTTATCCATATTTCCATTTCTTTTCCTTTTTTTCTCTTTTTTTCTTTCTCCTTTCTTTTCTCATTTTAACATCTCTTCGCATGCGTTTCATTATTCATTTTTTTTAAATAGTTAAACACGTGCCAATAACATCCCGTTGTCCGTTTTTCTTTTATCCTATGTTTTTACTATTATCAAATAAATTTAAAATTTTCACTTTTTCTGAAGACGTTCGTTGATCCGAACGAAACCGGTAAAATCTTTTTCTTTTTCATGATTTATTCCTGTACTTAAATTTGTTTTTCCGTTTGTCTTTTTCACCCATCCTGTCTTTCACGGCATTTCATTTTATGATATATCGTGCATTTTTATCCTAATATACATTTATATATACATATATATATATATATATATATATAGTCATTCACATACAGCCTGTTTCGCTGTTTCACATATATATATATATATATATATATATATATATATATATATATATTCTATCGTTTTATTAATTTGCACACACCTTGGATACACTTTTCACTGCCATATACTGCATCGATAGCAAACAAATTTCCCACCTGGATAACTTTTTCGTTTTGGAATACCATTCACCACCTGGATTGTTTTTAATCAACCTCTTTGATATCTTTCTTGAAGCTGTTTTAAATTTATGACTTGGATGAACGGTATAAGTTTAGCAAAAAAGTATGTTTTGGGCAGATATATTTGAAGTTTTATATAATTTTATGTATTTTTATGTAAAATTTTTCATATATTTTCAAAGTTTAATGTTATTACCTGCAGTAATGTCATTGCGGTAATGGTCCTCTGAGGAGAAAATTTTCTTTGAAAACTCATGAGTTAAGGACTTTAAAGGACTTTGCTTGAACATTGAATGCAAATAAAATTTGAGTCGTACCTTATTTTATTCTTTCACTTTATCTAGTGCTATATATATATATATATATATATGTGTGTGGGTGTGGGTGTGTGTGCTCCAAATTCGTGAGTTTAGCTCTTTAGGGGGGATGAAATAACGATTTTCACCTAATGTAAAAGCATTAATATTTGTAATTAGAATAGAGTTCTCCAGAACTGATAATGTAAACAAAAGCACAAGTACTCCTACTTTTGTGGTGTGCGAATATAGCTCAGTCGTAAGTACGCTGACTACTGTACTAGTGGTCATGTTTCGAATTTCAGTTTGAAACACTCATCATATATAGCAACATTAAAGACATGTTGAATCGTAAACAAGAAATAGATGCTTCATAACAATACAAAACATGCACTAGTTGTGAGAGAGATCGAATAAAAGTGTGTGAATGAATGGAAATGTAAAGTTCGTCACATGTAAAAGAAATTATGAACAAAATTCGTTTGGTTCCTTGACCATTGTCTGAAAGTGGAATAACTCAATCAAAAAATTAACCATAACAAAGTCCTTTAGAGTTTCAAAATCATGCTAAGAAACAGAACGCTGTACAGACGTCCTTGTGGTTTGAAGGTTGCAACAAAAAGAGTCTTGTCTTGTGGGGCTCAAGAATATCAAATCTTGCGACCATAGCATCAAGTGCAGCAACCAATTATCTCCAAGAGGGATAACTATGTTCCCAACAAATATTAAAAAATGTAAATTAAGCCGTATACTTAGTAAAAGTAGTTGAGTATTAATAAAGCAATAACACTGATACAAATTATCCAGTTTCATGCATGGAGTATTGTTGCCACATCTTGGCTGGTGCATCATCTACTAGTCTCTCCCTCCTTGACAAGGTCCAAAAAGAGTCGCCAACTTAATAGGTCCCTCACTGTCAACCAATCTCGAGCCGCAATGTAGAATCCTTGTGCTTGTTTTACAAATACTTCAATGGATTATGCTCCGATGAACTGGCTACTCTGGTGCCTCCTCGACGTAAATTCACTAGACCAACTCGACAATCAGCTAAATCCCATTCATTCACTGTGGAGGTCCCCAGATGTCGGAGAGCCTTCTACTCCAATAGCTTCTTTCCTCGTGCTACTGGCCTCTGGAACTACCTCCCTGCCCCCTGTTTCCCCGACAGTACCGACAGGCAGAGGTTTAAAACTAATGTAAACAGACATCTTGCTACACAGCTCCCAACTTAGAATGACACCCTAAACCCACTCCCTAATTCCCAGTAGCCCCCTTACGTCTACAGTGGCGTCCTGCCTTGTTTGGGATGACATATCATTAAAAAAAAAAAAATTTAAGTAGAATGAAAAATCTGATTAAAAATATATAAAGAAAATATTAAATTAAAAATAGTATTTAGTAACAGTAGTATTTATATTAATTCAAAAAATTAATTTCTTTCATTAAACAATGAAGTGGATAGTTTGAGAGTATAAGCCCCTAGAGAGACTTCATGAAGAAACTAAAGAGTTCAGCTCAATAGCTAAACCTTCTTGTTACTCTCTTCTTCTCTATCAAGTATTGATCAAGTGTAAGAGAGAGAGAAAGCAAGCAAGAGAGTGGGGAATAGGGATCTTGCAAAAATCTACCGACCAATCTAATTATCAGTGGCTTTGGATTTTAATCAGCAGCAGCGGATCAGGAAATAGTGCTTTCCGAATAAGTTTCTCACATATAAGATGATGAGTGAGCAGATTGGAAGGAATGACCAATGGAGGTGACGGAAGATTTTGCGATTCGTTTTTGTTATTGCTTGTTTGTTTTCTTTACTTTGCCTTTTCCGAGAATGTGTGGGTAGACGCACACTTTTATGGATGTTCAATAGGATTAGATGTTGACGGGAGAATCTGATACTTTTGGAGAATTCACAACAAATATATCTGGACAAATTAAGATGAAGCTGTAGAAGCGAAACTGAGGATTGAAGTGGATACAAAACGTCTTATCAGAAAAAAGGAAATGTGTATAAATAATTTGGAGATCTAAGCATATATATATGTATATATATATGTATATATATATATATGTATGTATTTATGTATATATATATATGTATGTATTTATGTATATATATGTATGTATTTATGTATGTATTTATATATGTATGTATTTATGTATGTATTTATATATGTATATATATGTATGTATTTATATATGTTTGTATTAAAGGATTCAGTCTGAAACTAATATTCCGATCATTGTGAATTTTGGAAAACAGCTGCTAGGTGTAAGGGGTCACAACTTGGGCTATATTTCATTTAATTTAATTTCATGCAAAGGGTGGAAATTTAGATACCTCCGATTTTTGTGAAAGTTTAACAGTAAGATATTAGACATCAATTAATAAATATTTTCCAAATTTCAGTTTATTTTGAGTATTTTAAAGGGTTTTAGGGGGCATAATATAGATATAACCTCTCATTCAAATTTCACATATTTCAGATTCGCATTGAATTTGATCCATAGTCATTAGACACCGATTAAGCAAGACTCTCTGAATTTCAATTTCTTCTTGAGACCCTTGAACATTAAGCCTTAAATTTGAGACATTTTCTAGAATCAAATTCATGTAAATTTATTACATCAATTTATTACATATTTGATCAAAATTGGAATAAAGATTCTAGATATACGATTTAGTATCATTATATCTTGATTTTAATTTTCATAAGGAGATATAAAAGTGGCACAAACCTCTTTTGTTCAGAGTATTAATTTTTACCCTCCTACAATACGTATTCTTCTTGTATATATATATATACGGCATAATCACTTTGACACATCGGTTCCCCGCAAGATCATCGAAGTTAACGCCCTTGAGCCTGGTCAGTACCAGATGGGTGACCATTTGGGAATACCAGGCGCTGTATGTGTACACCGAGCTATGGAAAAATAGCGTCGCCAATCCGCAGGGCCTAGCATGGTGACTATGGAAAAAAAAACTGAATGACAATCACCGATAAGGTGGACGGAAATCGGGGAGAAAACCCTGATGTTGATAATGATTATATGTACACATATATATATAAATTATTTATTTAAAAAGTATACGTTACATATTCAAGAGACGTACTATGATTTCATTGACATAAATAGACCTTTACTGTTTAGAAAAGGCCTTACAATCCATCTCAAATCTTCAGCGACTCTCGAAATTAAGACAGATCGAAAAATGGAGTTCGACAAACACCGGTTCCATCGTCCGGAGAATTCACTGAAATGTCCCTTTTGGGGAAAGTACCAGTCGGTCTATATGGCTGTATAGGCTCTAATCGTAACTTAATATTATTTAGGGCCGATACAGCTATATAGACCGACCGGTACTTTCCCTCCAAAATGAAACCATTGGTCATCGAACTGCATTTTTCGAACTGTCTTTATTTCGTGAGTCGCAGAAGATTTGAGATGGATTATAAGAGCCTTATAGGTCTATCCATGAAACCATGGTACGTCTCGAGAATATGTAACATATACATATATGTAGTTTTTAAATAAATAATTCGTATTTTAGCTCTCACAGTTTTACGATCGAGCACTGTATTGATTTCTTTTCAACATACCCCGACGAACTAATATATATATATATATATATATATATATATATATTATTATTATTATTATTATTATTATTATTTCATGTATCCACATAAAATTTTATAAGAAGATATAATCTTTTATGTATCAATTTTCAGTATTTACTTCAACAGTACGTGAGTAGAGCTTTTAGCCTGACGATTCACTACGGGGATGAAACGTGGAAGCCTCTGTGTAGCTTAATTGCCATAAATATATTTTCATCACTTACTATATATATATATATATATAGAAAAGGAATGTCTGTAATATCCGACAATGTAGAAGTTAAAACAATAAAAGAAGTAAAACATATGATGGAATTATCATATGAATGTTTCTCTTTACTGGCATGTCGCTGTATTATCGTAGGTGTTTTTAGCCAACTTAATTTAAAAAACTGATCATATTCCCATTAATTAAACATCTAAAATAATTTTCCCAGATGGATTATTCATTTAGTTGTCTGGTATTTTTTTCTTCTTTTTAGTAATAAAATTCTCGGAACATTCCGTCTCGTAAGGTGTGGAAATTCCGTTCCTGGTGGAATGGTCTTTGGGGAAAGATATCTTTTCACAACGCATTAGCTCTTTATTTTCTGTTCTTAATTAACATTGTTTCTTCCGAATTCCTGAGCGAGAATACACGTGCATACATTGTATAAATGTATACTTTGCATGCATGGGTAGGTGCATATAACACTCCACAGAATCTTATAATAGACCGAAACATCAGTGAAGAGAGACATGCACATAATTTTATTTGTTTTCTCGTTTTAACTTTCACACTTATACAAATAGTATGTGCAGATTTATTATCATCAAAACTTTCTACTTAAAGGAAAAATTATCATCAAAACTTTCTAATTAAAAAGAAAATGAATACAATGATGTATTACATATAATGGTTATAAAGCTCTACTTTGTATTGAGCACTTTTTAAATAAATACTAGAAAATATATTAATTAAAATTATCTTGAAATATGTAATATACCTAGAAGAATACCCGTCCCAGGACGGGTAAAATGAATTCTCCGGACAGAAGTTAAAAACCTTATTCTAGAATCATTATTCCAATTTAGATCAAAATCCATTACATGATTTTGATTCTAGAAAATGTCTAAAATTTAAGTCTTGGGCTTAAGTGATCTTAAGAAGAAATTGAAATTCGGGGAATTTTGCTTAATTGATGTCTACTGACAACTACCTCAGATTTACCTTGCCTCCTGAAATGAATTTGAAAACAAATCCTTCATTTAACAATAAAAAGCCAATGCTAGGTGTATTTTTTCTTTAGATCATCAGAAATGATAATGATGATTTGTACATGAAAAATTAAATTACTGACTTAATTCTATGATTTTTATATGAATATTTTAGTTATACACCTAGATAAATAGCGAGTGCAAACACTGATGAAGCATAATTTTTTTCGTCATTTTTAACGAAAGATGTACAGATATATATATATATATATATATTTTAGAGGTAAAAGATGAGAATAAAGAATTGTAAAGATACAATATTTATTAAAACATCAAAAGTTCAGATCACGGAGCCTCATATACTTAATCCATGGATTTTCAAAGATAAATTCTTCTCATCAATTACCGTTATATAATTCAACATTTAAATATATATATATATATATATATATGAGAGAGTGACATATATAATATAAGTATAATTCCGTAGATTACAAAATGTATGACATAATTAAACGTGTAAACGTTTATCCATATGGATGCGCGTTTCAAAAAAATAATTTTATTATCACTATTACATCAGAGTAAAACTTGAAAAACTTTTTGATTTTCCTCATCAGCATATAGACATTATTAATTTCAATTCAGATAGCTTCCAGCGGATATATACACAATCAATCAAAGAACAAACACAATATCCGGATGGAGGGACCTAATAAACATTTTTTTCAATAACAAGGACAGGTAAAACACATGAAATTAACATGGAAAGCAAAAACACATTTAGATCTATACGCTAATGTAGAAAATCATAAAAGTGTTTCAAGCTTTACTCTGATGTAATAGTTATAATAAAATGATTTTTTTGAAACGCGCGTACATATGGGTAAACACTGTAAAGTGTTGATTTTTAGAGTGTGATTATAATATTAACAATTTTAATTATCCCATAAATTTTGTAATCTACTGAATTATAATATGAAAGTTCTGCTTAACATAACACGTTAACCATAGAGCTTTTATCGGCAGCATTAAATATATCCTGCGGTTCATAATATCGGATTTATTAATAAATAAGTTTTATATTATGTGGTCTCCTGGGGATATCACAATTGTTTTGCTTCTTAACCTAACTTAACTTAAACTATTACCTAAATATATATAAATATCTATTCATTTAATTCGTATTAGAATTGCAAACTATGGAATATAATATACATATTTTTATGGCTTTGTTAGTTGTCAAATATGGCATTCATGAAAATAAACAGAAACTTATATTTCTAATTTAATCTACATTTATAAATGCTTTAATAATGTGAGTTTTATTATTTTTGTTTTTTATTTCCTGATGTTTTGGATACGAGATTTTGGTCTTTCCTTCTGATGAGTTACACTCATAGAGAATCCAAGTTATGTAACTCTGTATTTTGGATGTCTAAGTGTTAACGAAACGGTCTGTTTTTTTTTTAAATTAACAAAGACGTGGTTACAGGAATCTAACTTTATATTATTTACTTATCTGTGCTCTGGAGTTAGAAAATTAGCATCTATTGGGCTTAAATTTTGAAAATCTGCTATTGATAATAAATATACACATATATATATATATATATATATATATATATATATAGGCAGCATCTTCTCTTGCAGGCAAATATTGTTGAATATAAGAGACAACTCATGTCTAGATATCCTTTAGTAGATCCTTTCAATAGTCCGAATCAGGATCAGAATTGGCTGATGAATTTGCCATAATTTAGATTTGTCTCTCAAGACATATATATATATATATATGTCTTGAGAGACAAATATATATATATATATATATATATATATATATATATATATATGTGTGTGTATGTGAATGAGAGAGAGAGAGACATGTATGCATCTATTTATATACGGGTATCCAAGAATATGTGTGTTCTGTCACAGTCTCCAAAATCTTTTCAATTTATTGGAGTTTTACTTTCATTTTGTTTATTCTGACTCGAGAAAACATCCATGATGCATTAAATTGAATATTTCTCTATCCGTCTCTATTTATTGATAAATTGTCGGAATCTCCTTCTTCCTCGTCCACATCAAAAAAAAACTCAAACAAGTGTTCCACTCTCATGAATTAAAACTTTTTGAAGATCTAATTTGAGTTCGCATATCGCTGGTCTAGCCTTTCAAATGCTGTTTGTTCAAACAAATGTTGATGGCCGTCTCGCTACCACTGTTGACTTTCGCAGTGTCTTTTGTAAGTCTTAATTCTTGAGACGGATGGGAAGCAACGAAAGTACCCATCTTGGATCATATTTCATATCAGCATGAAAGACAAGTTTCTGTGAAAGCCTGCTTCACTTGTAATGTAAGACATCAATCCACAAAAGAAAAATGGATTCTCGTAGCTAAATGGTTAGAATATCAGTTTCAGATGCAGTATTAAATTTTTTATTTCTTTTTCAAATATTTAAACAGGTTATCTTATTTGATACATAGGATATAGGATAGATCACTCTGGCTCCTATTGCTAAATTTACTTAGTAAATGAGAAATAATTTTTTATTTAATTTTTACATTTTAAGAAATGTAATCTTATTTTGGTCCATAGCAATATTAGAAATAGTGTATTTATAATAAATTGGCAGAAAGAATTGAGTCTTTTCGTCGGAAACCCCAGAGAGGGCAGTTATGCTTTTGGATAGCTACTTCCTTCTCCCCCATTGGGGATGAAGTAGGGATTGTTTTATGTGTGTAAATGTACGCTCTGAAGGACACATAAAACCCCAAAGAGAGTTCTATTTGTTGACGTCTCTTTTTTTAATAACATTCGTAAACCGGTTATTTAGAAGAAGACAGTGATTAGGAGAAGAGGGGATGAAAGCCTTGACTGCTACATCATCACCAAAATCCTTGGACAAACCCTGGGGAATCAAGAAAAGGGCACCTTGAGGATCAGTGACACCCCCACTATGGCACAAGTAGAATAGATCACTCTGGCTCCTTTTGTTAATTTGACTTTTTACAGGAGAAAGAATTTTAAAATTTTATATTTGAATATTTTTATATATTTTTTTTTTTAAAGATGTCATAGACAATTAAGAGGGAAATAATTCAAAATTATCAAAAAATTATAATTTTGAAAAAACCCTGCTAAATTGAAAAAAAGGGAAATTTTTTTAAAGTATTGCTAAAATGGTAATCCAAACGAAACAAACTTTCCTTGGACAGCTTGAGGCTAAAATCATTCATGCATGTGTAATGGAAAAAATATAACTGGCAAATGTTTAGAAATTGTATATGGAGTCAGAAATCTAAATATAGAAGGTGAGTTTTGGTAAAATAGAAAGTATCCACTTCATCATGGCCGCCGTATCTGAAATCAAAAATTGTAAACCAGTGTTAATCAAAACAAAAATCCCCGATTATATTTTAGGCCGGATTTTTTTTTCAGACATAATAATTTGTTGTCAATAATTTGTCTAATTATTAACAAATAATAAAATCAAACATTTTTTTTATAATTGGAAATTAAAAAAAAAATTATTTTAGAAATATTTTTTAATAGTTTAATCATCAATTATTAACCAGATATAATTATATCACGAAGTAACAGACAATTATTAACAAATAATAAATTCAAATCATTTATAAAAATGATAAAAAATAAAAATTCTACCAAAAGCCTAAAATAATTTGGGATTTTTTTTTATTTACACCAGTTCGCAATTTCCAATTTCAGATACGACAGCCATGATGGAGTGGATACTTTCTATTTTACATGAGTTGTACTCGACAGAAGATTATAATAGAAGACATGAATGTTTGATATGCTGTGTAAAGATATGATTGGAATAAAATTCAGTCTTGGAGAAATGGTATAAATGTTTAAGTTCAACAAGAAATTATTTTTAAATGGTTGGTTGTATGTTAAATATCTATGAATATATTTTACTTTCAAAGCTACACTGTGGAGCCGTGATACGGCTAAATAGCTTTCTGTTGATGACACATATATATATATATATATATATATATATATATACTATTTATAAAAAACAGGTTGAATTTATTATTTGTTAATAATTGTCTGTTACTTCGTAATATAATTATATCTGGTTAATAATTGATGATTAAACTATTAAAAAATATTTCTAAAATATTTTTTTTTAAATTTCCAATGATAAAAAAATGTTTGATTTTATTATTTGTTAATAATTGATTCAAATCCCGACTGCTTGTACAGTAGTCAACAATCATTCTTGTATGCAATCTCACACCACGAAAGTACTAGAATTTATTCAGAATTTTAATAGTTGGACGTAAATAGCATTTAAGCTGACAAATCGAACTTTGATTCTGACTAACTTTCAGTGTTTGTTGTAGCATGTTATTTCTTATAGACTATCCTACTTTGCTACAATTTATTTCACACAATGCTTAATCAAATCCGACAGTTTTCTAATATGTAGAAATTCTTAATGCACATTCAGAGCAAAATCAGCTAAAGCAAATAATTATGCTTTAAAGTATCAGTTACTTGCTTTTCTTTTTTTATTCTTTTTTTTTTTATTCGTTCTTGGTTGTAGAACATTGAAATATTTACAAAAGAAGTTTGAACGTAATGGATCTCGGGCAACGGCAGGTCGTACAGCTAGTATATATATATATATATATATATATATATATATATATATATATATATATATATATATATATATATGTCATCGACAGAAAGCTATTTAGCTGTATCACGGCTCCACAGTGTAGCTAGACATGGTGAGTGTTTCAAGCTGAGATTCAAATCCCGACTCCTTGTACAGTAGTCAACAATCATTCTTGTATTCAATCTCACACCACGAAAGTACTAGAATTTATTCAGAATTGTCTGATTTATTCCCTGCTTCTTTTGTTTCAGCTCGTTTGACTCATTAGTCTAGTGGTCTTCATCAATTCGCTGTTCTGATACTTTGGTATAATACAGCTCCCTATTCCAGTAGCTTGTTTCCAGGAACTGCAGGCTTGTGGAACTCTCTCTTTATGCTGACGGTTTGCCTCCTACCTATAGCCTTGTTCTTTTCAAGACTAGGATCAATTGGCATTTCCTGTCGTTGCTATATTCATCTTTCGTATTTTTTAGCTCCTTTCATCAAGTGGCATCATGCCTTGTCTGGAGCTACTTCCATTAAAAAATATATAATGGTTTGTATTTATTTACATTAATAGGTACCGAGAGATGTCTGTTCTACTTATGAGTTGTACACTTTCCTTCGATGTAATTTTTACAAAGAATTAATCATTTTCAGGTGTTCATTTATGAATGGTGATGGGTTTCCCAATTTTTATTATTTGTGTATGTAAATGTTTCATACATACTTCAATGTGATGAATTGTTGACTTAACGTTTGTCTTTAAATTTATGACCCCTTTGCAATAATTGCTTGAGTTAGAAGTGAATGAAGTATGTTTAAAGACATTCTGCTATTACTAACCAGCAGAGTGTTACCACTGTCAACCAAGAGAAGAGTCTATCAAGCATGTGTACACAGTGTGATGATGTATGGAAGTGAAACCTTGCCAGTGAGGGTTGAAGACATGGATTGCATGAAAAGAAATAATATGATAATGATACGATGAATATGTAATGTGAGTCTTAAATACAGGCTTAGATCTGATGACCTCAGAGGAAGATTAAGTCAGAACAGTATAAGGAGATGTGTGCAGAACAGGAGACTTCCAAAGTATGGCTACATTGAAAAAATTGATGAGATTTCTTGGGTTAGTAAATGGAGAAAATTTAAGGTAGCAGGTCTAGTTCACATAGGAAAGGCAAGAAAAAAACATGTGAGGAAATGATGCAAATGGACTTGACAGAAAGAAGGATAAATAAAGACCTGAACAGAGATAGGTTAGTTTGGAAGTCAATTTTTAAAGCGGTTCAATGCATGCCAGCATGTAAAATGGATGTTAAACCAAATATGATGATGATTATAAGAGACACAATGAAGAAAAACACGTTTAATGAGTCTGTCCATGTGCTAGAGTGTTCCAATATGCTCAGTAGATCTAGCATAGACATGGATTTAATATGAGAATCGTTGATTAAATAAAAATAACATCAAAGGATAAAAACCCCTCTAAATACAACGATTCATAAAACATTTCTATTTTGCTCCAAATGAGTTTAAACATAAACATCTAAATACAACAGCATCTTTAGATGCATCTACATCTCTATTTTTTTACTCACGAGTCATCTCTCATCTTTATCAAGGCCAAAAGGCCACTCGAGGATAAAGGGTAAGAATTGCAGACGATGGTTGGATCTGGACAGAATTTGATTAAGTAAGAGGACAGCTAAACAAGAATTTGTTCACATTAGACTTGAAAACGACAATGTTGTAGGCAGCTGGAAAGCAGCACCGTGGTATGAGTTCCACAGACGGGAAGCTCTTAGAATAAAACTTTTCTCATGGAAGTTCTGTTTAGCTCCAGGTACACAGAGGAAGACAGGAAAGTTATTTACAATGGTTGTAACTAGACGAGTTTTTGTTGTGAATGTTTTACAGAGGGGAACCAGAGATTGGAGCTCAGCTAAGAACCTACCATGAAAATAACGATAGAGTAGAGAAAGACTAGCAACGTTTCTTCTGTGAGAAAGAGACTGTAGGGAAGAGAAGGGGACATCTTCCATTAGATTGCGAAGTCGATTTTGTACTCTGTCAAAGCAGGAGAGATTGCTCTGAGCGGCATATCTCCGGATGTGCCAACAGTACTCCATCTTAGGACGTATTTGGCTCTTATACAGGTAGAGAATTGCGTCAGGAGTAAAATACTTTTGGGAGCAGTAGAATGATCCAAACATTTTCCAGCGACCTTGGCAACAGATCTGATGTAAGTTTTCCACTTCAGATCTGGAGTGAAAGTCAGTTATATAAAGTTAAGTATGTGTATATGTTTATATATTTCTCTCCATAAGATTCACTCCTAAACTAATTAACCGATCATTATAAATTTTGGAACGCATCTTTTTTTAACTGTTGCAATGTAACCCATTTTTACTTTACAAAGAACTCATTAAATTTAAGAAATTTTGATTTTAAGAAAATTAATTCGAAACATTTTTTTTAATAACAAATTTAAAATTTAAAAAAATCAATTTCTCTTTTGTTTTATGCGTAGAATTAAAAATAAAAATGTTTTTTTAAGTGTATCTGATTTTAAAATCAAACCAGTCGTAGGTCCTGGCCAGTCTCCCTTTTCAGATGTTCGATTTGTTTTATCTTTCTATTTGTCATAACATAACCAATCATTTTTCTTCTCCCGTGACAGGAACAGTGTCTGACCAATCGCTTATAGCCCACCTAAGCCAGGACCCTGACCTTCACAATTTGACCTTTGTCTTTGTTTTATTTCTTTGAGTTGTCTTAGGAATCAAGGTCAAGATCATATTTCAATGATTCATTTCTAATGTCTTTCAGTAGGTATCTATTATTATACTAAAGCTGAGTTAATCAACGTTTGTTTCCCTAAGCCTTTTTTTTTTAAATATGTTTTAATGCTACAGAATATATGGTAAATTATTTCTTGGTTTTGGGATTCATTTTTTAATTCTTTTATTTCTATACACCCCAAACAAGGTACATTGCTACTGAGACATAAGGGGCTACTATGAATTAGGAACCAGATTTTTAGAAGCATCCTAAGTGGGGAGTTGTGAATCGAGATGCTTGTTCACATTATATTTAAATTTCTGCATGTTGGTACAGTCGGGGAAACAGGAATCAGGGAGGGAATTCCAAAGGCAAGCGGTTTGAGGAAGGAATGTTACATTTACAAGTTCTCGACCCCTTCGTGGAATTGGGGAATCGTAGAATTAGAAGAACTCTCGCTGTTGCTTCGAAACGGGCTGATATACCGTAGCTACTGTTGTCGCTATCGTTCGTACTGCTCTGCACTAACCTCTTTTCTTCTCTCTTTTCTTTCTTGTCGTCTCGCCGCCGTTGTCGCCCGTGCAGCTATTGTGTGATACTACTCGCACCACCGTTTCTCCTCGCCTGCAAGCATTTTTCGCGACTGCTATTTTCTGCCTGTCACTCGCCGCGTGTTAACATTTTCGGGCTACTATCTTCTCTCTGAAATCAATTTCTTAACAGTACAACAAAGTCTTTTTCTGTTTCAAAGAGCCGCTTTTATTTGACTATTTTAATCAGTTGACTTGAACGAGTTCGTTGGGATCGAGAGAGACGTTACGCTAACTAAATTCATGAGTTAATATTCTTACGTTAGTCTGTAATCACTTAATTACTTGCAGAGGAAGGAATATGAAAGATTCTACTAGACTTCACTAAGGCCCTTATATTTTTCCGTCAGTCGGAATCTTTCTCGTAACCGCTACATCATTGGGTTGTTGACTCTTTGCTCCCAAGTCAGTAACTGATTCAATCTCGATTTAATTCTCCCACGGTGGGGACTCTGACGTCATCAAACCTCGTGATCGCACAGGTGCAAACTGAACCCTTAACATTCTCTTGAACCTAAGGTCAATCAACGTCCACTGCGTTCATGGGAAACACATCGAACTGAACCTGCACGGGATGACTCCGCTACAAATCGCGTAAGTCAAACCCGTCTCGAATAGATGCGTCCAACTCTCACAAGGCATTATCTAACAGGAAGCTATTAGAATAGAAAGCCTTCCATCATCTGGGGACTTCTACAGATAAGGGGTGTCATTTTGATGCTTGTCAGGTTGGTCTGGGGTATTTACGTTGAGGGGGCACAAGTGAAGCAAGTTCATCAGAGCACATTCTGTTGATGTACTTGTAAAACAAGCACAGGAATGCGACATTGTGGCATAAGTTATATTTAAAAAAATTAATTTGAATTCTTCTAATTAGCCGTAATTTGCAATTCAATCTATTACTCTTACACTCTCTCATTATTTGTTGATCGAGACCCCCCCCCCTTTGCTTCGCTCTTATTTTATACAATGTCTATCCATTCGTCATTCTGTCACTCTCTTTATTTTCTCTTTATTTTCAGTCAAACGTAATAAAACTAACTATACAACGGTATCAGATTGGAATAGTCCATTTTAAACAATAGTAAATATCACCACAGGTATTAATACTATTTAACCCATAGCTGGAGAGAAAAAAAGAGAAAGAAAGAGATTGAAATATCGAGAACAGAAAGACTAATTTTTTAATGTTATCTATTTATTTTTAAAATTAATTGGCTTTGCAAACTAACTTATTTCTGGTTCAAACAATTTCACCCTAGCTCAATGGGTGACACAGTGGGTCGAATTTTTTTCGAGTCTCTTTTTATATAACTCCATAAGCATAATGCAATGTTATGGGCACAATAATTTATATTTATCTCTTGGTCTAAACTAATTGCAAATTTGGAATTCAGCAAATAGAGGGGTACTTCATTTAGTATTTATTTATTTATTTATTAGAGAATTCCAGATATCTTAATATATATTTATACACACACACATATATAAAGAGAGAGAAAGAGTGAGAGAGAGAGACACACACACACTCAAATATAAATCAATTAGAAGATTCTTTTTGAGTTGACCAGTTACAAAGATCGATCATCAATTACTCAATATTTATTGATTCTTGGCCTTTTGGCTAAGATCAAAGTGTAGTATCTGTTCCGATGGATACTGCACCCCATAGATCGGTATTGTCTTGACCTTCGGGGCTTGATTTACGCCTGTCTATGGGTCTGTCCTGTGCAGTTCTAGGAGGTCCACCCTCCCAGGCTTCGCCTCCCCTCTTTGGAGAGGAGTAAGTTTATTGCTTACTGCCTGAGGCGCCCCTACCGGAGAATGCCGACGGGGCTGCCCAGGCAATTTTTAAACCCCACTTTCCCGACCCGACCTTGGGTCACATCTTACTTGTGGGAGTAAGATAAAAACTGGCCTTGTGCCTAACTCCTGGAGAGGAGTAAATCAATACTCAATATTTATTGAGATAGAGATGTTATATTTATTGAGATATATATATAAATATATATATATGAGAGTGATGTAGTTTGCTTGAATCATAGTGTGAAATGTATTAACTAGTTTTATTAAAGGTGGTGCCAACATGTGACAAAGTAAAAATCTAAAAACATACAAATCTATATAGAGAAGGATTATAGAACGCATACAGATTGCGTTATCTGTACTATATTTTTTATATTGGATATCATTTTTATAGTCGTCCTTATATTTCTCAAGTAAGAATCACTTCATCAGTCGTTAAAATTATTCGCTGGGTTGTTTTTCAAATGAACCGGAAATCATATTAATAATATATATATATATATATATATATATATATATATATATATATATATATATATATATATTAAAATTTATTTATTTTGGTACAGAAAAATTAGTACAACATTCGTACCGTCGGTTTCAAGCACAGAAGGACTTAGCCATCCGGGCTCTTCAGCTTCTGTTGTCATCTGTTTCGGATATGTGAAGTCACGTGTCACTCTCGTTTGGACGCGTTATTTGCTTAGAGTGTTATGTATGTTTGTTTAAATTTAGTGTAAGGAAGGTTTGATAAGATTTGAAAAAAAAGGGTGGTGAAAAGTAACAGTTGAAATTTAAACTGGAGAAAATTTAAAGAGATATAAAAAAATAAAAAAATATTTCTATATAAATCCCGTGAGCTAATATTTATGAGTATCGTATATTTGGCCGTTACTGTTTTGGAGTTTAATGATGTGTCTTTTAAAGGAATTAAGGAGAGAAAATGGGTTTAAGGATTATTAACTAAGGTATAGTGAATGCTTATGGGGGTAATAATATTGGTATGCTGATTAAAACTGGTTTAGAGATAAGAGTAAGGATTGGGTTGGCAAGATTGAATCTGTTTGGGAGATATGGGAGATTAGCATTATGATCGAGAAATGGTGGGGACTCATGGGAGTAATAATAATGTGAAATGTTACCCTCTTAATGACTGGAGAAATATTTTTGGGAAAGTTATAATTATTGCTCTTGAAAAGTAGTGTGGATAATGGCTGATTAAGGTATTTGTTCGTATTTTTAAATTTTATTTACATTTATGAGGAGTGATAGTTCGGAGAATTAAATACCGACTTCCACTCCGGAAAATTCTCCCAACTATCACCGCTCATAAATATAAATAAAATTAAAAAATATTAACAAATACCTTAATCAGCCCATATCCACACTACTTTTCAAGAGCACTAATTATAACTTTCCCAAAAATATTTCTCCAGTCATTAAGAGAATAACACCCCCATTTCATATTATTATTACTCCCATAAGTCCCCACCAATTCTTCGGTCATAATGCTAATCTCCCATATCTCCCAAACTGATCCAATCTTGCCGACCCAATCCTTACTCTTATTTCTAAACCAGTCCTTACAGCATACCAATATTATTATCCCCATAAGCATTCACTATACCTTAGTTAATAATGTTAAATCCCGAATACAAATCATTCAAAAACCCTGCAGAGTTACTTCCCTTA
The DNA here is from genome assembly GCA_963556195.1 of Sepiola atlantica. NCBI lineage: Eukaryota > Metazoa > Mollusca > Cephalopoda > Sepiida > Sepiolidae > Sepiola > Sepiola atlantica. The sequence continues at coordinate 22,600,568 of OY744520.1, read as the reverse complement.
GACCGCACGGATGATATCTTTATTTAAATTCCTTTGGGATTGATTTAAAGTCCGTTAATCCAGGATTTAAATTTGAATTTAATGTTGTTCCTTTAACGTTTTTATCTCTTCATAAGTATATTCCTTAAACCCATTTTCTCTCCCTAATTCCTTTAGAAGACACATCATTAAACCCCAAAACAGTAACGTCCAAATATACGATACTCTTAAATATTGGCTCACGGGATTTATATAGAAACATTTTTTTTTTTTTTGTCTCTCTTTAAATCTTCTCCAGTTTAAATCTCAACTGTTACTTTTCACTCACCCCCATACATACTCACCTTTACATATCCGAAACAGATGACAACAGAAGCTGAAGAGAGCCGGATGGCTAAGTCCTTCTCTTGAAACCGACGGTACGAATGTTGTACTAATTTTTCTGTTCCAAAATAAATAAATATTACGCTCTTAATTTTTAATTTTTAATTTAAATTCTCAAATAATCGAGCACTCTGCTGGAATTTTTCCTGCTATATTACAAAGAAGTTATATATATTAATATGTATTAATATAGGTATATATATATATATAGAGAGAGAGAGAGAGAGAGCGACAAAGAGAGAGAGAGAGAGACAGAGAGAGAGAGAGAAAGTTGAGATAATATATATATATATTAATATATGTATATATATATAGAGAGAGAGAGACAAAGAGAGAGAGAGAGAGAGAGAAAGTTGAGATAAACAAAATTAGAACATTATTTATATCAGTTCCAAGAATTCAAACACTACGATTAACCCATATACACATGTGTTTCATGCCAAACCTGCAATCATCAGTATGAGAGGAGACAATCCCTGCAAGTCACACGGTTCGAACCCCTATATAAAAGTTATATTTGACTCAGTAGTTGGAGCGTGTACCAATGTGTCCACCATGCATTGCCGTATAAATGTGAGAGTAAATTAACGTCTAAATGGCAAATTTAGCTGTCATATCAGCAATTTGTCAAGAGAACTCAATAGGCGGGACCTAGAGTATTGCATTACACTATAAATAATGACTTGTTGTTAACTTAAAGTGCTCAATCTTGCAATCTCGACGTCAGATTTACATATATATATATATATATATATGTGTAAACATTTATTGTATAAGATTTTTCTATTAAAATATGTATTAGGTGCTTCATAGTTGCACATGTATGCACATTTAATCTGACTTCTTTCTCTACCCCCCTCTTCCTTGTACCCTGCATGGCTAGGTGTGCCTGTGTGTCTTCCGCTAAGAATTACACTTGTGGTTTCTGCAAGATAAATAATTCAGCCGCAATCAAAAGAGGTCAAAGCATTGTTATTCCGTTCACTCATTCTCTGTCATGAATTATTCAGCATCTCAGAAAAAATGGATGACTTATAGATACAAAATGAGAGAGAGGAAAACAAAGAGAGAGAGAGAGAGAGAGAGAGAGAGAGAGAGAGAGAGAGTCAATATTTACATGCACACATACATGTGTATACAGACATGAAAGAAGCAAATAGACACCCTGATTATCGTTAATAATAAAGACTGCTGTCAGAGGGTCCTGATAGACCTAGGCAAGATAATATTGATCATTTTCCATCGTTGATGAATTAAGCAGTCACTCGGTTAACAATGACGCTAATTTATTTATAAAAATGTTTTTTATAGAAATCGCTCCAGACAAGGCATGAAGCCACTTGATGTAAGGAGCTAAAAACAATACTACTTCAAGGTTAAAAACTAGTCAATGATAACTGTTAGATGGATAGACTCCGACCCAGAAAACAGCAATTCTTCTCCCTTTGTCAGAAACATCGCTCATGGAATGTGAGGACTACAGGACAAAATAAGTGAAGCGAGAGTTACGAGGCTGGCGAAATTAAGTCCACCTTCATATTAACTTATAATATGGCTCCTCTGAAAGTGAGAATTCTAATGCTTCTTTGTCATACCTTAATAGTGATATATGATAGATATTTTTATATCTGAAACACAAAAAATGTCAATTAGTATGAAATATCGATGTTTCAAACTTCTACTACTGCTATGTACAGCTCCGTGTGCTAGCCATTGGCGAAGGAAGCAGAAACTTTAAACATGAATTATTTTTTGCGGGGTGTCTTTTTGCGTCTGTGTACAAGATTTGCAGTTCTTGTCTGCGTTTGTTTGTTTGCTTGCAAACTTCTCCGAGGGTTTTAGAGATATACATCAACAACCACATATATTCCAGGGTATTTAAAGTGGGAAAAAATCCAGCTCCCCCAAAAGGGGTACTCTGGATTGGAACAAAAATTAAAATTATCTCAGTCTAAAAAGAGTTCTCATTCACTGACCGAGGACATAAAAAATGAAGTGTAGTATTAGAACAGATATTACACTTTGTTCCTAGCCCAAAAGTCAAGCAAGGTTAGATATCGAACCCTTTGTGTGTGCAAGGTTTTCTCTCTTGATTCGGTTGGTTCAGATTTTTAGAAGTTTCTTTCCATATTATATATATGTATATATATATATATAAATATATATATATATATATATATATATATATATATATATATATATAGGCAGCATTGTCTCTTTCATGCAAACATTGTTAAAAATAACTGAATTCGTCCAATTTTAGTCCATTTGCTTTCGACACATGAAGATGATTCGAAGAGGAATCGAAAACGTTCGTGACACATACAGAATTTTTATTGATTATTTTAACACAAAACAAAATCATTAGAAAAATTGAAAATATAAAGAAAGGTATAGCTTAACAGACGAATTATGTTATTTTTAACAATGTTTGCATGAATATATACATATATAGAAAGAGATAGAGGTACTGGAAACTGATGTTTTATTGAGGAAATTCTGTATGCGATGTTATAAAGGGCGCTGACGAAGGGACGATTTGATGTCTTCAGGACAATAATACTGAATAAAATATTTCTAAATTGTCTTGGAAACGATTGTACACAATATAATTCGTTGGTGTTGAATTCTTGAAACAATGTTCAAATTTTGTTGATCTCAACTCACTTTATATATATATATATATATATATATATATATAGTCTAAAGAAACTTTGAGTCATTTTAAACAAAGAAAGAAAATGCAGTTTAAACTCCCAGGGATACTAACTAAATCTAAGATATCACAGACTTAGCACTTGTATAAGCTTACTTACCGCTGGAAAATTCACAAATAAAAAAGGGGATTCAAGTATCTAACAATGAAACAAAAACAGGGGACCTTAACTTAAGGGTGCAATATTAACGGGGATCATCAGCTGTTTACCATGTAAGTGTTTCAAAAATTTAAAAACAGGACAGTTATAAAATTCACGGCTCTCCAGTGGTACTGATCAAATGATGACTTCCCCAATAATCAAATGTAGAAATAATTCAGCTTTAATTTCACTAATATATACATATAAGAAAAAAAAAATAATAATACATTACCCTTAAGACTACAGTGTGATATAGTAATTGCATATATAATAATAATAATAATAATAATAATAATAATAATAATAATAATAATAATAATAATTAAACACTACACCCAAGAACCACTCTGTGATATGGTAGCTAGCAATAAAATTATATAGGAATTAAAGTTGCATTTAAAAAAAAAAGCTCAAGTACCTTGGGTACCAGATAGGCAAGAGGAAGGAAACTTGGCCATACAGATGTAAATACCCAATATATAGTCTAAAGAAGCTTTGAGTCATTTTAAACAAAGAAAGAAAATGCAGTTTAAATTCCCAGGGATACTAACTAAATCGAAGATATCGCAGACTTAGCACTTGCATAAGCTGACTATATATATATATATATATATATATATATATAGTCATCCACATACAGACTGTTTCGCTGTTTCACAGCTCATCAGTGCGGCTAGACCAGTTAGTGCCTCAAGCCGGGATCGAAACGCAACCGTCGAGCTGACAGTCGGCGCTGTTAACCCCTACGCCATCATACGACACTGACTGAATGTAAGTTGTATCTTAATGTAAACATTGCAATTGCCAGAGCTCGAATTAGTTTTTACCTAATGAGCATTGCCCTTTTTTATGCTAATGGCAGTTGGCGATACCCTTACAAACATAAGCTCTACCCGGGGGGGAGCTTTATATAGTCATCCACATACAGACTGTTTCGCTGTTTCACAGCTCATCAGTGCGACTAGACCAGTTAGTGCCTATATATATATATATATATAGTAGAGAATGGTAGTTTGCTTGAAGCATTGCTGGGTATAGTAGTAGTAAGTTTTTGAAAGGCTGTGGGCAATGCAATTCCGGGTAAGATGCAAGTTGAAAGGAAAGGAACAAAAACAATAAAAATAAATCGAATACGATATAAGACTTATTATTTATTTTTCCTTTTTTTTCCTTTTTTTTTTTTTTTTTTCCTTACATAACAGCAAGAGTGTTTTAGCTATCCGGGTGATTAAAAATCACTATTTGATATTTCGGGAAAAGACATCCCTTTTTCAAAAATAATTAGACCAGAAGAAGAATAATATTTTATTCTTCTCCGACTGTGTAGAGAATAATACAAAACAAAATGGCTGCCAGATATAGACCGCAGCAAAAACAGTTTCACAGGGAATATAAATTAAGTTAAGTTTTATTTTAATATTGTGTTAAATATATGATTGGTGTTTAGAATATTAGTGTAATGTTGGTTAGGTGTATGGTGTTCGATAAACTGTTATTTTTGATAATATATATATATCATTTTTTTATTTATTTTTTTTTTTTTTATATTTGAATATTTACTTTTGTTTTATCTTCGTATTTTTTTTTTGTTTATCTTTCTATCGTAATTTAAGAATTTTAATATAAATTAAAGTAATTAGTCTCATATTTTAAATATTCTAGATCTATCTACTATTGATTTCGATTATCATCTATTAAAGAAGTGTTATTAATTACTAATTGTGAGTTTCGTCAAATTAGATTAACGAATTAACTTATTAACTTGATATATTTATCATAAGATAAAGGGGAGTAACTCTGGATTTTTAAAAATATTTTTTTATAATTAATTTTTTTTTTAATTTTTTTTTTTTTTTTTTTTAAATTTTTTTTAATTTTTTTTTTTTTTTTTTTGGTGGAGATCTGTATAACAATATTAGTATATATATACAACATATATACACAAATGCATATATACATATATATATACATATCTATGTATTATTGTTTGTTTAATTGTTTATCTATATCTATATCTAACACCTACTGACATTCACAATCTCTTATACATCATCATCGACAACACATACTTTACCTTTCAGCAGCACACTTTCAAACAAATCTCCGGCCTCCCCATGGGTTCTAGCCTTTCCGGTCTCTTAGCCATCACCTACATGAACCGGTTAGAACAACGAGCACTTAACTCCTGCCTCTCCTATATATTCTTCTCCAGATATATAGATGACATTCTAATCCTTACATCCTCTCAAGACGAAGCCACACAAATATTCAACACATTCAACAACACCGACCCCCACATACAATTCACCATAGAACACCCAAACGAGTCCGGCTCACTCTCTCTCCTTGATTTCAACCTTAACATCACCGAAGATGGCTCTATACACACTAACTTCTATAGGAAACCTGCCTGCAAAAACCTTTTCATACACTATAAGTCTGCCCTGCCCACAAAAGCCAAATTAAGTTATGCCCATAATGAAATTACCCGAATACAAAATAAATGCTCTTCTGCTGCTGACAAAATATCACACACTAAAAACTTCCACCAAACCCTCCAAAATAATGGCTACCCCGCCCCCACCATAGCCCACCTAAATAAGCCCAAAACACGTAGACACCGCACCCTCGCTAACACATGCTTCTTAAAACTCCCTTTCTTCAGCGATAAGATCACCACCTCCATCCGCAAGGCAATACATAAGGAAAACCTTAACATACAACTAACACATACTGGCACCTCCTTACGCCAACATCTATCTAATAAACACACTAACCACACACCCGAACCCTGCTCCCTGGCCAATTGCCCTATCTCCAACACAGGTCTGTGCCTTCGCACTAACTGTGTTTACAAACTACAGTGTAATAAATGCAAAAAATTTTACATCGGCAACACTACAAGACCGCTACACTTGCGCATAAAGGAGCACTTGAATACCCGTATATCCTCTTTCCACAAACACATAGAGATTTGCTCAAACACTCAGCGCGATATTCACGTCTCCATCTTAGCGTCTGTCAGAAACATCGGTGACCTTAGAATCACAGAATCAATCCTCATCTCCAGATTAAACCCCTCACTCAATCAACGTCACGAGCTCTACTCACCTTTCATTCTATAATATCTACCCCCCATCCACCAACCAACCCCCATATCTAACACTTAACAGAGTCCGTTTCCACCACTTCACCCATTACTCACCTCCCATAATAAACTCACCATACACCCAAACAATCAAACAGGCCCCTCCCCATATGAACTTCCATCCTTACACACTTGAACCACAAACCAAAAACCATATTCAGCATACTCGTCTAACCCACCAAAATAAGTCACTCCATAACCTAGCATTATTAATTAATAAATCCAAACACATATAGAATGTATACAAATAACATACAAATATTAAATAAATAATTCATAAAATAAATTAAACAAGTAAATAATAATAATAAAAAATAAATAAATAAAAAAAATTAAAAAAACAAAAAAAAAAAAAAAAACAAAACAAAAAAAAAAAAACAAAACAAACAAACAAATATGTAAAGAAATTGATGAATATATATAGATAAACAATTAAACAAACAATAATACATAGATATGTATATATATATGTATATATGCATTTGTGTATATATGTTGTATATATATACTAATATTGTTATACAGATCTCCACCAAAAAAAAAAAAAAAAAAAATTAAAAAAAATTTAAAAAAAAAAAAAAAAAAATTAAAAAAAAAATTAATTATAAAAAAATATTTTTAAAAATCCAGAGTTACTCCCCTTTATCTTATGATAAATATATCAAGTTAATAAGTTAATTCGTTAATCTAATTTGACGAAACTCACAATTAGTAATTAATAACACTTCTTTAATAGATGATAATCGAAATCAATAGTAGATAGATCTAGAATATTTAAAATATGAGACTAATTACTTTAATTTATATTAAAATTCTTAAATTACGATAGAAAGATAAACAAAAAAAAAATACGAAGATAAAACAAAAGTAAATATTCAAATATAAAAAAAAAAAAAATAAATAAAAAAATGATATATATATATTATCAAAAATAACAGTTTATCGAACACCATACACCTAACCAACATTACACTAATATTCTAAACACCAATCATATATTTAACACAATATTAAAATAAAACTTAACTTAATTTATATTCCCTGTGAAACTGTTTTTGCTGCGGTCTATATCTGGCAGCCATTTTGTTTTGTATTATTCTCTACACAGTCGGAGAAGAATAAAATATTATTCTTCTTCTGGTCTAATTATTTTTGAAAAAGGGATGTCTTTTCCCGAAATATCAAATAGTGATTTTTAATCACCCGGACAGCTAAAACACTCTTGCTGTTATGTAAGGAAAAAAAAAAAAAAAAAAGGAAAAAAAAGGAAAAATAAATAATAAGTCTTATATCGTATTCGATTTATTTTTATTGTTTTTGTTCCTTTCCTTTCAACTTGCATCTTACCCGGAATTGCATTGCCCACAGCCTTTCAAAAACTTACTACTAATATATATATATATATATATGTATGAGGGTGTTTGATATGTACATTCTCTTTATATACGTACGCATATTAATAACCATATGAAGCACACATAATGAATCGATTGGGATGAATGGGGTCGAGAGGCAGAGAAAATGGTTCCGATTGATGTCAACTATTTTCTGCGATCTGTACATAGATACGGTGAGATAGGGCACCATGAAACAAAACGAAATATGTGAAAAGAGATAAAAACCACTGTGACAGGTAAGTAATCACATAGATAGGAACAAAATGAAATAAACGAATAAACAGATGTTCATCAACTGACAGAAAAATGTACTGCATCATGTTAAGCTTCATTTATATAGGCTGAATACAATATTAGAAACAGGCTGTTGATCTGAAAGCATTGATAGGTTAGAAATATTAAAATTGAAAATTGAAGCTTTTTTTCAATGCAAGATTTTTTTTACTTTAATCTTGAATTTTGTTTATTTTTCTACAACAAAAAAAATGATCCAATATTGGTCAACTCTGATGATGAAATTTTATTCCAGAAATATTAAAGATTAAAGTAAGAGATAAATGAAAAAATCTTGCATTTAAAATAGCTTCTATTCTTAATCTTAATAAATATATATATATTTATATATATATATATATATATATATTCCATGAAAAATGCCAGTATACTGAGATCATATGCCCTTAATAGGGTTAAGATGAAAATTCATATACACTAAATGTACAAAAGCAAGGAAATTCCCAAATTTTTACACTTTTATTGTCATTAAGGGTATGCGAGCACAACAGCGCTATGTATTTTACTTGTAGGAATTTTTCTTCAGCGTACCTCACACACTTCATCCACTCATGCATAGAGATTTATACTGTAGTGATGTGATAATGAAATGGTTTGGTTGATATGTAATCATACCCTTAATGACAATAAAAGTGTAAAAATTTGGGAATTTCCTTGCTTTTGTACAGTTAGTGTATATGAATTTTCATCTTAACCCTATTAAGGGCATATGATTTCAGTATACTGGCATTTTTCATGAAATGTCACTACTTTTGTAAAGGCTATGCCTCAATACAATGCCTTCTCATAAGGTTTTTTGGAATTTTCTGGAAAACTAAGGTATATGGTAAACTGAAATTAAAATGGCATCAACTAGACCCTAGAACCTCTATCTCTGCCAAAAATCAGCTGAATCCATCAAATAGTTGATGAGATACAGGGTGGCACATACGTACGTATGTATGTACACACAGATAACATGATTTTATGATTGAACTTTCTGGATCTCTGGGTTGCCTTGACTAATGATGCTGAAATTCTACACACGTATAACACCTATCAAATAAAAATTTTGTGCAAAGTTTTAACTAATCTGGTTTATTGGTTTTTGAGTTATGATTGATCAAAGAAATGAGATTTCCAGCATAGGCCATTCGTGGCGTCTATTAAGTGATAGAGCGCTCTCGCGCCTCCCTTGATATATATATATCGAACGAACACAAGCAATAAATATAGTATATTTTAAATTTTAATGTTTTTTCAGAGTATGGTACGGTTAAATGGTATAGTTTAAAAAAACATAATAATAATAATGTGCCCACGTTACATACCGTGTTGCCTAGAATACATATTCCATAATTCATAATGATACATATTATTGAAGCTCATGTGCGCACTGATCCTTTTTAAAATGTATTACTCAAAAGAATACAAAATTTGATCTAGAGAAATTCTTTTCTCTATAAGATTTGATGTATCAAACTTATTTTTAAAGTTTTGTGAGGGCAGGTACGAGTTTGCGTGAGCCAACCTCCTAAATGGTAACGTTTACAAAATAAAATAATGTGCCCATGTTACTCACCGGGTTGCCGAAAATATATATTCCAAAATTCATAATGATCGATTCATAAATAATAAATAAATTAAAACACTTCATATATATGTACCCCTAAATGTTCAAATATACAATGTTCACATAAAACAAATTGCCTATGTTATTCACTGTATTTTTTAGAATATAGATTTTAAAAGTCATAATGATCCATTCATTAGTTTAGGAGATTCAAAGTTTTTTGGGGGTGGCGGGTTTGGGTGGTCGCACCTCCTATATGGTAAAGTTTGCAAAAAAATAAATAAATAATGTGCATATGTTGCTCACCGAAAATATATATTCCAAAATGTATGATGATCGGTTAATAAAAAAACAAACCCTAAAAACTAAATTTATATATATATATATATATATATATATATATATATATATATATATATGCACACCCGAAATGTTAATATTTACAAAACAAATAATGTGTCTATGTAACTCACCCTATTTTTTAGAAAATTGATTTCAAAATTGATAATGATCTGTTCATTAATTTAGGAGAGTACCTTGTACATTGATATATAAATAAATACACATACCTAACTTCATTCGTATATATTGTCATCGCAGCTCTTCTGTGTGGCTAGACAAACAATTTTCTCAAGCCGGGATCGAAACTCAACCATCTAGACTAAAGACACTCCTAACCCTTTAGCTATCATTGAACACCGAGTAATCAAAATCTTAATATAAACATTGTGAAATGCCCGAGAGCTCCATTTGTTTACACAAAGAGCAATGCATTATAAGCTGGTGGCAGTTGGCGATATTACTTACCAGAGAGCTGAACTCATATTTCAATCATCCACAGACAAACTGTTTCACTGTGTCTAGAGAAGCAAGGCAGGATCGAAACTCGGCCGTCTAGAAAGTCGGTGCTCATAACCACTTAGCTATCATTTGGTACCTGCTGAGAGCATATATATATATATATATATATATATATATATATATATATAAAATGTAGTTATCAACAGATACGTGTTTCGTCATCTCCACGACTCATCAACGTGGCTATATATATATATATATATGATAATAAAATATACTGAGCTTAACACTTTATTGCAGTTTTAAGGATTCATCGATCGTCAGAAGTGTCACCAACTTGAATCATTCAAAAGCCAAACCGGAAAAATAAACAGTACTTATACACATGACGTTGCATTTCCTGTGTTTTAATCAACACACACACACACACACACACACATACATATATATATATATATATATATATATATATATATATATATATATATATATATATATATATATATAAATTATACATTTTTTTTAATACAAACATTTTTAGCTACGTATGTGCATACATGTTTCAGCTACAACCGTATTTAAATTCTAACTTCCTCTGGCAGGTCAGAGAAGTTTTCTAGCTCTGTATAGGGATCCCACTTTCTTTATAGCAAATCTGGAAGTATCTTCTATGTATTCCTTCTAATTCATGTTGCCTTTGAATGTTGGAGTTTAGATGTTGGACTCTCGGGAAGGGGGGGGGGTCTATCAGCCATGGCTATTGGCGATTAAAAATTATGAGACAATTTCTCATGTGTATGTGCATGTGTGATTCGCATCTATGTGACTGACACATTATTAGGCGACTATTTGTTGCAAGCAAATATGCAATATCAAAATAAAACGAATTTTTCAAAACTGATTAAAAACCTTATTTAAGTACGAAATAAATCTACCATAATGAATTTCGGTTTCTTCATGAATAAGTCAGCCATTTTAATCTTTTGCTAATAGTTGAACAAAAGAAGGAATTACTTTGTGACTGTCTGGAATTGGAAATATTTAGAAGCATCTAAAATATGTGAGAAAACACCAACCTAAGATGGGTGAGAGGAACTATGATATATGTGGAAATAATAATAATAATGATAATACTAATAATTGGAAATAGCGCCCCAAACTGCAGTTTCATTCAATGGAATACGAATTTGAAAAAGAACTTTGAGCATGCTTTTGGCCCGGACATCCATAAACATCAAAGCTTTTATTTATAGCTTGAAAATATCTAATTACACAAAGTAAACAATAATAATATCAGAATCAAAAGTGATGGCAGGAGTTTCCTGGGCAACGCTGAGACACGGATCCCACTAGTATAAGACCAAACCAGGGCTTCTGCTTACGGTCTACGGGCACATAACTCTTTAGACTCGATGAGAGTTTTAAAAAATTCTGGTTTCATGCAATAAAAACTGAGGCAAGACAGTTGATTGATCATCTACTTTAAACTAAGCCAGTTAGATAATCAGGAAATGAATGCGTTGATAAGCCATAAAAGTAAAAATGAAAAAAAAAACATGCTTATCTCCGATAAGTTTGTATTTTTAATGAAATAACATAAACGTATACAAAAATGGCCTGACTTTTCTGTCTCGTTTAAAGATTCAAAATTCGGTATAGAAAATTAAATGAGGAAACTTCATTGATGAAGATCAATGACTTGCAGGAAAGTACAGATCACTTTCTTTCGTTTGTTCCTGACAAACAAAGAACCACTTTGATAAAGTCTGCAAAGTCTTCAGAATGGTAAAAATTTTCTTATATCCTCTCTCTCTTTCAATCTCTTTTTTCTCCTTCTCTTTCTCTAAATGTTAATTAAATGTTGATATCACCTCTCTATAACTAGCTATGCACTTCAGACCACTTAGTCTTGCCCTTGGCTTAACCTTGAAAGTCAAAGGAGAAAGAAGTAGAGAGCAGTAAAGTTGCTGTTGATTGTTTTGGGTTTATTGAATTACAAATACGACTGCATTCAAAGGTCAAGATCATGGAAATAGTGAAAGGCAAACTTTTGTCCATAACTTCGATTCTGTTCATCTTAGAGACTTGCTACTTGGCCTATATTGTAGCCAATGAAGTCCTGCATCTAATGTGGCCTTGGTCTTGTACCTTGACAAGTTCGGTAATGGTCAAATTTTGACACAATTTTAACTTCCCATTTTTCCAAATTTGATGTATGGGTCTGATGCTCTTTGGTAGCAGTAACCGCCAATGCAAAATTTCATCCTGAGCACATAAATAGTTTTTGAGTTATCACCGTTTCCATGCCATAACTTCGAAAATACTTCATACGATATTGAGAAGTAAGGCCCAAATAAGACTTTGGCTCATCCTTATGTTGTCAGGCAGCGGTATGCAGTATCATGACTGACTTATGTTCTTGTTTAGATGTGTCTGTTATATTATGCATAAATACATAATTGCAATGGTTAACAGCAAGGAATAAAACACGTGTGGACGGTTATAAGACTTTATTGAGACTACCTCGTTTAGTAGGCAGAGGAGCCTCTGCTGCTATGTACTTGTTAGTGAGGTGGTGAGAGGTTGCAATCATAGTGGAATGGTATGAGGTATAAGGGGAGACAACCCTTTCCTAACAGTGTCCTTGCATCTCTCTGAGCAGCTCTGTCCGTCAGTTGGTTAGTTGGTCAGTCACTCAATCACATTTCAGTTTGAAATAGCATAATGAATAGACACATCTTATTTTAAATACTTCTAAGCATCTGCTTAAGAGATTCTGTTCGTGGGTCTGTCTGTCATGCTTAAGATAAAAAATTAATTTTTGTTCGTCAGTCATGTTTAACTTTGAAATTATATATTTCTAAGTCTGTCATGCTTAAGTTTAAAATGGTATTTTTCTGAGTAAGTCATGCTTAAGTTTAGAATGTTATTTCTCTAAGTCTGTCATGCTTAAGTTAGAAATAGTACTTTTTAAGTCTGTCATGCTTAAGTTAGAAATACTACTTTTCTAAGACTGTCATGCTTAAGTTAGAAATACTACTTTTCTAAGTCTGTCATGGTTAAGTTAGAAATAGTACTTTTCTAAGACTGTCATGGTTAAGTTAGAAATAGTACTTTTCTAAGACTGTCATGGTTAAGTTAGAAATAGTACTTTTCTAAGACTGTCATGGTTAAGTTAGAAATAGTACTTTTCTAAGACTGTCATGGTTAAGTTAGAAATAGTACTTTTCTAAGACTGTCATGCTTAAGTTAGAAATAGTACTTTTCTAAGACTGTCATGGTTAAGTTAGAAATAGTACTTTTCTAAGACTGTCATGGTTAAGTTAGAAATAGTACTTTTCTAAGACTGTCATGGTTAAGTTAGAACTACTACTTTTCTAAGACTGTCATGCTTAAGTTAGAAATACTACTTTTCTAAGTATGTCATCCTTAAGCTTGAAGTGGTATTTTTCTAAATCTGTCAAGCTTAAGTTTAAAATAGTATTTTTGTTGGTCTATTAAGTCTAAGTTTGAATTCACATTTTTTCGGTCTGTTGGGATTTTCATTGGTTTGTCATACTTAAGTTTTAAATAGCATTTTCATCCCTAAATGCACAATTTGAATAGGCATAACTTAAAAGTATTCGTTCTCGTTTTTTTTTTTTCAATCTAACTTTTATTTGCTCCTGGACACATCCAGATCTTTAGGAAATGCATTGGAAACTTGACAATGCAGCATAAACCTTGTCTCTTCCCCCCCCCTCAGTATTTTATACCATTTGCCTACAATGTTATCATTCTCTTGACTACACCTGATGAACTCGTTTTCTTGCCAACTTGGATCTATTTTACTTACTTTACTGTGCAAAAATAAACAAAAAAATATATCCATTATAGCCAAAATTAGTGCACAGAGGGATTGGGATGAGAGAAAAAAATTATTTCATTGTTACTGCTAATTAACAAGCCCCATTTACTTGTCTCCCCACAAGGGCAGAGCTAGACATGAGGTCTTTTTTTTTAATGCAGGGAAAATCAAGTTCTTCCAAAAGGTGCACTCTGGATTAGGACAAAAATAAAAATTGTCTCAGTCTAGAAAGACTTCTCCTCCAGTGACCGACGATAGAAAAATTGTTCTCCTTTACCGGACTCTCTTCAGCCTCTGTTTATGGCTGCCTCCCTGGAAAATGGTGGCTTGTGAGTTGTGTGACATTTTGATCATATTTCGATCCTCTGCTTTATTTTTTATAAAACAAAAAAGCAGCATTATATATATATATATATATATATATTATTATTATTTGTCGCTCCTCGAAAAAGTAGAGCATTGTAAGTGTAGTATTAACACAGCATGACGTCACTAGCTTTTAATGCATCGTTCCTTCCTTAAAAAAGTAGAACGCTCTGACGTTAAGCTGCCGATTAAGTGTTAAAATTATCACAGTTTATTCGCTATTTAAAATTAGCCGTGTGGTTAAGGCGTAGGATTTGAGTTGTAAAATACTCGTAATCCGGGGTTTCGAATCGCATGACCGGTAGTGAATGGTCATATCTCTATGCTGATGAGTTCCGATTATTTAAGGACGAAACGTATACGTACATAGATAACAAACAATAACAAATATATATATATATATATATATATATATATATATGCTGTGACTATGAAGGACTGATAATAAATAAGACAACAAGGTGGTATATTTACAAGAGTGTATTTACAGAAGTACAGAATAGTATGTTAGAGAAAGACTTCGTCATAGGCTCCTCTATACATAATGTCTAGAAAAGTCCATGTAATCACGAAATAGGGTAGATCACAATCACACCATAACAATATATATATGAGTTTTATATATATATATATATATATATATATATAACTCAGTGTGTGTGTGTCTGATGTTTGGTGTTCCCTATAGGAAGAAAGGTTAGAACATCTACATAAAATCTAAAATTGTATGATGTAAAATTTACTGGGGAAGACAATGGAAGTGTTCTCGAATCTTTAAGTGCACTACGAGGGTATAATCCCTTTAAAAATTCAAATATGTCCTATTTTTATGAAATTTAAATCATATGTGTAAAATTTTCTGTGGAAGACAATGAAAGTAGTCCCTTCTCTTTACAACTTCAAATATATCCTATTTTGATTAAATTTATATAATATGTATAAATTTCTCTGGGGCAGATAATGGAAGTGGTCCCGAATCTCTACATTGCCCTTAATGTGCCGAGTATCTAAGTGCCTCTATGTCTAAGTTACCCATGAGGACAGAACCCCTTAAAACTTCAAAAACGTATATCCAATTTTTCTTATGAGTGCTATTTTAAAAGTTGACTTAACAAATGTCTTAATTGTTTAGTCGGGAAAGTATCAGACTGAAAACATCTAGTGTCCGGTTTCGATTCTATCCCCCGAATTTAAAAAAATAAAATTATATGAAATCAAATATTATATTTTTCCTTTTTTTAATATAATAAAATATAAATGAAGAATTTTTGTATATTTAGTATGTAACCTCTCTCTGTCTGTCTATCTGTCTGTCTCTCGCTCACTCTTTTTCTCTTTCTCTCTTTATCTATACTTCGATCTATTTATATATAATAAAGGAGAACACCTCTGCCTTAGTGCATGTCTGTTCTTAAAAAATAAGATGTACTACGGAGTGTACCTTAAATATAAGTGTATTTACATGTAAAATTTGCATGTGAACGCAATGGAAATTGTTCTGCCGTTTTTAGCTGCCCTTTCAATGAGTTAATTACACTTTCTGACATGTTACACAAAGACATCTATCTATTTATAAGCGTATTAACACATATCTGAATAGCTCAGTGGGTAAGATATATAGTTGACAACATCAAGGTTGCTATGAAAGTAAACTCTCCTTAATATGATGTTACATATGATGCTATTCCACACTCTAACCCTAACCCACCGCCGGGTAACCCTGTTAGTATATATAACGTATGAGACACCCAGTTTAAATGTACTATTATAGTTTTAGTTAATATAGCTTTGACTCTTAGCTAAGCCCAAAATAACTAAAGAAAAATCAATCTACTGAGTAGAAACATATGTGCCGTTCAATAGATCACTTCTAAGTTAAGTGTGTCTAACATTTCCCTTCCCGTTGGGTGGGAGGCTATGAATAATCCACCTTCTTGGTAATCATCATGAATATCTTATATATAACTAGCAGCGCTACATGGCGTCACCTGGGAATAGTAAAAAGAAAATATAAGTGTTTAAGAAATAAATGTTGTTTTATGAACATTTGCAATATTAATTTAAGTAAAACAAAAACAACAGTTAGTCAATCTTTGCCCGCCGAAGAAAGAAAACGTTATTGTTCGGAAAACGACATTGTAAGGAGTTAAGAAAGAAATTGTGTATTAAACTCCTTTGCAATATGAGTGTAATAAAAAAAAAAGAAGGCATAAGCTTTTTCTGTTTGGCTAAAATGAAACTGTAGCATAAGTACATAAGTAATGTTGTTATTTTTTATTTTAAATAATAGGTTTGTTGAATGGAGAAAATGTTTTAATTTTTGTTAGTGAGCACAGAAAACGATTGTAGTGTTATTTTGTTAAGGTAAAAATAGAAATGAGTAAAATGAACTGAATGTGTTTATTATTGTTTATAATCACAGAAGGAAAATACAAAATATGTCGTTGTTTTGTTGATAAGAAAATAGAACTAGTTGAATTAAACTAAAATTTATATTCATTTAAATGAATATCCTTTTTTTTTAAATAGTATGTTTGTTTGTATGTAAAATTTGTACGGCCTAACATTCACAGGTAGCATGAATTGGAACAAATACATAGACAACATTGCCAAGGCTGCTGCAAAGCGGGTGGGCTCTCTCTACCGTGCTAGAAAACTTATCCAATATCTCTACAAAGCCATCATTCACCCATGCATAGAGTATTGTCGCCACATCTGGGCTGGGGCACCATCCCTAATCTCTTCCTCTTAGACAAGGTCCAAAAAAGAGTAATCTAATAAGTTCCTCACTATCCACCAAGCTCCAGCCCCTGTCCCATCGCCGCAATGTTGTATCTGTGTGCTTGTTTTACAAGTACTTCAATGGAATGTGCTCTGATGAACTTGCTGCTCTGGTGCCCCCTCGACATAAATACACTCGACCAACCCAACAATCAGCTAAATCCCAGCCATTTACTGTAGAGGTCCCCAGATGCCGGAGAGTCTTTTACTCCAATAGCTTTTTTCCTCGTGCTGCCGGCCTTTGGAACTCCCTCCCTGCTCCGTTTCCCCGACAGTATCGATATGCAGAAATTTAAAACTAATGTTAACAAGCATCTCACTGTACAGTTCTCAATTTAGGATGACCCCCAAAAATTTCACCCCAATTCTCAGTAGCCCCTTATGTCTACAATGGCATTTTGCCTTGTTTAGGGTGAACTTTGTTTTTTAAAAAAAGTCTAGTAGGAAGCATAGTGTGATTCAAAGGGAAAGTTTAATGAAGTAGCCCTGCTAGTTTAAGATAAGAGATTTTTATTTTCAATTATAGCCAGACATAAAATGTAGAATTACCAATGAAGAAATCACCTTAAAACGAAGTAGTAATGCTAATAAAATACAAGAGTACTTAAACAAACCAAACATTTTTGACGCCATTTGATTTGCAATTTTCGTATTTGTAACACATGCAAAGACTTCATTGACTAATGAACAGAGATGAATCGCCAAACTAAAGTAAAGTGTTCAAATAAACCATATTATTATGTATTATTGTTATATGTGTTTGTGTATCGATTTAAAATAGCATTCAAATTAAGTTTCAGAAATAAGAGTTAACATAAAGCTGGTTTCTGCACGTTTGGAAGCTAAATTTATTATTTCAAGTCTGGTACAAGGTAAATAATGAAATAAAGCGACCAGTTTTTTTCATTTGTTCCCTCATAAACATAGTGATTATAAAGCTTTTCAAAGCGCGCGTACATATGGATAAACATAGTTAAGTGTTGATTTTTGGAACATGATAATAAAACATTAATTACTAACAGGACCTGTGCCCCGGCGTTGCACAGGAGAGATATATAAGTATTAGAATATTAATTCTTAAAAAAAAAATTGAAAAGGACCCTGAAAGTGCGTTAGGTGAGTAAAATGGGATTTATCCAATCAAACAAAATAGATTTCTCTATGTTTTGTGTGACTGCACCTCCCCTACGATTGTAAGTAAAAGTAAAAACCACTTCCCCTCATACGCGAAAAAAATGTGATCCAAAAATATACGTGAAGCTTACCAAGGTCAGTGAAGGGAAAATCTTTCTGGATTGAGGCAATTTTTATCCCAATCCTGGGTGCACATTTTGGTTTGAGATTGAATTTACCAAAATCAAGAAACAATGGTAGTTTTGAAAATCCATCTCCTGTGATGAAAAAATGAATATTTCCGCAGTCTTGAAGGATTTCTTGTTCACTAAATAGAGGAAAAGTAATAAAAAATAATAATAAAAAGTAATCAATAAAAACTAAAAGTAAGCAATAAAATAAAAATTGTAGTATCTTTTACTTAATCTCTTCTCAGTCAGTGAAGGAGAAATCTTTCTAGACTGCCGCAATTTCTTTGTCTACATAACTATTTGTCAGTTTTACAATTCATTTCTTATGTGTTATGATACTATACTTGTTCTTTGCACTCCTTGGTCAGTGAAGAAGAAATCCTTCTAGACTGCGGCAGTTTTTATTTTTTCACCCAGGAGATGGATTTGATACGCCCTCCGCACTCTCTCTCTCCTTATTTCTTCATTTACGTACTACAAAACACAATTTAATTCGGTTTATTTATTGCCGCAGTTTAGAAAGATTTCTTTTTCACTCTCAGAGAAGAGAAAAGAATAAGTATAGTATAATAAAAATAAGTAAAAAATAAATTTATTGTAAAATCGACGAATAGTTAAAGGAAAAGTAATCAAAACAATAAAAATTCCCGCAGGCTAGAAAGATTTCTCCTTTAATGACCGAGAAGAAAAGAGATTAAGTAACAGATATTACACTGTAATTTTAAGTATATTTTGAAACGTAAAATTGAATAAGTAAAACTAGGTAATAAAATGTATAAAAGGATTTGAAAGCAGTCAAACATACTCAATAAACTTAAATGATGAATAGTAAAAGAAACGGAGTGTCGCAAATTTGTAATTGGATATGAATTTTGCCTGTTTAATTATACACCCATCCCTGCCCAACCAGGAAAATATACAGGATGAAGAAGTTTGTTATTTTTTATTTCATTTTTTCTGAAGGTCTGAGGAAGCTAAAACATGTATGCACATATGTAACAATAATGTTTGTATAAATAAACATTTATACTAAAAAAAGCTCTACTTGTTATTGAGCACATTTTTATAGACACTGGAGTTTCATTATTGGATTAACATCTAGGAAATAAAAATAATACATGTACTATATATATATATATATATATATATATATAATGAGAGAGAGAGAGAGAGGGAGATTTGTGTGTGTGTCTATAGCTAATATGGTATTCAATTTTAAATAACTGAGGAATATCTTTCGAAGAAGAAGACATCCTTAAGATGCTTTAGTCTGCAGATGTTTCAATAAAATTGTTATTTCAAACCTAAACGTGATGGACCGACCAACGGAGCCTCTTATAGCGATGCTTTAACACATCTAAAAATGAGGAGTGAATAAATATCGTGCGAAATAAAATTAAAATAAGTAAAAATAAAATAAGATAGAAACGTGTGACTAAAAGAAGAATTGGTGATTAAAGGTCAATAGGTGGAAAGATACATGCGGGATTAATCTGAGAATTCTTCAATCATGATTTTCTTTTTTCCCTTTCGAATGCAATGCTGATAAAAAAAAACAGAATGAAGAATGAATACATATGAAGGAAAGAATTGAATAATATATTTTTTTCATCTTTTTTACCCCAAAAGCATGAGCTATTTGATGATAGGATGTTCTTGGATATGTTTTGCAAGAGACAGCCAGGAAATCAGAAGGGACTGAGTCATGGGGAAGATTAAAGTACATAAACGCATGCACACGTACTAATATATAGATGAATATGTGAAAGGTTATTTGCAAAGAATTGTACACACACACACACACACACATATATATATATATATATATATATATATATATATATATATATATGCAATTTATTTGTAAATATTGTTATAAAGTCCCTTTAAGAAATTAAAGTTGAGCACTGTTCGGAGATATTAAGAACAGACTGTCACTTAGCTATAAACAAGGTTCCGATAACGTTCTTCGAACCCTCTAGACTGTCTGCTGCTTACTGCTCGCTGTATTTAGGCATAAATAGAACTTAATTTCTCTTGTATCACATGATAATTTCTGATGGCCGTGGGGATAGTTAAAGCGTGTCTAGTCTCGGTTGACTCTGTGAACCGGGTTTGCCCCCTGTGATCATCTGAAATTGTCACTTCCTACACTGATGAGAGCGTAAGCTTAAAACGCCGGCGTATGTAGGTATAAATACTTTAATATTTATTTGTAAATATTGTTATATATATATATATATATATATATATATACGAGTATTTTGCAACTCAAATCCGACGCTTTAACCACTCGGCCAATATTCATTAAGTAAATATTAAATTATTTTTATTTACAAACCCCGGTGGTTTTGCTATCATCAGTGTAGGAAGTTATAATTTCAGACGATCGAAGGGCCCGAACCCAGTTACAGAATCAGCCTAGACTCCGCAAGCTAGCCCTCTAACACTACGGTCACGGGGAATTACCACGTAAATAAGGGAAATTAAGTTCTATTTGTGTCTAAGAAAGCAGGCAACAAACAGTGGACTATCGAGAGGGTTCAACGAATCTTGTGTAAAGCTAAGTAACAGTCTATTTTTAACTCTCCGAACAGGGCTCAACTCTAATTTCTTAAAGGGGCTTATATATATATATATATATGTATATATATATTTGTTATTGTTTATTATCTATGTACGTTTCGTCCTTAATAATCGGGACTCATCAGCATAGAGATATGACTATTCACTATTCATGCGATTCGAAACCCCGGATTACGAGTATTTTGCAACTCAAATCCGACGCCTTAACCACTCGGCCAATTTTGAACAGCGAATAAACTGTGATAATTTTAACACTTTATCGGCGGCTTAACGTCTGAGAGCGTTCTACTTTTTTAATGAAAGGAACGATACATTTAAAGCTGGTGACGTCATGCTGTGTTAATACTACACTTACAGTGCTCTACTTTTTCTAGGAGCGACAAATAATAATAAATATTTGTTATTGTTTATTATCTATGTACGTATACGTTTCGTCCTTATATATATATATATATATATATATATATATATATATATATATATATATATATATATATATATGCGAGCAGGGGGGATAATATCATATGCAACTGCATAGGAACCACTGAGGATTAACTTTTATGTAGATATTTATTTTCAAGTAGGTGTTGCCCCTTTTTTGTCCCTCCCTAAAACAAATAAATCAAACATTGCTCATTACAATCCCTTTTATGTCTAATATTTATGTTTAAAATTTCACTAATATATAAAGTAAAGTCAGTCTCTTAGTCGATTTTTTGTCATCGGTAGCATTCGTCCTACAAAATCAATATTTGATTCTGGTTCGTTGCAGCATGTTGATACTTTGACAGAGTCGGAATTATTTTGATACATCTTTAAAAAGGGCGTAGCTCTGTAATTCGTCAATACAGAGTTACATTCATTTGTTTAAAACAAGAATAATAATACCACATTTTTTTGAAAAAACCATAACAATGGTGGTGTAAAATAAATAAAATTTATTTTAATCTTAGCTTTCGAGAATATACTTCTCATTTTCAAAGAGTGTTTTTCTTCTTTTTTTTCTCTTCATCGTCCGATGGAAATGGACTTTTTGGTCAGAAAATCACGTTCTGTCTGTAGGCGAGGTGACGCCGGTTTGAATAAGAAAGGGTATTTAGACATATTTTTTAAAGCATTGTTTCGTAATAGTACCACATTGTTTTTGAAAAAAACATGAAAAGTGTATTCTCCAAAGCTAATATTAAAATTAATTTTATTTATTTTACACCACCATTGTTATGGTTTTTTCAAAAAAAAATGTGGTACTATTACAAAACAATGCTTTAAAAAATATGTCTAAATACCCTTTCTTAAGAATAATAATATTTGGGGAGAAAAACGGCACAGGTTAAAACAAACAAATTTGTGCATATGAAGCTTATCTTTGAATGTTTAAATGAATCGTCAAATATAATTATAATGGAGACATTGTGTCTGAAACCAAAACTCTCACATTTCTGGAAGATTGTTTATTATTCTGAAGCATTGCGGAATTGCTGTCTTATATTCATATCAATGTTCCTGTAACTGTATATGTATATATAGATTTATTCAAAACAGAATATTATTAGTGCACATTATTAACATGCAACGTTTATTATATATATACAGAGAGAAATCGTTCCTAACAGAGACCGTAACGTTTTGAAAATCAAGTCGGTCTTTTTAAAATAAGGAAAATTTGAACACGAATGCTAAAGATTTGTCCAGGAAATAAAACCATATTGCGAAACAGAATTAATTGTTATAATATAAAATCAAAACAATTATTGATTCAAAAAACAATGAAAAATCATAGTTAATTAATAGAATGTCCTCGTTTAAAACACCACCATGTAAATTAGTTAACATTGCGACACTATATCGCGTATACATTTGGGGACGGGGCTTCCCGTCTGTGGAACACGTTGCTGTAGGACTGCTTTCTTGCATATTACAACTTGGTTGTCTTTAAGCCAATGTCAACAGATTCCTATCTAGAATCGTTCTCACAAATATTCGGACTTGATTCTGACAGTCATTTCATAACCTTATCCTCGAGTAGTATCTAGACTTGATAAGTTGTGCCCATTTTTTTAGTAAAAAAAAATAAATGCGATGCGTAATTCACAGGAATTTCCATAACAGGGTTCAATAGAAATTGTATTTAATTGAAATAGCATTTTCTTCGCTATATGTACAGATTTTTAATCGTATTGTTTTCTTGTCATACGTGTAAGCAGCAGCTTTGTGTATAGATTTTAAGAAGAAAAAAATTGCAAATCTTTACATATGCATTCTATAAATATTGTTCACTTAATGAAACCAATTCGTCCCATTCTCATTAATCACAAATCCGGAACGAAGATATAAAAATAAATTGATCTAATTATGTATTCAAAAAGCCGGATGCGTTCCAGACAAGCTGTATAATTTCTAATTTCCGCAGAAGTCTGAATGTCTGTCTCAAACAAAGAATATGAGAGAGAAAAAAGGAATTTCGATACATATAGGTGTCAATAAATAATGCTATTTATATGTATACAATGCTGTTGTTTTTTTTTTGTTTTTTGTTTTGGTGGGGGTAGATGCATTTTCGCATATTTATGAAAGCCATTGTCAGTTGGTCATTCAGTTCTTTGGCTGGATTGTCAGTCCGATGGTTAGTCTGTCATGATACACTTTGAAATAGATTTTTGTGTGATCTGCCGTGTTTAAGTTTGAAATAGCATCTTCATTAGTCTGCCATGCTTAAGTTTGAAATAACATTTTCTTCAGTCTGTCATGGTTAAGTTTGAAATAGCATTTTCTTCGAACTGTAATGCTCAATTTTGAAACAGTATTGTTGTCAGTCTGTCATAGTTAAGTTTGAAATAGTATTTTCTTCGGTCTGTTATGCTTAATTTTGAAATAGCATTTTCGTCAGTCTGTCGTGGTTACGTATGAAATAATACTTTCGTCAGTCTCTCATGGTTAAGTTTTAAATAGCAATTTCTTCGCTCTGTAATGCTTAATTTTGAAATAGCATTTTCGTTAATATTTCATGGTTAAGTTTGAAATAGCATTTTCTTTGGTCTGTCATGTTTAATTTAAACATAGCATTTCTGTCAGTCTGTCACGGTTAACTTTGAAATAGCATTTTCTTCAGTCTGTTATGCTTAATTTTGAAATAGCATTTTCGTCAGTCTGTCATTGTAACGTAAGAAATAGCATTTTATCTGGTCTGTAATGCTTAAGTTTTAAATAGCATTTTCGTCAGTCTGCCATGGTTAAGTTTGAAATGGTATTTTCATCGCTATATGTGCAGATTGAAAGAATGCATCTTAAGAATATCAGTTCCTGCTTCAATTCAAGAAGGTTTTTAGATTTTTTTTGTTAGAGCTTTGCTAAATATATAGATTCAACAACAGGGGATTATTTACAACACAAATGTTAAAGAAGAAAGTGTAATTGTCTCAAAACGAATGTATTTGATCGACTACAATTGGTTATAATTCAAATAAAACTTATAAATATATATACGGAATTTCGAACAGAATCCTTTTTCTGTATAGATTTCCAAGTTCACATAAAGATTCCTGACTTCGGCCAAATGCCCCTAAAGAAGGTCAGGGCTCACCTCGGCTGAAACATTGTGAGAATAACATTGAAGATGCGCATCCAAATAATACAAATTATTAATCCACATCTAAAAAATTCCGAAACATGATATACACATACCTAACTTTATATAGAGAGAGATGGGCAGCCGCTCTACTGTAGATCCGTAAGTGTTAGACATTTATAGTTTGACAAGAACTTAGGGTAAATGAACTTAATGGCTGTTTCTATTTACCTGTTTTCCAATATGAAACATTTCTTTTCTTTCTGTGTCTTTTATTTTTTGTGTTTTGACATCATTTCTATAGACAAGATTTTTGTGTCTGAATGAAATCACTTGAAAGAAATGAAGTCTTCTTTCAAAAGAAAGCATTTCAGACACGAAGAGGACAGTGCTTATGGAAATTGCGGCTTTTTAGCAATAAGCCTTTTAAAAACAGAATTTCTTTAATAGTAGAGGAAAGAGGTGACAACGATGATGATTGGAGAGTCAATGTCTATACACTGTGTATATATGTCCATCTATGTAATCAGACAATCTTGTATCCCCTTCTCTCTCTCTCTCTCTCTCTCTCTTTATATATATATATATATATATATATATATATATATATATATATATATATATATATATATATATATATATAAATACTTATTTCTAATATATAAAGTTATCTTGTCAGATTTTTCATATTAGACCTAAATAGAAATAGATCTAACAAATCAATATTGGCTACTAACCAGCGATTTCTTCCTTGTTATCCTTGCACTATGTTGTTTACACAAAAAGTGCAATTCACTTCAGTTTCTTTCCTAAAAGAATTATTCCGGCAAAGAATATTATATAAATGAAGACAATTTTAAATAATGACCTAAAAAGCTACAAACATAGGGAAATAATTCCTATTTTAACTTAAAGGTAAGAATATGAGTTATCTCCCTTACATTTTCAGATTTTTGTTCATCGCTTCGTGACATATACGTTATTTTTTTAATTTGAACTAAAATGATACTAATGTATCCAAGACTACTTCTATAGATAGGGTGTGTGTGTGTATGTATATATATATATAAGTATAAATTTTTATTTATACAAACATTATTGGTTACATATGTGCATACATGTTTCGGTTGCACTTTACTTTCTGGGTAAAGTGCAACCGAAACATGTATGCACATATGTAACCAATAATGTTTGTATAAATAAAAATTTATACTTATAAACAGCTCTACTTGTTATTGAGCACTTTTTATAAACACTTGAGTTTCTACGGATTTACATTTACAGAAACTAATACAATACATGTACGATATATATATATATATATATATATATATATATATATATATATACACGAGTGCACTTTTGTGGTTATATATGGCAATGCATATGTCTGGACGTATATCAGTGTGTATATATGAACAGCTATATATCATACACTTAAAGACAGGTTTAGATCTGATGACCTCAGAGAAAGATTAAATCTGGACCGTATAGGAAGATGTGTACAGAACAAGGACTTGGTTGGTATGGTCATGTTAAAAGAATAGATGAGAGTTTTTGGGTTAGTAGATGTAGAACAGTTGTGTTAGCAGGATCAGTTGACAGGGGAAGGCCAAGAAAAACATGGGAGAAAATGATAAGAATGTATTAAAAGAAAGAGGGATAAATAAAGACCTGACTAGAGATAGGTTAGTTCGAAAGTCAATTTCTAAAAGCTGTCTAACACATGACAGCATATATATATATATATATATATATATATATATATATATATATATATATATATATATATAAATGTTTTGAGGTACAAAACCTATCAATACATTTAAAAATGATACGCGGAAATCTCTCTAAGGCCCTTTCGACTATCATCTCGTCAGGAGAAAATCGCTAGTTTTAATTAATAATATTGTCGAAAAGAAAGAGCAAATGGGGAAGTTGAAAGTGCCAAAATTAGCGCTAAAGCGATTAAAAGTCAATTTAATGATTTACTTAAAAAACGATTAAAAGGCACTGCTTCGCACCTGTTGCACTTTTTTTGGCCCTGAAGACTCGGGATGCTTCCATTGTGACGACTGTCTTTTTATTTCTGGGTCGTACCCATACACCCATGACTCATCTCCAGTTATCACGGTGTTCAGAAACCCAGAATCAATGTTGCCGGTTTACAGAAGGTCCTGTGTAACTTGAAAACAGAGATCCTTTTTTTCCTGCGACAACAATTTGTGCACAAATTTTACAACCATTCTGTGTATGTTCAAATCATCACACAAAATTGCATGTGCAGAATCTTTACTCACTCTCACCGCTTGGGCGATCTCCCGCACGGTTAAACGACGATCTTCCATCACCAAATTTCGCATCCTCTCAAAAACAGCTGCATTCCGAACAGTTTGGGGCCTGCCAGAACGCTGGTCACTCTCCGCTGATGTGCAGCCATTTTTTAATCGCTTGAACCACTACTTAATTTGTGTTACACCCATCGCATCTTCTCCAAACACCTGCTGAATCTTACGAATTATTTTGCTTTGAGAATCACCAAGCCTTTGACAAAATTTGATGCAGTACCTTTGCTCAACACGTTCAGTCATCTTGAGAGAATCGGTAATCCGACGAACACGTTGTGTAGCACCTCACTCAGCGACCGACAGGCAGCGACTAACACACAGGAAGGTGGTGATAAAATTCATACATGCGCATGAAGGTGTCTTGCCGTCTCTATTTTGCACGGAAACAATAATGGTTGCATACTTTTTAGACAGGCCGCATATATATATATATATATATATATATATATATAAGTAAATTTATATAGGTCAGAATTATTCGTATATGAATGAATTTTCAAAAGCAAAGATAAAGCTTAAAATTAATGTTATGAATTCAATAGAGTTTTGTGGGGAAGGGGGGGGGGATTGCCCCGGATTTGTCGCATCTCTATCTTGGTGATGAAAAGAAGTTATTTATAGCAATTTGGTCTAATCATAATTGCTTCCGATTTCTCCAAAAACATGTGTAAAAGTTATTTTGTTCCGAAATTGTCATTAAATCATAGAATTACATAACGGTGATTTAATTATATATATATATATATATATATATATATATATATATATATATATATATATATATATATATATGTTTGAATCAAAGGTAATTTGACTTTAACGGAGGATATATGACCTAAGACCGAGGTGCATCAAGTATAAACACCCAAGAACGAACATTCCCACAACCGAGCACTGTAGATATAGGTATCAGCTCGATGGATGATAGATAAGTCAACCAGAGCTATAATAAAAAAGATTCAATGAAATAAAAAATTACAATTGTTCCAAGAATTAGAACATCAAGTCTATTATGGCGTACGATCGTTTCCAAAACAGTTTGGAAATACTTTATTTTATTTTATAATTTAATCCAAAACGTCTCGTCATCAGCGCCTTTAGCACCACGTCTAGAGAAACATCTATTTACAGAAAGAGCCATAGAGACAAATATTAGAAAAAGAATAAGTTACAAAAATAAAAATGAAGAGACGTTTTGGATTAAATTATAAAATAAAATAAAGTATTTCCAAACTGTTTTGGAAACGATCGTACGCCATAATAGACTTGATGTTCTAATTCTTGGAACAATTGTAATTTTTTAATTCATTGAATCTTTGTATATATATATATATATATATATATATATATATATATATATATATATAATATATATATATATATATATATATATATAATATATATATATATATATAATATATATATATATATATAATATATATATATATATATATATATATATATATACATATATACATATATATATATATAATTACTGCATTGGAAAGCTTTCATAATGCGAAATAAAACTATTTAATGAAATTCTTAGAAAATTTATTGTCTTTCTGTCGCATTCACGTTCAAACGTAACTTTTAAAATAATTTTTTATTAAGTATGCTACAATTTTATTAAATTAATACAATGACTAAACGATGACATAAGTAATTCAATTAAACTTCATCAAAAATCCAATTTAACTAAAGGAAAATAGACAGGCATGCAGCATCTGTTTTAAAAATAGATATTATTCGTACCATGTCTATTTCGTTTAACAACGAAATAAAAATTGAAGTATTTATGGAATTTCAACATTTCATCTATTTATTTTGTTATGACATATACTCCTAAATTGAATTATCTTTCCAAAAATGAAAATATTTTCTTACCAAAGCGAAACAAAATTCAATGTGGCTACTGAGATTCGAAACCCGACCACCAGATCAACTGAGAGAGAGAGAGAGAGAGAGAGAGAGAGAGAGAGAGCGAGCGCACTTCTGTTGTTATAGTGATATATGTATCGCAACATTTATCTATAGATATATGTGAGCATCTATATAATGATGCGCATTTGAGTACGTGTGTGTGTGTGCGTACTCATATATAATCATACACTTTTGTATATATTTGTACATATAAGAACACATTCTCGTGGTTATGGATGGCGATGTATCTCTTTCAGCATATATTTTTGAAGGTATATAACATATATGCGTAAGAATTCATTTCAAAGTATTTCTTTAAATTTCCGGCCTTTCCATTTTTCTTTTGAACTTATTCAGTCAGAAAGTCTGTCATCGCACAATTTATCATTTATAGAAATTTTTTATTTTGTTTTCGTAATTTCAATAATTTGTTCGACATTTTTTTTAATGTCTCCTTCTTGGTGTATGTAATAACATAATTGTATGTCTATATTAGTATGTAATTCTTTTTTCGACGTAATTATGAATATATGAAGAACGAGCTGGACCTACCCGCCGTTGCCCGGGATACTTTTTACTTTCATTTTTGTTTCGTTATTTTTTTTAATATGCCGTTTTTGTTTTTTTTGACAAATTATTATTTTTTATTAAAAAAAGATTTTCAAAGTTAAATTAAATTATTACGACATATAAAACTATAACTAATCCTGTTACAGTAATGTTGTTTTAATCTCCATGTATAATATTACTAGATGTAAATAGCTTCGAAAAACTTGCAATCGTTTAAGACATATGGAGTTGCTAATAATTTAAAAATCAGGAAACTGAGGTTTCAGCAAGAGAATCGGTTGCGTTTACTGAAAAGAAAAGAAAAACATAAACGAAAAATGTACTTCTCCATCGTCAGTCCTGTACACCGAGATAATTCTTCCGTTAATGGAGTCTAAAAAGTAGAGACGAATATCCGTTTCTGAAAAACAGTTGAAATGCTTCCAAATTCCTTTCAAGTTTTGAAGGGTCAGGAAATAATTCATTTTTTTTCGGCTGACTTGTTTACGAAGAAACAGAAACGCATTCTGGTGGATTTACTTCTGTAATTATATTATGTTTTTAAATAGGATTTTTTTTAAATTCGTTTTATTTTATCTTGTTGTATATTTGATGTAAAAATAATCGCTTAATAGTAAATACAAAATAATAATGTGTAAGTCACGCACAAAGGAGAAACACACATACATACACACACACATACAAAGTGGTAACATAATTGTATTAATATAAAGATGTGGAGACAGTTTGTTCTTAATTAATTGTGTTAATTAAAAATACATTAAAACTATGAACAGGTGTATACTATATGCATAGTAATTTTGAAAGCGCAAAGAAAATAACAAGAGAGTGCTCTATTATGGTAGTAAGAGCATAACATTTATTTATTAATATACAGACCTAGTGCGTTAAGGAAACTAGGTTTCACGAAGAGAGTCGGTTTGGTTTATGGGATTGACATGTATCCCAATCCTATAAGGTTGACTGACCGGCGGCGTGGACGAAACACACGCAAGCCGCACCCAAAATTCCATCTAAAGCGAAATTAGATTTTTGTTTCAAAAACCGGCTCCCACTGGCATTAGTTAGCAAAAACGCAAAAATGGCTGTCACGTGGTATGCTTCCTACTACGTCCGCCACACCTCTGCTATTAAAATCCCTTTTCGCGCTAAAATAAAACCCTACGATAGGAGCCGATAAAATGTAATTCAATAAAATTTTAGTCAGAAAGGAAAAAAATCAGCACACGGAACCAGAGGACAACGTTTCCACCTCCCTCGCCTCTTTGGGGCTCGGGTGACTAAAATTCATATTCAACTCGCACACACATGCCTACGCACCCTGCTGACAAAAGACAGTACACACACAAATGCCTACACATGCTCTACCAATCCGCAACTCAAGCGCGTGCACACACACCCAGCCGTACACTTACGCGTTCTAACGCAAAGCATCACACAAATGGCGCATGCATGTTTCTCTGTTTTAAACATTTTTATAATAATTTAAATGTAAATCTTAGCATTTTCTCTAAGACACGACCTTTTAAGCTACGGTCCACGCTGTTACATAATGATCACCAATTTAATGGTCGCTACAAGTTACCTGAAAAAAAAACCAACAACGAAAGAGACAGAAACGAAAAATGAATTGCTCGGTCGTCAGTCCTATACACCGAGATAACTCTTCAGTTAATGGAGTCTATAAAGTAGAGACGAATATGCGTTTCTGGAAACTCAGAAATGTTCATATATGTAAACAACGGATTGAGCCTAGCTAAACGATTAAAAGAGTCGGTAATGATACCGTTGAGGAGGGGGGGGCGATAAACAGATTATATTTGAAAAGGAAAGCCCCCCCCCACCCCAACCTAAAACCCAGTCAATAAGATTGAGAAATACAACCGGGATATTAAGAAATTATGAAAGGAAACACAAGGTGATGGATTTAGAACAAGGGCGATAATTCCTTGTCTCGAAAGGGTGAGAATTATGCTGACACGAATCCTAATCTGAACCATTAAGTAATAAATTAGAGACGTATATACATGCGGTCTATATATATAAATGGGTTATTAACTGAGCTGGGTGAGGGAAGGGTTTTATTGGTATATGCAAGGCGGTTTAACTTTAAAGAACACGCAGGAATTATCCTAAATCGACTATAAAACCCTTGAACTTTGAAAACACTTTGAAACGCCAGCCAGTGTAATCAGTGAGCTAAAGTAGGGAGACATTGTGATTGTGTTCAGGATTCCTGAACCTTGAACTAGTCTCTCAAGAGAGGTAATAAATGCGAAAGCAATTCAAGGTGAATTTGGAAAGGTGATGGGCTACTGTATCCTCTTCTGTGTAAATTCCTACCACCCTTTCCATACATGGCAACTGAAACATGATTGTTTTATTTTTTGCCAAATTGAATTGAATTCAGTTAAGTAGCATGTTAACCATCTGTTTATAATGTGAAGAGACAAGAGCAATGTGTCTCTGTAAATGTGTTTGTGTGTGTGAAAATGTTTCGCATCCACCTTTGGCTCGTTAAGAACAAGCTCTCTTCCAGAACCCTGATGATCAATAAACTGTCCAGCACAGACTACAGAGCTAGCTTTAATGCACGACAGGTAAGTGTACAGGTGTTGCTACCCACTGAGTATTGCACACCTGTGTAGGTGCAGAGCACCCATATAAAGCAGATGAGCACTGGCCCCATCCCAGTAATGATTTGATCAGAATTATTTCCAGATGTACCAGATGCACTCCAGTTTACTCTCTTCCTCTTCTTGACTGAGAAGCGTCGCACATACATTGTGAGTGGCTCCAAGTAAAGTCTGAAAATTGAAAACATCAACTCTGTGCCTTCCCCGACACTCACCGCCGACATGTGTCACTCTTTGCCATCATCTGGGATTACACTCACTTTTTCGTTTCTGTCTTTTCTCTTCTCTGTCTTTCTACTTTCACTTTTTTGCTACCGATGCCACCAAAACTCACTAATGTCATTCTTGTAAATTTCAAAGAAATATGTTTTCATCCATTTTTGATGAAGTCTTTTGATGATAAAGAAGTATGAAATTGTATTACATCAGATGATTTGATAGTTATTTATAGTTTGTGTTTTTCACTTATCATACATTATAAATACATATATGTATATATATATATATATATATATATATATATATATATATATATATATATATATATATATATATATATGGGAAGAGAAGAATGAAGGTAATCCGACGTGATGGGAAAATGAAAAAGGAAAACCAAAAAATGGATGTTTTTTATGTGTACATCAACGTTTCGTCTTATTTACCACCAGCCACAGTAGTCGTTGCTCACCCCATCCTTCCATTTTTTCTCCACTTATTTTCTTCAACATTCATTTTTATTCTCCAACAAGTACGGACGTCCACCCAGTAGTGGCCATTATTTCATTTTATTTTTCCTCCCAATATGTCTACCCTACATGTGTCTGTACTTGCATGACATTTTTTCTCTATATTATCATCCTGATGAAGTCTTATAAATAAGACGAAACGTTGATGTACACATAAAAAACATCCATTTTTTGGTTTTCCTTTTTCATTTTCCCATATATATATATATATATATAAATGAATAAATACAAAAGTTTTCTTGCATTTATCACTCCCATATTACCATCAAAATGAGTTACTGTTATTCAAATCAATAATACAACATAGCATTTTGAAATACCGTATATATAGTACAGAGGAAAAGCCTGAAGAAAGTCATTAGAATGTTTAATTTGCATATTTGTTAAACGGTTTATAATAAATTAATATTTGGTGTTATTCATTTGACATTTTATTGTTCTGTCTTTTCCTATATATATATATGAAATAGTTTTGTCGTTATGAAAAATAATTAATTAAAGTGCTTTAATAAAAAAGGATAAAATATGAAACCCTTTCTTAAAATATTTGTTTGTGCATTTTCAAGGCTGGTAATTTAAATTAAATTAACATCGCTGTCTAGAAAAAAATATTTCATAGACAGGGTGACCATTGCTTTCTTTCTCTCTCTCTCTCTCTCTCTCTCTCTCTCTCTCTCATACATATACACACACAATCGCTCAGGCGAATTCCATTTCTTCTTTCTTTCCATTGCTTTACGGTTTTATTTAAAAGATTAATAAATATTGTATCAAAATAACAAAAATGTTACGATATATCTATTTATGTGAATAAAAGTTAATGTTTATCTATTTATGTGACTAAAAGCGAATGTTTTTGTCTTGTGTTTACAAGAAACTTATGAATGAAATGTTTATTATTCAAAAGCAATAGTAAACTGGCAAACCAGCTAATATTATATAAATTCCTTTAAATTCACACAAAAGTTTGAGTAATAGCTCAATAGTGTATACATTATTAGAGCTCAAAATATAATAAAAATTCAGTAAATGTTCCGAATTTCTTAAAAACATTTTAATTCATACAATTGCTCCTGTCTATTTGATAACAAACACGAGATGATTTCGAAAGACTTTATCATCATTTTATTTTCGAGTGTTTTATAACTCAAATTTTAACGTTTATCTACAGAAGGATGTAAGTAAAACGAATTATCATTAGTCTATGAAAAAAAGGGACAAATAAGTTAAATGAAGAGAACAATTTTGAATGTTAACGATTATGTTTTATTTGGGAGAAAGTATTAATTTTGATGGTAAAAATTAACTGATGAAACTTTTTGAGAACATCTTGAGTTTTGTTATCAAGAGAATGTATGTTTTAAAATGGGTAAACACAATTGTATGAATTAAAACATTTTTTAAACAAATTCAGAACGTTTGCCAAATCATATATTATATATATATATATATATATATATATATATATATATATACATATAATTCAGTAGAAGACAGAATTTATGACATAATTAATATTTTGTAATCATGCTCTCAAAATTTGAACACTCATCAATATGTCCATGTGTACAAGCGTTTCAGAAATTTAATTTCATATCACTTTTACACCAGCTAAAACTTGACAATGTGACAATTTTGTATTCTATTAAATTAAAATATATAAGCTCTGTTTAACTCTGTGTTTTAACCATTGAGCTTAAGCTTATCTGCAGTGTTTAGGTATATTCCGAGGATTCGCAATACATTATTTATTTTTAGTTCTTTAACTAAACTTTTCTTTATATATATATATATATGTATATATATATAACTGACAACCCTTCTTATCCAATAAATGGTAAGTACATTCTTCAGATCCTACCCAACCCTCTAAAAATTGAATATTATTAAATGTAAAAAAAAGAATAAGAACGGTAATATGGTGGTATTGACTGGGTGAAAAAAGAGATAAAGTTCCTCATTCAATATTCTTGCTAGTTTATATATATATATATATATATATATATATATATATATATATATAAATGTTTTGAGGTACAAAATTTATAAATACATTTAAAAAGAATGCGCGGAAATCTCTCTAAGGCCCTTTTGACTATCATCTTGTCAGGAGAAAATCGATAGTTTTAATTAATAATAACGTCGAAAGAAAGAGCAAAATGGGGAAATTGAGTGTGCCAAAATTAACGTTCAATTTAATGATTTCGTTAAAAGTCGATTAAAAGGCACTACGTTAGGGGATTAAAAAAAAAAAATTGGGAAGGATTTCTAAGTTCCCCAAAGAGATTAAGCGATCTTACAAATTCCTTCTGCTTCTATTGCTATTCGAAAACCTTCCTTGTGCCGGCAGAAGGAATTTGTAAGATCGCTTAATCTCTTTGGGGAACTTTAACATCCTTCCCAATTTTTTTTTTTTATCCCCTAACGTAGTGCCTTTTAATCGACTTTTAACGAAATCATTAAATTGAATTTTAATCGCTTTAACGTTAATTTTGGCACACTCAATTTCCCCATTTTGCTCTTTCTTTCGACGTTATTATTAATTAAAACTATCGATTTTCTCCTGACGAGATGATAGTCGAAAGGGCCTTAGAGAGATTTCCGCGTATTCTTTTTAAATGTATATATATAAGTGAACTTGGTGTTTCCCCTTCCAAATCAGTTAGAGTAGGCACAAAAACTAATGTATCAAACACATTGAAAATCAACACTTTGGAGTATAGGGGGTAGCATGCTAATTTCTCTCTATAAATTAATAACTCTTACCCTCCTCAAACATTGTTTGGCAATTACTCCACAAGAAAGTGCACTCAAGTTGAACCGTTTCAGAATTTGTAAAACAGCGAATCAGAGCTACGCTTAATGGACATTACTCATCAAATCGTTCACCAAAACACAACTTTAGTTTTTACATGAAAATAAAACTTTAACAAACAAACGATTCAACAGATAACTATTCTTTTTCTTTCTGCATTACACTTATATTGTTAAACATCAACTTATTTACGTTACTTCTCATTCTTATATATAATCTAATAATTAAACACTAACATTTCTTTTGTTTCTTTCTTTTCCGGGGACTTCTAACAACAATGAAAATTACTAAACTTGCTTCCAGAATTTACACATTGTTGCATTAACATTATTATTAGACACCATTTTTTTAATATTTTAGTAATCAACGTTTTTGTGTACTGAATTGAACTGAATAATTTATTTCCCTTTTTATCACTCACAAGGAAAAAAGCGAAATACGCGAGGTATTCCAACAGTCCCTATACTAAAATAGAACCAAACTTATTTTTTCATGAGATTCTGCTTTTTTAGGGGCTTACATGTAAACACCCTGAAAAATTTAGCGTAAAGAGAAAAATAATACAAACAAAAGACAAATATTGGGGATTAGCTTCGCGCATAAATTTTATGTAAAATGATCCCCGATTCCGACCCATTCTAGCGTTTTAGGTCAAGTAACCAAAATTATTACTTTTATTTTTTCTTCTATGGGAGATATATTTAGTGCGGTTTGGGGGAGGTAAGGGGCGATTACTTATGGTTTTACAACACTGTTACTTAGACTTCCGGTGAATGGCAAACACATTTAGTTACTGCCCTAAAAAGTTAGAATGGTCCAGAAATAGAAAGATCATTTTATGTTAAATTTATATACGAAATAAATGCCACACTCTTAATTCGAAAATTATTGTTTTTGCTTTTCCACTAAATTTTTAAAGGTGTTTACACGTAATCGCCAAAATAAAGTAGAATCTCATTTTTTTTTGGGGGGGGGGTGGAGATGGGGTTGTTTAGCTGAGTGTATTAATCTACAAATTTACCGTTTTTCGAGTGCCCTGATAATGATTTTGGTATTGCAAAACACTCTATTATACCTACCACCACCTCTAACCCTAAGTTTGGGTGACCCCCCCCCCCCAAAAAAAAATTAATCTAGCTTGAATCTAACTCAACTATTATTATGGTTCATTTGGGCTCTTAAACCAAAGAAGCACATTATTTGTCGAACGCCCCCCTATTCTACCAAAGAGCTGAATATTCCTTTTTTTTAATAATATTATTTAACAATCTCTACGTGATTTACATTTTTT
>OY744520.1:22533377-22558377 GCA_963556195.1 Sepiola atlantica | reverse complement strand
CGATTTGTAATTGAGAGAAAAATTAAATCCAAGTCGAGAGATCTTGCAAAGTTAACCTATTTCAGAAATGTTGATTATCCAAGATCAGGAAGGCAATATTAAATAATGCTTCAAATGATTCCTTTACTGTTGACGACAAGTAAGAATTCATAGATGACTATGGACGAACATGTCTACTACTACGAAATCATCATCATCATCATCATCATCATCATCATCATCATCATCATCATCATCATCATCATCATCATCATCTAACGTCTGTTTTGGCATTCGTTGGACGGATTTTAGAAATTGACTTCCAAACTAACCTATCTCTGCCCAGGTCTCCATTCGTTCCTTTATTTCAAATCCTTTCTTATCACTAACTCCCATATTTTCCTTGGCCTTCCCCTGTCAACTGAAACTGATACCTCAACTGTTCTACATCTACTAACACAAGTATTTTCATCCATTCTTTCAATGAGACCAAACCAACAAAGTCTCCTGTTCTGCACACATTTCTCTTAACTTTTCAGATCTAATCTTCCTCTGAGATCATAAGAAAAGCCTACATTAGCAGCATTATAATTATTTGTTTTGTTTCCCTGTTAATCTGAGGCGAAACCTTGTCAATCACACTCAAGTAACCTTACAGCTAACTTCGAAAACTTATTATGGCTAATATCAATATGTTACACAGGTAAGAATTTGTAGATGACTTAATGGAACTGCTTTCCTGCAGACTATAACGTAGTCGTCTTCAAATCCAATGTCAACAGATTCCTGTCATATACCATCCACACAAGTAATGAAACTTAGTTCATTCCATTAATCACACTCAATCCTCTCATGATATTCTTCACCTTTCAACTAGCTATTATTCCATCTCATTAACCCTTATCCTCGAGTGGTTTTTGGACTTAATAAGTGTTGATCTTTCAGCAAAAAACATAGATGGCAAAACAGGTTTGCTACTACAAAAACAATGCATTATTGGCTGCATTTGTTAATAAAAATCATAATTATTATTATTATCTGTTATCTTTTTCAGAGAATCCAGTCTTTTCTTACTATCATTTTCAATATATTACTGATATAAAGTTGGGATATATGTAGTGTGGTCGATATATGTAATGTGGTCGATATATGTAGTGTGGTCGATATATGTAATGTGGCCGATATATGTAGTGTGGTCGATATATGTAATGTGGTCGATATATGTAGTGTGGTCGATATATGTAATGTGGTCGATATATGTAGTGTGGTCGATATATGTAATGTGGTCGATATATGTAGTGTGGTCGATATATGTAGTGTGGCCGATATATGTAGTGTGGTCGATATATGTAGTGTGGTCGATATATGTAGTGTGGTCGATATATGTAATGTGGTCGATGCATTGATACTATTTTATTCTCTCCATGTGGCAACAATGTTTGTGTGTTTTATTGTATAAACGATAAGCGACACATGGTCGGAATATAAGGTCTATTGGAACACTTTGAATTATTTGGATTGCTATTTTCATCTTGCATGTTATATTAACAACGTTTCGACTGATGTAACCTCAGATCTTCTGAATAAAGTCAGAGGTTACATTGACCAATACGTTGTGAATATAACAACCAAGATGCGAATAGTAGTTCAAATAATACAAATTATCAATCCTTATCTCAAAAATGTCAAAACAATTTGAACATTATTTGGTTAACAATAACATTCAACATCTGTTAATAAATGCGGGCATTATAAGTCCAGTCAACCCTACTATTTTACCCAGAGCTATTAAAATGAGAGATGGATTCATACGTTGTCCATAGGTATGAGAAGTGACTATGTATCTACATCAACTTTCAAATGTAAGTCAGCTCGTATTGCCAAATGGTCACCACTCTATCTACTGACCAGGTCTGACATCGCTTTACGTAGATCACTTGTTGTTACAGAAGATAAATCTATAAACATGTTTTTAGATGTTTGACTCGCAATGGTTGAACGGCAATGGATTTGCCAAGCAATCCATTAATCATGACTAACTTATGACCATGACAACGCCGATACAAAACTAACAGTTCTAGATAAGAGACTCGCACTGACATCTTTTCCCTTGTCGCATTTTCCCGGGGCAGTTTTGAGATATGTGGCCTACGTCCTTTTATAATTGGTCCGAGCTTGAGCCAATAGCTGGTCAGTGGACAGCTTGTCCATCCTGGATGATGTACGAAGGTGCTGCTTCACATGTCTGACTTTGAGTTGATTTGTAAGGACCCCGAGAGACTCAAAGTTGGGGTCAAAATACTGAGCAGTTCAGGTTTAAGCTTTGATTGAAATAAGTTCCTAAAAGTTCCGACCACTATAACTCAATGTATCTTCTCGCTTTGTGCGAAGCTTGTGTGATAATTTCTCTATGATGAAAGGTGCTCAACTGAGCTCAAATCTCTGGTTCTTTGTAAGACATTCACAGCAAGAACTCGTCTCTTTACCACAATAGGAAAAGGCTTTCCTTTCTTCCTTCATGTGCATATCGTCAGACGAAATTTCTGTGGACGGAGCTTATTTGCAACAACTTCCAATCTGTAGAACACATTACCACGGTACTACATCCCTGCAAATTATAACATTGTCGTCTTCATGCCTGATGCCAACAAGTACTTGCCATAAACCTAACCACAAGTAATCAAACTTAGTTCATACTAGGGATTGCTCCTCATCTTTCAGCTAAAAATGATTTAATCTCATTAAGCCTTATCCTTGAGTGACTCTTGGCCTTGATAAGTGGTGACCCATTGGTAGAAAAAATAAGTTTTTTTTTTAATGTTATAACTTCTATCTTGGTCTTTTCTTCAATACTATCTGAAATACCTCCCACAGTGACATACAAAGGTCTGGTGATGTCCTGGTGCTGCCTGGGGTTAACTCCTTGATTGTATGCCCCAAAGATAAGTATAAGTCCTAGTACTGAAAAATATTATGAGAAAGAGAAATAGTTTGAATATGATTGGATGCCAGGGGCTACAACTTCCTTCACTCGCACCACTGCAGCTGTTCACACCAAGTTTTTGTCAAATTTGAATCTTTTATACATCAATTCATGTAGATAATAGGATTTCCGTTTTACTCGGTACGGCTCACTTTTTTATTGAAAAGAAAAGTACTAGAAAACGTTTAGCTGAGATACTCGTTTACGCCAGGTTTTCTGAAAGCATCTTGCTGTGAATATCTTACAAGATGAAACTAAAGACTTTGATGCCTCTTTTCGCTGTGTCCACGCATCTCTAAGAAAGACTCGGTATGTCAAGCTTAGGTTTGAAATAGCATTTTCATTGCTGAATGTGCAGATTGAATGGACGTATTTTAAACATATCCATTCCTGTGGGAAATGATCTCTTCTCTTCCCGGCAGCCCCTTTATCACAGAAGAAACCGTTGCTAGACTTTCCCTATTCTATCGGTGTTTTCATGGTACGTGCTCGACTGAGCTCCAATCTCTGGTTCCATCTCTCTCCGTAAAACTTTCTCTGAAATAACTCGTCTTCTACCAACACTGCAAAGAGTTCTGCTTTCTTCCTCTGTGTACAAAAAATCAAAAAGAACTTCCATAAACAGAGCTTCTTTTCAAGTACTTCCCACCTGTGTAACACATTACTGTGGGATTGCTTCCCTACAGATTATAACATGATCGTTTCAATGTCAACAGATATCTGCAAAGTCGACCTCTGAATTAATCAAACATCGTTCTCAATCGTTTAATAATACTGTTCCACAATCCAACTGACAATTTGATTAACCTTTATCCACGAGTGGCTTTTGGCCTTTATAAGTGGTGAATCATTAGTATAAAAAAATTAGAAGAATAAACAAAGCCATGTAAATTTCCAAATTGTTGGATGAGTCAAAATAAAATTAAGAAAAACGCTTCAGCTTTTAATTACAAGTTTTCTCTTGTAAATACAAAATTGATTTTTGTCCAATTTTTTTTAGATTTTCGTTTACACCTCAAATCATTTCTTTTTTTTTTCTATTATGTTTTTATTGTTAACTTCTTTTCTGCAACAAATGTATTTACTAATTTCAAATTCCCCTGGTGCCAAGATGGCAAATGTACCTAATTATATTCCAGTAAGTAATTACAAACTTGTGGTCATTTGGCCAGCGAGGACAGTGTGATCTGTAAATAATAAGCAAAACCCGGGTGAAAGGGGTGAAGAAGGGGGAGGGGATGTTCTTGGGAGGCGGAGGGAAATAAATAAAAATTACATGGCTGTGGTTAATTAACATTTTAATGAATTTTCTGACCCTCTAACCCCTATCATCCGAAAATGAAATTCTAATTGCATTAGTAATAAATAATCTTTTTTCTGTGGCTTCATCAAAATATTCGTGAAATTTGTGTTCATGCACAACTTGCCAATATATTCCTTGGCTTTTTGGCTAGAAGCAAAGTGTAGTATCTGTTCCGATGGATGCTCACTCTGTAGACCGGTATTGTCTTGGCCTTCGGGCCTTGATTCCGCTGGTCTGAGGTACTGTCCTGTGCAGTTCTAGGAGGTCCACCCTCCAAGGCTTTGCCTCCCCTCTTTGGGGAGGAGTAAGTTTATTGCTTACTGCCTGAGGCGCCCCTACCGGGGAATGCCGACGGGGCTGCCCAGGCAATTTTTAATGGCCAGAGTGCTCACCTTTTCAGGCGCTGGCTTTTCAAGTCCCACTTTCCCGACCCGAGCTTGGGTCACATCTTACCTTGTGGGAGTAAGATAAACCTGGCCTTGTGCCTAACCTCCTGGGGAGGTAAATAAAAAGTGTAGTATCTGTTCTGATGATACAACATCTTTATTGTCATCGGTCAATGAAGGAGAAATCTTTCTAGACTGAGGTAATTTTTATTTTTGTTCCAATCCAGAGTGACCCTTTCTGGGGGCTGGATTTCCCCCACATTAAGAACCGACCTTGTGTCTAACTCTGCCCTCGTGAGGAGGCAAGTAAATAGGAACTTTCCAATAAATATAAAGTAAGTGTCTTGTTTAAAGTTTTGCAAAGAAGAATTGTAATTATTTCCGTCATATTCGTTCGAACTATTGCTGTCATATTTCGGCTCATGTGTATTACGAAGACGATAAAAGCATCACTGTCATCATCATTTTGTTCTGCGTTTATCCGGTCCGCACTAGATTTCTCCTGCCACCTTACACAATAAAAGGCTTGGCCAGGATGAAATCCGGGCATCTTGAAATCTCGGTATAGGGTATCCAAACACTTCTTGATCTTTTCCAAGGGTCTTCCTCTTGCATCACTCAGGAAAAAAAAATATTTTAAAGATTAGTGTTAAGATGATTAATCGGGATCAGAAAAATCAAAACATTTTGGGGTATTTGTATCGGAATCGGACAAATTTGAGCCTAATTTCCTGTTCCAAAAACGATTCTTTTAATTTAATTTTTTTTTTAACTTAACTTTATATTGCTGGTGCTGGTACTAATGATAAAATGACGAATATTTATTGATTTTAACCTACCAGTAAAACTAACATTTATAGATCATAATAACGAATTTAGGTTAATCAACATCTCACAATGAGTTTATCAAAATCTTGGATACAATATATATTAAGAAGTTTGTCAAAATAAAAAGAAAATTATATCTACATTTAAAAGTAGATCAGATCAGATACCAACAAAAAATGAGATTCTACTTTTTTTAGGCGATGATGTCTGAACATCATCGCCTAAGTTTTAGAAGTTAGAGTAGGGGATCAATTCCGCATATAAATTTAACATAAAATGATCACCCATTTCCAGGCAAGTGTCTAACCAAATAGCATTTTAAAGGCATATAACCAGAGTTTTTCTTTGGTAGAGGGAGATAAATATTGCGTGCTTTGCGGGGAGAGGATTAAGAATCAATTTCCCCTTAACCCTAACCCTAAATACGGGTGGCAATAGTCCTCCTTTGAAAACAAAAGCCCCACCCTTTAACCATAACTCCCGGTGGACCCCCTAAAACACTCCCTTAACCCTACCACAACCCTTAAGTCCAGGTTTCAACAGAATCCCTTCTCCTCAAAAAGAACAACAAAAATATGATTACATCAAAGATTTAACACAGCAAAAAAAAAAAGAAACTTTAATATTTTGGGTTCAATGTTGCGTGTGAGAGGCTATTTAAAACTATAGGGGGAACCTACTCCCCCTAACTTAGACAAATCGATGTTATTTGCTTGAAAACAACAGAGTAAATACTTATTTTAAAATAGGGGGGAGATTAGACCCTATTTACAGCTATAGACCCCCCTCCAAAAAACATAGAAAAATCGATTCTATTTGCTTGAAAACAACGAAATACATGTTAAAATATTCATCACAAAATACTTAGCCCCTATTAAAACTACGGGAGAGGGAGCCTAGCACCCCTCTTCCAAAAAAAACCTTAGAGAAATCGATTTTATTTGCTTGAAAACAATAAACTATATACTTGTATTATTTAGATTACTGTTCTCATCCT
Organism: Sepiola atlantica; assembly: GCA_963556195.1. Classification (NCBI taxonomy): domain Eukaryota; kingdom Metazoa; phylum Mollusca; class Cephalopoda; order Sepiida; family Sepiolidae; genus Sepiola; species Sepiola atlantica. Next base: position 22,551,901 of record OY744520.1, on the reverse strand, counting down.
AGATGTTATTCTTAAAACGTTTCGGCCGATAAAACCTCCAACCTTCTTCAGTTGAGTCTTGTTTAACTTTTGAATATTCATGTCGAACTCAGGAATCTGTACGTCATTTTGAACGCAACCCTTTATTTAATCCACGTGGGTAACTTGCTCTCGTTTTGTCAGTCAGTCAGCAGGTCTTAAGTAATTATTCCATTAAGGCTCATTGTCAGCAACCAAAGTTCAGCCTGCAATCCGTTGAGCCGATTCTTAGTATATATAATCACCTTACTCACAGGTAAGTCTCCATAGTATGACAAGAATTTCGCTCACTTCGTGGAAAAACTCAATAATGTTCCCATTCATTCCAACCATATGGTGAGTCATCTTTATTAACTTATAACATAAAATTAGACTTGTATTTACAGTTTCACTTACGATCCTCCAATTCGGAATTATCCTCCCTTGTACAAAATTACTAATTTTTCCGGACACCACAAATGTTAAGATTATAAAAAAAATTGTTTAATATTTAGATGAGGGTCATAGGTCAGGTCGCTATCTAAGTTTGACGTAAATTGACGCCCAGGTGATATGAGCTGACATTATCTCGTGTAACTGGACCCACGTCGTGACTCCTCACAAAATTAAAGTGGTAAGTTATTCATCAAAAGAATTTTGTATAATCTTAAAAGTTGTTGTAACAGAGAGTTAATAAAATAAAGACTGAGTTCAAACGGGACGCCGAATTGTCTTTTTTGGTCTTTTTACTACCAACAGTCCAAACACGCACGAGAACGACGCGACGTTTACAATCAAACTTTTCGTCCAGAATTTGATTCTTTATTTCTTTTCTTTTTCTTCTTTCTTTTTCTCTTTGCACTCGACGTAGTCACAACGTCAACCTTTCTCGCTCTCTCCCCAGAGCAAAGTGTCTAAGCTTTTTATTACGACGAGAATTAGCCCATGCAAAACAAGGCTCATTTGCATATGTGAAGTCTCGTCGCGTGACAAAAAGCACACGTTTCTATTTGGTGACTAGAACACTCTGGGTTCAATCCCAGATAGACAATGCACGGTGCAACCCTCACTCTTTTTCCTTATGGACCTGCATGATGCTGCTACAATTGTTGCTGAATCGAATTACCGTAATCAAAACATGTAATGTGCGCACCTGTGTAATGTGCGTAGGTTATTTTCAGCATAAAATTTGTTTAAAAAATGCGTCTGACCATGTAAGATTTACATCTTTAAGATTTCAATTAAAAAAATTTTTAAAAATCGTTGGCTTTTTGGCCACGATCAAAGTGTAGTATCTGTAGACTTTGCCTTCCCTCTTTGGGGAGGAGTAAGTTTATTGCTTACTGTCTGAGGCGCCCCTACCGGGGAATGCCGACGGGGCTGCCCAGGCAATTTTTAAATGGCCAGAGTGCTCACCTCTCGAGCGCTGGCTTATCTAATCCCACTTTCCCCGACCTTGTGTCACATCTTACCTTGTGGGAGGTAGATAAATTTAAAAAAAAAAAAAAAAGAAAAAAAATTTTTAAAAAGAAAAAATAAAAAAATAAGTAGTTTTGATTTTAGTTGTATTTAGCATAATTTCACTTAGTTACAAACGTACGATTTTCATTGACCCAGTAAATGTAACAGTTCAATTTAATTTTGTGAGATATAGATTTCAATATTTTCTTAGAAGGTATGACACCGGATGTATGGGTTAGATGTGTCTTTAATGTGGACAAGAAGTTGTTTGTTAGAAATGAACATCACAGCGACATATTGAAGATCACGATCTTCAAAGAGAAAAGAAAGAAAAAAGGGGACAGTTTTCTGTCTCTTTTTCCTTTCTTTTCTCTTTGCAATATTTTCATTTTTAAAATAAGTTACTTACTAGTCTATTACAAAAACTACTAAAAGAAAGTCCTGGTCTACTATGTATAATTCTTTATATATTCAAACAACATTTTATCTATTTACGATGAACTACTGCAAATCAGTTTTGTTTTAAAAGAGAGATAAAACTTTAGTTTTCTTTCTAGTTTTAGCCAATTCAGGAGAAAACATTTTTTTTTTACTTATATTCACCCTAAACAAACCACATTGCGACTGAGACATAAGAGGCTACCGTGAACTTGGGGCCATGTCTGCAGTGACAATTTAAGGAGGGAGTTGAACAGTGAGATGTCTGTTCACATTACATTTAAGCAGGAAAAAGGGAGGGAATTCCAAAGTCTAGCTGTCCGAGAGAAGAAACTAACAGAGTAGAAGGCTCTTCGGCATCTGGGAACCTCTACAGTGAAGGCGTGGGATTTTGCTTCTTGTCAGGTTAGTCGGGGGTATTTATGTTGAAGGGGCACCAGTGCTACGAGTTCGTCAGAGCACATTTCATTAAAGTACTTGTAAAACAAGCACAGGGATGCAACATTGCGGCGATGGGACAGAGGTTAGAGCTTTGTTGACAATGCGGGACCTATTAGATTGGAGACTCATTTTGGACCTTGCCCAATAGAAGGAGACTAGTGGTTGATGCACCGGTCCAAATGTGGCAACAATATTTCATGTATGGGCGAATGGTGACTTTGTAGCGATATAGGATGAGTATTTTTCTAGCGCGGTAGACAGGGCCCACCTTCTTTGCAGCAACCTTGGCAATGTCTTTTATGTATTTGTTCCAATTCAAGTTACATGTGAATGTTAGGCCGAGGAGTTTGAATGAAGAACTCTCAACTAGAGTGTTATTGTCCATGGCAATCAGTGGCTGAAAAGGTTCTTTGTAATTGTTGAAGAAAAGGAGTTTTGTTTTAGTAGCATTAAAAATTACCATCCATTTACGTCCCCATTCCACTACAAACTGGAGGTAATTTTGTAAGGTTTCAGACATTGCCTTGGATATGTGTACATTCGTGTTTCCCACACCCATATAGGACACAATTTCATCAGGGAGGGCATTTATGAATATCAGGAACAATAAAGGTTCATGGATCGACCCCTGGAACACACCCGCATTAATATCATCTTGTTTGGATGTACGGCCATCGAGGGCAACCTGGATTTTTCTCTTGTCTAAGAAGGATCTGATTATATTTATTCGTCCAGTAATACCGTACGATTTTATTTTCGTGAGAAGACCTTCATGCCAGACCTTGTCAAATGCCTTGAATATATCAAGGCTACCATCCTAGCTTTCTCCGCCTTGTCCAGTGCATGGTATATGCATTCAGAGATGATTGTTAAGATATTCACAGTAGAACGGGTTTTCCTAAATGAATACTGTCAGTCAGAAAGAAGTTTAGCCTTCATGAGGCGGTGGACTAGCGCTTGGTTGATTAACGACTCAAAGATTTTAGCAGAGAGAGGGCGGAGACTCATAGGACAATAATTGAGCAAGTTAGTTCTTTCACCAGAATTCTTGAATACTTTTCCCACGGTTGCAATTTTCCAATTATCAGACAAGCAAGATTCGGCAAGGCATTTGTTATACATTTTGAAAAGAACAGGGGCCAGCTCAGCAGAGCATTTCTTTATTAGTATAGCAGGGGTAAGATCATGCCCACTCGCCTTCGAGGTGTCTAGGTTTTTTATAATATCACAAACATTGGAAGGGGTAATTATCAGATCATCGAGTATAGCTTCTGTCTGAAAAGAGAACTCTGGGAAGGAGTGGCTTGTGGGGTCTAAGGTTGAGTTAGAGGCGAATCGCCGGGAAAGCTGTTCAGTCTTCTCGGTTGCTGTGCCAGCGACATAATGGTTGTTAGATAGTGGGGGAATTGTTGATTGCACATTATTCACCACACTATTATAAATTTTCCAGAAATTGCGAGTTCTTAATTTCTGCGACTCAATGCGTTTTCTGGTCATTTCGGTATATCTTCTCTTGGCTGCGGCTATTTAACTTTTACAATGATTTCTAGCTTCTATAAATTTTTTCCTATTTGTATTTAACTTATGGCGGCTGTATCGCCGGAACACTTTCTGCTTTTGCATGATGGCAGCTGCGCAGGTTGAAGTGAACCGTTGAGGAGAATGGGGCTTGCTATAGAATTAACGTGTGGGAACATGTGTTTCTATGCCTGCTTTGCCCCATTCAGTTTCCTCATCTACACACTGTTCAACAGGGAGAGAAAAGATATTATTCCATTGGGCGTCTTTGATGTGATCGCTGATGGATTCCCAATCATCTTTTTTAAAGTATCTAGTCGTTTTGAGCAACGGCTCTTCAGCTTGGAGTCAAAAGTTAAGAGTGATATCTACCAATATAGCAAGGTGATCAGCGTTCCCGAATGAACTATAGGCATTCGTCACACAAGCCTCAGGTAATGTAGTCAAGAATAGATCACGAAGCCAGGCTTGCTGATCCTCAGGATCTGGGAAATGGGTCGGGAAAGTGACAGTTTGTGAAATGGAATGCGATATAGAAAAACTTTATGTGCTGTTGCCAGCTGTGGCAGTATAGCTTGATAAACCGAGTCGATTACTCTTGAGATTAAAATCACCAAATACGTGTATTTGGGTGCTAGTGTCTAAAGAGAGTGCTGCATCTATACTGTCAGAAACTCAGTTGAGCAGGGTACAGTCCTGAGTCGAAGGGGAACGGTAGAGGAAATATAAGTAACCAACACTGTGTTTCGAGGTTAGTCTAAAGCACATGAAGACAGGACCGGCGGGACAGCTATAAAAGTGGGGGGGGGGGCTCTCCTAAAAAGTGGGGGGGCCCCGGTTAAACACATGCATATATAACTTCATTATTGATGACCGTAAAGTGGGGGGGCTAAGTCAAAAAGTGGGGGGGGGCTTGATCCCCCCTGCCCCCCCCCCCCCCGGTGCCGCCGTCCATGCATGAAGATCTGATCGTCTGATTCTAGATTTTGTTCCCTAGTCAAGGGAAGGGTGTTACGAATATAGACTCCAAGTCCGTGCATATGTCTGAGTCCTTATTTGAGAAAAAAATAGAAAGATATACTCATGTAATGTACACCCCCTCCCCTCCACACACACATACACACAAGTGTTGTTTTTTTTAATATATGCACATATTACACGGGTGTTTACGGTAATCATCATCATCAGCAGCAGCATCATCATCATCAACCGTTTTTTTTTGTTGAATCAGGCCACAATTAATCCTCTGAGGGTGGGGTGTGATTGTCCAGTCTTGATCTAAGTCTTCCCCTCCATTCTTGTCTTTGGTGAGGCCCGACGGAATCCATACCGGAAATTAATCCGGAAATTAAAAAAAAAACAACACTAAAACTAAATATTTAGAAATTTAAAAAGAATCAGAATCGATAATTTTATCGGAATCTGGAATTTTAAAGAGAATCGGTAATTGTATCGGAATCGGGAAAAATATTGGAATCGTCCCATCTCTAATAGATATGCAACAATGCATCTCCCCCCCCCCCATATTTTAGGGCGTGCAGATTCATTATTGCATCTTTATGACTTCTGATACGAAAATCATTAACGTTTTTCTTTCGTTTAATTTGGGTGTTTCTTTTTTCACCCATGGTGATTATATGTGACGATGATTACATCTTAATGTGTTTTCTATGAGGTTAAGATTTAATTCTTGAACGAAAAAAACGAGAATTCATTTTTCACAACATGATATCAGTTAAGCATTGTCTCGGCCTAGTAACCTTCCCATTTTTGCAATGGACAATAGACCCATTATTAAATGTTTTTTTATACAAAAAAAATTCTTAGAAAAATTGATAAAAATCTTTAATGAATAATAAACGAAATTGATTACATAATGCCGGAAGAGAACTGGAAAAAAGTGATTAGATTAAATCAAAACAGACAAAGTGATAAAAAAGCAAAATTGTCAAATTGCGATTTTGTTTAGTCTGATAAAAAATAGACATTTAATTTTGTGTTTTCATTAAAAAAAAAAGTTAACAATGAGGAATTCATGTTTGGTTATTTTAAGCGTAATTTCCCCATCAAATGTTTTATTCTTTGAATAAAAATCCATTTAAGACACACAAAACAAAAAAGGATATTATTAAGATGTGTCCATTTTAAACTTTACATCTATTATTATACAAAAGCTGAGTCAATTAACGTTTGTTTGTCACAGCTTTATTCCTATATACTTTAATAACAAAAAATACGTGCTAAAATATACCTTACTTCTTGAATTGAGTTATGTTTAAAAGAAAATGCTCTCTTAATTCTTCTAATTAGCAATAATTTGCAATTAACTACATAAGTCATCTATCTCTCAATTAGCTATATATATATATATATATATATCTCACCCCCTCTCACTTTATGTTGATTCAACCACTCTCTAATATTTCTTAATGTCTCTGCGAGCATTTAGTGAAAGACTGACCCAGTTTTTCAACGTTGCCATCTAATTTACATACGTGTCTCTGTGCTCACCACAAACATGTATGTAAATTAGATAGCAAAACAATAAGTCTTCACTTCTATATTATCCTTGTGAATAATGTAGTACTAAAGAGACTAATTATTTCTAGTTATGCAAAGAGTGTGTTAACGGATGGATTTTTAAATGAAATAAAAGTAGAATAAATAGTGGTATTGGTTGTGACCCAGCGGGTCATGATACATTTAGTTTATCGATAAAAATGCTATTTTAACTGTAAGCCCGACGGACAGACAGAGTCTCTTATAGAAATGTGTAGACACCGGTAAAAATGTTATTTCAAACTAAAGTGTGACCAACTAAAGAAAATGCTTTTTCAAACTTAAGAGTGACAGACAGACCGCCCGACAAACAGAGCCTATTATAGAGATGATTGGACGCATTTAATATACGTGTTGTAACCGAGTTTATCAAAAGCAACATTAAAATGCAGAATGGTTAACAAGGTTTATTATATTTTGCACAGCGAAACACAAAGAGAAATAAGGAATGTGAAAAATAATAAAGCGACTAAGTGTTATTAGCAAGTCCACTACTACTTGTAATCAGTTGTTTATGACTTTGTTTGTTAGACGAGTCCAAATTTTTTAGGGGCATGTTCTCCCTCACAACAATAACATGAATCCATTCAATCTGCTCATATAATGATTAAAATGATATTTCAAAATGAAGTGTGACAGACTGACCGATAGACAGAGCCTCTTATAGAGATGCTTGGACACATCTAAAATAAGATCCGTCCGTTCAACCTGTCTGTTCAACAATGGAAATATGACTTCTTCAGTGTGACTGGCCGACTCATCAAACAATCAATTCTTCTTTCTTACACAAGATCATTTGTATGGATGGTCCATTGATTTATTCATTTTTGCAAAATTTTACCATTGGCCATGATTTTTAATGTTAATCAATCAAAATCGTTTGTGCTGTATAAAGAAGAAAAAAAAAACGTTTTACTTTTTAGACCTCCATAACCAAATATATTCTGAAATTACATTAAACAGGGTACTTGGATGATTATATTTCACTTTGATCAAAGAGAGAGAAATAATATTGTGAAGTCTCTGTTAACGTCAGACATCCATTAACAGGAAATAGAATGCTTTGAGGGGAGATAGACTCTCTCTATATTTTAAAACTGCATTGGGGTACTTATACTCCTTCCTACCAAATCGATGGTAAGTACATCCTTGGACTACCCCAAAACTTTACTATTATAAAATGGAAAACATACGAATAAAGAAGGTAATATGATGTACGAAAAAAACATAAGTTCCTTATTCAATCCTAGGCAACAAAGTTATTAGGCTACCCTTACTTCACTATAAACTCATCTTCGTGCAAAGATCAGTCAATACTCCACTAGTTTCTATTAGAGCTAATCAATAGTGAGCTAGGAATAGTGTGCTAAGCCAGCATGGAATAGTACACACGCACAACTATAAGAAGATTAGTTAGTGTTCAATTTGACACAGCGATTTGGAGACTGATCTCCTTGCACCATCATCATTATATTCGGTTTAACGTCTGTTTTACATGCTGGCATGTGTTGGACGGCTTTAAGAAATCGACTTTAAAACTAACCTATCTCTGCCAGGTTTTTATTTATCCCTCTTTCTCTCGGGACCATTTTTATCACTTCCTGCAATGTCTTCCTTGGCCTTCCCCTGTGAATTAAACCTGCTACCTCAACTGTTATACATTTCCTAACCTTAAGAACTCTCATCAATGTTTTCAATGTGGCCATACCATCGAAATCTGTTCTGCACACATCTCCTAATACTGTTAAGATTTAATCTTCCTCTGAGGTCACCAGAACTAAGCATGTCTTTAAGACTAACGTCTCACATCCATTGTATCATTCTCATATCATTTCTCTCAATACAATGCATGTCCTCAACCCTCACTGGCCAAGTTTCACTTCCATACATTATCACACTGTGTACACATGTCTGATAGTCTCTTCCTACTGGTTAATAATGGCAGAGTTCCCTGAACTTACTCCCGCCCCTCGTTATTGTAATAAACAATTGAAGAGAATCTCAATATTATAAACTCATCATCGGATGAGTTTTCTAGCTAGTTTTTCATATAGCTAACTAAAAATAAATTAAAAAATTCTAGGACTATTAGACTCCTGTTTTTTCTAAAAATATACAAATAAAATTTCATTTCCATAGCCATTCACACTTCAACCCAGAAAAGTGTTTGTGCATCATTTGGATTGCTCATATATTTCTATATTTAGGTAGAATGAAATTTCTGTTTCTTGCCAACTAGATTTCCATTTATATAGATTTCAGCCAGTCACATATGCGTGTGTATCTATTTAAGTCTACCTAATTTATAATCTCATCAGTTAAGTATTGACAGCCGGACAGATGTGCTGTAAGGCCAGTTATATATGACTCCCCCCTTTTCTGCTATAACTAATCGATCCGTTTATTCATCGATATCGATATAAATGTATATAAAATCAAAGTTTAGACAGCCTGCTGAAACATAACAGAGAATGAATTAGAGAGCTGCGAAAACAAGGAATATATAAAAATGTTAAGATAAAAAAAATGTAAATTCAAAGAAATAATAAGTTTACTCCCTGGATGTTATCAAACAAAGATTATCAGATAAACTTCTGATTATCCTGTTTGGTGAAACTCGAAGAGTAAACTTCTGCCTATTTCTCTCTCTCTCTCTCTCTCTCTCTCTCTCTCTCTCTCTCTCTATATATATATATATATATATATATATATATATATATATATATACATATAAAGATTTTGATGTTTCACTGAGAATAGTGTATATTCAGTAAAGTCCGGAACAAGGTCAATAAAAACAAGCTCAAAGATCCCCAATTACAGGGTACAGAGCATTTATATGTATATTTGTAGAGTTTACCAAGATATTTTTTTCCAGAGAGAATTCATCACAACGAAAAATGTTTATTTTATTTTATTATTTATTTATTTTATAAAGTTGTTGTTCCCTACACGTGTTTCGCAGCATGTGCTAGGAATTTAATCAGAGGAGATACATTACCTAACAATACCCCACAGGGGATTGACCTAGTTGAAATCGCTTAAGAAGAAAAAAAGAAAAAAAGAAAAAGAAGTTCAAAAGACAGCTTATACAACTTGGTAATATGTGGTAGCTGTGATGCGCCCTCACAAGAATGAAGTTTGAAGAATCCAAAAAAGGTGAAATAAAAAGGGGGAAAAGCAGGGGGGAACTCCCACATCTGGGGGAAGACATATTCATAGGTAAACCTCAATAAAGGTATCCTCTCCCACACAGAAAAAAATCAAACCGTCCATAGTGCAACACTTGAATAACTTCCAGGGCCTCAGATTGGCACATGCAACCTGCTATTATTCCGTTGAAGGATCCAGCATCAACTTCTGTCGAGAGACATGAACCAATACAGAAAGGCCGAGAAAAAAAAGATTAACGCCGATTCACTCGCGGATGTAAGAAACAGACCGGGATGAATAATAACAATTCCGCAGAAAATAGTTTAAAAGATATGATAAAAAATAAAAATACCAAAAACTAACAGAAAGTAATGTTTTCAAAAATCTAATGTCTTTTAAAAAAATTATTCAATGCTAAAATTACTTAGAACAGGTTGGGAAAATTTTTTTATATAAGATTAAAGATTGACAGAGCTAAATGAATTCAGCTTCAACAACAAAAAAACGGTAAACATTTTTCACAGAAAAAGGGGAAGTAAATCAGCATTACGCCCGGGCGGATTATCTCCCATGGACGTTAACGGATCGATCTGCTTTCAGAATCCATTTACCTCTCTCAAGTTTATTTATACTCATCCAAGAAAAGGTTGAGGACAGGAAACTATTTCTTCGTATATGAGAAAGGAAATAGGATTAAATCAGAATGTGGAATCACGATGTACGACTCCCCCCCCCCCTAAATGGACACCCCCAATAACCAAGTAACATCTATCTATTATAACAAAAACTAATCATCATCCCTGGATTTTTTTCATATTTTATATTTATTCTATTTTATTCTATCCATTAGTTCAATTCATGCTGATTGCAATATTTCAGGCAGTAGAATTTATATAATTATTACCTACATTTACGGTGTTCGTTTCCAAACACACATATACCACCCCATTCCCCACCCAGGGTTATTTCGTTTAGGAAGGAATTGGTGAAATGAGTACTGATCTGTGCTTAATGGATGGATTTTAAGGGCCTTTTCTATACAGTAAAGGTCTATCCATGTCAATGAAACCATGGTACGTCTCTGGAATATGTAACATATAGTATTTTAAATAAATAACTTGTATATATATATATATATATATATATATAAAATGACGCAAATATATTTGGTTGTGTACACATATTTTCAGCTTCCAAATCCTGACTTTCTTGCAATGTTTGTTCCTCTCTTTTTGAAATTTCCCTTTGAATCGTAGCTTAATTATCCCATTGTGCATCTGACTTCTTTTCGTATCACTTCTACTTTCTGTTTTACTTCTGGCTCAAACCTTAATTTAACTTCATTTGCCAGTAAACAAATCAATAACAACTTAAAAAACGGTGGGAGGAGGAATATTTTTCAGGTAATTTTATACTAGTTTTTCTTCACTTTTTTTTTCTTTTTTATTTATTGCTACATGCTGAATATTTCTCAGCTACTCGAAAGAGCAAATCATTTAATTTTTTAAAATGAAATAAAATACAGATTTATGGGTCAAAACTTTGCAGTTTAAAACATATACAACCATTAATATTATAGGATGGAAGTAATAATTTTAGGGTGTATATGTAAATTAAACATTTATTTGTAAAGATAATGTTTTATTATTTTTCGAGAAGTGATTTTCTAAAAGTTTAATAACTTTTTACAGGAAAGTTAGTCTAGACAGGAAGTCATGATATACGAACCAAAAGTTTATTTTTCATTTTAATATAATTTATTTTGAAGTTTTTTTTTTACTACAAAAGAATCATTGTTGTTAATTCATTAGCTACTTAATGATAAGTGCTACATACGCCTATCTATATATATCTATTTCTCTCTCTCTCTTTCTCTTTCTCTCTCTCTCTCTCTCTCTCTCTCTCTCTCTCTATATATATATATATATATATATATATATATATATATATTATAGTTGCATTCCTATGACCATAACAATAATCAATCAATAACCATAACTTTCATCTGTACTTTCAATTTCTTTATTCTCATTCATAGTCGAATTAATTCCTGTAATTCCTCTTTGTCTCACAACCATTTTTTTATATAATTATATTTTATTTCTTTATGCTTATGACTTTCCAAATTCAATTCATTTTCTAAATCTTACGTGCATTTCACAGCAAAATCAAGAGAAATACATAGTGTTCATAATATTTACTTGTGTGGAGGGCTGGATTTTTGTAAATATTTTTTATTTGAGTTTTTTCATGTATTTTGACTTGCCGTTACCTCTGTTAAGAACTTAAAAAAAGCTTTTCCCATCTTCCTTGCTCATGTCTTTGGAATGGTGTTTTTACTATTACTATTGAATGATCAATTTCTTTGATGATCAACGAGGTTAAGACGAAGACTATGTATTTCTCTTGATTTTGCTGTGAAACGTGCGTAAGATGTAGAAAAAGTATTGCATTTGGAAAGAAAGAAACATAAACAAATATATATAATTATATTTTGTTAAATTTTGGGGGTGAGACAAAGAGAAATTACAGGTATTCGTCGATATATGAAAATAAAGAAATTGAAAGAGCGGATGAAAACTATGTTTATGGTTGTTCGACGATATATGAAGATAAAGATATTGAAAAAACAGATGAAAGTTATGGTTATTGATCAATTGTTCTTATGGTCATTGGAATGCAGCTATAAAATATATATGCTCTGAAGCTTGTAATACAACTTCATTGAGCTTGTAAAAAGAGTATATACTTAAATATATATTTTTTCTAAGAACCCATAAATATAAATATATATATATATTATTGCATTGAACAACTGAAGAGCTATAGATGTGTCATTCTTTCATTCTTATATATATATTTATTTACTTAAACTATATAACTGATCATTATAAATTCTGTGTAACTTGTTTTTTTTAGCTTAATTTAGTTTAACGCAAAAGAGGAAAGAGTGGTTGGAAGTCCTTCGTTAAAATTGAGATACCACCAATTTTTGTGAAATTTTAACAATATGTATTTGATATCAATTAATAAATATTCCCCGAATTTCAGTTACTTCAGAGTATTTTAGGAGGCATAATATAGCTACAACTTAAAATATTTCAGATTTGCATTAAATTTGATACATAGTCCTTAGACATAAATTAAGTAAGATTGCTTGAATTTCACTTTCTGCGCTTAAGCTTAAAATTTTAGACATTTTCTAGAATCAAAATGGATTTTGATCAAAATTGGAATAAATATTTTAGACATGGGGTTTAGTATCATTATATTTTGATGTTAATCTTCGGAATGAAACATAAAAGAGATGCAAATTTGTGCTGTTCAGGGAATAAATTTTACCCTTCCTGGGACACGTATTCTTCTGGTATACATGTATATAATCTAAAGGCAGGTATATAAATAACTATTTTCTCGTTGAGCTCTGAATTAATATAAATATTTAATTGTTAGAAAAAACACTATTTGCACTAAGATAAGATGTGACACAAGGTCGGGAAAGTGGGATTTGGAAAGCCAGCACCCGAGAAGGTGAGCACTCCGGCCATTTAAAAATTGCCTGGGCATTCCCCAGTAGGGGCGCCTCAGGCAGTAAGCAATAAACTTACTCCTCCCCAAAGAAGGGAGGCAAAGTCTGGGAGGGTGGACCTCCTAGAACTGCACAGGACAGTCCCATAGACCGGCGTAAATCAAGCCCCGAAGGCCAAGACGATACCAGTCTATGGGGGGGGGGGGGCAGTATCCATTAATATTAATTAATATAAATACTTAATTGTTAGAAAAACCACTATTTGCACTAGTATATAAGTAAATGCTACACATGTTTAAATATTGTTAATTGTTTGGGGTCCGTTTTTTTTAAGTATTCCCAAACCTTAGAGACCAGTAAGGTACGTTTCTGGTGATCGGTATGCCGCGAAACTGCAGTAATGTATAAAAATAAGTACGATTTATTATCATTTATTATTGATATATCTCTATCAGAAATCATGTTGAGCCCTTTATTTATCCAAGATCATGTTGAGCTTTTTTTCCAAGATTATGTTGAGCCCTTTTTTCAAGATCATGTTGCGCCCTTTGTTCAAGATCGTGTTGCACCCTTTGTTCAAGATCGTGTTGCACCCTTTGTTTAAGATTATGTTGAGCATTTTGTTTGCTCAAAATTATGTTGAGCGCTGTGTTTGTTCAAGATTATGTTGAGCCCTTTGTTTGTTCAAGATTATGTTGTGTCCTTTGTTTGTACCAGATGATGTTGAGTCCTTTGTTTGTCCCAGATAATGCTAAGTCCTTTTTGCTCAGATTCTGTTGAGTCCTTTTTTGTTCCAGATCATGTGGAGCCCTTCGTTAATCACAGATCATGTTGAGCCCTTCGTTTGTCACATATCGTGTTGACCCTTTGTTTGTTACAGATCGTGTTGACCCGTTGTTTGTCCCAGATCGTGTTGACCCGTTTGTTTGTCCCAGATCGTGTTGAGCCCTTTGTTTGTCCCAGATCATGTTGAGCCCTTAGTTTTTTCAAGATCATGTTGAGCTCTTTGTTTGTTCAAGATCCGCTGTTTGTCATTACATTCTGTTTTGATTTTGATAGTTTTTTCTTGCTATTTTTATATATTTTTTTCAACAAAATAAATATATTAGTTCTATAATTTGGATGGGAACAAATCAATTATATTCATCAATTTACGTAATGTTTGTCCAAGTCGATTGAATAAAAACCTCTACTTTCTATCACTAATTTGTTTCTTATTTTAATCTGCTGTGGGAAAAGTTGCCACCTCGAACAGCAGCCCACATTTTATTTGCTTTCTATCTAGCTTATTTGTCCCACTTCCTATCTTTCATAGTAAATCTAACTTCGATAGAGGAAGGGAGAGAGTTTACTGGTTAGATGGTTGGTTGGAGAATGTCAATTTGAAGATAGCCATTGAGTTGAATAAGCAAAGGGTCATCAGTTTTCAAGGAAAACACCAACATCTCCACTAGAGTATAAATCAACTTTATTTAACTGGATGTGACATCTTGCAGTTTCATCTCGCGTTGCTGCTTCTTGCAAGGGATGAGAACAGATTCTGACGTCTTGTCGTCACATCTCATTCTGGAACTGATTTGTCTCTTACCATTAATCAAGGGTGCGGAAATCAGAAGGCTACGAGTGTGGATGTCAACGATGTACAAATAGCCTGTGTATCAATACGTCAGTCTGAGCAAGCCTGTTCATGCCAACCGAACTACAATTAAACATAATGCAAGAAATTGCGTGTTCATACAAAAAAAATAGATCTGTCATGCAACTGCTATAAGAGTGACAGATGCGAGAGTGATAAATACCATACAAAATGAGAATGGGGGTTCAAATAACATTTGGTATGAGAGGCTGAGAGTGATTGATAGAAGCTTAGTAAGAGATGGGTCACTTGGTGTGTTAATCAAAATTGCAACTAATTAGATGGAAGTTTTTTCAAACATTATTCAAGTCCAAAACTGAGGAATATCTTAGCATGTAATTCGTGTGATTAAAATTCATATGAAAAAAGCCTTAGTGAAACAAATGTTTATTAACTCAGCTTTAGTATAATAATTTGATAAATTTTAGTCTTTACTTCAATAAATGATGTGCTATTATATGCATGTATGGGCTTCCATACTTACGACTAAGTATGCACATATGAGGAACCTGTACTTATGACATGAAGCACGTGAGGACTATGCTGTAAATATGTTTACTCTGCAATCATTTTGTAGTTAATTTCTCTTGAAAAAATAGTTATAGTTAAATACTTGTAAAAAATGATGTTCATGCTTTAAAAATGATATTCTTTTTGCTCATAAAAAACGCTTTTTTCTGTCTTAAAACTTCTTCAACGCCTGTTTCTGTTTTTTAAACCGAGGGAAGTCTTTTAAAATCGTGCTGTGAATCATTCGGAAAATAAAATATTTCTAATAAGAAGAGCACCTGTCTTTTTTTTTTAACGCACCATGATGTCTTGTTATGTAAGTTGTTATCACGTAATTTGCACAGGTTGATTTGAGTGGCTTTGATACGGGCATTGTTGCTGAACAGGTGCTGCAACCTTTTCAGAATTTATCTCCTTCAGTAAATCAAACAGCATTCATAGAATCTGAATGAATCTGAAGACGGGGGTGGTTGTGATATACCGATCTTGCAAGCTATTGTCAGTAAGCTGCCTATGCTTATTCATTCTTCAAAGTCCTTTAGAAGCAGGGCTTAAGGGCAGAGTTCATTGGATAACTATCTATAAACAAGAAATCATGAATATATTAAAGAAAATCTTTATAATGATAACGAATTTTGAATATATTTAGCACTGGAAGCCAAGTTTTATTCAACTTAAAATTGAATACAAGATGGCGATGGTGTCATTATCTTTCATGTCTTTGTCTTCATACGTTTACAGTCGTAAGTGTTAGAACAAACTCATGGGAGCAGCACAGAAATATTTCGAGATGATACTACTAACCTCACTCTCTTAGACAAGGTCCAAAAAAACTCTAATCTAATAGGTCCCTCACAATCTATCAAGCTTCAGTCCCTATCCTATCGCCGCAATGTTGCATCCATGTGCTTGTTTTACAAATACGTCAGTGGAATGTGCTCCGACGAACTTGCTGCACTGGTGCCCCTTCGACGTAAATATTCCCGACAATCAGCAAAATCCCACCCCTTCACTGTAGATGTCCCCAGATGCCGGAAGGCTTATTTTCTAATAGCTTTTTTCTTTGTACTGCTAGTCTTTGAAATTCCCTTGTTTCCCTGACTGTATCAACATGCAGAAATTTAAATGTAATCTGAACAAACATTGTGCTGCACAACTCCCCACTTAGGGCGCACCTGTAGGTATGGCCCCTAATTCACAGAAGCCCTTTACGTCTCAGTGGCAATGTGCCCCCTTGTTAGGGGTGAATTAAAATTGTAAAAAGATATACATAATAAACGTGTGATGACGGCAAGAGGTTTTATATAATGTTTTATTCATGGTACAAAGACGAACAAGTGTCCCTACGTACTTGCCTCCCCACGAGAGAAAAGTGAGACACAAAGTCTGTTTTTATGTGAGCTCCCCTAAAAAAGCACTCTAGATGTGACAAAAATAAAAATTTCCCCAGTCAAGAAGGATTACTTCTGCTCTCACTGAGGACAGAACATATACTACACCTTGATCGCAGCCTGAATGCCAGGAAAGGTGAACAAGTATCTCGATGCATAAGCAACACAATAATAATATTGCATGTACTCACATATACAAAGTTGCTATTTCCTTGGCTCCCCACGAAGGCAGAGTTAGACACAAGATCACTAATTAATGTGAGGGAAATCCAGTCCCCCCCCCCCTAAAAAAAGCCCTCTAGATTGGGACAAAAATTAAAATTGCCTCCGTCTAGAAGGATTCAACTTCACTGACTACAGGAATAATAAAGTGTAATATCAGAACCGATGATTAGCTTTTTGTGGTTCATTATTTTCAGTGTTTATTTAACATTGTAATCACACCGCTCTAATGCTGTAGATAAAAACAAATACAATGAATTCTCTAAAATCCTGATTATCAAAATATCTAATTAATGAAAACGCAGGTGTTATTCGGTTGATTAATTTTTCCTTCATGTCTCTCTGTGTTACCTGCAAATAGAATTTACGATTTCCCAAGGCAATAAATTCCGATGGAAAATTTCTGAATTAGACAACGGAAAAGCAGATATCGATATATCAACAAAAAATATAGATTCATCATTGCATTGTATATTTTTAATATATCGATATTATATTTCTCCATACTGATATCATTGTTTGTCATTACATACCTACGTGTCTCATGCCGAAATTGATAGAAATAAATAATCCTTCAGTTCTATATGTAGTTTCAAGATTAAAATTAAAAACATTTTTATCATTATATATATATACAATACACACAAACACACACACACACACATATATATATATATATATATATATATATATATATATATATATATATATATATATCAAAGATCGCGGATTGTGGAGCTTTATCTTCCACTTGTACCGAAGGATACAGATGTTTTGATGATAATGTACAATAGTAAATCAGTTTTTCTGAATATACAAAAATTCATTATGTCTATAAGATTTAGGATTTGTAATTATTCATGCATTGATTGTATAGCTATGAAGAAACAGCCGTTAATTTTTTTAAATTAAAACCAATTTGCTTGTAACACCTTTCTGGCAGAAACTGTTTCAATATATATATAATATATATATATATGTATTATTATTAAACCAAATTAATATAATTCCATTCATTCAGATCTTATGAATCAGATGATTCTATTGTTAGCATTGGTTTCCCCAATATTTTTCTAGTCAGAATTCTTTCTAGAAAGAAACCGGGTACTAATAGAAGGAACCATGTGATGGTTGCCAACATCCTAAGTGAAAGTGTTTATGTGAAACAAACTGGATTCGAACTTGACACACCCAGATTTTCAGTCCATGTTGTTAACCACTACCCAACCGTTACATCACATATAGTTCCATATCAGCTTGGTATTTGTTTGCATTTAATCAAATAGTGATCAATACAAATTTTGTAAAACTATATAATACAATAATATTATAAACATGGTAACTGAATTATTACATAAATGCAATCGTATTTCGATCTTAGATTTAATCAGGCTACGATGAGATCTATGGTCGAAACATAATTGCATTTTTGCATTTGAAGAACTGTTCCATTTCCATTTTTATAATATTATTTTATAAATATATATGTAAACATTAATATTTTTTAAAATGTTGAATTTTGGCTTTTCCACTGCCAATTTATCTATCTATGTAATTCCTCTGATGATGAGATTTTAATCTTTGACAAGCCTTGGCTTAAGGAAAGAATAATAAACATATTTTTATTTTTACTGAGTACACCTTGCACTGAACAATCGAAGTTGAAATA
>OY744520.1:22518377-22528377 GCA_963556195.1 Sepiola atlantica | reverse complement strand
ATATAATGACTATACATTTTTTTATTTATACAAACATTATTTGGCTACACATTTGCAAAACATGTTTCGATCACAGCTATTTTTCTTGCCCAGCGTCTTTTCTTTATGACTTCATTTAATTGAATAAGGCAAATTTACTCTCTTAAAAAACACGTGATTCATTCAAATCACCTTTAAATATAACTAACCGTTACTTTTATTATTTATTCATTAATTCATTTACTTATTTATTTATTTAAATCCGATTGAAATATCTTTTGCTGCATAAAGCTGTAACCGAAACAGGTTTTGCTAATGTGTTGCCATATAATGTTTGTATACATAAAATTCTTTATAACAATAAAACAGCTCTATTATTGACCACTCTTATATAAACACATTAAGGATTCTCCATATTTTTACCCTGTAGATGTAAACTTGATCCGAATTATTATATATATATATATATATTTATAATTCAGATAAAGTTTACATCTACAGGGTAAAAATCTAAAGAATCCCTGATGTGTTTATACAAGAGTGTTAATAATATATATATATATACGATTTTGTTTAAAATAGCACATGTGTGAAACAAGGGCGTTTTTAGTATCGGCTAGTTTCACGGCTCTATTATGTTCATATATTCTTTTGTTAAGGGGGCATTATGTTTCGCCGATTTAGAAAGTGTTGTAATTGCTACATAGTATGGTGTAAATATTCGCTTATGTTGCAGGGTGGTTATGTGTGTATATAATTATATAAGCATGTATATATATATATATGCGTAGATATATGTGCATGTTTATATATATATATATATATATATATATATATATATATATATATATATGATTTTGTGATTGGTTTATCTCGAAAGCGAACAAGTCAACCCTGGAAAGAAGGCTCGCGCGACCGCATGCATTCCGAACGGACATATATTCCAGATACTTAATTTCCCTGATGATCTGCCAAACAAGTACCTGCTTGGCAGTGAAACACGTGTAGGAAAAACCTTTAATTTGAGTAAATAATATTTGTAAGATAAAGTCTTTTATGGTGATGATTGGTCTCCTGAACGGAATGCTTTGGTAAGCCTTCAAAAAATCACATATAAATGCTCTGTACCCTGTAATCGAGTATCATCGAGCTTGTTTTTATTGGCCTAATCCCGGTCTTCACTGAATAATCTATTTTTTAAGTGAAAAATCTAAATATATATATATATATATATATATATATATATATATATATATATATGCATGCAATATTCTGTATGAAAAGGAAATTGAAAGACACAAACAAGTTGAAATTCCTGTTGAATGTCGTTCTATTCTATTTCTATTTTGTGGAAATCTGCAGACTTCCTATTTATTCCCTTTTTTTCTATTAAATCAGAGAACAAATATTGACAGGAATTTCATCACTGGCATCTCACCATTGTAAACGTAAAAATATGTGAATATTAGAAAGAGAGTGAGAGAGAGTCTTTTATCAATCCAGTATCACTTTTATATTCATCTATGTATGTCACTATGCATTTATATATGTGTGTATATGTTAGTCTGTATATTTTATATGTATATATGTATCTGCATGAACGTGTGAATATAGATATATATATATATGTAAATATGAATGTAATATATATATATGAATGTATATATATATGAACGTGTGTATATATATATCTATGTATACATCTATGCATGTGTGTACGTCTGTGAGTTTTGGCATTTGAATAAATTACATTGGTTACAAATATTAAACAATTTTGATTTATGGAAAAGAATTTTCTTCGCAATTGCCATGCATTTCTTCATCCTTTTTCATCCTAACTCATATTGGGGCAATAGTGGTGTAGACAACACCATTAGTCCTTCTCCACTCCAACTCACGTATAACCCCACCCCACTCAATTGCCCCCTTTTTTGTCACTTAGTAAAGCAAGAAAGTCTTCTTTCCTTTCAGTTTCTTTCTTTGTCTTTTCTTCCCTCAGCCAAAATTTTGTGCCGGTTCCTTTTCAACGTGAATTGAGATCCTGGCTGAAATCCAGAAGAACTTGAACTCTCTAGTGAATACAACTGGCATCATGCCACTAGATTCATGTATCCGCATTTACATGCTCTGTCTGTCCCTCTGTGTGTCTGTCTGCAAAATGACTATGTATACAGAGTGCCCCGAAACAAAGGAGAAAAGCTTTTAATACTTAGCTTCCATTTTGCATTAATATCTTTGAGAAATATAAGTAGAATCGAAAAGTATTATTAAAAATGTTTTCAAAATCGCAACAATTCAAGGTAAACTGTATTTTACAACACATTCTCAAAGTGCTCCCTTTGGACGCCCAACATCAAATCAACAAGATGTGAAAAACAAAGCCACAGCTTGTTCAGCTCCTTCCCGGTGAAACTTGTGCATTCTTCTTCAATGGGTTAAAAAAAATGTATAGCCAAATAATGTTTATATAATTAAAATCTTTATAACATATATATATATATATATATTAGAGAGAGTATAGTAATCCACAGACTGCTGTTTCTTCGTCTGCGACTCATCAGTGTGGCTAAACGTAGCGAGTGTCTCCATGCTGCCATTTGAAACACAAACGGCCGGTCACACTTAATATATATACATATATATATTTATATGATATTTATTAAGTAAAGAAATTTCATGTTTATATTAAGAAATTTGTCACTTTTAGCCAAGAAGCACATTTTAACTTATATAATAAATTAAAAAATGAATTAATCTTATATAATCTCAAATTCGTGTTTATTAGTATTTAATCCAATAGTGCTCAATATAATTTTCGTTAATTATAAAATAAGTTCAAAAAAATATAAAAAAGAAATGACTACGAAAATGCAATCATGTTTCACTCATAGATCTTGTCAGGCAATGATGATTGAGCTTTTATATTCGTTCGCCCTAACCTCATCTTATCCTTTCATTTATTCCATTAGGGTTTTCTATTTCATTGTCATGGTACCAAAATGTGTCATGGAGGTCAAAATCACAAACTACTCTAACGTTGTCAAGGAACTGTGATGCCACTGAAAGTTATTGGCTCCCTTTCTTCAAAATCTGCATGAGTAAGGCCCACCAAGAGCAAAGCAAAGAAAATCGTGTTTATGTTTTCGATATTGTAGCAGTTTAAAACATACAATAAATATAAATAAATATTAAATCGATATCTGTAGTTTAACATTGATTTAAATTCACCTTGACAAAGTCTTATCGATCAGAAAGATAATTTTTAAAAAATATTTTGTTTAAAACAAATCTTTAAAAAGTACATAATCTATCTAAATAAAATATGACGTTTTTTTTTCTTTTTTTTTCAGTTTACTTCAGTGTAGAGTCTCAGAAATCAAAGGGCCCCTTCCTGGGGCTAACACTTGATCTCTATATGAGATACATTGTTAAACTAAGGTTCTCTTGCCTCTCAAACGTTGAGTTAGTAAAAAAAAAGTTAAGAACATTAATTTTCCTCTTCCCAATTAACCTATTAACTATTTTATAGTATATCTTTTTTGTGGTCTCTTGGTCTTATCTGATTCCAGGACAAGAATTCATTTAGTCTGGTAGAGTATTCAGCTTAGTGCAGTTACTTGAGGTAATATTACTTAGAAAAGATGCACCATTCCTCGTATGAGCCAGTGTATAGCCGTGTCGAAGAGATCTTATTTGAGTTTCGAATACTATGTTATTTTGAATATTTGGTCAAGGTTTACTTGTAGGGTGAAGTATCCTCAAGTCAGGTTGTCCTGACAAACTCTTGCACAGTGAGACCGAAAACACTCGAGAGTGGTGTCTAGTAAGTAATTCAAACTCTCTGAGGTCTGTCTGTATGCTTGTGCATCTTTTTATCTACATCCATCGCTTTATCAGCTGAGCAGCTATAGGTTTGAAAGTTAGTTTAAAGATACGTTTCCATTAAAGTTCTGTATGTGAGAACATCTTCAGTAATCAGTCTGCAGTTCTGTTCAGGTCCCTATTTATTTGCCTCCCCGCGACATAAGGTCGTCTCTTATGTGGGGAAACCCAACTACCCAAAAAGTGGTTCTTTGGGTTAGGATAAAAATTTGAATTGCTTCAGTCGAGAAGAATTTCTCCTTCACTGACCGAGGACAAAAAAGATGAAATATAGTATCAACAGAGATACTATACTTTGCTATTAACCAAAAGGCCTAGGTATTTTCTTCAATCTGTCATTCTTAAGTTTGAAATAATATTTTCAGTTTAATATCATTTTTTCTGATCGATTAAACTTAAGTTTGAAATAACATTTTCTCTGGTGAGTGATACATAAGTTTGAAATAGAGTTTTTGCTCAGCATCAAACTTCATATATATATATATATATATATATATATATATATATATATATATGTTTATCTACGTTTCATCCTTTCAGGAATCGTCAGTGTAGACATAATAATTAATACCGGTGGCAGGATTCGAAACCCCAGAACACGAGTCATGTTTTAACTCAAATTCCGACGTCTTAACCCTCTCGGCCACTATGAACAACTAGATAAATCAGAGAGTTTAAACCTATTATATATATATATATATATATATATATATATATATATATATATATATATATATATATATATATATATATATATAACAATGATTTAAGCAAACTACCATTCTCTTTTATCTATTTATATATATTTTATAAATATATATATATATATATATATATATATATATATATATATATATATTCAGTTAAAATCCTTTCAAATAATTGAATAGTTATTCCCACAATGTTTGATAGTGTTGTGAATTTACACACAATCTGTTATACTGTAATCAGCTCTATTTTTGCCGTTGAAAAAGAGTTATGACAAAGAGATCTTCCCACTGTTGTAATCGGTCAACGATCTAACTTGAGTATTATTAACATTTTTTGCATTGTCATTCGTCTCCAAACATAACTTCAGTATTATATTTCTGAAACGTTTGTTGCTAGTATAATTAAAATAATAAAGTAATATGATTTGGAATTTAATTTTGGTTAAAATTAACTTTTTTTCAACACCATTTCTTTGTATTCCATTGTTAAACTTTATAAATCCTCTTTGAAATCCTGGAGCTTTCAGGGCCAGTTAGAATATATTATTAAACACGATAGGACATAGGGACAATTTATAATCAAACTGAGACTGTACTTGATTTGATGCCATTAGTTATCTCCCTTGCACTGGTCAGTTATAAGTTATCCCAGTAATATGTTATCTCTATTCGTTAGAACTTTTCACTGATGTCATGTTAGAGATAAGAATGAATCTTCTCCCTCTTTCTTAACACAGATAGCATACTATACTGATGTGTAAAAGCACAGCTAATAAAAGCTAATAAAACAGGAACACCACATGCTCTCCTGAGTTCAGTATTTATCTCAGTATATTACACTGGCTAAAACAGAATGTGTGGTAAGCCTACGTTAAGCAGTTCAGTTTTCCCAGTGAGTTTTAAAAATTTATATATCATCTGCTTTACAATTCTAGGGCAATATAATATTTTAATATAAACATTAGAGGTAGAGAATCTAGGTAAAAAGTATGCTTGCTTTTACTCCAGATGAATGGCATAAAATTGTATACGTAAACAAAATTTAAGTAAATATAATGGAGAAATACGAGGGCCGTTCAATAATATTCCCCTGACCCATTTCCCATAGCAGTAGAGTAATGAAACTTGGCACAGTTATTAGTCTTTCTCTACATAGAAACCATCCAGAGTTATGCATTTCTCCAATCGTTGATGCAGCTCTGGACACCGTTTTTGTAGAACACCCCAGGTTGGTCCTCCAAGGGTCATAATTTCAGAAATCAAGGCTGCATCATCTGGGAAACGCTTTCCTTTCAAAAACAACTTCATGGCTGGGAAGAGATGAAAGTCAGGGTCTGAACTGGCGACATGCAAATTGTGGACCGGAGCGTTGTCCTGCAGGAGGAGGATACCTTTGCTGATCTTGCCCAGCCTCTTGCTTTTGATAACTTCTCTTAATTTTATTAAAAGTGAAGCGCAATAGGCTCCTGTAATTATGGTACCCTTTGCCAGGAAATCTGTCATCACTACGTTGTCCTGGTCTCAGAAGACTGTGAGCATGACCTTGCCACCGAAAGGCTGCACCCTTGCCTTCTTTGGAGTTGGTGAGTCCAAGTGCTTCCACTGCATTGACTGGGCTTTGGTCTCTGGATCATAGTGATGGACCCAAGTTTCATCCTGTGCAATCAGTCTTTTGAAAAACTTTGACTCATCTTCTTGGCATATCTTCAAATTCATTCTCGAGCATTCAACGCGTTCTTGTTTCTGGAAAAGTGTGAGCAACCTGGGAATCCATCTGGCAGACACCTTATGCATATGCAAATGGTTATGAATGATAGTTTCCATAGACCCTGTACCAATCTTGACCTCTTGGGCTATTCGGCGAATAGTAATGCGTCGATCTTCCAAAATGGCTGCCTGAACTTAATGGTCAGATGCCTCATCAATGGCAGAAGAGGGACGACCAGGTCTGGGAGCTGTTTCCACAGACTTCCGGTCATGTTTGAATTCAAAATGCCAGCGTTTCACAAGGTCATATGATGGGCATCATCACCATAAGTTTCTTTCATTTCGTCAAAAGTCTCTTTTGGTGTGCGTCCTTTCAAATACAAAAACCGGATCCCTGCGCGACACTCAACTGGCTCCATTTCACACCTGACTCAGTTCAAACACCTGTAAATCAGAAACCACAATTAGTTCAGAGCTGTTTTTGCAACATCACCCACACAGATATAAATCATTGCACATGCAAAATTTCATCTAGAAGTGGGTCAGGGGCATTACTTATTGAACGCCCCTCGTAATTATGATTCATCGGTCCCTAACTTAATTTGTGTAACCTCTGGGTTTTTTTTTCAGCTAACAGCTAACATAGTTTTTACTATAACAAATGAATAAACAACTAAAAAAAAGAAAAACTCCAATGTAGAATTATAAGTATTTAATTATGAAATGCAATTAAGATACATTATACAAACAAAAATAAAGTATTCTCTGGTATTGTTGTTCTTAATCCGATCTGGCAACTTGTATATCTCTATTATCAAAACTATCAATTGGTTAATAGATCTAATTTTTAAATCTGCCTTGATTGAGGAGAAATATTTAAAAATGTCTACAATTTTTTAGAAAAAAAACATTATTTTCAAGTTTTCAATGAAATCATCTTTCATTCTTCTCTCTAGTAAAGTAGTTAATCCTGACTTTTCCAATCTTTTCCCGTAACTATAATCTGTCACACTTTTGATTAGCTGTGACATTCTTCTTTGTATGCCTCCAATCTCAATATTATATTTTAATTCCCATGTCTAGGCACTCGGGCCCAGTATCTAGGCACAATACTTTATATGAGGTCTTATTAGAGTTTTATATATCTTTAAAAGAACGTTAAATAATATTTCTAACCATTCATCCAATCATTCCTTTTGCTACCAGTACAATAGACAAAATATAATTGTTAGTTGTGCTAACTTAAACAAACATAGTACAAGTAATCTAAAGAAGAACTCCAATATAGAATAATAAATATTTAATTACAAAATGGAATTAAGATTAACTAGCAAAAAATAAATCAATGAAAACTCTTATTAGTTACTCATCAGGAGGCGAATGTAGGAGGTAAATTGGCATAATGAGGATCAATCTCATCGAATGCTTTAGACTGATCGAAATTGATCTATGTTGCATCAGTTTTGAGATTGCCATACCATCACATTGCATGACAGCCTGAACGCAACTAGCTAGGACTCTTCAACTCTTCTTCTTCTTTCGTGTGAATCAGATGATTCTGATGTTAGCATTAGTTTCCCCGATGTTTTTCTAGTTAGAAATCTTTCTGGAAAGACATCGGGTACTTACGGGAAGGACCACGAGAAGGTTGCCAACATCCCTAAGTGAAAGTGGTACTGTGAAACCGACTGGATTCGAACTTGGAACACCCAGATCTTCAGTCCGTGTCGTTAATACACTTAACCACCGTCACCTCCCAGTTACTTATCAGTTAATACACGTTATGTGTATAGTTACTAAAAAGTACTAATTGTATTTCATCGTCCTGAAACAGGTTGCATTCGACTTTAATATCTGGGTTAGCACAATAATGAAGCTGTAATAAACACACCCGGTATATCTAATTATAGTAAATGATGGGCGTCCATTTTATTATCTGGAGATTCAAGTTCAAACTCTTATGTCAGCAGTGACACTCTAAATTCATATATGATAACTTATGATAATATATACGATAACATATGATATAACATATATGATAATATATTATCTTCATTACAATTCTGAAAAAATGTAATTTCTTAATATAAATATTACAGATAGAAACTCTTGTTTAGAAAAACATGCCTGCTTTCACTCTACTCCAGATTTCCTTCGTGTTTGTAGTTTTATTTTCATATTTTTCGTTGTATATACTTTGGATTTGATTTTTTGCTTTTAAAATATTAGCATATTTCGCCTTTATTTTATACGAGCAGCCACCTCTGATCTTGCCATGGAATAAATGGGGATCTCTGTGTACTCTTAATCTCAGCCTTGAACCATGTACTACCATTCTTATCCTTTTTTAGTTACTAAAATAAAGTAAAACGGCCTCTTTACTATTTTTAGATGTTTGACACGAATGTAGACCCCACGATATTATTATAAAAATAAATTAATATCACCATTGGTTTCTGAGCAAAGTTGCATTCCCGGACAGACAAAGATACCATATTTATATTATAGATTCAGAAAATCTGGTTGAAAAATGTCTGCTTTAATTCACCTTTAGGTTAATTTTGATTAGTTCTATTTTCTTGTTTCCCATGGCATATGATTTCATTATCATATTCGGTTTATATGCTGGCATGTGTTGGACGGATCTTAGAAATTGATTTCCAACATAATCTATCTCTGGCAAGGTCTTGATTTATCTCCCTTTCTTGCAAATACATCCTTATCACTTCCTCCCATGTTTTCCTTAGCCTTCTCCAGCTAACTAATTCTGTTCTACATCTCATAACCCCAAAACTTTCATCCATTCTTTCAATGTGACCTAACCAATGACGTCTCTTGTTCTGTACACATATTCCTATAGTTTCAAGATTTAATCTTCTTCTGAGGTCATCTGCAACGTCCAAATAAAATGTTTTAAATGGTTCAAAAGCAGGTGGCTCTGCGCAGCATTTCCGGTAAAAATCAATAAATACAAAAATATTTATTTTTGACCCAGTGTTATATAATGATGGACGTAACTTGTGGGATTATAAAAACCTTTATGAGAATGTTATATAATGATGAGACCTTCAAATCAGAGCATATTCCTCTTTTTTATATCTTCCCCTGTCATTTGAAAGATTTCAAAAAATTAATCTAATATACAATTAGATTTTTTTCTAATAGAGTAATATACCCTTTGTAACAAATTGCCTAATCAGGTTAAAAATAGAAAATCTAATGTAAATTTGTTATTTAATGATGATATAACTTGTGGAATTATAAAAACCTTGATGAGAATGTTATATGATAATGGACGTATGTAGTGGAGAACGGGTGTGGGGTCGTTGGTTTGGCTTGTGCGATTAGTGCGTGCCGCCGAGTGCATAGAGTGTGATGCTGTTTCCGGGAATCGAAACGTGACAAGTGACGAGACAATGGATGACCCTGGTTCAAAAGGTCATCCTGCACCTGTGTGGTGGTCACGTGATATTACGTCACAGTTTTGATATGTGAGAAAATTGGAGTTTTTAAACCAGTTCGGACTTAGGAGGCGCAGAAGTCGGACGAAGGAATTACGATGTAGTCAAGTCAGAACAGGAAATGTTTTTCCCTAAGAAAGAATACTGGCGTACAAGATGTCCTACTCCCCCCTGTCTCCTCAAATAACAAAGGACTGATTAGACAATAAGCTAGCTAAGAATTAACCACGATATTCGTAAATCTCTCTCTCTCTCTCTCTC
>OY744520.1:22380877-22513377 GCA_963556195.1 Sepiola atlantica | reverse complement strand
ATATTAAAAAGCTTTAAACTAGGCAATATTGCGACATTTCTTTCCCTTGGGGTGTTGGACACTCTCAACAGCTTACTATGTATTCGCTAAAAAGAGAATAATAGAATTTACTTAATTTCATGAAGCTGTCATGACAATAAAAGCGTTGGATAGAATTTAAAGGTAACTTCAGTTCAGGGTTTGAATCGTGCGACCAGCAGAACAGTCGTACATAGCCACACTGATGATTCTTGGTTAAAATGAAACATATATGTATGCTGATCTATTGTGTTCATTTACACACTAATACCATTGGGAAAGGTATGAGCTGACAATTCACCCCTCTTAGTTATGGGTATATCATGATTTGGGTTCAAATAATTGTATACAATAATTCGTTGATTAACTGACCCCAAAAGAGTTGATATGCCATAAAACAGACAAACCGAACATATTTGTTTGTTTGAATCATACCTTAACTGTAAAAGGGTTTCAGGGGCCATAATATGGGCACAGCATCTGATTCGAAAATTCAAATATTTCAGATTTGCATTAAATTTGATCCATTATCATTACACATCAAGATTCCCTGAATTTTAATTTCTTCTTAAGACCACTTGAGCTTAAGCCTTAAATTTAAGACATTTTCTAGAATCAAAATCATGCATTAATTTTACCCACCATCTTCTAGTTATATCATAAATCAGAGTACACATTCCATCAAAAATGACTGATAAGAGAACTGTTACATTTCTTGCAACATTTATAATAAGATGTATTTACAGTCATGCACTGAACTATTTGCATCACCTGTTTCTTCTCGGATATTATTTAGTGAAATTTGTTTGGGGATGTGATTGATGCCCTGTACAAGGATTGAATATATAGACTTTTGTACTTCATACATCCCCTCCCTTATCCCCTTCCTGCTACCACATCTCATCTTTCGCCTTTCATTGTCACATGGATGGAGAGAAAGACGCACACACACTCAAACATCTCGTCATTATTATTTAGTGGTATTAGCTAAATAACCGTTTTTGGTATAAAAAAATACCTCTCTTTTTTATGTGAGATGTTAAAAAAAAACTCCTGATTTTTACAGACTGAGACACTTGATTCTACTAATAATTCTTACTGAAAACACTTTTCTATTCACATGGAGTAAGAGCCTGGAAGCAATTATTTTCCTCTCTCAGACTTGTTTCATCTTTGGGGACACTGCATTACTCACGTCATAAAGACAAGGCAAGAAACCACTTGATGTAAGGAGCTAAAAAGAACAAAAGATTATTAATGCAAAGATAGGAGATGCCTATTGACCTTAGTCTTGAAAAGGTAGGAGGAAAACAGTAAGCAGGTAGAGAGTTCTACAAGCTTATAGTTATTGGTAAGAAGCTACTGGAGTAAGAAGATGTATTATAACGACGTACTTGAACAGCGAATTTATGAAGACTACTTGACCAACGAGCCAAACGCGCTGGACCAAAGGGAGCAGGGAATAAATCAGATAATTCTGAAGAACACTTGCCATAATAGTACTTATAAAAGAGACTGAGACTAGCAACATCACGTTTGTGAGAGAGAGGGTGCAGAGAAAAAGAAAGGGTGGGGCAACTTAATTGCAGATACACTTCTGCACCTATCAAGAACCCTCAAATGGGACAGAGATTAACCAGCCCAAATATGACAACAGTACTCCATACAAGGTCTGAAATTTGTAGAGATAGAGAATAGCGAATTGATGAAGACAACTAGACTAACGATTCAAACGACTATTCCAACAGTTACATATTATTTTATTCGTGAGTTGAAAAGTAGTTGGATTTTACGGCATATGAACCCTTCTGTAGTAATTTTCTGCTGCAACTCCATGTATATTTGGTATACAAATTGATTGTAGTTTAGTTGTCTGTTTTGTAGGCATGCACTTTATAAATATATAGTCTCTATAAAATCTTACTTCATAGACGTATGTTGGCTTGATGGTTAGAGCGTTCCTTAATGGGTTGGGAGACTAGAGTTCAATCCTCAGTTGAGTCATATCAATGACTAAAAAATAGTATGTGATTTCCCCTTGCGTAAACACTCAGCATTATAAGTTGAGGATCAAGAATAAAGGAAGTAATCCTGGGAATTAAGGGTAAGTAATCCTTGGAAATGAATGGCGCCCCCCCCACACTTACATCTCAGTGTAGTATTGATTTACTCCTCTCCAGGAGTTAGGCACAAGGCCAGTTTTTATCTTACTCCCACAAGTAAGATGTGACCCAAGGTCGGGAAAGTGGGGTTTAAAAATTGCCTGGGCAGCCCCGTCGGCATTCCCCGGTAGGGGCGCCTCAGGCAGTAAGCAATAAACTTAATCCTCCCCAAAGAGGAGAGGCATAGCCTGGGAAGGTGGACCTCCCAGAACTGCACAGGACAAACCCATAGACCGACTAAATCAAGACCCGAAGAACAAGACAATACCAGTTTATGGGGTGCAGTATCCATCGAAACAGATACTACAATTTGATCTTAGCCAAAAGGCGCCCTCGACTATGGTCGACCAATTTATTTTACTTTTATAAAGCACGGTATTCTGAAGGTTTGTGAGCATTTGGCCTTTACTAGAAAGAAGGGTAGAAGGGTGTAGAAAAAGCGGTAAAACATCAAGAATGCAAAAACATATGTTTCTGAACTTTCAGATCAATCAGTAAGCTAAACAAAGTAGTGAAAGGCAGAAAGTCTTGAAGAGAGTTAATGCATGAAAGATCGTCTTCTGCAGGATGTGGAAACCGTTCTATGATGAAGATTCGTATAGAAAGGAGATGATATTAATTTTATTTGTCACTATGTCAGGATATGTTCTCCTGATATGAGTTACGATTCAGCATTCCATCCGTATTCGCTTTGTTTTTTTCTCTGGAGTATGTAGAATGTGTTTGACCGATATGTAGTCTCATCAAAATAACTCATTCTCTTTGGTGTTTTCCGAGAACCACTTTCGATTTTCCTATGGTGGGTTTCATTTAAAACAGTTGTTAGCACTTAGGAAATATACTTTTTCAGTTGAGTGTAGATCGGGTTATTAGGCATGATTGACAAGGTTTACCCCTGACCCAGATCAGTTAAGTTCCATATACGAGGGTAAATATCTGATTGGTTGATTTTGTCATGTGACTACACATAGAAAGATTTGAAGTTATAGTCACAGATTAACGTTTGATTGGTTGGTTTAGTCATGTAACTAAGATTAAGACTAGGATTTGAAGATAGAGACAGTGGCAGTTTAATGTTAGGGGAAGAAACATGAAAGTTAAAATCCAGATAGCTTAGATCTCCTCTGAAGAGAGACAGAATCAACTCATAGATAAGGAAATGTGTTCATAAACAATAAAGTAAATCATAGAAATTCCATAGTTGCTTTCTTCAATGAAATCAAATTTTTTGAAAGGTCCAAATCCAATGAAATGTAAGAATTGTAGATCTTAGTTAAAGGCCCATACAACACAAGAACACAATTTAAAGTCTGATGATTGGAATTAAATACAGAAGCTTATTTAAAGTCTGGTTGGCACCACCAAAAGATTGCTGAGATAAGTCTGTGGAATATAAGATTGGCACCGCTCGGAAAGAAGGTATTAGGCAATGTTAAAAAAGTAGTGTGTAAATAAAGAAAAGTATAAAAAAATAATAAAGTGTAAAACAAATGTAATTATCAAGAACGCATATTCTTAATATGCGTCCATTCAATCTGTGCATTTAGCAATGTAAATACTATTTTAACTTTTGTATGAAAGACCAGCGAAAATGCTAATTCAAATTTAAGCATGACAAACAAACGAAAATACTATCTTAAAATTAAGCATGGCAGTCTGAGGAAGCATGACAGACCAACAAAAACCCTATTTCAAACTAAAACATGACAGACAAAAATCACACCTGAAACTGAAGCATGACAGACCAACAAAAACCCTATTTCAAACTAAAACATGACAGACTGACAAAAATCATACCTGAAACTGAAGCATGACAGACCAATGAAAATGCTATCTCAAATTTAGACATGACAGACTGACGAAAATGCTATTCCAAACTGAAGCATGACAGACCGATTATGCTATCTCAAACTGAAGCATGACAGACCGATTATGCTATCTCAAACTGAAGCATGACAGACCGATTATGCTATCTCAATCTGAAGCATGACAAACTAACAAAAATGCTCTTTTAAACAAGTATAACAGACTGAGGAAAACCCTTTTATCTCAAACTAGAGCACGACAGACCGACCGAACCTCTCATCGAGATGCAAGGATGCATCGAAAAAAGTGTTGCAAGAAAACATAAATTGAAACAAAAAAAGCAAGTAGAGTAGAATGCAAGAAAATCGTTTATGTTTCTTTGAAATTAAAACAAAGGGAAGTAATGGACACTTAAACAGACACGGCTCGAAGGAGTGAAAAAAAAATCCTTAATAGAAAGATGAGAATAAATAAAGAGAATGAAAAGGCATTAGAAGATAAATAACCGAAAAGAAAAACATTACAAGAAAATAAAAGAGGTAATATTCAAAGATAAAATAAACAAACACAAGAATTTGGGAAAAGGTTTTAAATTAAGTTTGAAATGCAAAATATCCATAGAATAGACACAACAACTCTCTAAAAGCTTTACAAAGAAAACACATCAATAAAAAGA
This sequence comes from Sepiola atlantica, assembly GCA_963556195.1. NCBI lineage: Eukaryota > Metazoa > Mollusca > Cephalopoda > Sepiida > Sepiolidae > Sepiola > Sepiola atlantica. Next base: position 22,508,715 of record OY744520.1, on the reverse strand, counting down.
AACGAACAGAAATATCAAAATGTTGAAAACTTTTTAAAATTATAAACCATTTAATTACAAAATCTGATGAAACGTTTTAAATATAAAGAAAACAAAAAAAGCTTTTTATATAAAAGAGTTGATGTCTATCTATAACCAAAACTATGTCACTTTTCTCAATGTTTTTTTTTTTTACAATCTGAAATCTTAAGAATCGTTATCTTATTGCCTATTTGCCTTGCAGCTCTTGGCATTTTGGTCTAAGAACACAGTGTAGTATCTGTGTTGTAGTTGGTGTTCATACCAGCCTCGATTCGCTTTAACATCATGCTTACATTTACGGCTCTGGCCTGCAAGCTTAAGTCTCCCTCACTGCTGGTATCAAGTATGGTTCAGCTCGACCCATTGCATCATCTCAGGCACTATCTCCTCCTTCAAGTAGGGGGGGGGGGTATTGTTAAGCACCTCTATCGCAAAATGCCAACAGGTTCGTCTTTGGCTATTTTTGCACTCAGCCAAAATTCCCCCTCAGGGGAGTTGTCTTTACCCTAGTAAAACGACCTTGTGGCAGTTGCACATAACAGAGATGCTCATAAATACGGTTTTATCCACTTCCCAGGTGAATTATTTCTGGAAAAATGTTTTCTTTTAAAACGAAGTTTGGGTTAATTAAAAGTGAAAACCGAGTGGAAACTGAGAAAAGAAACTATTAAAATGATATTAACCCCTATTTTTATGCTTTTATCTTTTCCATAAGGCTATATTTTTTAGTTTTCTATTATGAAGGAATCCATCATTATTAGCCGAGATACACATTATATATATAGATATATATATATATAGAAAAGAGGGTAGTGCAGTTCCAACGAGAGAAAAGTATATATGTAAAGGAGTAAGGCTACCAACATTTGTAAAAAGTTTTTTTTCAACATTTATTTATTATTTTGTTATTTTATCATTTTATAATTTTATATATTTTATCATTTTATAATTGTATATAACGCGTTTCAAGCGGTGGTCCGCTTTCATCAGATATGTAAACCCATTTGAAGAAATGTCTTCAAATGGATTTACATATCTGATGAGATAAAATATAAAAAATAATAAAATAACAAAATAATGAATAAATGTTGAAAAAAGCTTTTTACAAATGTTGGTAGCCTTACTCCTTTACATATATATATATATATATACGATTGAATGAGGATCACTATTGAGTACTTTTCCACTATACTCATAACACATATTACTTTCTTTGTTTTTACTGACCCCCCCCCTCCTTCCGTTTCGCCTCCTAATACAGTCGAATGAAGCTGAAATGTTTGAAAACTCTCTGAATCAGTGTCTTATCCATATGGTTTGAATTCCATTGAAATAAAGTATACACATTTAGAGTCTTAAGAGAGTTCTGTCTCGATGAGTCACTTAGATGTGGGGGAACGTAGAGATTCGGGACCACTTCCATTGTCTTACTCAGAGAATCTTATACATATGATTTAGATTTCATCTAAATAAGATATATTTGAAGTTTTTAAGGAGGTTCGAAACCATAGCTCCCTTAGGTTAGTAGGGCACTTAGAAATTCGGAACCACTTCCATTGTCTTCCCCAGAAAATGTTATACATATGATTTAGATTTCATAAACATAGGATATATTTGAAATTTTAAGGGCATTATTCCCTGATAGCTCCCTTAGGGGTGCATTTAGAGATTCGAAAACCTGGTAAATTTTACATAAGAATACACTTTTAGATTTTATGTAGATAATCTTTCTTTCAATAGTGAACACACACATATCGAGTTATATATATATATATATATATATATATATATATATATATATTAGACAATTATACTAAAGCTAAGTTTATCAACATTTGTTTCACTAAGGTTTTTTTCCTATATATTTTTCATCACACAACATATATGCTAAAATATTTCACAGGTTCAGGATTAAGTTATGTTTGAAAAGAACTTACATTTTTATTCATTTAATTAGCCATAATTTGTAATTAACTGATAAAGTGATCCATCTCTTACTAAGTTTGTATCTCTTTTACTGTATGTTTGACCCCTCCCCCTTGCTCTTATTTTATACAATGTCTAAAAAAGGTTTTAACAATTATATGAACAATTTAGAAAAAGAAACAAAGAAAAAATATTTTTACAATTACAAAAGTCCAAGATAACTTTTTAGTTTGCATTTATTCTATATATATTTGTTCTTTGCTTATATTATTATTATTATTATTATTATTATTATTATTATTATCATCATCATCATTAATATTATTATTATTATTATCATCATCATCATTAATATTATTATTATTATTATTATCATTATTACTATTATCATTATCATTAATATTATTATCATTATTATTATTATTACTATTATTATCATTATTATTATTTATTATTATTATTATCATTATCATTAATATTATTATTATTATCATTATTATTAGTATTTACTCACTAGGAGTTATCACACTGGTCATCGTCAGTGATCACCCACTGCCAACAACCTGTGGTATTCTCTGGAGTCTGAGTGACAACAAGTCTCCTCAGACTTCCAATATGCTCCGCCTCATTTCGTTCATCACCGCTGATGACCTTGCGGTATCGCAACAGCCACCTACCACCGATTTCACGGTGATAAGGGCCATTGGTCTCCTCTGGGGCCCGGGTGGCAACAAGCCTCCCCACGGTCTCAGAGCTGTCCGCGCTCTTCCAGTGGAGGTCTGGTTTGCGCTTTCCCACCTCGACCCTCTGTCCATAATTTTCGTGGTGTCAGCCTATGCTTGCGCCTCTCTCTCGCGGTTACTATTATCATTATTATTAATATTATTATCATTATTACTATTATTAATATTAGTATCATTATTATTATTTATTATTATTATTATCATTAATATTATTATTATTATTATCTATATATTAATACGATAGCGTGTGTGTTCGTGTGTCACGCTTACATCAAAAGATCTGCGCATGCGTGCCGCACCTACATTTGAACAAAAATTCAAGTCACCTAATTTTCGTAATATTTTTCGAGTATTTCCCTTTGGTGCAACAGTTAACGACGTAGGATTTTGAAGTCGGTTTTTGACGTCGGCCCGACTGGTTTATGGTTCGATACCAACCCACCTCTAAGATTTTTTTTTACATCGAAGGGGGAAGAAGTTAGGGAGGGGACAACCGGAAAGCCACATATTAATACGATGGCGTGTGTGTTATTTTGTGTGCCACGCTTACATCAAAAGCAACGACCTTCCGAATCTTTGTATGCTACTCATGAATTGGAGCCAAATTTAATTTAATCTAAAGCATTTACAAAGTAAGATTTAGTCGTCGAAATCGGAATTAGTCGATCAATCAAATCGAGAAAAAAGTCAGACGGACGGACGGACGGACGGACGGACAGACGGACACGAAACCGCTTTTATTTATTAGACAACATCCGCTGGGAGTTTTTATAGGTTAGGAACAAGATAATTAGTACTGAAAACGTAATTTCGTGTAATTTACACTGGTCCCGCTAGTTATTATTATTATTATTATTATTATTATAGGAATACTGAGTTAATCAATGTGTTTCTAAGGTTTTTTCCTACATATTTTTATTTGTCTAATTAGTCACAATTTGCAATTAACTGATGAAGTGACCCAACTCTTACTATGCCTATGTCTATCATTTTTACTTTATCTTACTGTATGTTGTTTGACCTCCTCACCCTTATTTTATACACTGTCTAATTCTCTCCCTGTTTATTAACTAGAAGCTAATCAATGTATATCTCTTGCTGCTTTTGTTTAAATCTCATCCCCCTTCTATATAAACGGCAAGAAAAATGTCGGACTAAACCCGGAGAGAGAGGGAGAGAGAGAGAGAGAGAGAGAGAGAGAGAGCACAGGCAAGCAGAAGAAAAATGTCTTTTTTAATGTCAAACGAATTGATCTGTAACAAAAGTCAGAAAAAAAATGTGTGCTAAATTATACAAGCATCCGCTTAGAAACCTTCTATAAACATGGGTTTTAATTTGTAGGTAGGGGTAGGTGGGTATGTACCCGTAAATTTATGTACCATATTAATATAATAGAGATTTTGTGTCTGTATTTTTGTGACTTCAAATCTGAATATCATCTTAAACGGATCATAATGTTAAATAACATCCGTCACCATATATATATATGCACCTATTTAGTTAAATATAATAAATAATGTTATTTAATTCAACAATCCTTTAAAATGGCATTCTAATATTTGATTACAAACATACAGACACATAATCCCATTACAGTAAGAATAAATGCACATCTGAATATTACTTTCTTGTAAGTTTACTAACTATAGAAGCAATTTCTATAGAAAGATAACAAATAAGCGTAATGCATTATTTAATTATGTGTCTTCAAAAGATTCTTCGCTTTTGTGTTGCAGTATGAGGAAGAATTCTTTTTTAAATACAATTCCCAAAGTACACCTGATTCCAAAAGTATGCCTCTGTGGTAGACTAAGTCTTTTAATACTACCATTCTTCACCACAGAAGACAATAATGCATTCTTTGAATACACATGAAAAATGTTGATTGTTTAGGTGAAAAAGATGGAGAGAAAAAATCGAGATTATCTGTTTATATTGGAATAAGAAAGAAAAATCTGCACCGAAATGGGATTACTGGTTCCACTTCTTAGAGGAGATTTTATGAAGCAATCTCGAAAGAATCTGCATAATTCATTTTCACTTTGGTGTTCTCATTTCGTTCTTCGAATCTCATAATACTTCAGCCGTCTTTCTAGGATCTGTTATGGACTAAGTTTTTAGCAATCTCAAAGAAAGTATTTCTTCTGTCAAGAGGGATGAGCTGTTTAATTCCTTTTTAGCTAGCACTAACGAAAATCACTTTCTTGAAAGGCTAATAAAATAAAATGGTTCAACCCTTAGGAAACATCTATATAAAAGACACACGAGCTATAACCACACCTTAGAACCATGCACCCAGTATTTACATACTTCCCACATAAATATAATGGCACGTACAAAGCCAGGAAGGTGGGAGAAAAACCCAACACTCCTGGCAGAGGAGCCAGGCTGGCAGCTAAAATTAGCCTGGGCAGCCCTGTCGACATTCCCCGATATGGACGCCTCAGGGAATGAGCAATAAACCAACCTTTTTACAAAGGGGGAAGGCAAGACCTGGGAGGGTGGACCTCTTAGGATTACCCAAGACATAATACCTAAGTCCGCCAGATAAGGCCACCGAAATGGCCCGTCTCTACAGGGCTGATTGTCGAGAACGTATTCTCAACTTGTATTAAGGAGGAAGAATCATTAGATGACTTTCGCGGACTAAATCATTTTCTTCACTCCAAAAAGCAAAACCATCCACTCAAACTAATTGCACAATAAATTGTATATATTACGGGGGAAAACACATATGGTTTCTAAAGGCTATAGTTATCTTCCCTTTCTCCTTTTTAAACGGCTTCGAAATTTTCCCGGTTACTAACTTTTAAATTTATACATATATATATATATATCTATATATATATATATATATATATATATATATATATAGAGTAAGCTTTGAAAATATATTTATGGAAATTAAGCTACACAGAGGCTCCCGCGTTTCATCCCCGGGTGGAATCTTCAAGCTAAAATGCATTTTAGCCTGAAGATTTCCCCTGGGGATGAAACGCGGGAGCCTCTGTGTAGCTTAATTGCCATAAATATATTTTCATAGCTTACTACCTAGCTCTACTTACGTATTGAGCACTGTTGAACTAAATACTGAAAATTGATACATAAGAAATTATATCTCCTTATAAAATTTAATGTGGATACATGAAATACTAATATATATATATATATAAAGTATAAAGGTATACTCAAAAAAGAATAAAAGGGAAATACCAGCAGAGTGCTCAATTAAATTAAATTAAGAGCTTAATATTTTTTTATTTTTTAATACAGATTTTAATCAGATATATATATATATATATATATATAATTAATTATAACTAAAAAATTTTTATTTTAAATAAAACGATACATATATTAGAAATATTATTACAAGAATAATACCTAACTTTTATTAACTATTTTTAAATAAAATAAAATAAACAAAAAATATTTCACTCGTTTTTACTTAAAAAAAGATAATAAAAAATAATACTTGACTAAATGAATAAAGTGTAATCTTTCAGGGTAATAATAAATAGCGTAAATAAATGAGACAAGATATACATTTGTAAGTAATAAAATATTTTATATCTTATACTGAACGTATATGTTCTGTGAACCTAATATCCTTCATGGAACAGTGATCTTGGGACGTTTCTTTTCTGTAACCGGAAAGAACGTTTGTTTTCGTTTTTTGAGGACAGATTTTCTCCGAAATATGAAAATATTTTCCACCATCCAAGATTTTATTAACAGTCAATGAAAGATTTGCTGAAAAATAAATAGATAAGTTATTGAAGAAAAATATCACATATATTGTCTTCGATTAATTTTTTTTGTTCATGTTCTCTTTCACCATTCCTGTTTTTTTTTCCCATTGCCTACAGCCTTATTAAATACATATATACTTAAAAAATATACACATACTGAGCTCTTTATATGTACAAATTCTAGCGTTTTAATTCGGTTCCTGTTTTGAAGTTGTCTAAATGATAATTTTTGAGAACTTGAATTTCTTAAACTCTTCGTCAAAATATTATGCTTCGACAGTGTTCGCACTCGCTATTTATCTAGGTATATTGCTAAAATATTCATATAAACATTATAATAATCTCTCTCTCTCATATATATATATAATGACGAGTGACCGTCGGGCGAATGGATAGGAGCATCAACTGTCTGCTAGACAGTCGATTTTCGATCTCGGCTTGGGGGCACTTGCCAGTCTAGCCACACTGGAAAGCTGTGATACAGCGACACAGTCTTCCAGTGGATGACGGAAATAAATTATGCTTCGCCAGTGTTCACACCCGCTATTTATCTAGATATATTATAAAAATATTCATATATAATTATAGAATTACGTCAGTAATTTAATTTTTCATATATAAATTATTATTATCATTTCTGATGACTTAAAGAAAAAAAAAACACTGTTGACTTTTTATTATAGAGTGAAGGATTTATTTCCGAATTCATTTCATGCGGCGGGGTAAGTCTGAAGTGGTTGTCTGACTTGTTATTTTCTTTCTCAGTTCTCTAACCACTTGAAATGGATTCGTCCAAAAGCTAGAAAAAGTCATGTGTTTTACTCGCTACATTTGCATGATGGCATAGAAGTAAATATATTTATATATATAAATATATTTATATATATAAATATATTTATATATATAAATATATTTATATATATAAATATATTTATATATATAAATACGAATAAATGCACATTAGTCTTTATTATAGAATGGGGGATATGTACAGGGTGTTTAGAAAATCGATAGCATAAGTTGAGGATTATGTTCTAAATGTGTAAAGGGGCCTCTTGTGTCGGTTGCTTTTGTAATAGCACTCCCCCATTACTAGTCTCATTTCCTTTGTGGTTCATTTCTTCCTCTTTATGATCGTTGGTTTGTGCTGATCATATTTATTTACCTGTATTTCGTCTGTTGTATTCCGTTACCTGAAATAAGAAGGGCTAACATTCGCAGGATGCTGACGAGGGTCTCCATATTAGCTATCAAAGGAGCTCCTGTCGATCATGACGCTCAGATCCTTCTTCTGACTCCCACGGCTTTTATATCTGTTTGGTGTCATTTTTCCATGGTGTTGTTGGCTTATTTTACTTGTAATCCTGTCCTGATAGTTTATCTATCCTATATGTAGAAATAACGATGCCCTATCACACACATTGTACGTGTTAGATGTTTGCAATAAAGAATTTTAATTAGTATTTGTTTCAATCGCATATAACTCGGAAAACACGCGTTTCCGAACCTATGTTTTATTTAACCCATAGATGGGTGTCATGACAGGTATTGACATCTCGATCAGAATGGAGCTGGTAGCAATGTTAATTAATGGTTGACTACAAATACTCTAAAGCTCTAAAAATGAGAACTCACCAAGGTCAAATTTTATTTAATTAATGGATGGTAGCAATAATAGAGTGAACCTGGGAGTAATGCTTTCAAATTGTGTTTTCAGCACCGGAAGCAGGATAGCACTGGCATCTCCAACACACAGAACTGTGTTATCAATGTTTCAATTTACACACACACACACAGTATATATATATATATATATATATATATATATATATATATGCCATATTGTTTAAAACACACTTGCCTACAAACGTATATTCTGTGTATATAGGACATATATGTGCATTTGTGTCTTCTTGCATTGTTACATGAAGAAGGCAGACAGATCTGTGATATTGATAGGTATTATGTTTTCTCTTTAGAATGACATCACTTGTAACCCATATATTTCTCCATTGATAGCATCAGTGCATTACTGTTCACTTCTTGGAGAATAATCAATGGATTCATTTGACAAACTACATTAGGAAATCATTTTTCGATTTCCTTAACTTTGTTTTCCATTTTTTTGTTTCTTTTCTTTCCTTTCCTTGGTTACTTGTCTTTCTTTATGTCTCTCTTTCCTTCTCTCCCTCCCTCTCTCTCTACTTCTCTCTGTATACAACCCTCCTCGACCCTTTTCTCTCTTTTTCCAACCTCCCCAACGCCTCTCTCTCTCTCTCTCTCACGATGCCGCTCTTTCTGGGTCAAAGTAAAATGGCTTCCGAAACAAGCGAAAATTGAAAGGATTTTTTTTTTCTGACCAGACGTTAACAATGCATCTTTTAATTATGATGTTTGGAGGGCATTTTAATTCTGTGCAAACATTTTTTTCTCCTATTTTTTTTCCAAACAAAAAGAAACATTAACACAACGAAATGAAGAGCATCACATGGTTAAAGGTGTTTACGAGAAAAAGCGGCAAATAAAATGCTAAATATAAAAAACATGCAAAATCTGACAAAAATCTTATAGAAAATTGCAGAATCAGATAAAAAAAAATTAAGTATGTAGCATCTGATGAGTAACTGTATGCTGACCATACGAAAATCTTGGGCCATCTTGCCTAAATTGTTTAAAAAAATATTTTTTAATAAAAAAATCTTTATTATTGACTCTAAAGAGAAAAACAAAAGATTTTTCGTATTTTTTTCACTTAGTAAAGACCGCCCAAGTTTGTCTCACAACCATTTTCGTAGCTCAGCATATATTTTCTCTTAATTTTTACACCTCATAACATACTATGATTACTTAATTGATGAGGTTTTAATTGACCATAGAATGGATGTGTACAAATCTGATGCATAAGGTGTTCTTGAGTCCCGACAGACGAATTCGTCAGCTGAATCAGCTGGTTGAATTTCTGTAGTCGCAGTGGTGAGGTGGCAGCCGAAGTTGCCAGCTTCTCTTCCTTTCTTTCTCGATAACAACACTTATACACGTTATTAATAAAGACACATTGTATGCACATAAAACACTCAACCGTCTCCCAAAGGAGGGGGGGGGCAGCTATCCAAACTCACTGCTCTCTTTCTGCTTGCTCAGTCAAAAGAAAAAGCTTGTCTGTCACCATTTGTCATGTAAGGTTCGCAATTTCCGTAATTTCACTGCCCGGACACATAGCTGTTACTCCACTTCTAACTGAAAAATTTCACATTATGCTTAGTTTTCACCTTATTAATGAATTTACCATTCTAACCCTATTTTTACACACCAACATCTTATCTCGCTACAAATCTATGTAATAAAAGAAAACGTACATATGTCCAGCTCGCTTCAATAATCACGTATGCAAATTGATTTCGGCGGGCAAAAAAAGAGAAGCTTAATCTTAATAATAACTGATAATAATAAAGAAAGAAAACAATAAGAAGAGGATGCTTAATCTTAATTACTGATAATAAAACATAATGGAAATAATTTTATTTCACTTTAAATAGACACACAAAAGAATATTCCCTTGTTCTAAATATTTTCATGACTAAAATAGGTATTAATCTACGGGCACACAGATGCTTTATTTACTGATTCAAGAGAGAAAGAGAGAGAGAGAGAGAGGATGGATTAGTTTATTTTTTTAAGTAAAACTTTATTCGCATATTGGTTATTTAAGTAAGATTTAACATGGGTATTTGTTGTTTTATTGGAGGGGGGGCGAATTTCATTTACTTCGCACAGTAGGAAATCAATTGTTATTGATGAAAATAAATTATTTACTACTCTGCCGGGCAACGTCGGATAGCCCTGCTAGTTTTTTTTATAAATTTATAAGGTTAACTCTGAACATGGTATCATAACTCTTCAACATTATACGAATGTTTTTGACCACACTCTTCTCTTCCCATATTTTCATTTATGGCCAATCTTTTAATACGTTTACCTTTTCCTCCCTCAGATATTGTTGCATTGGCCATACTTTATAGCATGGAACTTATTCATGTTCAAAAAATGTTGCCATCCTTTGAATTGGAAATCAAATGCCCCTTCAGCAATTCGATGTACAATCAAACTTCTACATACAAATTTAATTCGTTCCGGGGTCGAAGCAGAATTGTGAAACTGAACTCTCCATCCCGTCGTGAGTGCTGCCACAGAGTGGATTCACCACAAAACTTCGACATTGTATGATGGATTTTCCATCGGGTTTAGAGTCGATAATTTCATCGATTTTCACGTCGTATGTTGGAAAAAATTCGTATGTAGAGGCTTGACTGTATTTGATATCATACACGTTCGTTCTCTTGGACTTTTATCAACTTTTTTGGACGATCACTTTTGATTTATTCCCCAAGCATTAAACTTTACTTAAACTTAAATCTGGTGCTGGGTTTCACCTAAAACTGCATCTTGTGGCGACACCCCAATTTGGGAGATTTCGGAGGGGTGGGGAGTGGCCTCTTACTTACCATTACTCCCAGGTCGATTCTGCTCCGGAGTGATAGTACCTGTCAGGGTTTCATCTATGAGATAAATAGAATCTATCGTGTACATACTATTTAAAAAAATCTTTTACTAATGAGTTACCACTTATCAAGGCTAAAAGCCACTCAGAGATAAAGTTTAATGAGATGGAATCATTGTCAGTTGAAAGATGAAAATATTATGAGACGATTGGAAATGATTAATGGAATGTGGATGGTTTATCACAAGTATTTGTAGACATCTAATTTGAAGATGGCCATGTTGTAGTCTGCAGAGAAGAAGTCCAGTAGAATGTGAGGAATTTCTTCATTTTTGTCTTCTCAAAAATTCTCTCTACGAATTTAATTATATTTTTGTACCATTGTTAAATACAATCTACTAATAATGAAGATTTGGTATCTGTCTGTCTGAAGCCGATGCTATACTATTACTTCTACTAATGTACTATTGTACTTTTTTAATGCTCAATTGAGGTTACTATACTATTTCAGACTAATATACTATTTTCTATACTCAATTCAGGAGTGTAGTGTAGTATCTGTTCTGCTATCATGATGCCATCATCCAGTCATTACCTCTTCCTCTTTTGTAGGGGTAGTGTAATATCTATTCTGTTTTTGTGAGACCATCCTCCAATGCATTACCTCCTCCTTGGTCATTATATCATCCTCCCAGAGATTACCGTCTCCATTTAAGGGTGGTGGTGGGGGGTAGTAATCTCCCAATAAAAATATGTGACCTCTGCTAGTTCTACTCTAATTAACTGAACTTGTTCTTGCAATGACATTCACACTGGTCGAGTTGAGCCAGCTTCTTCGTTGGCCTGCACCACGTCCAAACCATGGTAAGAACTGTTCCTTCAAATAAATTCTCTCAAGATATCTTCTTCCATATGACAAGCACTAATTAACTTTGACCCGCATTTAAATAATTTTTGACCAATTTAATCTGTACATCAAATGTTTTCTGTTTAACGTTGTTTTTAGTAGTTATGACCCCCCCCCCCTTCGCTTCCAGATCATCAATACATCTTCTCAAAGAATGTGTTTAATGGCGTCTACTTTTTACTCACAGTCATTTTAGGTTGATTGTTACATGTTTTTGTCAATTTATAGATAGTTTTTGTCGTTTTTCCCAATGGTTGATCCATTCCTTGATATTTCAAGTTTAGTAGGTATTTTTTTCCCTCGTTCATGTTATCTGACATTTCCACAATCTTTATTCATTTCTGTTGGGATTTTAGTCATGGTTTCCATTAATTAAAGAACTTAAATAAGTTATGTCGAAACTCATGTTAATATGAATAATAATAAAAGTAAAATTGAAATTATTTCCCTTTGTTTTTGATGTATGCAAAGTGTCCTAATATATATATATATATATATATATATATATATATATATATATATATATATATATATATAATGCAAAATATAATACAAATTATGGAAATAATATTCCAACGTAATGAAAAAGGAAAAAAACAAAATTATTTATATATTCATCAACGTTTCGTCTTTATTACAAGACTTTCTCATGATCATTGATTTGAAGAAATAACATAAAAATATAATATTTGAAAATATGTGGTGCATTTGTGACGTCAAAAATTCACCACATATTTTCAAATATTGTACTTGTATGTTATTTCTTCAAATCAATCATTGTGAGAAAGTTTTGTAATAAGAACGAAATTATGAATATATAAATAATTGTAGTATTTCCTTTTTCATATATGTATATACATATGTTTGTCATGTACATAGACACATACTTATACACACGCACGCATATATATATATATATATATATACTAGCCGTACCGTGACCCCATTTCCATTATTTATTCTACCATAGTTTCATTAGAAAATGCATAATCTGTAAAATATCTCTTAAGATATTCTTCCTGTATAACTAAAAATAATAAGTTTTTTTACTTTTATATTATTATTATTATTATTATTATTATTATTATTATTATTTACTCACTAGGAGTTATCACACTGGTCATCGTCAGTGATCACCCACTGCCAACAACCTGTGGTATTCCCTGGAGTCTGAGTGACAACAAGTCTCCTCAGACTTCCAGTATGCTCCACCTCCTTTCGTTCATCACCGCTGATGACCTTGCGGTATCTCAACAGCCACCCACCACCGGTTTCCCGCTGATAAGGACCATTGGTACCCTCTGGGACCCGAGTGGCAACAAGCCTCCCCAAGGTCCCAGAGCTGTCCGCGCTCTTCCAGTGGAGGTCTGGTTTGCGCTTTCCCTCCTCGACCCTCTGTCCATAATTTTCGTTGTGCTAGCCTATGCTTGCGCCTCTCTCGTGCGGTTGTATTTTTCCCGGTTCTGTTGTCTTGTGCTTCCATGTGTTTGTTCTCCATTCGTTGCTTATGTGGGTTGGTTTCCGCATTCGAGGATATTTCTCAGGATTGTAGCTGTTTTGATCATTACAGTCCTTTGTATGGTCTCAGTTATCCCTTTGATTCCTATTTCTCCTAGTCTTTTCTCCATGTTTTTGGGGACTGTTCCTAGTGCTCCTATGGTTATTGGTGTTATACTGACTTTCTTCATGTTCCATATTCCTTTCAATTCTCTGGCAAGTTCGGTATATTTGCTTCTTTTTTCCGTCTCTTTGATCTTCACTCTGTGGCCCGCTGGAACTGCGATGTCTACGATTTTGCAGGATTTTTCTTTCTTGTTGATTATTATCATATCCGGTATCCTTGCTGTTATGGGTTTATCTGTTTGTACATTCATATCCCATATGATTTTGTGTTTTATTATTATTATTATTATTATTATTATTATTATCATTATTATTTACTCACTAGGAGTTATCACACTGGTCATCGTCAGTGATCGCCCACTGCCAACAACCTGTCGTATTCTCTGGAGTTTGAGTGACAACAAGTCTCCTCAGACTTCCAGTATGCTCCACCTCTTTTCGTTCATCACCGCTGATGACCTTGCGGTATCGCAACAGCCACCTACCACCGATTTCCCGCTGATAAGGGCCATTGGTCCCCTCTGGGGCCCGAGTGGCAACAAGCCTCCCCAAAGTCCCAGAGCTGTCCGCGCTCTTCCAGTGGAGGTCTGGTTTGCGCTTTCCCACCTCGACCCTCTGTCCATAATTTTCGTGGTGTCAGCCTATGCTTTTTTCGTGGTGTATTATTATTATTATTATTATTATTATTATTATTCTAATATAGATAGAAGTAAAGAGACTTATTTTGCCATCAAATTTACATAAGTGTTTGTGGTGTGTACAGACAACGTATGTTAATGGGATAGCATCGCTTAAAAAGAAAGTCACGGTTTCTCTAAATGCTCACTGAGACATTTAGAAATATTAGAGAGTGGTGAATTAATATAGAGTGAGAGGAGCGAAAGAAATACATATATAGCTAAGAGAGAAATGTGTAACTTGTTCAGTTAATTTTAAATTACACATAACATAATCCCAGAACTAAAGTATATATTAACATGTAATCTGTGATATTGAAGTATATCGGAAAAGGCCTGAGGGAAACTAATGTTGATAAACTCACATTTAGTATTATAATATATATATATATATATATATATATATATATATATATATATATATATTTATTTTGGTACAGAAAAATTAGTACAACATTTGTATGGCTAAGTCCTTCTGTGCTTGAAACCGACGGTACGAATGTTGTACTAATTTTTCTGTACCAAAATAAATAAATATTACGCTCTTAATTTTTGATTCAAACTTTAATTCTCAATTAATCGATCACTCTGATGAGATTTTTCCTGCTACATTACAAAGAAGTATATATATATGAGAAAATGAAAAAGGAAAACCAATATGTCTACCCTACATGTATCTGTGCTTGCATGACATTTTTTCTCTATTTTATCATCCTGATGAAGTCTTATAAATAAAGATGAAACGTTGATGTACACATAAAAAACATCCATTTTTTTTTTTTTTTCTTTTCATTTTCCCATCATGTCGGATTACCTTCATCCTTCTCTTCCCATATATATATATATATATATATATATATATATATATATATATATGAAAGAGAGAGAGAGAGATATAGATATATACACATGTACATATACATAATAAATGCAAAACAAAATTAATATAATTCAACATCAATTTGATATGTATTAGCATTTAATATATTAAATGTGGCTCATACAAAAGCATTAATATTCCAAATTTTCATGATCTTTATACGAAATTCAAATATTAAACCAAAATCAACTAAATTGCAAGCAGAAATGGCTAATCTACGCTAATTTTGTGGCTTTCATGCTAAAAACACATGCTAATGTACAAAACCCTGATTTTTAGTGAACTAATCAAAATCAAATAAAAATCTTTTCGCGGATTTTCTCTATTTGCGGGTGTGTCTGGAACGTAACCCCCATGAATAGCGGGGGCCTACTGTATATATATATAAATATATAGTAAGTTATGAAAATATATTTATGGCAATCAAGCTACACAGAGGCTTCCGCGTTTCATCCCCGGGGGAATCTTCAGGCTAAAATATATTTTCATAACTTACTACCAAGCTCTACTTGCGTATCGAGCACTGTTGAAGTAAATACTGAAAATTGATACATAAAAAATTATATCTCCTAATAAAAGTTTTATGTGGATACATGAAATACTAATATAAATATATATATATATATATAGATAGACATCAACAAGATGATGATAAAAAAATGTTATTATGTATCCAATATGTATTTTAAATATGATCTTATTATTTTAACACACGGTAAAAATATAAATCATGTATATATAATTTTTTTAAATATTAATAATTTTTTTTTTTTTTTTCAGCTGTTTATGACATTGGCACAGTTTCTCCAGATTCCTACTGTGGCTACACAATCCGTGGAGAAACATCACCAACTGGTTACATCGTGTCTCCAACATACCCTGGGATGTACCCAGATAATCTATTTTGCTATTATAAGCTTTCTGGAAAGCCAAAACAAAGGATTAGATTAAAATTCGAGGATTTCTCTCTGTTCCATGGTGGCGAATAGTAAGTAGAACAGTTTTCGTATTCTTTCTGATGTCTTTTATGAAATAAAAAAAATCTTCGTTTTTTTTTAATTTTCAATTCATACATTTAATACATTCATCTCAGTGAGTATCACCCTTAAATAAGAACTCTCTAGTCTATAGCTAATTATAAATAGTTACAGTAGACTTTATTCAATTCATACATCTACACTGGGGATTATCTCCCTTGAATAAAAAGTCTCTATAGTTATAATAGGCTCTATTCAAGTTATACATTTACATGAGGGATTATCTCCCTTGAATAAGAAATTTCTTGTCTATAGCTAACTATAGTTATAATAGGCTCTATTCAAGTTATACATTTACATGAGGGATTATCTCCCTTGAATAAGAAATCTCTTGTCTATAGCTAACTATAGTTATAATAGGCTCTATTCAAGTTATACATTTACATGAGGGATTATCTCTCTTGAATAAGAAATCTCTTGTCTATAGCTAACTATAGTATTATAACTATAGGCTCTATTCAAGTTATACATTTACATGAGGGATTGTCTCCCATGAATAAGAAATTTCTTGTCTATAGCTAACTATAAATAGTTATAATAGGCTCTGTTCAATTTATACATTTACATTTATGTTATGCATTTATGAGTAGTGGAACCTTCTACGTATATTTACTAACGAGAAGAAAGTCCCGTTAATCAAATATAAGATTTAATAATAACAAATGTATCGTTCTAAATAATAGGATTTAATCAGGAAAATCTGAAAACAACAAAACAAAGAAAAGTCTATGAAACAAGGGTTTTCCCTACAAGCTGTATAAAATTTAAAACCAAAAAATACATTTGATATTTAAAGAAAAATTGTATGCAAAAGATGTGGATGCTAGTGTACATCTTCCGTAAAAAATGATGGAAAAACAATTATGTTTCACCAGTGTTCACAGTAATATTCATATAAAATCAAAGAATTACGTCAGCAATTTAATTTTTATAAATTATTATTAATTTTGATGACCTAACGAAAGAAAAACATACACTGTTGACTTTTATTTAGAGTGGAGGATTTCTTGTCAGACGTTCTTTTGTCTTTTTCGCTTCCCCTCACCACTTGTTATGGTTTGTCTGGGGCTGGAATAAGGTACGTTTTTACTTGCTAACTTTTGTGTAACGAGATGGAATTATATTTATTTATATACAAATAATTATTTTTTTTTATTAGGGAGTGAAGGAGTGTCTGTTGACTGCATACTGTATTTATTACAATGTAAATTTGGGAAGAAACATCCTTGCATTAACTTACTCAACTAGGTTGTTGATATGCTGTGACAAAGAATTTTGGTAAGACTGCATTACACTGCCCCCCCTGGCTGTGCGCATGCGGCAACAAACGGAAGCGCTAATAGAATTCCTCATCAATGGGAGCATATTTGTGAATATTTGCTTAGAAAAGACCACAAAGATGTTTTTACTGCATTAGTAAATAAAATCCACAATTTGTATCCAGTTTAAATTTAGGTGTGTGTTTTTTTTTTTTTTATCGATAGACTTTTAATTTTTTGCGCTTCCGTTTGTTGGCGCATGCGCACAGCCAGGGGGGGGGGGCAGCGTAATGCAGTCTTACCAACATTTGTTTTCTTTTTAATTATTTTCATATTTAAGAAAAAAATTATATAATTTATTTTTAGAAAATTACAAACTGTTTATTACAATGTACATTTGGGAAAAAAATTAAATGACCTATATTGTCCTTTTGGCTCGGAGCAAAGTATAGTATTTGATACTATACTTCATCTTTTTTGTCCTCGGTCAGTGAAGGATAAAACCTAGACTGAAGAATTTTTTTATTTTTGTCCAGGGTGTCTCTTTTTGGGGAGATGGATTTTCTCCATATTAAAAACAGGGTGCCTATTTTTAGGAAGCTTCATTTTTCCCACACTAAAAACCGACCTAGTGTCTAAATCTGCAACCGTGTTGAGGCAAGTAAATAGGAACCCATATTGGTTGATATGCTGTAAGAAAACAATTATGTTTCAGAACTTAAATAGATTGTTGTTTTTTTTCTTTTTGTCTTAGGAAACAGAATTTTTTCCCTATAAATGGACATTCTACAACTTATAATTTATAGGAATCTATACTATTTTTTAACTTTCATTTTTGCAGATCCATTTAATTCTTACAGCCCTGAATGAAAATAATAAACCTTCTTGTACAATGTTTGATATTTTTCTGAATTTGCTCTGTAGATCGTTCTTTTTATATTCAAACATTTTGATTTGAAAATATTTCATAGACATTTCATAAAGTTAGCAAAACTCAGTCACTGGGCAAAGTTTGACGCAAGGTCGATTTTAATGTGGTAAAAATGCTGCTTCCAAAAAGGGACACTCTGTATTAGGACAAAAACAAAAATTGTCTCGATCTGACTGATCACTGGACAATTAAAGTGTAGTATCAGAACAGCTACTACACTTTGAAATATTTAGTTGTAAAATATATAAAATTTACATTTGGAACAAATTAGGCACAGGGACACTTTGATCCTAGCCAAAAGGCGAAAGAAATGCAAAATTCGGCCAAGTTCTTCTTTCAGAAAGACACATCTTGAATTTTTATCTTTGGAAATGGTATTATTTACGCTCTTTGATCCAGTTCGTCTGTTCTGCATAATTTCCTAGAGTTATAAATAGTTTTCTTATTCCTGTAGAAAAGATTCAAGTCAGTGGCAGGCAAATGAATCATTGACTTTCTTGGCATTTCAATCCAACTAAATGTCTATTATTACGCAAAAACATTTCTTAGATACTTTCCTTGAATGACTGACCTTACTCGGTTCATCACTAATAGTATGTCTCTCTTATAGACACATGACTTCATGGGCGACATATGAGTTTGATTAGGATACCTCAAGAAGGATCTAGAATGAACCTTTGGAAGACCAGAAGTCAACTATAATCCTCTTTCAAACATTTTACCATTATTCTATTGGAATAAGAGGGATATATTAAAATAGTGCTAAATATTGGTGTATATATACGTATGCATTCCAACGTACTATGTGTATACAGGGTGGTTGAAAAGTACCTTGAGCAAACATGAATGCAAATTACACAAGGCCCACAATTTCCGGTTGAGATAACATTGGCGACCTGATAGTCATACAGAATAGGCTCTATCCCAATTTCACTCTTAGTGTGCGTGCTAGTTAGACAAACATTTTCTAGGACGTTAGATAGGGCGATGCATTCCTCAGGAATGATTTTCAAGAAGTCCGGCTCTAATTCCATATGATTTTTAAATGTGGGAACAAAAGAGGAAGTATACACGACAAAACCTTGTAAACTGAAGGACTCTGAGACACAGATTCACTAGGTTTTATATGCACGCACACATATATGTGTGTGTGTTTTTATAAAGAATATATATATATATATATATATATATTAGGTGTATAATGCTTATAATATCCGAAATGTTTCTAATTGTAAGCCCAATGAATTTGTGTTACAAGATTCAGAGCATATATATCTTATTTTTGGCATTACGATGATCATTACAAAATCAATCCAAAACCTTAATTTTCATTAGTTTTTACCATCACTTTACTTCCATATTTCAATGAAAGTTTATTTCTCTTCTCTCATCTTACACTCAAAAATAATCTTTTCAAAATTTAATATTCATATTTCTTACACTTGTTTCATGGCAAATCTGAACAAATGTATTTTTGTCTAACCGTATTAATCATCAGAGAGTAGTAGTATAAATCGTGGAATTGTGACGTATCAGTTCACTTTATTTCCTTATTTTATGTGAGTTTTTTTTTTACTTTACTTCAACTTACAAAACTTTTATCAGGACTCAGTCTGGAATTTCACCAATTTTTGACAAGGTTGGACAAAAAATACGTTTGTCAAGATTTGCTGTGAAACACATGTAAGAAAAATGAAAATGAAATTTGAAAAGATTATTTGTGAGTGTAGGATAAGGGAAGAGAAATACACTTTCATTGAAATATGGAAATAAAGTGATGAAAATGATGGTTTTGGATTGATTTCTCAGTAATCATTGGAATGCAAAAATAATATATATATATATATATATATATATATATGTGTGTGTATGTGTGTTTATTGGGTATAAATCATGAATTTATTTGCCTTTGATAAATAGAAAGTAGCTTTATGGAAATAATAAAAGCATGTCAAATTATAAGTGTTATTATGATTTAAATTTTAATATTTCAAACAATCCTCTGTCCTTTATCAAAAATGTATATTTTGATAAAGTTAATAAATATGAAACTTTTATGAAAAACTAGACGTTTTCAACTTTGTACAAAGTTGATTTCAAATGTTGGTATTGGTAAAGTTTGTGACTCATAATATAACCGACTTTCTGTGCGAATCTTCCGGAAGATACCGACAAAAATGTCGGTTTGATTATGGGTTACAAATTGTACTCTACCCAAATGTCAAATAAAGTTCCCTCGTCCACGCGAAATCGTTCTCGTGATTGACAAAGAGAACTCTGCTTTTCGTTAATCTCAACTTGTATGCGCGTCCATCTTGTTGTTATTACCGTTAAGTTCTTTCCACAAACAAACTTTCATATTAAAATGAGATCCATTTTGGTCTGTAAAAAACATTTATGTGTATTCAATTTAAAAAACATTTATGTGTATTCAATTTAAAAAACATTTATGTGTATTCAATTTAAAAAAACATTTATGTGTATTCAATTTAAAAAAACATTTATGTGTATTCAATTTAAAAAACATTTATGTGTATTCAATTTAAAAAACATTTATGTGTATTCAATTTAAAAAACATTTTGTTTGATGATTTAATGTCTAGCATAAGTTATCATGTCGGATCTTCAAAGTCAGAACCAAATAATATTTAAGCTAAAAATCAAACTTTCCTTCTAACGAGAAATTTTCATTAGTAATTTTTGTACCATTTTATTGACAATATAATAATGTACAATTTATTTTTAAAATTACTTCGTCCAACCCGGACGGACGACTGCTCATATGAAACTTTGAATAATCACCTAAAAATAAAATTCCGCAAGGAAGATAACTCACTTTACATTGAAGAATACAATAGGAGTAGTGTACCTTACGTTTAAAAATGTGCAAACAAATAAAAATAAAAGATTAAAATTGTTTCACTGTATCTAGAGCAATGCCGGATAGGTACAGCGAGTATATATATATATATATATATATATATCTAGACGAATACTCATGCCTTTCATGTATCCTTGATTAGCTTATAATTAAGATATAATAATACAAAATCTTATGTTTAGAATCCTTCTTCTAATTTTGATCAAAATCCATTACATGATTTTGATTATAGAAAATGTCACAAATTAATGGCTTAAGCTTAAGTGGTCTTAAGAAGAAATTGAAATTCAAAGAATTTTGCTTAATTGGTGTCTCATGACTATGAATGGAATTTAATGCAAATTTGATATATTTGAATTTTCAAATGGGAAGTTGTATCCATAGTTTGTCTCTTAAAGCCTTTTATCATACTCCAAAGGCACTAACATTTGGGGAATATTTATTAAGTGTTATCAATACCTCGTAAAAATTTCACACAAATCAGAGTTATCTGAATTTTTCGCAACAGGCATCCACACCCTTTTTACCCTCTTTGCACAAATATAGCCCACATTGCGACACCTTACGCCTAGCAGTTGTGTTCCCAAATTCATACTGATCCGTTAATTAGTTTAGGAGTGAATCATGTACATACAAATATATAAATATCTACACATACCTAACATTATATATAGAGATATAGTAGCTATTTTAATATATAAGAATGTACATTATTTTTTATTTTCCAAACACTACTCGGTTGAAACACGTGTCATTAGGTTTGAAATTATTTTTATAAAATCAGTCAATAAAATGATTTAAAAATTCTCCGATCGTACATTAAAAAAATTAAAGCAACATCTTGAAAATTCCACTTTAGAAACGCGAAAATATATTTCCACTTGTTGGATAACAATATTCAGATGAGAGACCGAAATGAAACACTTTACATTCATCATTCTTTGTTTTTTTATAAAACAATTCTACTTCATACTAATATTAGAGGCGTACGTGTGTCTGTCTATCAGCTAACTACTTTTAGGCTATAAGTCATAAGAACTTGAAACTGCGTAGGAATGATGACTTATGTATGCGAGTTGTTTTAAGGGTGTTTAATTGATAAGGTTTCTCAAATTTTCTTGAACTTTAAAGGCAGGTTTTGAAAATCCCCATGATAAGAAACATAAGTGGTTCGAATTATTTGTTAAGTTTCGTTTTTATGCGTGAACTTTTTCACTATAAAATTTCACTGTTTCATTTTCATTTACCGATTTGTGTATAAACCATTATATACCCATGTCGTCCTGGTGAAACCAAGTTTTTTTCGTCTGCTGATAAACTCACTCGGACGCCGATGTTTATAAGAAAAGGATTAATTAAAACGAGAGACAGTCACATAGAACATCAGAACGACAAGCAAATTGTGTACACGTGAGAGACAGAGAGATAGATAGAGAGAGAAAGACAGATAGATAGATGGACAGATAGCTCGTCTTACTACATCTAGTCACATTGTTCGTCCCCCCATTTGGGGGACAGCAACCTAAACACGTCTTTCCTCATTGAAATCTCGCCAGTTAAGAGACAGAAAATTCTCACTTGGAAATCACGCGTTTTCGTGACTTACGTCTGGTGTTACCTCTGACTCTAAAACGTGTCCACTCAAACATGGCGCTTACTATATAACAGAACTGTAAAGTAAATTTACAAATTCTCATATGAAAAGCCAAGGCAAATAAAAAGGCAAAATAACAAAAATCTTATTTCTTGCCTTCAATTTAAAAGAAGAAATTATCTCCCCTACTCTTGACTGCTCCTAAAGTCAATGTTTAAACTGAAAATCGATCAATTCCACAACAGAAGGCATATTAGTCGGAGTCCCAATTGTTTTTTGAATGAACAACTTCCGGGGTATAGTGATTTATAATTTCATGTTTTTCGGAATGCATTGGATAGAGAAAGTGTAAAAAGCGGATAGACAGACAAACACTTTCTGCATTTTATATAAATATGAGATTTTTGCACACAAATGGCAATTTTAATTAAATTTTATATCATGCTCAAAAAAATGTAAGACTCCTGCTCGGTCAGTCAGCTTACTCATGTTGTTAAAAGATTTATTGTATTTTCCTGTTAATATTTTAACAATTTTTAATTGAATAGTATCTCTTTAATGTTTACATTTGTTTAATGGTTGTTTAGATGTCTCTAGGGGCCCATTTGTCCATCAGTCTTTAGGATGGCTTATCATGTTCACATTTAAAACAACATTTTCGTCAGTCTGCCACACTTAATTTTGAAATAGCATTTTCATTGGTCTATCATTTATCATTTGTTTAGTATGCCTCTTTGAACTTCTCACTTCTGAATTATCTTTTCAATTTCCCCATTATGTTTTAAATAGCATTTTGGTTGGTCTGCCATGCTTAATTTTAAAATAGCATTTTCGCTTCTAAACTTCCAAATTAAATGGACACAGATTGTTCTTGTTTTTCTATTCTGTTCGTTAATGAGTAAATAATATCAACAATTTTAATTACACCAAATTACGTTTTTACAATTTGGCATGCTATTCAATACAATGTCATGGACTCCTTTGTGAGTGACAGCAACGAGTTATAAAATGATCTGAAAAGTTAAGACATTGGTTGTTTGTATTTTATATATACTGAGATCAAATAGCGAATCATATATGATGAAGAAATGTTATTGTCTTGAAAAAGACTTGGTGTTATGTGTACTATTTGCAGAAGAGAAATAACGTCGAGTATGGAGGAGAAATGTTATAGATATTGTAGTGGAGAGATAAACTTTTTTTGAGGTTGAACTGTGACTATAAACTATTCCTATCAAGAGTTATGTGCTCTTCAATAATTGTTAGATTGGAGACAATAGTTTGTCAGTATATGTGGCGCTGTTACAAATTGGTTCATCGCAATGGAGGCAGTCACTAATTTGAATCGAAATGATGGTGTTTCATTTTTAGTCAATCATCATCAATCTATTGAGAAGGTCACAGACATAGATGCTACATAACTAGTATATTGAATAACACAGAACAACTTTAGAATAAAAATAAGCCAGCAAACGTTGATTTACCGTGAATAATTTGACCCATGCTTTTTAAAGGTAAGTATTTTCAATTATGAAACTTTGTGATAAAAAAATTAGACTTCAACTAAAGCTCTATGTTTATAAACCAAAACTACACATACAAGTAATAATGAGAAAGGAGCAAAGTGTAATATCTGTTCTGATATTACACGTGATCTTTTCTGTCCTCGGTCAGTGAAGAAGAAATCCTTCCAGACAGAGGCAATTTTTATTATTGTCCAAATCCAAAGTGCCCCTTTTTGGGAAGCTAGATTTACCCTCGCATTAAAAACCGACCTTGTGTCTAACTCTTCCCTCGTGGGGAGGCAAATAAATAGAGACAAATACAGAGAAAAAGTGCTGACTTCAGCAGACACTCACTACAAAACCAATATGACTTTATTAAAGTGAACTACTAACAAAAAGCATTACCTGAAATATAAATAAATGTTGAGAATACAGAAAATTACACAACAATACAGAAATGGCTGCATAAGAAATAGTTTCATACAGATGAGGGGGGGGGGGCATTCAAACTGGAGGGGGGGGGCATCCAATCATATGCAAACTATCTCCCTTTCTCATAATATTTTTCAGTACTATGACTTATACTTGAGTCTTTGGGGCAGACAATCAAGGAGTTGGCCCCTGAAATCACCAAGACATCACCAGACCTCTGCACGCCACTGATAAGGAACAACTATCTTTGAAACAGATGAATAAAGCAAAACAAGTTTAGCATAAAATAATCTAACATGGGTTGACATGCTATAAAATCCAACAAAATCTGAAAATCTTTTCCGTATTTTGTCATAATATTTATTGCATCCATAAACGTACGTTGGTCTATTTGGACAGTAAATATTATGACAAATTTTGCCAACCTACATAATAATGTCAACCTCATCTGAGCTGGAATCTTAAATATTCCTTTTCTATATCAATTTCTCTTTACTTGAATTAGTTCCATGAAATTGTCATAGAGACGTTCCATGAAACGATAAAAGTGCCATGGACACTTTCTTGGAACGAATTCAAGCAAGCAAATGTTGATATAGAAGATAAATGTACTTATCTGAAAGAGTCTTTGTTTGACAATCTTATTATTGACTTACTAAGAGTGTTCACATGAGTCATAATCAGTTATTGCTCACTGGCAATAATGAGTGCTATTCCCTGGAATCTGTGTGATAACAAGTCTGCCCAGAATTCCAGCATACTCTGCCTCTTTCGATAAGTGTTGCAAATCATTTTGTGTTATCTTAACAGCTGTTTAGCATTGATTTCTTGCCGATAACGACCATTGGCTTTCTCTGGTAGTTGAGTTCCAATAAGCCTCCCCAAGAGTCCATTATTCTCTGCACCCTTCCAATGGAGGTCTGGATGGTGCTCTCCCTCCACAGCCTTTCCATCCTCCTTGACCTAGCATGACCATTCTTTGCCACCAATTTTTTTTTGGGGGTATGTAAATAAAGGGATTTCTGGTAGTTTCAGTTCCCTTGGATTCGTGTAATGTTATTTTCTATACATATTTTCTCCTATTTCTATTTTAACTTACTTGTGATTTGTTAGCATTATCTGGTTATGTGGGTTGGTTTCCACACACAAGGATTTTCTTTAAGATTTATTATTATTTAACAGTTTTCACACAAGTCACTATCAGTTATGACTCACTGAAAATAATCAGTGGTGTTCTCTGGAGTCTGAGTGACAACAAGTCTCCACAAATTTCCAGCACTCTCCGCAACCTTTTAGTGGAGGTCTGGTTGGTGCTTTCCCTCCTCGGTCCTTCCATCCTCCTTGGCCCATCATTACCATTTTGTATGGTACTAACCGAGGCTTATTATACCACATGTGTTTTTTCATAAGAGGGCAATTTAGGGATCGTTATTATTATTATTTGTACTCACTAGGAGTTCTCTCACAGATCATCGTCAGTGATTGCTCGCCGACAACAACCAGTGGTATTTTCTGGAGTCTGAGTGACAACAAGTCTCCCCAGATTTCCAGTATTCTTCACCTCTTTTCAATAACGATGCGGTATCACAACAGCCTCTTACCATTGATTACTCGCTGGTAAGGACAATTGGTCTTCTCTGAGATTTTGGTGACAATAAGCCTACCCAAGGTCCCAGCATTCTCAGCACTTGTGGAGGTCTGGTTTGTGCTGTCCCTCCTCGGTCTTCTCATCCTCCTCGACCCTCTACAAATATTTTGTCTGGTGTCAGCCTAGGCCAATACCAGTTAAAAAAAAAAAATTATAATAATAATAATTTTTAAAAATTTTTAAATTGTTTCCTTTTTTTCCTTTCAATTCCCTAATTTTTCCATTTCTCTTTCCTTATTTAAAAAAAAATATAATAATTTTTAATTCTTTTTAATTTAAAAAAAAATGGGGGGGAGAGGGAAGGAGCTTATAGTGTTTCTTGTAATTTCTGTTTCTTTGGTTCAATGTAGCCATGCCATTATTATTATTATTATTATTATTATTATTATTATCATTATTATTATCAACATCATCCTCCTCCTCCTCCTCCTTATGAGAGACTCTGTCGTCAGTCTGCCACACTTAAATTTCAAATGGCATTTTCATTACTAAACAGGTTTTTTTTTAGACGTGTTTAATTATTCCTATAAGGGACACTGTCCGTCTTTCGGTCGAACTGCAGTTTAAAATACGATTTTCATCACTAAATGTGCAGATTGAATGGACACATTTTATTTTAGATGCACCGAAGTATCTTTATAATAGGCTTTGTCTGTCGGTATTCTATCATGCTTTATTTAAAATTGCATATGATAGCATTAGTATGACGTGCTACCATCTGAAATAGAATTTTCATTGCTAAACGCGCAGATTGAATGGATGCATCTTTAGAATACTCGTTTTTATTTATTTTTTCATGTCTCTTAGATTTTTAATAAAACACTCTACAAAAAATAATAATAAATGAAAATTCCCAATTCGTCATTTAAAATAAAATGTTTCTTCAAAAATATTATCCAAATAATTGTGTTAATATGTAGATCTGTTACATCTACTGGATGGTGTTATCTTAAAAACTGGACTAGAAATTTCAGAATTGGGTTCATTTTGACTCGGTGGGGGGGGGGGGGGAACTCAAGATAAATTGTAGTTTTATCAAAATGTTAATTTTTTATTCATTCTTCAATATTCTATCAGTGAGTGATTCAGAAAAGTTTCACATTTAGAAAATACTTTAACTATTTGCAAAGTGTGGCAATGCTTTCTAATTACATATCCTTCAATCAGACACGTATATACGTAACAGCATTGCTCGATTGAGCTTTAATCTCCGGTTCCTCCTGTAAAACATTCACAGCAAAGACTCTTCTAGTGGCAACCAACCACTGTAAAGAATGTTCCTTTCTTCCTCTGAGTACCTAAGACTAAACGAACTTCCATTAACAAAGTTTATTTCCAAGAGCTTCTCATATCTGGAATACAACACCAGGGGACTGCTTCCCATCTGACTACAACATGGTCGTTTTCAAGTCTAGTGTTAACAAATTATTGCCGGGCCTGCCATGTAAATAATCAAATTTTGACCATCTCACCCATCGTTTCCAATCCTCTCAAGGTGTTGTTCATCGCCAACCGACAATCTCATTATTACTTATTCTTGAGTGGCCTTGATAAGCGGTGACACATAAGTAAAAAGAATTTTTAAAATCTCATCATCAAAACTTGTCACCGAACTTTAGGCATAGACAACAAACCAATGTTTCCCAAACATCTCAATCTTAGGTAAGCTTTTACAAGCATCCCCATGTATGGCCAGTCGTCTTTACATTTGTCTCTATACCATTGTTGTATTTCTGCTGTTCTTAAAAGAATGTATAAAAATATATGATATATCTTTATTACCGGTAATGGTGAATGAGTGGGGCTTAGTGAAGAAGGAGAACACATGCACAGGATCTTGACATGTGGTTTTCTCCAAACCCAAATCGCCAGTAAACTGAAGATCTCAATTTTGGGTTAGTTTATATAACAATTTATGATACCCACGCATCCACCTGTAAATGGAAATTGTTGGATTTTTCCTTCATTGTCAATGTAGCCATGCCCCTATGGCGTCTATTTAGCAACAGGGTATTTTTTGTCTGCAGCTAACATTTGCAGGTAGTTTCAACCAACAATTATTTTATTTCTCACAATCCACCGTGTTTAGTTCTTATGTCCAGGTGACTTAGACTCAAATCAACAATTATTTTATTTTTGACAATCAATCATATTTTTTTCTTCCGGACAGGTTGATATCTGTCAAGTATGTTTATTCCTGCTAGATGACCTTTTCGGTAAACCGGTCTGGATATTTAACACAATGACACCAGGTGTTTCTTGGTTTGCCTATCTTGTGTGTCAATAAAAAGGGCAGATTTTATTGTACTAGATGTAGGCATGTGAAAGGTGAGGCCAATCTATCTCCATCTTCAATGTCTTTATCAAATTTATTCCTCTGCTGCCCTTTTCTTTGTCACAGTTTCCTGCTTCCTGGGTCAAATATTTATAAATGTCTGGACCATACTCACCGCTTCAGCAGTTGTTCTTCCTGTTTCTGCTTCATAGAGCAGAACTGGCTTTGCCATCGTATTGAAAGTCCAACTCTATAAGTCTTTGAATCATGACTAACAATATCAGTCACCTGACAAATAAAATATAACTTAACATAAACTTAATCCCATCCAATGATGGTCATTCATTGTAACTACATTCCTACATTTCTTCTGCACGACTTGATATTAAAATCAATTCTGTCAAAATATTTACTTAAATCAAAATTCTTCAGAAGCAATCAATCAGATATTTAAATGATATTCTTGGATAAATATCACTTAATTACTCTTATCGATACACTTTTGTCTTTTGAAATAAAAGTGTCTCAAGTTAATTAAAGATGTGCTTGGATATTTAAACTGTTTGTCTTTGGGCTAGTGACCTCATCAACATTGAAATAATTAATATTCCTACTACGTTTCGGCTAATGTCCCATCCAGCCCTCTTAACATGTACTCTTTATTTAAGGTGATGTTTTCTGTATTTAAATATAATTGTTGCTGATTATTTAAATACATGAAGGATTGAGGACATGCATTGTATGGAGAGAAATGCTATTAGAATGATACGATGGATGTGTAATGTGAGTTTTAAAGACAGGCTTAGAGCTAATGATCTAAGAGGAATGTTAAATCTTGACAGTATAGGAAGATGCGTGCGAAACAAGTGATTTGGTTTGTAAGGTCACGTTGAAAGAAAAGATGTAGAAAAATTGAGAAAGTAAGGTCAGTTGGGGGGAGGGGGGAGTCCAAGAAAAACATGTGAGAAAGTGATTAAGATTGGACTTGAGAGAAAGAAGGATAAATAAAGACCTGGCCAGAGATAAGTAAATTTGGAAATCAATTTTTAAAAGTTGTCCAACACATGTCAACATGTAAAAGAGAGGCTAAACCGAATATGATGATGAGGATGGGGAAAACATTACTCTATTACTAATGAAGATTTGGTATCTGTCTGTCTGAATCCGAAACTATACTATGACTTCTATTAATGTACTATTGTACTATATTTGAATGTTACATGTAAGAGGGTAGTATAGTATTTGTTCTGTTAACATGAGACCATCTTTTCAGGTATTACCTCCTCCTTTGAGTGACTGGTAGTGTAGTATACGTTCGTTCATCATTCACTTAGGTATTATCACTTCCTTTGGGAGGTAGTGTAGTATCTGTTCTATTGTCATGAAATCATATTCCTAGGCATTACCTCCTTTGGGGGTTAAACTACGTTAGCAAGAAATTGTCTCAATCGGTTGTTCATTAGCCAACTCAAGACTTACATTATATATACTAGTAAAATATGCGACAAGAGGGAGCATATTATTGCGAGTATAAATAATAAATCTGAAGAAAGCTGGAGGGAGCATCGGTCGAAACGTAGTAGAGATATAAACATAAACGTTGATGAGGACACTGGTCTGAATTTTAAAAAAAAGAAGAAAAACAACCCTGTAAATAATTATAACACTTCATCCCAAAATTCAAACCCCCAAAATGTGCGTAGATACTTTACTTCTATTTAGTGATTTTTTAATATTTTTTTTAAATTTTACCTACCTGCGACAAATATAAATCATTAAAAGTTCTGAATTTAGTTTCTAAATAATAGCATTTTGGCAGCGCTAAAGTTCTGGAAAACTAAGATTTACCCCTGTTTGTCATCCCAGGTTTAGAATTTGTTTGTTTTATAAGAAAGTTTATTTGTTTTTTTCCGTTTGTTGTCGGCAATAAATAATAGAATTAAGTTAAAAGCTTTTGGGTCGGTCAACTGGTATACATTATAGATACAGAATAGATAGACAGTATTTACTTACTATTATTTTGTTGTTATTCTTCGTTGTTGTCATAGTGTTGCTATGGAAGTGTACACTTCTCTTCTTTGCTGTTTTGTATTTCTTGCTTTCCGATCAGAACGAGAATGGATCATTGCTTTAAAACGGAGCACTGCCCTGTGGAAGGTAATTAATCTCTCAAGAATGGAACGACCGTCGAGATTTCCAATGGTGGAAGAACATTTTGGCGGAAAGTGGGCCTTAATGGAAGGGAAGAGTGAAGACCTCAGATAGAAAAAGAGAGGAGAAAAAAAAAAAAGAAATAATCACTACAACAAAAACAAGGATAATAATAATAACGATATAAATTAGTTTTTAGAGAGTTCCTGGCTTAAATTGCTCGAACAAACAATGCCAAAGAAAATAATAAAATATCCATCAAAAGAATACCGTAAAGATCAAAATAAAAAGAAAGAAATTTAACAAAATAAAACAAAAAGTATAAATTGAATCTAAAACTCTTTAAATGTAATGACTGTTCAGAAACAATGGGGGTGGAGGAAATGACGGCGGACCCAACCCCGCCATAACGCGGATATGCCTCTACCTTTACGTTCTTAAAGGAGGATCAATGGTACAATCCACGTCCTATGAAAGAATTATTGCGCAGATGTCAAAGGAAATTTTCCTCGGACCAGAGGGTAAAATATTAAATGGACTAGATATTCGTTTGCCTCCAATTAAAGTGCACTGTATACAGAATGTAAGCCTTCAAATCTTACTTACTTACTCAGATCATGGTACTGCATTTAACATTTCTTCCTTTTATTTATTTCTATCTTTACTTGGCATTCAACAAAATCAACTGAAACTCTTTAATAGTAGAATTTATTGCTAACAAAAGAAAAATGTATATTTTTAAGACGCATACATACAATCTGCTATTTCATACTTAAACCTAACACATTTATGGACGGACAGAACCTCTTATGGAGATGCATTGGAGCATCTACAAATGTTATTTCAAACTTAAGCATTACTGATTAACGGAAATCTTATTTTAAACTTAAGCATTACTGATTAACGGAAATCTTATTTTAAACTTAAGCATTACTGATTAACGGAAATCTTAAGCATTACTGATTAACGGAAATCTTATTTTAAACTTAAGCATTACTGATTAACGGAAATCTTAAGCATTACTGATTAACGGAAATCTTATTTTAAACTTAAGCATTACTGATTAACGGAAATCTTAAGCATTACTGATTAACGGAAATCTTATTTTAAACTTAAGCATTACTGATTAACGGAAATCTTAAGCATTACTGATTAACGGAAATCTTATTTTAAACTTAAGCATTACTGATTAACGGAAATCTTAAGCATTACTGATTAACGGAAATCTTATTTTAAACTTAAGCATTACTGATTAACGGAAATCTTATTTTAAACTTAAGCATTACTGATTAACGGAAATCTTATTTTAAACTTAAGCATAGCTTATTAAGGAAAATATTATGGCAAACTTAATCGTAACAATTCACGAAAATTGAATTTCAAAATTAAACCTGATAGACCGAAATTTAAACGTAATAGACCAAAAATGCTGTTTTATACTTTAAAATGACAGATCGGCTGACAAACGGACAGATTCTCTTATAGTGTACTAGAAAAAATACCCGTCCCAGGACAGGTAAAATTTAGTCGCCAAACAGAACAGTTTTGTACCTCTTTTATATCCCCTTACAAAGATTAAACTCAAAATGTAACGATGCTAAACCTTATGTTTAGAATCCTTATTCCAATTGTAATCGAAACCCATTACAGGATTCTAATTCTAGAAAATGTCTCAAATTTAAGACTTAAGCTATTCTTAAGAAGAAATTGAAATTCAGGGAATCTTGCTTAATTGGTGTCTAATGACTATGGATCAAATTTAATGCAAATCTGAAATACTTGCATCTCAAAGATGAAGCTGTGCACGTATCATGCCCCCTAAAGCCCTTCAAAATACTCCAAAGAAACTAAGATTTGGAGAATATTTATTAATTAATTTCTAATTCCTATTGTTAAAATTTTACAAAAATCGGAGGTATCTTAATTTTCAGAAAGTGCTTCTATCCCTTCTATGCTTCTTTGTATTAAACTAAATTAAAATAAATATAGGCTACATTAGCCACTTTACGCCGAGCAGCTTGATTCGAAAATTCATAATGATCGGTTAATTAGTTTAGGAGTGAATCATTTACATAGATATGTATAAACATATGCACATACCTATAATTTATATAAATAAATAAAGTAAAGACTGAATTCCATATATTGCCCTACTTTTCATGGTATTGAGCACTTTTTGATTTAATACATACTATTTACAAGATTTATCAGAAACAATCAAATCGACTCCATTCTATTGTTAGTTCTTATTTTTATTGCATAATTGTGTACTACGCATGCGTTTGTTTTAGTTGCTAAGATTAAATAATGTAATTAGTGAATCATGCGCTGTCAAGCGTGGACATTGAGAAATCTAAAGAAAAAGAATAACATTATTAACAGAAAGCCTGCTAAAAAAATTAAATACCTTATATTTGCATAATTGAATTGAACTGTTCACTTCAACAGGAAAGATTTCTAATCGTATTTTTCAATAAAAAAATCACTTAATATAAACAAGTTCTGTTGAATATCTAAAACTGCTTCCTATTGTTTTTATACATCTTTTCTCTACGAATGTTCGTTTTCAACTTAACAACTTTTAAAATTACATTCACTTGATTTAATACTCAATTCCCTCTCTTAGCTGTACATACAATATTAGGAATATTATCTAATATATAAAATTAAGTCGGATTTTAAAAGTTGGACTTAAATAGCATTTAAGCTGAGAAATCCAACTTTGATTCTGATTAACCAATTTTAATTTGTTATTGTTGGGCCATGTATTTGCAATAGAATAGCATACTTGATTACAATTTATTTAAAAAAATAACTTATTCCGGTTCGGTCGATTAGTAATATGGAATCATTTTAAATAATCACCTAAAAAGAAAAAAACAATTTACATCAGTAATAAAAAAAGACTTTCTCCATTATTCGCTCTATTCCTGCTATCAAATAACCAATTACATGTGTTTATATTACATGTTACACTATTTTCTTTCATGAAATTTGTTTTTCGCTTTTATCACACTTAAATATAAACAAATAGAAAAAGATTTGTTCGAACATTCACTTCTTAATATGTAGACATATTCTTTATTTAAAGCAGGGCTTACACTCTTATTAAATAAAGCCAAAAAATACAGAAAATTAAAATGGCAAGCAATATGGAATAACTTTCTTCAAAACAAATTGTTTGAAAATCGATCCATAGTCGGAACAGAAAACAAAAACATAACTGATCGAAGGGAAAACACCTTATTAACACGTATAGACTGACCCACATACATCTGCTTGAAGATGAGACTCGGTGTAACCATTGCAATGATAGACTAACAATAAAACATATACTAATCAAATGCAAATAAAAAAATATGCACATATATGCAACAAGAATTACAAAGTATCAAACATAAAAACATTATTTGAAAATATAGATATTTCTCAAATAATAGGGTTTCTTAAAGACACTAATTGTACTAACATATTTAAAAAAATAAAAAACAATAAAATAAAAATCTAGTATCAACAAAATAAGATCTGAAAAGAAACAAATACCAATTAACTTCAATAAAAATGTTAATTATCTTGTTAATAAGCAAACAATTTGAAACACTCTCTTCAAAAGAATGACCCAAATAATATCCCCCCAAAAAGCATACCAACATCTAAAAATCAAACAAAATGATCACACATCATGAATAGCCAAATCCCACACTCTAAAAACAACTTCACAAAGGACCAACTGTAAAAACTGTCTAAATAAATAAACAAGCTTGACCTCAGATGACCCCATAATGGTTGAAAGGTCGTTAGACACCAACAAACAAACTTAATAAATACGTTTTTGTGGGACGATTTCACTTCACCAACTACTAATACTACGGAAGCTAATCGTGGTAATAATCGATCATTAACAGATCTGAGTTAATAATGCTTCTTTTACTAATTGCTTCGATTAAAGTAAATACCGGTTACTTCATAGAATTCATTCATAAGTTAATTAAAACATTACACGTTACCGACGATCAAAACTTGCAAACTTTATCATTATTATCATAGCATCTGGTAACCTCCATATAATTTTCAAATATTTTCCTCCATTGTCTATAAAATAGTTCTACCTAGAAAAAAAAGCAGAAAAGAAACCAGGTGGACAGCAGTGACTTTATTTCGGTTGAATCGAATTCATATTTCTAAAATTGTCATGGTGGTGTTGAGGTTAACAGCAATAAACTTAGAAAACAGATTGTGAGTTCAAACCTCGGGCGATACATACTTTCTTTTTATTTAATTTCGTGCAAACTTTAACTTACTCAGTTCAAATATTAAGTGATTTTTATAATAGTATTTTTTATTTCTTTTCTATTTTTCTTATTTCAACGGCATTTATGGATATTAAACGCCAGAGGTCCATATTTTATTCTCTTGTCAGACATAAGTTTGAAATAGCATTTTAGCATGCAGATTGAATGGATGTATCTTATTTCAGATGCGTCCAAGTATTTCTCTAAGAGGCTCTGTCCGTTAGTTGCTCTTAAATTTGATAAAGAATTTCCGCCAGTCTGTCATTCTTGGCCTAGACATTCACCCTCTAGGTAATGTTAAATTCACAAGCGGTCCCCAGTTGCATATATATCCTGAGCAGTCTTTTGACAGTGTTAGTTTTTTGCAGTTATTGCAGAGAGGTGTCGCTGTTCTCACACATATAGCCTGTTAATTTCAAATGGTCACCCACCTGGTACTGGCCAAGCTTAACACTGCTTAACTTCGGTGATCTGACGAGAACGGTTCACAGTCGCATGTGTATCCCGCTCAGGCGATATAGTTTTTGTAGTTTATTGCAGAGAGGTGTCGCCATCCTCCCATATATAACGCCTGCTATTCCCAAATGGTCACCCGTCTGGTACTGGCCAGGCTCAAGGTTGCTTAACTTGGATAATCTAATGAGAACCGGTGTTTCAATGCAATTATACTGTATATGTCAGCATTTTCATTTCTAAACACATAGATTGAATGGATCCTTTATGTTTAAATCAGTTTTGATCACTGAACAAACAACATTTGCCAATCAAAAATATCATCTTGTTAACTGGAGATTACAACGACGTGTTTAAATGTCGTGTCTACTCCGTTGTTCAGTAATGGAAACATCAAGTAAAACCTCGATTGAAACGAAGACTCAGACAACTAAGTTACGAAGTGCATAAAATCCTCGCTCATAAACAACATAAAGTGCTGAAGGTCAAAAATGTCTTCCTATTAAAAAAGATTCAACTCTTTTTCCTTTCGTTTTACATATTCAAATTAGGAAAAGAACTTGTCCAATTAGACAGTTTTGCAATTTCGCATATTGTTATTTTCATCCAATCTTCTATCTTTTTATTTTATTGCTTTTGAAAATTGCAACTTTTTTTCTTCAATCCATTTTCAGGCATCAGATTATGTTATTCAATAAAAATGTCAGAATACGAAATGGTTTAGAATTTTATCTTTGAGCCGCGGATTTTTAGCTTCCGTATTTCTTTTATTATATTATGTTCGTTTCGAGATTTCGTTATCTAAAACTCTCTGGCGTCTCCATTAATGGAGGAGATCTCCTATTTTTGAGCTAACAGTTTCTAGTAAATGCAATATATTATCATACACTACAGAATTTTACTTGCGTTAGAATGTAAACACATGCTTCTTCTTTTGTTCTAATTTTTTCTGAACCCTTTCTATATTATAAAAAGATGTACTGATGAATTGCCTGGGGATGATTAAAACGGGGTAGAGTAGTTTGTGTATGATTAAGATGTAACAATAGTTGTTCTTACTTCAGATCAGACGGCAACAGGATTTTTCGTAAAAGAAAATAAAAATAATCAGACTTTAATAGTTTAAAGAAATCTACGGACATTGATTGTCTAGTAAACAGTGGATTGCCATGATAAATGACAGGTAAACATTTGAGCGTCATTTTGACAGTTCACATGGTGAGTTGGTCGATTTGAAATTGTTTTTCGGTGTTGGACGAGAATTTTTCCCCTGTGGACTTTATTATTTATTTTTGTAGTTATTTAGTGTTTCACATGTACGATGAAACTTGCATTCAGTTTAATTTTTAAGTAAAAACAAGTTGTATGGCACGAATGGCGAAAATATTATGATTAATAACGAAACTAAATTTAACCAAAATAATTAGAAAAAAAGAAAATGACATTAACAAAACCTATTTTAATCAAAACGAATTTGAAAAAATAAAATAATGGTTTCGACGAAAAGCAGGAATGGTCGCTGTAACTACACACCTACATTAAATAGTATCAAAGTGTGTGCATGTGGGGGGGGGGCTATTGGGCTAGCACAATTGTGGAAGCATGGTCCTCTGTCCCTCCTTATAGAATTGACATTGGTTTTACCTTTCCCAATGGTATCTGTGCATAATTGAATATGATAGATTCGATTGAATTTGAATCCAGTTTGGCAATTGTGTGGTCTGTGTTGTTCACCATTCATTCGACTGTGGCCCCTGGTTGGTGATGAGAAGACAAGTAACCATATATGTACAAACTGCATGTAGGTCTTTTATTCATACAACTCGGATTTCAAGCAACTTGTGAAGTCATGTAAAATATTTATCTATTGATATTTAATGCATCCAGCCAAATATCCTGTGGCAATTTTGTGCGAAATTACCAGAAGTTTGAAATGGCAGATGGCATTCCAAAAATGTATGTCCCATAACGAATATAAATTTGACTTGTAACATCTGTGATCACACCTGCAAGAATCTTATTGTCACTACAAATACATGTATATGTGTCAGTATGCATAAGTGTGTGGGTGTGTGTGTTTCTGCTTGCATACTGAACCTTTGAATATACTCTCTGCTGGTCAACCCATTCGGGTTAATATTTGATGTTGTATTATCCCTTTCTCCTCCTTTTTTTTGAAGATTGCTCATTCGAGAATATTTATTTTTAGGTATAAATTCAATATAATCACTACTTATCAAATGTATTTGCTAAAGAGATCACAGTGTCCCAACTATAAAATTATATAAATTTTGAATGCGGAAAATTTCATATAAATACACTTAATTTGTTATTCAATAATTTGTGTCTGAAGAGACTATGGGCAAAACTCTTGGTATGTCAATGTAAGCAGCAATATATATATATATATATATATATATATAATCAGTACAAACTCTAAGGTTGAAAAATAGCGGACTGTAAGTGTTATTCACCGCATGTATCGAAGGAAAAAATGGAGGTTTTTCCATTAAAAATATTAAATAATTTTTTGTTTTGTTTCTGTAAATCTGAACATTTATTCGTCTAAAAGCTACGGACTTTGTTATTACTAATGCTGCGATTGTATTGGCTATGAAGAAACAGCTGTTATTTTTAAAATAAAGACCAACTTTGCTTGATACGAAACTTTGTCTTTATCGGAAAATATCTTAATATATATATATATATATATATATATATATATATATATATATAAACTGAGTACTCCCGGCGTTTCCCAGTTTGGGAGGATAACGTCACACGCAACAGCATAGTTAGGACTAAGAAGTAACGTTTATGAATACTACCATTATTCTAAATTTCATAAATATTTGTCCAGTGGATTTTGAATGCATGAGAACATTAATTTTCGGGGGGGGGGGGGGGCTGCCTCCCCCCTTTGTTCCTCTCAAAAGTAAATGAAACATAGCTCATTACACTCTCTTGTATGTCTACTATCTAAATTCTAAATTTCATTAAAAACCTGTGCAATAGTTTTTTTTATCCTACAGATGTAAAGACTCAGAGACAGATACACAGATGTTCATCTTTATATATATATATATATATATATACATACTAGAAGAATACCCATCTCAGGACAGGTAAAATAAATTTCCGAATGGAACAGTTTTGCACCAATTTTATCTCCCCTTACAAAGATTAAAATCAAGATATAATGATAGTAAACCTTATGTCTGGAATCCTTATTACAATTTTGATAAAAATCCATTACATTATTTTGAATATAGAAAATGTCTAAAATTTCAGGTTTAAGCTTAAGGGCCCTTAAGAAAAAATTGAAATTCAGAGAATCTTTCTTAATTGGTATCTAATGACTATAGATCAAATTTAATGTAAATCTGAAATATTTAAATTTCTAAATGGGAGATTGTGCCCATATTATGCCTCCTGAAACCTCTTTAAAATAGTTAAAACAAACTGAAATTTAGGGAATATTTATTAATTTATGTCTAATACCTATTGTTAAAATTTCACAAAAGTCAGAGGTATCTGAATTTTTACAAAGGGCCTTCACTCTTTTTTATCACCTTTGCATAAAAGTAAATTAAACTTTATATAGCTCACATTAAGAGCCCTTACGCCTTTCAACTTTGTTCCAAAAATCATAATGATTGGTTTATTAGTTTAGGAGTTAATCCTGTACATACAAATGTATAAACATATACACATACCTAACTTTATATATAGAGAGAGATATAGCATGCATATGAAAGGGGTAAATGGGACAAACATGTTGCCAATTAATAAAATTGAAAAATAAATCATGAATATGATAAATTTAAAAAAATAATTAAATAGTTAAATTGTGTCTTTCTTTTTTTATCGGTTTAGAAAGTCAAAATCAGAATAGAATTTCTTTTGATATTGTATATTTAATAGTTGTAGTAGTATTCGTAGTAGTAGTACTATTTTTCTCAGTCTGAAAAGCAATTAGGTTCAGTGATTATTCATAGTCAATTGGAATGGATGTCCTAAACCATCCCCGTGACAGGACACTAGTCTGTTGCCAGTTACACTTCCTAGCAAGATAGGTACCCATTTATATACCTGGTTGGAGTATTTAGCTAACAGCATCTTTTATTCCCAAATGGTTACCGATCGAAGTACTGAACAGGCTTAACATCGCTTAACTTAAGTAATCTGATGGGAACCAGTGTGTCAATGATGTAATCGCATAATCCATGGCCTACCATAACTTGTTATCGCTCGTCTCTCACCGATTATACTCCCAGTAAGACTTACACACCTTGGTGAGTGTTTAACTTACAGCACCTGGTATTCCCAAATGATCACCCATGAGTGCTGACCAGGCTCAAAATCGCTTAACTTTGTTCATCTGATAAGAACCGGTGTATCAATGAGATTTGGTGGTTATGTTAAAATCTCTGAAATATTTTGTTTATTATCAATAGATCACATTTTTTTGCTTACTTTGATTATACATAATATAAGAAATGTGAAAACCGAATTCTTAACAAACGAATAAACATAACTTGTCATACAAGTTGACAAGTTTTCATTCTAAGTAAACTGTATCTGCAGCTTGCTTCTAAAATCACTCTTGTTAATTCCAATGATATTTTTGTAATCGTATAATCCATGGCCTACCATAACTTGTTTTTGCTCATTACAGCGGAATTTCTTGTTTGTATATTGCAACTTGACCAACTTGATCAGATTTATGAAGGAGAAGCGTTTCGAGATGAGAAGATTGGTTGGCACCAGGATTTCGGATCAGAACGGATTTGGAAAAAAGCCCAAATTATTCCAAGGTTGCATTGCCCAAGCAATGAATGCTTTTCAGTAAAAAGAAAAGATCAAATATGATGGACTAAAGAAAACTGGAGAAGGTCAATAAAATTGGAAGGTACAGAGCTTTCCAAGGGTGAATGAGTTTCGATGGAGTTTGTCTGAAGAAAATTCTACCTGCAGCAATGTACCATAGTAATTTATCAGGAAGCTGTCTTTGATGGAATGATTAAATGATTATCAGGCTTATTATAAAATAAGCGTGATATTCATTTAACAGACAGACTCAAAGTTTCCATTAATATAAAATCAGTGTTAATAGTTATTACTGAATTACTTTTAGAAAAATATATCCCATAATTTTTACAGATCTTCTTTTGTTAAGGTGTTTCATTATCTTATTTACACTATGGCAAGCAAAGCGAAATATTATCGTCTTACTTGACCTTAGCTTCAAACATTTTACACTGCCAATGGCCATTCTCATAATTCAGTTTTTTTTGTATCGTTTCCATTTCAAATAATTTGCCAATGTCCAGTCAAACATATCAAGGCTTGCTTTTTTTTTGTTGCTCATTTCATTTTCTTGCTTTCTGTGTTTATTTCGTTAGAATCTCTCCCCAAGAATAAAGGAGATTTCCACTAATCAGAGATGAAAGAATAAAACAACTTTCTATTTGATGGTTCCAACCTCTTTTACTTCTTTTAACTGTGCCCCTCTCACAAATCTTCAATATTTAATTTAATTTGTCTTCTTAGATGTATCCTCATATTTCATTGAGAGGCTTTGTCTGTCTGTCTCTAAGTAGATCTGCCATGCTTAAGTTTAAAATAGCATTTACATCACTGACTGCACAGATTCAATGGACACATTACTAATGGAGATTTGGTATCTGTCTGTCTGAAGTCGAAACTATAATATTACTTGTATTATTGGACTATCTTTTAATGTTCAATTCAGGGGCATAGTGTAGTATCTGTTCTGTTCTCATGATACCGTCCTCCCAGGCATTACTTTGTCCTTGGAAAGGTGGGTGTAGTGTAGTATATATTAGTTCATTGGATTATCGTCCCAGGCATTACTTCCTCCTTGAGTTCGTCATTAGACGATCCTCAGAGCCATTACCTCCTCCTTTGTGTGCGGGTAGCATACGTCAATAAGAAGTTGTCACAATCGGCTGTTCATTAGCAAACTCAACGTTTACATTATATACAATAGCAAAATTATGCAACCGGAGGGAGCATATTTTTGATAATGTTAAAAATGGACGTTGTTGACTTTCCAATGTCTATTTTTGCCTTTCCTCATTCTGAAATAGTATAAATAGAAAATAATGTCACTTTGTCATTAATTCTTTTTATTGATTTTTTTTTATCTAAGTATAATAATCGTTGGTCTGTCAGACTTAAGTTTTAAATAATAACATTTTCGTTCGTCTGTCATGCTTAATGTCAAATCGTATTTTCGTTGATCTATTTATTATACTTAAGTTTTAAATAATACAATTGTCGTTGGTCTGTCATGTTATAAAATTCAAATAATAGCATTTTCGTTGGACTGTCGGCTAAATGCACCGATTGAATGAACGCATTTTTCGCATATCAATTGTTGTTCTTGACATTAACTTCATTTAAAGGTCAAAGGTAATTATTGTTCTTGTTAAACGCATTACAAATAATAGGACCAATTTCCTGTTCCATTATTTACTGACGACTTCCCCTTGTGGAATTATCCATTGATCAAAATAAAATAAGGATAAATCGAAGTGTTTACGAATTGATTGATCGGTGAATTTGACTTGGATTCCCATCTTCATCAATTTTCGTTTTTGTTTTTAGTTTTTTAGTTTTAAAATAAGTTTAACATGTCTCCCTATTTATTTGCCTCCCCACGAAAGAAGAGTTAGACACAAGGTCGGTTTTTAATGTGAGGAAAATCCAGCTCCCCAAAAAGGGTCTGTCTGGATTGAAACAAACATAAAAATTGCCTCACTCTAGAAGGATTTTATCCTTCACAGACCGAGGACAGTGTAATATCAGAACAGATACTACGTAACATGTGTCATGCTGAGATTTAACGATACTCGGCAGGTGTTAGGTGCACTTTCTACTTGTACACCCCCCACACTTAGTTTTCAGAAAAAAAAACAAGACTTAAGTAAAGGAAATAATATTGAGAATTCTGAAAAAAAAACAGTATATTTTAACTTCATAAAAATAGATGAGATAAAGTTAGTTTGAAAAATTTTAATGAAATTCAAATCAACACGCTTTCATCATAAGCAACCCTCTAAACTTCATGTACAATGTAAATTTTTATGCTTGCACAAAAACAGCTTCCTTGTCTCAAGAGACAATGGATACCCCCTGTAAGGGTGTCAGCATGGAGGGTCTATAGTGAAGAAATAGTTGTGTAATTTCCATCCGCACCTATCCTGAACCGACATTGCTTGTCCAGTTGCAAGGATAAGTTCAGGATGATTGGAAACAATGTTGAGATGTGTTATTGCAGAGTTTTCCTTCTCCTCGACTAGTTGCACACCGACAACTTAAGAGTTTACTCACAACAACAGGGTATTAGTGAAAATGATGCAATAGCCCCGACGGAACTCGAACCTGGCTCACTAGCTACCCACAGTTGGCATCTGTGACCATTATACCATACCATGTCAATTTACACAATACATGCAAGATATTGTAATACACATTTCTTCCATTCTATAAAACAAAAAAAATTAATTAGAATTTTCCTTAGTTTTTACCTTTAATGACCTTCAGGGTTGATATAGGTCAACTTTTGATAGTTTACTACATTCACTGAACCATAGCCTACTTTCATGCTACGTTTGGGTGAAATCCAACCTGTAGTTTTTGAATATGGATGTTACGTGGACACACAGAAATCAGTCATTTCCGTTTTTACAAATCGTTTCTTGGAAGACGCAATCGTTTGTCTTAATTGAAGGAAATGATTCTAGATTTCATCGGTATTTGGGGAGATACCAATTATGCAATCCATTTTTGTTCTTCAAGCTATATTCTATTTTTTATTTTTGTCTTCATTAAG
Organism: Sepiola atlantica; assembly: GCA_963556195.1. Lineage (NCBI taxonomy): Eukaryota > Metazoa > Mollusca > Cephalopoda > Sepiida > Sepiolidae > Sepiola > Sepiola atlantica. The sequence goes on along the minus strand of OY744520.1, from coordinate 22,465,369 downwards.
CATCTCTGATAGGCACGTCACTGGTAGATACGTTTCCAGATAACTAAAAAGTAACAAAAAAATCTCATTATCAAATTGTTATAGTATTTGATATCATTTTTATGTTTTTTTTATATTTATTATGATAACATTTGTTTTATTGACAGATATTCATTACTTTTTTAATATTTTATACACGCTTCCTTTATTTTTCTTTAACATATTTTTTATTCATATTCAGCTTTTTCGTAATTACTGCTTTTTCTCCCAGCCCTGAACCATATATTACCATTCTTATAGTGTTCTGCCATTTTCAAGTCTTCCTTTTCTTTTATATTTATGCCATTCTCTTTATGCTGCTCCTCCTACTTTAGTCGTTTCTGTTTCTTCTTTATTCATGTCATTTATTTATTAACATCATCCTCTTACTTTCTTTTCATGCTGCTATTATTACTTTCTCTATTCTGCCTTCCTCATCATTTCCTTCTCCCTTTATTTCACTCGTCACATCATTTTTCATCTCATTCATCCTTTGTTCCACCATTTAAAAGATTCAATTAATGTCATTTTACTAATACCCCCTACACTGAATCAATGCACATCGTTGGGCATCACCTCAAAAACTGAACAGCATGAAATGTAAAAGAAAGTATGACAAATTTAATTGGGTGGGTGCAAAAGGACAAGTGTTCCTCATTCAATCTCATTCATGGCCGAGTTTTCTCCGAGTATATATAATTTTTGTATTTTATGTATATACACATAAAATATTAAAAGGTAATATAATATATTGTGCATATATATTTTCAGTATTTAATTTCACAGTGCTCAATACATGAATAGAGCTTAGTAGTAGTATGAAAATATATCTATGATGAGTAAGCTCCACAGAAACGGGAATGAAACATGAACGTTTTTGTGTAGCTTACTTATATATTTTCATACTACTATATATATATACAAATCTATTCTTGTGATTTTGTCGTGTATTTATGGAGAATAAACTTTTGGGAGAAAACTTTTTTTAGTTTTTTTTTTGGTACATCTGTAAAGAAATCTTAAGAGAGTCGCTTTTTAAACAATTTTTATATTACATTGCATGACTAAAAATAAACACCGACTTGAAAGAGCTGTAAACAACTTCATTACTTTTGAATATGTTCTTTATTTGGAATATAATTTAAAAATAATGAAATTGTTAATATATATATATATATATATATATATATATATAGGGTTGGCCAAAATAAGGGTCCTATCTTTAAATTTGAATAACTTGAATTTGAATAACTTCCACAAAATAAAAGTTAAACTCACCAAACTTTATGTGTGTGTAGACTGACCCTTCCGAGATTTTTTGAAATAAACAAAACAAATTTTAGCCGAAAAACACTTCTTAAAACTTACAAAAACTAAAGTATTGTTTTTTACACTGTTTTGAGTTTTTTAAGCAAAAATAATGTTTTCTAAATGAGGGTACGTTCCTTATGGCTAATACGGCTCATGCTTGCTTCGGAAGGGGTCCTTTACTTATTCTAAAAAAAAAAAATTTTTTAAATCAATAAATAAAAAAGTTATGAATTTTTAAAAAATAGGACCCTTATTTTTGCCCACCCTGTATATATATATATACTCAGATTTATCTCAATGAATATTTAGTTGTTTGTAAGTTGATGATTGATCTATGTAGTCAAGTCAAAAATGCTTTTAAATTTGAATGTGTGTCTGTATATCTATATATAAACATATGTATAGATATCGGACATTCTTTAATAAATAAATATGTATATAGGTATTTAATAAGGCTGTTTGCAATCCGAAAAGAAACGGAACAGTGAAATGCTTTTTGAGAAGTGGAGCATTTTTCTTGAAGTATTAAAATATTTTCTACCATCCCGTACTCTATTAATAGTAAGTGAAAGATTTACTGAAGAATAAATAGATAAGGTTTTGAAGAAAAATAGTCCATCTATATACACCTATATACTTATTTACCAGCAATGCTTCAAGCAAATTACCATATCCCTTTATATATATATATATATATATATATATATAGTATGTATCACAACTTACTTGAAAAAAACAATAAAGTGCTCGATTGTAGGTTCTACAAGGACTAATTTAGAGTATTTTATTTAAAAACCGATACAAAAATGTCTGTCGCGTGTACCCGGGTTTCGTCGATCTGGTCAAAAGAGAAAACACATATAAAAATCTTTCCAAAGTTAACACAAACAATATACACTAATAAAAACGTCTTTTAAATAAAATAAATCATTCAAAAGTTCCATCCTTAAACAAACAATAACAATAGACAGCTTTTTACGAACACGGAATATCTGTTATGGTGGAACACTGGAAAGTAAGCACTGCCTGACTTGAATAAATGATTTGTGTTTTTCCTATCTTTTGTCTGAGTTTTCGCATGCTGAAGAGTTGATCTGTTTCTACAAGCTGGTGTCTTCTTCAAATACGGCATAACCAAAGCGAAACCTGGGTACACCTGACAGACACTGTAAATAAAATACTTTATATATATATATATATATATATATATATATATATATATATATATATATTTACGATAAGCTAAAATACTAAGAATAAAATAAACATGGCAGCTTTTAATTCTTGTGTTTTAAACACTCTTTTTTTTTTACTTTGAATTCACCTATACTGACAGTCGAATCTGCTAATGCAAATAAAACGTTGTACCGATTTGCTCTTGGTACACATGCATCTTGACACAACTTTGAGATGAGACAAGTCTTCAAGCCTGTACTTAGAGCAGAAGCCTGTGACAGCCATGGAAATATTGTCAGGCATTATTGTCCACCTAACATCAATAAAAAGAAAAAGTCATTTCTTAATACAAAACAAAAAAGAACAAAAAACACCGACTTTGATAAATAGATTTTTAACAAACAAATAAACAAACATTCCATTTTGTCAAGGTATAAACACAGTTGTGGATATGTACACGTATACATATAAATACACACAAATGTATACATATATATAAATCTATATGTACAAATCTATGTATTCAGACACAAATATGCACATATATATATATATAAATATTTATGAATGCACACAAATGCAAATCTATATGTAGATGTGAACATATATGTGATAGTGTGTGTATATATATATATATATATATATATATATATATATATATATGTATTTAAATACACACAATTGCAAACCTATTTACAATTATATGCATGTCCATGTATATATTCAACTACAAATATGTGATTATATATTTATAAATACACAGAAATGCGAACATATAAACAAATCTTTATGTAACATCCATAAATATCTGTATATACGTATGTACACACACATATACATATGAATATATATATATATATAAATGCATACACGTTTATATGTACATATTTACATATATAATGTATAAGTGCATACAAATGTATGCCTATATATATATATAATATTATGATAAATATTTTTTTAATTTCTTATCCACGTACACATGTGTTTCATCCTTTTGCGGGAATACAGTGTGGAGGATGATTGCTCTACCGGTCACACGATCTGAACCTCAGACCTAAGTCAACATTTTAACTTCTGTTTGAACTCCTAGAACCATGCGTCCAACTTAACAACCATGGCGAAAGGAAGAGAATGTTTGTATATATAATAATATATAAATAGGTAGTAGTATACGTATACAACTATAATCACATTGATACACTAGTTCTCATAAGATCACCAAAGTTAAGTGACGTTAAGCTTGGTCAGTACTTAGATGAGTGACCATTTAGGAATACAAGGTGCTGTATGTAAAAGCCGGCCATAGTGGCCTTGCAAGCCAGCTACCATCTACAAAAAATAGTCCTAAGCCGTTTGTTGTGATCTCCGCTAACCAAACACTGGCCGGCGATGACAGGTTGATTTTAGATGTGTATATAGATGATATAGCCAACTACACACATATACATAGACAGATGATACACACATGCACATATATAGATGGTGGAACATACACGCATGAACTCAAAAAACGAAACGAAGTGGAATTAACCCGAGGTAGGTTGAGCCGGCTTCTTCCAAAGAAGGAAGTTTCTAGGAAATATTAAATTTACAAACAGTCCCAAATCGCATGTATATCCAGATCAGGGTAGATGACGATGTGAGGTTTTTGCAATTCTTGCAGGGAGGTATTGACATCCTCCCACATACAGCGCCTGGTATTCCCAAATGGTCACCCATCTGTTAATAACCAGGCTCAAATCGCTTAACTACGTTGATCTAATGAGAGCCGATGTGTCAATGTTGTTATGCTGTATATAACACATGAAATCCCTTCATGAAAATTCAAAAACTAAATAAATGATCATTATGAATTTTGGAAGATAACTGCCAGGTGTAAGGGTAGGTAATGTGGGTTATATTTAATGTAATTTAGTTTAAGTAAAATGGATCAAAGAGGCCAAGGAGGGCTAGAAATACCTTTGTTAAAAATTCAGATACCTCCGATTTTGATGAATGAGTGTTTTAAATAGCTATTAGGGAGGAATAATATGGGCACGACCATTAAAATATTTCCAATCTGTATGAAATTTGATGCATAGTTATAATACACCAATTAAGCAAGATTCCCTTAATTTCAATTTCTTATTAAAACTCTGTAAGCTTAAACATCAAATTTCAACATTTTTCTAAAATCAAAATCATTTAATGTATTTTGATCAAAATTGAATAAGTATTCTAGACATAAGATTTAGTAGCATACATATCTTGATTTTAATCTTCCTAAGGAGACATAAAAGTGGTGCAAGACTTTTCTGATCAGTGAATTTATTTTATTATTAACTAGCAGAATGCCCATCCTGAGACAGGTTGTTTGTTAGTATATAACTATATGAATGTGTACGTTTATTTAAGAAGAAGTTCGAAGGTGAAAGTCGAAAATAGTGAAGGTATCCCTTCTGCATTTTGATATTTCAATCCATGTCTTTCTTATGTGTTTATTATTTTCTTTTTTTGACTGGTTAAACACAAAAGCATTCATTTGACATGATGACATGGTCTCCTTCTTCTCTCAAACACTCAACTTTCTCCTTTTATTTCTAACGTTAAGTTTGTATTTACCAATTTAAATTCCTTCTTTTTAAAATATTTTCTGCAATTGTTCTTTTTAATTTTATTTTTTTACCTATTTTTTTGTCCACATTTTTTTCCCCCTAATTTTCCTTCTCCATCGAAACAATTTCTTTGGAGTTTCTGCATTTTATAACTCTAGCAGATTGTTTTTCTCTTTTTCTTCACAGTTCTTGTTTGGAATTCCTCCCCTCAGTTTTTACAGTAATTCCTAGTTATTCGATGTTAGCTGTGTGCTAAATTGCTTTGATATAAGTTGTGTAAGTCCGGAGCAAAAGATTTTGTATAACTTTTTAAAGTTAGAAATTCAGACAGAAGATCATTTTTGTAAGAATGTTTAAACATAAACGGACTCCACCTGTCAAAAGAGACATGGATCACACGTGGAAGAGTGCTTACATGTTGAAAAGTTTATAAGGTTGCATAATCCCAACCGCACGTCTACTGACCTGGCATTGCTTAAGTCTACTAGTAAACCACCAGAAACAAGGCTAGGATAAGTGGGGACAGAATTGTGTTATTTCAAGGTTTTTCTTCTCCTAGACGAGTTTCCCTATTAAAGTTTGAGAGTATTTTACCCACAGCTAGTGAGAGGAGAAACAGATTCATAACTTTCTCGAGGGTATTAGACTTTTTACTTCCACTTTCAGACTTCCTGCGTCTGGTATTAAGAAACGGTCATTCACCTAAGTACTGACCAGCCTTAGCGTTGCTTAACTTGTGATCTTGTGTGCACCAACGTTTCAATAAGTCATTCTCTTATAGACATATTTAGCATGTATAATTTTCGTTAATCGTTTCCAGTTTAAGTGAAATTTGGAAGTGTCACTTTACCCTATCTAGATAAGAGACCCCCCCCCCCAAAAAAAAACCCAAAATAGCTGCAATTTTGGTCGCCTCAGCAGCCTTGAAAACCCCACTTTCACAAATCGTGTCAGAAGCTTAATAACTACAAATTTTTACTGCAAAATTTCAGGGCTGCTACCGACGTTTTTGGTGCTCTGGTCTTGATAAAATTTAAAAAAATGGACTTAATAGTCCAAGAGCATTAGGTCCATGAAAGGCGAAATCGGAACTATATGCTAATAAACTGATTTTTTTATCAGAATAGCTCAGACCGGCAGAGTCACTGCCATTCGTGGGGGATGGCTTGTTCGCTGACAGTCTGAAGTATAGTTCTGTGCAGTTCTAGGAAGTTCACCTTCCCAGACCTTGCCTTCTCATCCTTTGAAAAAGGGTTAGTTTATTGCTAATCGCCTGAGGCGCTCCTACTGGGGAATGTCGATTGGCTGCCCAGGCAATTTTTGTTCAGACAGAGTGCTCTTTCTCTAGAGCACTGGTTTTTCAAATCCCATTTTCTGATCCTGTGTCACATCATCTTGCTCAATTGTGTTGGGTGCAATAACATGCCTAAATTTCCACCTTGCGCTTTTTCCAAAATCCATTAAAATGCTGATTTATATTAATAAAATTTCACGTATGTTGTCTTTCTCGTATCTATGTAATTTCGATTGCACATAGAATTATTATCGATTTTATTCGCTATTAATCGAATATTTATTGACATCAAATATGCACACATTTAAAAATTCTATTTAAAAGATTTATTTTTAATAACGAAATTTCATCCACCAGAATGCATTTCGTCTTCTTCCTAAACAAGTCTACTAGTTAATAATAAAATAAATTCACTGATCAGAAAAGTCTGATAGCTGGAAAGGTAGTATTTAAAACATGATGTCCAAGAAGCTTAAAAACGCTCATAATTTGTTCATTAACTAACCTAAGCAATGTTTTAGAATAGTAATCTATAATATTATCTATGTTTAATAGCATAATGAATGTCTGACTTTGTCTGATCACTAGAACAATGTTTTCAAGATGGCGTCTATTGAATATTTTCAACTTTTGTATGAGGTAGTGTAAATGCATTCGCAAAATGCTAACAGGGGTTTTATCAATTAGATCTAATACTATAAAAAGATTTACAAACCTCATGGAATAACTAGTTTAGAAGTCATGGGTACCTTCCTTGATTTGATGGCCATTTTCGATGTCATACTGAAAAAGGTACAAGGTAGAAACTTGGAGACTTTTCATGTTATTTCACACAATATACTGGAGCTATTCTAAAAAAACTGCATGTTAGCATTTACCCTAGGGTTAAATGCTTCTGCACGACAAAGAAAATTACCCTTTCACTGTCGGAATGAAGAAAGATAGAAATATAAAAGCAATAATACTTTTTGGTAAGAAGAGGTCTGAAAGTGCTAATTTCAATGCATCCGATTCTGCCAGAGTAACTGAGTAGAGCGTGCATATACAGACAATACTTTGGCTACACTCATTTCATTAATACTTAAAACTAACTGAATTCTTGTAACAGATAAACTCTCGATATCACATGGAGACAGAATGTGCATATGCTTATTAGTATTTGTAATTAATAAAGGATATCTAGAAAAAGTACCAGAAAAACAAAAGAAGAAGCATATTGCATTTTCTATTAAAGGTCTTTATTTCGTTTGCATCTTGTGTTTGCATTATTTGAAATAGTTTTATTTATACTGTTGTTCCCACCCACTCATGTACATAATTATACCCTTTTTATTGGCTGAATTAAGGTGTTTAATCATTTTGTATCTGACAGATTTCCTCTGCCTTTTCAGAATCACTCTATTGTCTATGACTATTTTTGTTTTCAAATTCTATGGCATTCCATTCATAGAACTTAATTATCATTAATTATTCAATTCCTATTTTTAAGCTGTATGAAAAAATTAATCTTATATCTCCAATGTGGCTCATCTGTATTTTTATTTCAAACTCATTTTTATTCTTCCTCTTCCTCCCCCTCTCCCCTTCTCGTCCTTATTCTTTGACACAGAAAATAATTGTTTCTAATATACAGTACTAGTTGAAGTATTCGTTTCTGTTGTGTTTCTCAAATTATCCTTTTTTGCACGTCAACTCGACTCGAAAAAATATCTTTACTTTAGACTTTATAAGACGCACCCATGATCCGCTGGGGCAGTATTTGTTATATCTATATATATTATTAAATATATGGAAATTCCAAAACGTTTTCACAAATATTTGGAAATTCCAAGTCACAGCTGCTGCTTCTTTCAAACGAACATGCACATCCCCAAATTGTTAATATTATATAGATCAGCAGCAGCCAACAGTTACGGCTGCTACTGCTGCTTTCACAAATACTTTTAGTATTATATTAGACCTTCAGTGGTCTAGACGGTTCGTCTAGGACAGGGGCGAGCAACCTCCGGCCCGCAGGCCACATCCGGCCCTCGAAGGCTTAGCGTCCGGCGCGCCACCCTGCTAGGCTTTATTATTGCAATCCGGCCCACGGACCTCCCAGTAAAACTCATATCATTTTGTGACATAGACGTAAAAGTAGGTTTCAATTAAGATTTACAGTGGGATAAAAATGTATAAATATCAGCGAGCGATGATGCATGTATATTTCATTTTTCTTTAACTATTAATTTCAAATCCTTGAAAAAAGAAAGAGAGAGGCCAAGATGAAACGAGAGATGAGAGAAGGGCATGAAACATAGAACTTATGTGAGGTGTGTCAAAACGAATGCTGGATCAACTTGCTACTTCCCCCGTCCCTTTTTTTATGATTCCAAAATGGCTCTTCATCGGTGCCTTTTATAACATCACATACAGAAGTCTCTTGAGAAAAAATATCAGATTTGTAGAGTGTTCAATGCAATTTTTGTACAATTTATTCATGTAAACAAAATATAGTAATTCTGAGATTTCGTTTTTCACTCCGGCTCGCGATCCCCTTCCAAAAGTCTCATCTGGCCCTCACTCTGAAAAGGTTGCCCGCCTCTGATCTAGGAGAACAGCATAAAAAATCTTTCTTTCCAGGACGGGTATAATTAATTCCCCAAACGGAGCAGTTTTGCACCAATTTTATGTCCTCTTACATAAAATCAACATATAATGCTACTAAACCTTATGTCTTGAATCCTTATTCCAATTTTGATAAAAACCAATTACAAGATTTTGATCCTAGAAAATGTCTAAAATTTAAGGCTTAAACTTAAGCGATCTTAAGAAGGAATAAAAATTCAGGGAACTTTGCTTAATTGATGGCTAATGACTACGGATCAAATTTAATGTAAATCTGAAATATTTTAATTTTCAAATGGGAGGTTGTGCATATATTATGCCCCCTAAATACCCTTTAAAAATACTCCAAGGAAACTGAAATTTGGAGAATATTTATTAATTGATGTCTAATACCTATGAAAATGTCAGAAAAGTCAGAATTATTTAAATTTTTAAAAAGGGCTTCCACACCCTTTTTACCCTCTTTGCATTAAACTAAATTAAACGAAATATAGCCAACATTAAGACACCTTACGCCTAGCATCTGTGTTCCAAAATTCATAATGATCGGTTAATTAGTTTAGGAGGTATTCCTGTAGATACAAATATATAAACTTATACACATACCTAACTTTATATAGATAGAGATTAAAGATTTTGCTAAATCTAAAATTTAAGACATAAATACAATCGTATACAAATTCATTGTTATTTTAACTGCAATCGAAGGATGACGTTTATGAGATGGGCCAAAGGGAAATAACTCTTTATCTCTCAGAATAGGGCGATAAAAGAATATCAAGAATACCGAGATAGAATTATTCTTTTTGGTAAGAATAGATCTGTAAGTGTCTATTGAATACATGAGACTTTGAACTGACTGAATTTAACCTCCTTGCAACAGATAAACTCTAGATATGACATATATAGGCAGAGGGTACTTCTGATGAATGGGTGCAACTCTCATTTTGATAATACAATTTTCTGCGGCGAGAGTTGACCCCACGGCAGCTGGTGACCCCAGGCAAAATGAACTTTGGTTCTTTTATAAGTTTAAGGAAGATACAGAACACATGATATGGAACCTCATAGCATGCGGTGCCTTGGACGCTTGCCTAAATTTCCAGCGCTTTTGGCCAATTTCTGCCGTACCAAACTCCAAACAAATGACTACTGTCATGTCCCTTGGGGTTGGCAATTTTACTCTCCAACGTTTGGCTTCGTTTGTGTGGCTGTTAAAATGACCCCTGAATAGAGACGGTGATAACTACCTTCGAACCCTCCCATCCTGACCGTAAAAGGCCCAATTCTGCTGTGGGCCACGAAAGTAATGGTTTCAGTAATACTCTGGAGGTTTCTGGAGTTTTAATTTTTCACCTCTTATTTGTAACATACAGTTCCCTGCTACAAGATGTGTTTGCATCGATTTTATCCTTATTTTCTTAAGTATTTCCGGTTTCTCAACATTGTATATTTTCTGCTTGCATTGATCTGATACAAACTCATACTTTTGGGGGCTCAAATACATATAAACACACACACATATTGAGTGGAGGAATAATTCATGAGTGTTTTTGAATCTTGCCAATTGAGTGAAGATTATTCAATACAATTTTTTTATCACAATTCATTTTTTCCACTAATTTTCTGGTCATTTGTCGTAAATTTTTATTAATTGAACTCTGTTGTTCAATCATCTTGTAATCAGTCCTTGAGATCAAAATTCTCATTTTGTAAGTGTAAACACCAATGCTGAGCAATATTTGGAGAAATTGCTTCTTCTCCATACACAGCACAAATCTCATGAACAGCTTCAGGACTTTGATACCTAGATTAAATGCAAATAATAATTGGGGTCGTAAAGCTCGGTTTTGTACACTTTACATTATATTTCAATGATCTGAAAGTACAGAAAAATAAATTAAATTAAAAAATCCAAACACTTTATTGTTTAACACGATAAGGTGTTTTTCTGGTGCGATATTAATTGATTAATTGAGTTAAATTAATTATCTAATAATTAAAAGAAAGAGGGAGCAACACACTTTTAGGCACAAAGTATCGCCAATTTTTATTTTCGCTCAAAATGAACATTTTTTAAGATTAAAAGGTCATATTTCTCGTGTTTGAATGACAGCTGGAGAAAGCATCTGTTTTTGTTAAACTGAATTATCGCTGCAACAAAAATCATTTTCACATACAATTTAACAGGTCAGATTGATTATTCAGAATAATTTTTGGGGATTAACACAGATGACTAAATTGTGTTTTCAATTAAAAAAAGTCACAACAAACAAAAGTGAGGAAAATTACAATGTTTTTATATTTGTCTGCATTATGGTCTACAGAGAGAGCTCATTTCTATTCATGTAGAGTAATGCTTCACACTGAGTGGCAACCGTTGCCTCCCTTCGTAGAGTGCTCAATCCACGAGTGGAGAGCAAATAAGAGAGAGAGAGAACATCCAATAAATTAATTGAGTAAATAAATAAACCAGAAACTTCTGACTATAATAGAGAATGAATATATAAGTATGTAAGTAAATAAACCGTGGAATTATTCGCATGAAAAACAAACGAATAATTTGATTTGTTCAGGGTTAATATTGTTGGTGGCTATTCAACGACAACAAAACTTTCATCTTTCTTTTTTTTTTCAAACATTCAATCAAGGCATGATTGCAAATACAAATTACACTGATTCAATTCAACTCTGTATTATATATATATATATATATATATATATATATATATATATATATATATATATATATGGTCTTTGATATATAAATGTATGAGATTATACACTAAGTAGAACCAAATATTAGTTTAACTGTCTCAGATAATTTTATTTATGTCTACTGAAACATGATTGATAAATATATCAGTAGACGGATGTTTATACATTGTATATGCATTAATATACAGTTATAAGTAAAAAAAATTATATATTTGTGTATCTGGTGATGAATACTAACATATAAATCGACATTCCTAGAAAATGGTCAATGTACTGTGACTATATAAACATTTGATGTAGTTTGGCAGTATTTCGTTTAATATGTAGACACTTTGTTTCAATTTAATTTCTTGATCATCCTCTTCAAAATTCTAACCAAACAGAACACAATATTTTCCAAAGATCATGTTTTTGAACTATCATGTTTTTCCTATCATAATAATTAGCTTTATCTACCCGGCGTTGCCTGGGATTATTCATAATTTTTTTAAAACTATACTGTGTTTTTTTTTACCAAATTATTATTTAAAAAATAGGCTTTTAAAAGTTAAATTTAATTATTACGGTATCGTTTGGTCATTACATTATTAGTTGAACCAAATTGTTATAACGTGATTGGTAATTATCGTTAAGATAATGTTTTAATCAATCTCTATTTATAAAATTATGGGATGTAAATAGCTTCATTTAATACATGAGGATTTGCTAAGACTTTTAAAGCCAGAAATGACTTTCTATTCGACAGTTTAAATGCTTTCAAATTCCTTTAAAATTTCGAAGAGTCACGACCTCATTCATTCTTTTTTGCATCTGATTATCAGAAGATTGAAATGACTGACTTATGTACGAAGAAGCCGAAATGCATTGTAGTGGATTTAATTTCATAATTAAATTATTTTTTAAATAGGAAAAAACGTTTCATGATGACATTTATATATGCCTGAAATGTTCATAAAGGAGGGATGACTCGCAGGGAAATATATCATTGTTCAATATTGAAATATTAAAAAAAGAGAGATTTATCCACTGCTCTCCTAACGCTCTTAAATGATACTCTTGCCTTCATAAATTAATTGCCACCAACTAAAAATCTGAACCTTATATACATGTATTTTAGCTACAGATCATCTATGATTGGTCAATGGTCAGGCATGAACTCCTCCTGTGCAAATTTGTTAATAGCGCCATCTATACTGATATGTTACCTTTTCCAAATAAGCCGATTCTAAGAAAAGATAACTCCTATAGCATCAAAGAAGTACTTCTCTAGTTCAGGGAAGTTGACTAAAACAAATCACATAGCACTGCTTCTACTGCATCAGATGCACCCCACTAGCGGGATCTTTTTTTAGTGGTCCGGTTCTTTTCCAAATTGCTCCATCATGTTGAATACAGAGAGAGAGAGGGGGGGAGAGAGAGAGAGAGAGAGAGTCCAATTGAGGCTTGCTTTGATTTCATTCAAAAATTCATCTACTGTTAAAAAGTGTTTCTTGCATAATTAAAAATAATTCTCTTTACTTCTATATTATTTTTATGGACATTCTAGAAGTAAAGCGACTTATTATTTTTCTATTTAATTTGCATGCGTGTTTACAGTGTGTACGAGCACACTATGTAAATTAGTTGAAAAAAAAAGAGTCACTCTTTCTCTAAATATTCAAAGAGACATTAAGAAATACTAAATAATAGTTGAATCAAGATAGAGTGAAGGAGCAAGAAATACATAGATAGCTAAAAGAGAGATAGGCGACTTGTTCAGTTAATTATCAATTATGGCTAATTGGAACACTTCAAACATACATTTTTTAAAACATAACTCAATCCCAGAACTAAAGTATATTTTAGCATGTATTTTGTGTTATTAAAGTATATAGAACAAATGCTTTTGAAAAAAAAAAAGTTGATTAACTCACATTTAGTATAATAATCGATAAATATTGGCAGCAAAATATTTTTAGAAATAAAGATTAGTTTCAGATAACAAAAGGTATGATTGACAGGCTTTGACCCCAAAGAGTCAGTTACGGTTGCATCTGTAAAGTAGAGTCTGATTGTCCGAGTTAGTCATGTGAAGAGTAGATTCGAAATTATATAGTTAAAATGTCATTTGCATTGTAAGCGGTAGCAAGGGTAGACAGGAAGGTGATGGTGGATGATGGCACTTAGACCCAACCGTCTCCTCTGAAGAAAACCAGAGGCAAGTCTTAATAAAGTGGATCCCATTTAGCTAAGGAATAATAAAGCAAATTTAATATTGAATTATCTTTCTCTTCTTCCTGTATGAGATGTTCCAGCTTCCTGACTGAGACAAGTATTCAGACTCCTTCGTTAACCCAAGATTACGAGAGAGGGAAGCGTGCAACATCCATAGACCCCCATCAACATTTATTCTGGGTTTCTTTTTTTTTCAACTTTCTTATCTTTTTGTTTTTGCTGGGGATCAGGCATCCTATCTGATACCAGACATTCGCCTGCTATTTAAGAGACTCCAACCTTTTTACGATTCTAACCGTCCATTTAAGCACAACTGTTGGAATCTCTCTTGCACTTGGTTCACTGGGTATATGCACCAAGTAGTTTTTGAAATTCTTTTTCTTTTTAGCCCGGTAGTTTATATGATTACTCGAATTATGGAAATCTTCCTAAGATTCCAGGTTTTATTTTTCATGTCGTACATAAGACTTTGGCATTTAGTTATTTTCTCCCCCTCAGCTCTGTTTAAGGGGCACTGACTTCAACTAGGGTTGCTACTCTCTCTCTCTCTCTTTTGTCTCATATCACTATATCAGATTAAACAGTTCCATTGTCTAAGTATGTAGCTGTAGGAATTGCATAGTCATAGTGGATGATGTATGACTTATTTCCAACAGTTCTTTCCGGTATATGTTCCCTGGACGTGCTGCTACACTGAATATTTTATTTTTTTACAGATGGTCTAGTAGAAATATTTGCACACTCCATTGTGTCGCATTGTATAGTAGCCGTCCCCCAGCAGAACCTTACAACTGGAGGGCAAGTGGCTCACACTCTCTATTTCTGTGTGGCAGACTCTGCACTTGTTGTCGTTGCTGAGACCACCCAGTCTGTAAACTCTTCTGACTGAACAGATGAAACTAGCTAGTGTTTGATAACTATCATACTTTTAAGCCATTAGACCTAAGAATGGGAAATTTAAATAAAAACATCCTCTACCTATACAAATTGTCCACAAGTTATATATTTATCTTTTTGTTTCATAAAGTAGTCCTGAAAGAACATGAGCCTCCTGCGCCAGTTTAAAAGAGATGTAAACCGTTGGTAGATGATCCAAAAGTTTTTAGATACTCAAAATTGATACATGCACACGTGGCACAACGGATAAAGACGTACTATATCCATACTACAGGCGAGATAATAACTATAATCTTCATAATTAATTAACACTTTTAGCCGGTCATGGCTGACGGAATGAGAAAAATCTACCCCCGTGGATTAAATAAAGGGTTCAGTTCTGAAAGTCTGTGTTAGATGTATAGATTTCAAAATTCGAAAAGATGCACCTTGTCATAAACTTTAAGTAATCCAACTTGGTGCATTCAACTGATTTTTCCACATATTTTAACTGACAATCTCTCCATCTCATTAACTCTTATCTTCGAGTTGTTCTTGGTCTTGATAAGTTGTGACCCCACAGTAAAGAAAAGGAAGGTCGAAGGTTACATCGGGCGAAATGTTATTGTGAAAATAACAACCAAGATGAGATTAATAGTCTGGATAATCAAATTAATACAAACTTGTTGTCATTTTTAAGACTCTCTAATGTTGGTTTAACTCCACAAAAGTAAAGATTTTCTATGTTCATAACTTCAGGTATGTCATCTTTAATTTCACTATAGTTGTATATCTTCGCTTGCTTTGAATTATTTCGGTTACATTTATTAAAGTATCTGAACAGTAGTAGACTATGTCTAAAAATATTGGTTCCCAATGTTATCATTTATTTTTATAAAGAATAAATCAAATCTTTCGTTTCTTTTCATGCGCTGCTTTTTTGTGTCCTATTCTCTTTTTTAAAAATTCTTTTTTATTACTAAAACAATTGTCTATGGTTGTTTCTTTATTGCATTTTTATTTGATACTAGCAAGGGGTCACAGCATTTTCCTCTAATTAATGAGAACCCTGTCTCTCTGTTATTTCAACTGTTCTACATCTACACTGTCATCCATTCTTTCAATGTGACCAAACTAACGAACTATCCGGTTTTGCACACATCTTCAAAACATGTGAAAAATAAAGAAACTCCCAAGATATCATGTTAGATAATGATGACACAATCCGGTCATCCCTCTTTCGCCTATAACTCACACAGCACATACAACTATTACTTTTCAGATACACCTCATATAAAAGGATACAATTTTGTAGTCGACACAATACTTGCATGAGTGTAACTGCACTGATCCTTTTTGAGTTATTTTGATTTAAATACTTATGAAATATCACTAATTGCTAATTGTTATAAAATGGTGGACTCTGCAGTTTTGCTGTGAAAAAACAGATAAAAAATGTGTTTATTTCTGGTTACTTCGAACAGGCAACGACATAAACAGATATAAAGATTATGATAAATAAGATAGATGGAGAGAGAAAAAATCTTCTTTAAACTCTCAATTTGGCAAAGATCTCATAAACGCTCAAATTCTTCCCCAGGCTGGTAAAATTGTCTACCTTTTTTTTTCTACTCGTACAGAAAACATTATTCTTGCCAAGGAAAGGTAATCAAGACAGACAAAATAAAACAATAATGGATTGGTGGTCTCCCTTTATCAGTTAGATATCATCTTTTTTCTCATGTTTATTCATAAGTAATCTTGTAGTTTTATGACCTGTAAAAAGAAAACCACTCATAAAAGTGTTTCAAATAAATAAACAAAGCCATAACCCTACTGAAGATGTGTCCTGTTAGAAAGTTGAATGGAACATTCTATTAAAAAAAATATAATTAAAATATAAAATTAAGCCAGTTATGTAGTAATAGTATCGTTTACCTACAAAGAACAGCTTCAAAGACTAAATTTGTCCTCAGTTGAGCAGCAAAGGATGCAAGGAGACCTAATTCTTGCATACAGCATCATCAACGAGATTGTAAATCTACCTTTAGAGGAGTTTCCCACCCCAACACACTCTCCGTAGTCCCTTGCAGAAGATGTAGTATTGTCGTTTTCGTCTCAACAGAAAATAGGCAGCATTCTCTTTCCATATTTCTGCACCCTGGAACAGCCTGCCAGACGAGGTTGTGGTGATACCTACCATATCCAAGTTAAAGTCGCCTTGGAAAAACATTCAGACACTATATAGATGCAATATCTTCTTTCTTTTTACATGGCCAGCTGCACTTTGCTATTTTTTGCCAATCAAATTGATTGAGTGATTGGTTGATTGATCTTAATAGAGAAAAGTAATTTCATTTATTAAAGCGAGGAAACGGATAGTTAGTGTGTCTTCCTTAATGTTTTGATGAAAACTCTATGTGTAAGAAAGATGTTTCAAAGTGTCCAACATCAATAAAATACGTTATTTTAATCACGTAACTGCGTTTATTTATTTTTTATCTTATGATAAAAAAGTTTCTTTTTTTCTAATATAAAATTGATGAAAACAAAATCCTCCTTCCAAAAACTAAAACAAAATAACTCTATTACTAAATTCAGTCGTATTCATTATTGATTTAACAAAAGAAACAGCAGCGTAACCGATCTCTACTTTCAAAGTCACGGGTAAAGACAAGTTAAGGGCAGGGTAAAATGGGACCGACTGATAGACAGAGTCAGTTATAATGATGTGATACCTGCATCTAAAAAATAAATAAATACATGAATCAATGAAGACGGTTCCAGATGAATCTGGAAAAGGTAAACTTCCCGCTTATTACACATCTTTCAAGGACAATATTGTATCTTCTATATGATATATTATTGTATGTATGTGTGTCTATATATGTGTTATTTAAAAAAAACAAACTTATTTATCTCTCTTGATAAGAAGTAGTAGAGTGACGTTCCTTTTACCCAAAAAGGAATGACTGTGCAGTTTTTAAAAATTATAAATCGCCTGAATACCTCGTCTCCTTCCTGGGTTACAAAATATGCACTGTGATATAATATAATTTCATATTTTACCAAGGTATTTGACAATTGACTTATTCTTGTGATTTGTATTGCATTATATGACTTAAAATAAACATTGTCTTGAAACATCTGTAAACAACTTTAATACTTTTTTATATGCTCTTTATTTGGAATATGATTTGAAAATAATTTAAATCGTCAAAATATATATACATATATTTATTTAGTATAATTTGTTATTTATACAAACATTTTGGCTACATATTTGCAGGCATGTTTCAGATCCAGCTGCAAATCAGCCAAGTCTTTTCAGATCAGGTTGTTAGTGTGAAGGCAAATAGAAGAATGAAAAAGAATTCATAAAATGTAGCAACCTGCATGATCACATGACAAGCCATCACTAATCAATTGAGGATCAAATGAAACCTGTGAATTATGACCCTTATTTTTAGCATATGATTTAGTTGTCTGTCAATTTCGACAGCACGGTCTGAGATACAGATAACTTTCTGAATATGTTCTTCCTCTTTGCCATCATGCGAACAATTTGACCCGAAGAAGCTCGGTTTATTTCCTGCTGAAGCTTAAACATGTCTGCAAATATGTAACCAAAATGTTTATATAAATACAAAATTAAACTTTACTTGTTATTGAGCAGTATTATATAAACAGAGCAAAACTCAATTTAAGGATAAACTTAGACAGAATGTATAGTAAAATAAATGGAAAAGTAGACAAACCGCATATAAAATAGACAAGACAGAATCAAATCGAAGAAACATCAGTTGACTAATCTTTCGTTTCTTTTATAACAGAAACTTTATCAAAGTAATTCAGTTTTATAGGAAAAATGACAAGAGTGCTCAATTACTTGTACAAGAGCATATATATTTTTATTCAGTGGACATCATACATTGGTTGTACACACTATCAAAACATCGGCTGATGAATCAGTCACATTTGGTATCTTTGACTCTGCTGCAGGTGGAGTTTCTAGTGTTTCTGTGAAACCGAAGGTACCGATGGAAGATCTAACTAATGTATAGTGTTCATTGAATAATATATATATATATATATATATATATGTATGTATATATGTATGTATATATATATATATGTATATATGTATGTATATATATATATGTATGTATATATATATATAATCAGCAAACCTTATCTTACCCATAATATAATGTTCATGTAGCTTAAACATCTCCATTTTGACATAGCTGAACTGCATTATATTCGGACGTTTTTGATATATACAAACTATTCAACACAGAATATTGAACAGAATGCCTTATTTCCCTCCATCTAATGTTTTATCGATGGGCGTCTCTTCTCCGCAAACTGTAAAGGATGTCCTGTACTTACAAACAATTAAATGAACCGATAAAACGGAAAGTTCTACCAGGATAGAATAGTTCAGTAACTGAACCGCTGGATGATTTTATTCGACATAAAGATGGCATTCCTTAAGTTTCATAGACATTTTACAATTGATAAGGGGCACATTATCTACGGCCCCTCCTCCCAGCTTGGGGAATGAAAGCGCTCTGTCTTCATGCCACTAACCGGCATTTATATGCCAGAAAGATGCAGGTGGAAGGATAAATGTACGGCCAGGGTTCTGACAGATTACTAATAGCCTGTCTGTAACATTCCTTTGGTAAAGGGGTCGAGTCATTGAGAAGGGCAGGGCTTGGGTCAGAGCATGCGGTCAGGTAGAGTTATGCATTTGGCATTGAGCAGACTATTTCTCAGATTAATCTGTACAGCGGAGATGAGGTTGGATAAAGAGAGGAGCATTTTGGAGTTTGAGAATCTGTAGAAAGTTAGGAAGAAAAAAATAATGCTTATAAGGAAATGGTTTATTCAATGGTAAAGATTGTTAGGAGAGCCAATATAACATATTAGTTTTCTATCTCTCCTGAAAACTAACCCAATCTAATAATATATCCACAAGTGTTTATGAAAATCAGACTATTATAATTAGAAAGTGGACCATGGGTTTACTTTCGGCAGCCTCGTAAATCTCGCTTGTCGTCCTTTAATCCTCACATTCGATGAGCGATGTTATTTGGTCGGAATCTATCCATCAAACATTTATCGTTGGCTAGTTTTTGACCTTGAAGTAGTATTTTTCTTTTAGCTCATTACATCAAGTGGCTTCATGTCTTGTCTGGAGCGATTTTCATAAAAAAACATAAGACTCAATCTACAATCTATCTCCATTTCTCTTGAATACTAGCCTCAATATTAATTCAGCAGTGACTTTGGGGGTATAGTAAGTAAGTAAAGTGGTCGACCATAGTTGAGGGCGACCAGAAGAATGACCCTCTTTTTCCAGGATTACTCAAATAACCCTTGATCCTCACATTATAATGCTGAGTGTTTAATAAGGTGACATTAGGTACCATTTTTAAAAGTTTTTGGTATTACTCGAGTGAAGATTGAACCCTGGTCTCCCGGCTCATTAGTGAACACTCTTACCGTTATGCCAAATAAACCGGTTTTAATGTGTGATGCTAAGGCAGACATCGATAAATTAATTAGATAGAAAAAGAGGACGGAAATAGTGCTAAGGAGTAGTAATATTATCTTCTAGCAACAATGAAGACCAACACTTCTGTGTTTGTATAAAAGTATGTTTATTTGTTAAAACAGAAATACTTATATACAGAATAATATTTGAATCGGTTGTATACAATACCCCACGACAATATTGAAACACCCAATCCTCCACGTAACACATTCAAAAAACTATTCTTCCGTAACTAGTTTCATCATAATTATAAAATTGATGAACAGGTATTAAAAAATATTAATAAAATTTACTTCCTACTGACCTAATAAAAAAATAAAGCTTATCATTTGTTACAGTAAATTTAAAACCGCTAACTTTATTATTACTAATAATTCTTCCCCCTTGACCAGAGTTTTGGATAGGACAAGCATCGTATATGAGTTTAAATGCCCATCGGGGAACTGTGTCTCCGACAGTGAAAAAACCATTTATGTTGGCTTGACTACTACAACTTTGTTGAGGAGAGTAACAATGTATTTATCCCCTACCAGCACATAGTTCAGCACCTTACTAGTCTGCATTCCTGCCCTCGCTCCGAATTTCGAAAGCTCTTGGTAGAAAACATAACAATATTAGAACATACCAATAAAAAAAACACTATATTAGAACATACCAATAATAAAAATCTGTATACATTAGAAACGTTATACATCAAAACCAAAAAAAAAACAGCCATTAATAGAATTAATTTTAACACTAGTGATAACATTCGAAAATGTTTATAGTTCTAACTTTAGTTTCATATTAATAATATAATCCAGCCAAAACTACCTATTAATATTAACATTAACACCATGGTCTTTACCTAATTCCCCTGAAGATGGAACCGGATGGGCCTGAAAGTACTTGGGACACCTACAGTTATGGCAGATTCATCAGTCAATTCCTCACCGAAACTATGACCCATATTCGTCAAATGGAAACGATCCACACAAGGATATCCAGACATAAGTTGTCCGTCATATTCAACAACATTTGTATTACAGAGAAAATGCTGCCTAAATAAATATATATATATATATATATATATATATATATATATATATATATATATAAAATATATTAATTATTTCAAATTTACTCAGAACATAGTAGCTCAATATCGCTCTTATGATAAAACAGAGCTTAATATACATATGCGTTTAAAATAGCTTTTAAAATAATTACTAAAGGCCTCTTTGGAAATATAATGTGACAATTAATTTATTCGTCTGTAAATGTAGGTGTATATATATATTCATATGAGGATGAAATACACTATATATCATAAAATGAAATGCCGCGGAGAAAAATGTATGAAAAATAAAAATGAAAAACCGTTTAAACGCAGGAACACGTTTTGATCATTTTATCCTGTGTTTAAATTGTTTTTCTTTTTGTTTTTTTTCGTACATATATATCTCTCTTCCTCTCTCTCTCTCTCATTTTATATATATACATATATTTATTTATATGAAGATAGAAGACACTATAAATATATATGCATATATATTTCTTTAATGTTTTTTTTTCTGTAGAGAGGTTATTATGATTCATAAACTGTTTTTCGATTGGAGCTAGAAATGAAAAAGCAATATTTCAAAATCTTTTATTATTTAAATGTGGGGTTCGAATTAATATAATTTCGAAGCGATTGTAAATTGATGTGCTATCAAATTTACTTTTGGAATTAGCTTAACAGTTCTTTTTAAACGCATATATATATATATATATATATATATATATATATATATATATATATATATATACATACAATAATATTTTTATAAATAAATATTAATTATTTAAATACCTACAGACATCGATGTTTCATGCTAACGCAATCTTCAGTGTAGGAACTAATTCTCAACGGTCGGTAGGTGCGAACCCTGATCACAAATCGCCACTGATTCGTAGTCAGGGATCTTATCCATCGGCCATAGCCAATTAGTTAGTAAATATAGAGGAACTTTAAATGTAAATAGCGAAAATCGGCGGCTATGTACCAGGCAGTATAGAGTGATCTATGAAACGGCGTTCGGATCGTGCATATAGCTATTTGTACTGCTTGTTATTAAAGCTACTCGAGAGTGCCCAGCCTTTATATGTATATCACACAGAAGAAATGTTGCTAGCCTCTGTCTACTGTATCATTATGTTCATGATAGGTGTTTGAATGAGCTCTAATCCATGGATTCAGCATTCATTCACAGCAAAGAACTTTCCCTTATCGCTCTCTTTACCAAAAACCAAACTGAACTTCCATAAAAAAAGTTTCTTCCCTAGAACATCACGAGTCTGCTTCCAAACTGACTACAGTATGGTCGTCTTCAAGTCTAATGTAAACAAATACTTAAGTAATCCCTGCACATTCTACCCATTATCTCTAATCCTCTCATATCAGCGATCATCGTCCAACTGATGATCTCTTTAACTCTTATCCTTGAGTGCCCTTCGAGCCTTGATAAGCGGTGACCCATCAGTATGACTAAACGTAGCGAGTGTTTTCATGCTGAGATTTAAGACCTTACCACATGTTCAGCAGTCGGGCATTTCCCCCCTTCGCTATTACACCCAGCCCGACACTAAGTGAAATTATAATGTTTATATATTTTTACATTCATATTACCGGCCATTGAAAGTGTTCTATGCTTTTATGCTTTGCTCTAAGTGGCAACAATTTATTCTCTTGCTAGATGGCTCAATCTATGGGTGGGAAGATATTTTTATGTACAATATCAGTGATAGAGCATATACAGAACAAAGCTTGAAGAGCAATATACATAGTATCAACAATACAAGGTGACTGCCAGATTCTTACTTAACGTTTGTCTGTCATATTCTTCAAATCTATGTCTATTATTACTAGCGGGACCTGTGGAAATTTCACATTTTTATCCTTCATCTATTGTATATATTGCTGTTTTGTATAAATGAAAGATTATAACAGTATATCTTAATGTAGTTTCAGAATATATCTGGCTATGGCTTCCTATCTCCAAAACGCTTGTAGGGGGTTGTGATATATTTCCATTTCATGGACGTCCAGCGTGAACGCAGATCACACGATATTGTTGGACTGTCTTTGGACAAAACAGATACTACACTTTTATCCTAGCTCGAAGGCCAAGAAAGTGTATTTAAATTCGTGCTTCACGCTGGACACATTAGCATCATCAGATAGAAATTTTAAATGTTAATTTTAATACATTGGATCTTCAGCAATCGAGTGATCCCATCTTTTAAAAAGCGGTGGAGGGTGATAACGTACGTACGAACAGGAAATTACCGTAGCATATTATTATATCGAGAGTAAAGCTGAGTTAATCAACCTTTGTTTTCATTTTGATTTTCTTTTACATATTTTAATCACACAAAATACATGTCACAATATTCCTGAGATCCACAAGTAGGTTATGTTTGAACAAAAATATCTTTTAATTAATCTAATGAGCCTCAATATGCAATAAATCAACCATGTGACTCGTCTCTCTCTCTCTATAATCTTATTTTACCCCTTACTCTGTTTTCATACATGCTCTATTTTACACTCACTTGTGTCTCTCTTTAGCTCTCTGAATTTACTAAAGAAAAATTAATCCCATTGCTTTGCTCCCCACCCTCAGTGAATAGATAATAGTATTACTACTATTTTGCTTGAAGAAATTATTTTCAAACACTCCGTTAAAAAAGAAAAACATTTTAAAATGACTCTTTCAAATTTATTGACAAGTCAGTTTTGCTTATCTCGTTAAATAATTAGTAATTGAATCAATATATAAGTTAAAAAATGTTTGAGTTTTTTTTTATGTAAAAAATAACTTAATTTATTCACGTTTACGTAACCAATTTTGCTGAATCTTTTTATATTTTTTCTCCTTCTTTCACTTTCTCTTTATATATATATATATATATAAAGAGGTGTACTAAAAGCGAACTTTTAGGAAAGGTAAAACCCTATTGTGAAGAGTATACAGCTCAATATCCAGGATAGAGCAGGTAGAAATGAAGAAGAATGGAAAGGAATTAGAGAAAGCAAAAGCCAAATCAAAATTAAGGAAATTTTAACTTGAATAAATTGCCTTTTTGCGGAATATACCTTGCTTTGAACTTTTGAATTGAATTTTGATTTGGCTTTTGCTTTCTTTGATTCCTTTCCATTCTTCTTCATTTATATATATATATATATATATATATATATAATGTACATCGTCATCCACAGACAAACTGCTTCGCTGTATTACAGCTCTAGGGTGTGGCTAGATAAGCAAGTACTTCAAGCTGATATCGAAACCGACTGTTTTGACAACAGGTGGACGTATTACCGTTATTATATTATCACAAATTTACTACAGTGAAATCTAAATTATTATATTAAAAATTATTTCAGTAGCCGAAAGTGCTCTATTCTTTTATGAAGAGCTCTGCATTACTGTTTAAGACCATCTGCGATTTTCTTTACTAGAGTCCTCAACCCACGAAGGTGGATGCGCATATGTTTGTCATTCACGACAGACTGGAATTTGTCAGTTCCAATTCTCTTTTTCTAAACTAAGTCCATTGTTTAATTACCCTTGATGTCTAGACACATTTCAAACATTCTTTACTTGAATGCATTAAGAGATTTTAAGCCTGCTGCCAATCATCATAAGATGGCGGATGGTATATGCATTGTATTTGAAGGAATGTAAAAAGAGTTTTAGTTTCAACCACGTAAGGACAATACAAGATGGTATTCTTGTGCAAATAATAAAATAACTTAGAATCAAGTGATTGTTCCCTTTAAGTAATCCAGTTCAAATTCTCTTTAATCTCTCAATCTTCAAAATTCTCTTTCTTTGAATTTCTATTGATCGGTAGAAGATTTTGAAATCTGTGTTACGCATTCCAAGAGTGATGGAATACAGAAGAGTGATTCTTCAAAGAGGAATTTCGAAATAATTTTGCTAAAAGTTTTTAATTGAATTGAAACACTTCAACTCACTGACTTCTGAAAGATCTAACTTTGTCTCCAAGTTTTCTCTATCTATAACAATTTGTAAAAACAGGATTGTCTTTGGTGTCATACAGTTGTAACACCATTATCAGAAATCCTGTCATTGTTACTACTTTAAACATTCTTATTTTTATATTAATTTCAAGGGATTATTTTTATATGTTTGTTTTTTTTGTTTTTGTTTGCTTTCTAGGTAAGAAATAAAACATCTACAAGATAAATGTATTTACATTTCACTCTTGTGTTTCAGAATCTTTTGTAGATAATGATTGATAATTTGCATTATTTGTATTACTATTTTCATCCATCTAGGCGATAATAACTAAACATAACTGAGGCTATTCTCTTTCTCTACAAATCTACTATCATGAAATTGTCAACAAAACCAATCTACACAGTGACCAGCAATATAGATTTTAGATTTAATCTTGCATGATCAACAGCTTAGATTCTGACTATGCTATCGCACCAGATCAGTGAGGTTATCAATAAAAGCTTCATTTTTAGGGTGATAGCACTTTATATTTCAAAAGCCTTCGATATGGTTTGACGCAAAGGGTTGTTTCACAAGCTTGATAGTTATGGAATATTTGGAAATGGCCTCTTAACCATCAAATCCTTTCTCTCTCATAAGTTTTGAAAAGTAGTTGTTAATGGGTTGAATACACATAGTATCAACGATCCATTCTAGGTCCACCCCTCTTCCTGATATTCATCAATGATCTTCCAAATCATATTCTCAGATCATTCATTGAAATCTACACAGATAACACAATCATCTATGGCAGCACTTCGAAGAGCATTGATGACAAATATCTCTCTGATGTTCTCTCTTTTGACCTGAAGTATGTAATGCAATGAGGAAAAAGTAGCTTATTACTCTTAATATCTCTAAAACCAAGCTTCTCTCTTATCACCACCAATGCTCGAATCCTCACTTTGCCCCAGTTATTCCAACTGGCTCTATCCTTGAGGAAGCTCTCTGCTTTGATAATATTTTAGGACTGACCTTCACTCAAAACCTGCTGCCGGAAGTTGCCCCTATCCTTTCAAAATTATTCAACCGTAGCTTTGAGTAGAAATACTTTCTATGTTTTTGAAAAACCTTATTGGTTTGCCCAGTATTTAAAATACTGGTGATTAGTTTTCTGCACCTCAGTATAGACCGATGAATCTCCTGTACATCATGAGTAAGTTGCTAGAATCTATGATAAATTAGGAAATTGTCAACCTCTTCAGCAAAGGCAATCTACTTAGTGACAAACAATAGGGATTTCATCCTGCAAGGTCAACAACTGTAATATCGCATAGGATCAATGAATCTTTTGATAGGGTGTTCGTTCGTAGAGCAATAGCCCATGACATATCGAAAACGTTGTTTACCAAACTTGATAGCTATGGAAAATCTGCCACCATCAAATACTTTCTCTGATTAGTTTATAAAAGTAGTTGCTGATAGACACAGTTCAGAAGCACATAGAATAAACGCCAGTGTGCCTCGATAATCTATTCTAGGGGCCAAACTCTTCTTGATCTTCATTAATGATCTGCCAAATCATATACTGAGATTGTTACACAGACGTCAAAGCTATCTATAGAAGTACCTCGAAGAGCCTTGGTGATTAAGATCGCAGTCATTCTCACTTCGGATCTGGAACAAGTGGTACAATATGGAAAATAAGTGGCTTGTTACTTTTAATACATCTAAAATTAAGCTTCTCTTCTTTCACTGCTAACGCTCAGATACTTATTTTGACCTAGTCAAAATGAATGGATGTCTTGGAAGAAAACCCTTGTTTTGATTAGCGTTTAGGACTGACTTTCACTCCAGATCTAAAATGGAACATGTATATCCAGTCTGTTGCTAAGGTCTCTGGAAAAAATGGTTGGATCATTCTACTGCTCCACAAAGTAATTCGCTCAAGACACAATCCTCTACCTGTACAAGAGTCATATACGTCCTAAAATGGAGTACTGTTGACACATTTGGAAAAGTGCTGCTCAGAGCACTCTTTGCTGCCTTGAGTACAAAATCGACTTCAAAATCTAGAGGGGGATGACCTCTTCTCTTTCCTACAACACGTTTCTCACAGAAGAGACGTTGCTCGTCTTTCTCTACTCTATCGTTATTTTCATGGTAGGTGTTCAATTGAATTCAATCTTTGGTTCCCCCATCCCTATAGAGCATTGTCAGCAAAAACCCGTCACTCTACAACCACTATAAAGAATTTTCTTCTTCTTCTGTGTACCTAAAACTAAACGGAGCTTCAATGAACAAAGTTCTGTTAACTGAACCCGCTACCTCAACTGTTCTACATCTCTTAACCATTCTTTCAACGTGGCTATACCAACGAATATCTGTTCTGCACACATCTCCATATACTGTTCAGATTTAATCTTTGTCTGAGGTTAGCAGATCTAAGCCTGTCTTTAAGATTCACATTACACATCCATCGTATCATTCTCATATTATTTCTCTCCATGCAACGAATGTCCACAACCTTCACTGACCAGGTCTCACTTCCATACATCAGCACACTGCGTACACATGCTTGATAGACTCTTCCTTTGATTTATAGTGGTAACGCTCTGATAGTTAGTAATGGCAGACCAGTACTACTGATAATGAAGACGATCTTATGCTTTACATTGTATAAACGAGCCAATCACTTTTCATTTTGTGTATATAATTTAACTTACTGCCCATAAACATTCGAAGAACGTTTCTTTGAAAAATACATAATTGTTAAGTTTTCAGCTGAGACTAGTTTTAAAAGATACATAAATTGCCAATTTAGGCACCACTCCTTTCTATTTTGTGACACCATGCATGTAATAATACGAACAAGCTCTAAGACATGATATAAAAAAGACAAGTTATTGATGGATTTCCTTTTAGCATTATAAAAGAAAATGATTTCTTTATTAATATAAACATAAACAACAAACAACTTTGTCTTTTCTTCTCTAGGCTGGAACAGTTGTCTACCATCGGCAAAAGGGGAAAAAATATCATTCAACATGGCAAGTGAGGACAGTTTACATGAGTCTTCAATTCTGGTGCCATTTTTAGCATTTTTCTCCCTCATTTCCTGCCGGCAAATTACTCCCATTCATTCACATTTTTTTCTCCTCTTTTTCTCTTCCATTCATCGATGCATACCGTCCTCAATAGCTGATCCACCGGCTCATATTTGTCGAACATACATTCACCGGATCAGCCATTTTATTACTTTCTCAAACCTCCCCACTCAACGGGAAACATAGTTCTTACCTGCATGATTATCCTTCCTTCATTGGACAGAAAACATTTTCACTGACGATCCTCTTTTTCGATGCAGCCTCAAATCTCTTCGAGAGGCTTTGATCGTCAATATTTCCTGCTTTAGTTTGCAATAACATTTTAATCACTATATTCGAATATTGAATGGACGATGCGCCCATTATTTTAACGTCCACATATCTCTGTAAGAGGCTCTGTCGGTTTGTCATGCTTAAGTTAGAAATATCATATTTGTTGTTCTTCACGCTTAAGTTTCAAATAGCATTTTCGTTGGTCTGTGATGCTTACATTTAAAATAGCATTTTCGTAGCTAAATGCATAGACTGAGTGGATGCATCAGTTTAAATGTCTCTAAACATCTTTATAAAATCATAAGTCTACAGCAACCATGTATGAAATAGAATTATTTTTAGTCTGTCATATGTGAAATACCATTTTAATTGGTCTATAACGTTTAAGTTTTAAATAAAGTTTTTGTTGGTCTGTCATGCTTAAGTTTTCAATAGCATTTTCGTTGGTATATCACATGTTACTTGTAAATATCATTTTCGTTGGTATATCACATGTTACTTGTAAATATCATTTTCGTTGGTATATCACATGTTACTTGTAAATATCATTTTCGTTGGTATATCACATTTTATTTTTAAATATCATTTTCGTAGGTATATCACATGTTACTTGTAAATATCATTTTCGTTGGTATATCACATGTTACTTGTAAATATCATTTTCGTTGGTATATCACATGTTACTTGTAAATATCATTTTCGTTGGTATATCACATTTTACTTGTAAATATCATTTCGTTGGTATATCACATTTTACTTTTAAATAGCATTTTCGTTGATATATCACATTTTACTTTTAAATAGCATTTTCGTTGGTATATCACATTTTACTTTTAAATAGCATTTTCGTTGGTATATCACATTTTACTTTTAAATAGCATTTTCGTTGGTATATCAAATTTTACTTGTAAATAGCATTTTCGTTGGTATATCAAATTTTACTTTTAAATAGCATTTTCGTTGGTATATCACATGTTACTTGTAAATATCATTTTCGTTGGTATATCACATGTTACTTGTAAATATCATTTTCGTTGGTATATCACATTTTACTTTTAAATATCATTTTCGTTGGTATGTAACGCTTTACTTCTAAATAGCATTTTATTTCGTATATCATGCTTAACATTAAAATAGCATTGTCATTGGTTCTTCATGCTTAAGTTTGAAATATCATTTTTATCTGTCTATCCCACTTGTAAATAGCATTTTCGTTTGTATATCAAGCTTTCATCTTTAATTTTAAGTAGCATGTTCGTTGGTCTGTCACACTTAAGTTTGAAATAGCATTTTAATTGGTCTGTCACACTTAAGTTTGAAATAGTATTTTCATTGGTCTGTCACACTTAAGTTTGAAATAGCATTTTCGTTGGTCTGTCACACTTAAGTTTGAAATAGCATTTTCGTTGGTCTGTCACACTTAAGTTTAAAATAGCATGTTCACCACTGGAAGTGCAGATTGAATGGACGCATCTTAAAACTATCAATTCTTCTTCTTTTTTATCTCTTTTCAATCATCGATGTATACCATTACCATCCACTGACTCATATTTGCCAAATGCACATTTACAAGATCAGCCATTTTATTACTTTCTCCACCTTTCTCTCTGCGGGACACATACTTCTTACTAACATAATTATCCTACCTTCAGTGGGCAGAAAACATTTTAGCTGCCTATCCTTATTTTTCTCTTCTTTGGCTCAAACAAACTTCGGATTAAAACAATGGATTCCTTTCATCGTTTTGTTTCTGTTTGTAATTTGCCAATGGAAACTTTCCAAATCCGTATTTGGTTTAGCTGCTGATTTAGGATTATCTTCCCCTGGCCAGGTAATCTCCACTTTTGGCCAGACGGAAGTCAAGAAACTCCGTCCATCAAATGTTAATTATATTGTGTTTTATTTTTATTTTTATTCTCTAAATCACAAACGAGCAATTATCAAAACTATTTTCTGATCGGATTTAGCCAACACACTATTGATCGCTCGAGAAAATAGACTTATTATTGCCTTGGTTTTAAAGCCACATTTCTATGAGAATGTGACTGTTTCTGAGATTAAAAATAACTTAGTGAAATACTATTTTGTAAACCAGTAAAATTTAGGTGCCACATTATTTAGCTTTCCTGTACGAGTCTCATTTTTCTCTGTTTGGGTTTCTTTGTTTATTCCCAGCCATGTAGGCTAAATTAACCGTTTATTTGCAAACAAAGAAGCAACAAAAAGCAATGATGTACATAATATATTGTTGGAACTATATTCCAATTTTTACTATGTAACATGCTCACCGTATTTGCTGCTTGGTGCAAATTCGAGGATATTATTGTTTACAATAATAATAATAACAAACATAAACACCCCCCACACACACATTATATATATATATATATATATATATATATATATATATATAACTGATATCGATTCTGACAAGGCTAAAAAATCGTAGCAAGCAAAGCTGTTTATTCTCATTTGCTATGGTTGTTTCATTATTAGAAACTATACAATCAAACAAAGTTTGAATTTTACAGTCGAAAAAGAATCTTCAGCAGAATAAGATAAAAAGAAAAACACAACCAAAATATAATACATACATATATATTTATATATATATATATATATATATATATATATATATATATATATATATATAAAGATAGATGGACGAAGAGTGATAAACATTCACGAATGTCCAAATTTATATCAAACTTCGATTGTTCAATGCAATGTATATTCTGTAATAAAATTATGTTTATTATTCTTTCCTTAAGCCAAGGCTTAATTCGTGCATGCTTATCACTCTTCGTCCATCTATCTTTATAATTGCTCTATCTCGTATATTGAGCTTTTACCATTTCACTATAGGTTCTTTCTACTAAAAGTTTACTTCTTGTTTCATATTTATTCTATATATATATATATATATATATATATATATATATATATATATATATATAATAAAGATGAGTGTCTATGTATCCGTGTGACTGTCGTACAGAATAGGAAAAAAAAACAACTTCATCGACCTTTATGAAATTTAGAACATAGATAGTAGATATAAAAAGGATTGTAATGAACTATGCTGGATTTATTTTTGATGGGCAGACACTCTCCCCCGAAAATAAATTCACACATGAACTCAAATACTACTGGACAGTTTTTTATGAAATTTGGAAGGAGATTTCCACCCTGTAATATGCAGTATATATATATATATACTTTTATATAAGGAAATATCATTTTGAAGCAAATTAGTAGTATTCGACTACATACTTATTTGAGTCCAATAATTTCATATTTGATTTTGGAATAATGGCATTATAATTATTATTATTATTATTATACAAAAACATTACTTTTATTTGGCTCGCTTAAAACTGAGCATCCGTTTCTCAGATATATATCTAGGGCTGGTCACCACTGCGTACAGTTAATAGCAACTACATGTGTTCATATCAATCGATAATAGTTTCCTTAAGATGCAGGCAGTGGGAGTCAATACGATTTTCTGTACTTCAAATATGCCATGGAACTGCTTCCCTGCAAACTACACCATGGTTGTCTTCAAATCAATGTCAATAACTACTTGTTATAAACAATAAGTAATTACATTCTGTTCATTCCATTCGTCATTTTCAACTTTCTCATTATTATTATATGAATTTCTGGACTTAAAGACCTCATTTAGCCATTCTTCGTTTACTGCTGTTGTTGGAGGTATATACTCTATCAAGTGCTATTCTGATTTTAATTTTGATAGTGCTGATTATAGTACTTGTCGAACACAAGATGATCACATATGAGTATACACCATAAAACAAGGCCATATGAGTCACCAACTAGATTAACGTTTATTCTTTCATCACAGTTTTTTAATGTAATATTCATTGATTAGCTAATGAAATATTTAGTATCATTATTAGACATGAGTCACCCTTTTTTATCTAATTTAGTGGGTTCTACTAAGTCTTCTATTGTGATGCATCTTTCATCAATTGAGTCTGTAAGTCGATCTCCTTTCAAAGTGAAAGGTTGTATTCGTACATTCCAAGTGAATCAAAACTAGATATTATGCAAATGGATTTCACGTTTCCCAGAAGATCGCTGTTTAGCTGACAGAATCTCTATCACTTTCATTAGAGATTATCCTGTAATTTGTGGAGAGAGGAGCTTTAAATCATGAGTTAACGCCCTTTATTAGGTGGCTACCCTTTGATTAGTTTACTGATTGAGTATGTTAGTAGAACATTTAGACAACAGACTCTTGTGAGCAAGAAAACGTGATGCCATTCTCAGAAGAAGACAGGGTATTGATTTACTCGTCTCCAGGAGTTAGGCACAAGGCCAGTTTTATCTTACTCCCACAAGTAAGATGTGACCCAAGGTCGGGTCGGGAAAGTGGGGTTTAAAAATTGACTGGGCAGCCCCGTCGGCATTCCCCGGCAAGGGCGCCTCAGGCAGTAAGCAATAAACCTACTCATTCCCAAAGAGGGGAGGCGAAGCCTGGGAGGACAGACCCATAGACCGGCGTAAATCAAGCCCCGAAGGCCAAGACAATACCAGTCTATGGGGTGCAGTATCCATCGGAACAGATGCTACACTTTGATCTTAGCCAAAAGGCCAAGAACAGAAGAAGACAGAGTAGATTCTTTCAAATATCAGCCTACATGAAATTTCTAGGATTGTAGAATATTATCTTTGGATTTTTGGGTATAATACAGTGAAAGAAAAACCTTTTTATTGGTCACCTTGTTATATTTTCCTGGTACTTATTTGATCGATGGGTTGGTTCTTTTATGGCATATCAACCTTTTCTGGATGCTGAACGCAAACATTTTTATAAAAGTTGCTATGTTTCCAGTTCTTAAGATTTTGATATATTTATTCATGGTTAAATTTACTTGTTGGTTGTTTTTACTATATATTAGCCATTTTCTGATTATTTAATGCTGAATGCAGATATTGTTGTAAAAGCTTCAAGTTTTTAATCTCTTTATGTATTTATTCATGATGTAAATTCTCTGTTAATTGTTTTATGAGGGTCAGTGTTGTTGAAGATGTTGAATATTATGTAATGCAAAATTCAGCTGTTTTAGTATCTTAAACTATGATGATATAAACTTATGTGTGTACCACCATATGCAATTTCATATCATATCCAGATCAGATACTATTTAATCTACAAATGGAACCCTGATAGGTACTACTGCTCGGGGTGACAGTTGACTTGAGAGGTAATGGAAACTCAGTGCTGACTCTACAAAGCGCTCAAATTGGGTCCTCACATCTGGATGTAGTTTAATGATTGATGTGTCTATTCCATTATGTAGCAGGAATGTAGTCACATGATCAGATTCAAGGATCATATTTTATTTTTGAGCCTGGTATGATATCAATATCATGAAATTACAATCAAATAGATTTTGGTATGTATTTAATTTTTATCAATAAGATAATTTTAGATAGGTTTTAGAAGGCTGCCACAATGAAAATGTATGAGCACTGGATTAACTGAAAGAATGGATGAGAAACAAGACGATAAAAAAATATAAAAAACAATATGTAATACTTTCTTTTTATTTCTTACTTACTGTTTCATCTTCAATAAATAGTGTGTTACATAATGTCACGGTTTTATTGATATTTCGAGGATGTAACATCCTTTTCAAAGGATCTCCATTTCAAAGCAGTATGGATATCGTTTTTCGCCTAGTTTCTCAGCCATTCTTTCAATTCACCCAGTGCTCATGCATTTGCATTCTAACAGTCTTCTAATAACCTAATACTTTTTTATATGCTACTCACAATGCTTCAAGCAAACTACAACACTCTTTTAATATAATTTTCACTTTATTAATTTAGTGTGAAATCATAATACATTTTTGTTAACTGTTGGTCTGTTTAATTTCTGAACTGACCAATCGTTATATTTAAAATGGAGATTATGTTTGTAATCTATAAAATAAAACAGGAATATGCTGATTCTATTGGCCTTTCAACATTTTTTATTGTTGATAAAATATATTTCTTCCTCTTTCATTACATTTAATTAATACTTTGAGGAGAAAGGAAGAATAATGGAAGCTATCATCGATAATATTGTTGAAATATCGAAATATTTGTTTAAGTATTAATTAATACCGTTTGGAAAGAAGTGAATACATCGCCTCCCTCCCCAGATATGTTTGTTTGCTGTTTTTTTTTGTGGCATGTTAACTATTGTTTGATTATTTTATGCTAAAACCATGTTTTGTACATAATTGGTTTATAGATAAATTTGTGTGCATATATTTTGTAAACAAATAGTCTGTAAAGAGTAGTTTCTATTTAACGTAGAGATGAGATCTTGACGGGTACTTCCACTTCGTATCAGAGTAGAACTGAGCATAGTGGTAACTAAATGGTGACTGCACACTCCTCAAATTGGGGAGTCACTCCTCGATGTCATATCCAGGACAGTTGGCAAAAAACGGATGAGTAGATAGGGTTAAAAAAAATAGATGGAGGCAGAAAAAAAAGCATAAAGGGCTGAAAAAGATGGATTTGGGGGTAGTGGCGAGGGGTAGAGGCGAACATCTTTCCCAAGTGTTTCCGAGACAGTTTAGTGGCATGGCTGGAATAAATTCTATTTAATCTATAGATGGGACCCTGACAGGTACTACCACTCCGAGTCAAAGCGTGCTTGGGACTTGTAGTAACTAAAGCTCCCAACATAGGGCCTCACTACTGGATGCTGTTTTATATCATATCCAGAACGATGTAGAGTAGAGGTTAAGTAGTTGATAGGGTTGGGAGATAGGGTAGGCATAAAAAGGTATAACGGGCTGGGAAATATTGACTTCAGGTTGTGAGGTGGAGTGGGGTAGAGGCGAATACCTTGCCAAAGGGTATCTCAGGAAATTTAATGTCGTGTCTGGAAAAAAAATTTTTTTTATTTAACCCATAGATGGAACTCTGACAGAACTACTACTCTGGGTAACTAAGAGGTCGTTCGACACTCCCCAAAGCTCCCAAATAAGGTTCTCACTACCACCAGTCTTCAATTTCCCATTTGGAATAAGTATTGTGCTATAACCCAAACGGGTTGAAATACTGTTAAATATAAACCAAAGTTTTTAATTACTTTTATCACTTGTAAATTTAATTCTATGTTCATCTGAAGACAGAAACGTGGTTAATACTTTAAACAACTGCAATGAAACACTGAAATGTTTTGTCAGATGTAAGTTTTATCCAATAGTTTGACTGAAGGATCTAAAAATATTGGTTGATTAATTTGTTTCCAAGTCGCAAGAAACAAATTGAATCAACAAAGTATTCCCAACTTCTATATAAAGATTCGTTTTACATTTGTCTTTCGCTTTTAATCAAATATATTCAATTTTTCTTTGGCTACAATTGATTTTTTCATCTCAAAGCAAACAAAAGATGTTTTCTGTCCCTATGTGTAAAAGATGGATGATAATTGTTTGTTGGATTTCAATAAAACTTTAGACTTACATCAGTTTTTGAAAATCTCTATAACTCCATTTGTTGTATATTCGTTTTCATGATGTGGCTTTAATTGTATTCCCATGTGTGGACTTTCATCTTTATGGCTAGGATCTAGATTGATGGTTATGCATAACTTGAAATATTTAGAATATTAATTTAGTAACTTATTTCAACACTCAATCACTGGTCAGGTGTTTGCTTCATATGCTGCTCGAACTTGTTACCGTTCATTCCTTTTTCGATGTGGCCATAAGGCCGTCCCACATCATTACTTGTGTTATATACAAAACCAGTGGATTCTGATACTCACATTGCCACTTTCCCACAATTCGATCCATCTCTAAATCAAAAGACATACCTTGTTCACCCGATCAGCATTTTAGCATCCACACATTTTGTTATGATCTTGCCTGATAGTGGACAGTCTTGCAACAATCGGTTCAACAGACAACCTTAGATACGTGTATTAATCAATCAATATGTTCTTATTGAAGAATATGGTTTATTTTGCCTAGTTTATTTTGGGGGCTGTAAAGCAACAAGTGTGTGGAGGGGGGGCAAGGGAAGAAGGGCAGAAGAAGATACTTAAAAGTGCATCGCTTCGTTAAAAACGGATTTTAGAAAATCTAAAAATTCGTCCACTCACTATGCATTTTCCATACTGACTGAAGAATCTCACGCTCTCAAATCGTCATTTCCACTAAGCTTTAGTTTTCATGCTAGGCAGATTTTCCCAAAATATTTACGGCCTGAACCCTGCTAACCCCTTATCCATAATGTATCCTGTTTGTGTGTTAAATTTCTATACAAACATAATGCAACTAAATGACCTCTAGTTTACATACACCACCAATTTACAACACTAGTAGTCTTACTACGTGTCTCAGTAACAGTCTTAACTAACTATTTCAAAATCAGTTTTTCTAACATATCACATGGTATTCTACTTATCCAATCAACACTCAGTATTTTTAAGCATCAGCTTTATTCTCTAATAAATTTTTTCGTATAGGTTGAAAAGAGTACTTACTTAATCTGTATTGAATAAACACATAATTCAATATCTTACAAATTATGATTTAAATTTAAAAGTTCATGGACATCTTTTATGACCCCGATATTTAAAAAGCCTAAATCTGAACATCAGTAACTTCCCTCGGATATTCTGTTGGCTTGGCAGGCCGAGAGCAGGCTTAAGGCGTTTCTTCGAATAGTGGCAATGGAGATGCGCTCGTAGAGCCAAGTCTATCCACGACGGTCCCCAATGTGGCGCATCATTAATGGATCAAGGTTTTTGAGGAAGTCCGTAACTGACAAGGTCACAAAAGTGTTGATGCAAGTCGCATCTGATGTTAGCGATTTGCTGTTTGAAAATGTTTAATGATCAACTATTTTGTATTTATATATGAAAACTAATCGTAAAACATACCATGTGTTAGCCTTGTAGCAGTTGTATATTTGTTTGTTCGTTCTTTTTCTTTTATGTAGGAAATGTCATCTGCTAAAATTTCTCATTTGAAGTAAATGGTGATTGAGTTTAAAATAATATCACATTATTTGATATCCTGAATTTCTTTGATTTCTGTTATTTTGATCTCTCATTTCCCTCTCTCTTCTCTCTCTCTCTCTCTCTCTCTCTCTCTATATATATATATATATAATCTCCACATCCTCCCTCCATTAGAAAATATTTCATATATTCAGTTTTTCTCTCAATCAAAATAATTTCTTTGTGTTTATGTCTCTAATATTAAAATAGATGACTCATTTTCAATTCTACCCCCTCCTCTTTCTGCCTTCTCTCTCTCTCTTTCTATTCTTCCTCCCCTTTATTTGATCTTCTCACTTTATACACAACCACTTCTATCTCATATGTTTCTCTCTCTCTCTCTCTTTCTCTCTCTCTCATCAACACCTGCTTCAAAAATAGAATCGCACATTCAAATCAAATAATTTCACAGAACCATTTTTGAGTCAACTTGGTTTTTGAAAGATGCCGATGCCACTCAGTAGACTAAATTGCCTCAAAGACATTAAAAACAACTCCACATCAAACCAACAATTTCCAAATATAATATTTAGATATAAAATACACAATTTACCAAGACATTTACATAAAATAAGCATTGAATTTATTTATTATTTAATTTGAAATGTTTTGTATTTCTTGTTTATACACACATTTATTGTTGAGGAAATTGAAATCCGTTGACACGTGATTAAAAGTCATTATTTTAGATTACTTTCTTGCTCATCACAAAGAATTTGACATTACAAACATTTATTTATTGAAATCAGATCTTGATATTATATATATATATATATATATATATATATATATATATATATATATATATACATTCAAACCTCGGTTCATGCACGTCTCGGAACTGGGACAAATTGAATTTTGAACAAAAACTGGTTTTCTAGCAAAAATTCGATTCCTGAACAATGCCAACAGCAACCGAAGCATAGCATCTGATGAAACGTTAACAATTCTGTGCAGATATTTTATCCAGATCTGTTTTTTTTTAACATCAATCTAGGTTTTTATTTTTTTTAATCTGGGTTTTTTCTTAGGAACTATATTTTTAAATACCTGCTAAAATTAAAAATGATATTACAAAATGTGTATTAAATGGTCAAAATTTACACTTAATTCATAAAAGGTCCAGAGAGAATATATTTTTTCCAAAATAAGGTTTTATATTATATATTATTTTTAGTATTAAAAACATTAATAATTTTGTATATTAACCCATAAAATACCTTAAAAAATATTCTATATAAAAGAATTAACGAATTAGCTTTTACATTATTTTTAATATGATTCTGTTTTTGAACAATTCGATTTTAGAAGAGTTTTTCAGAACAAATTATGTTCGAAAGCAGAGGTTCCACTGTATATATTACAGGGATGAAAGGCGGACGCCTCTGTGTAGCTTAATTGCCATAAATATATTTCATAACTTACTACACATACATATCATATACACACACACACAAACACACACACATATATATATATATATATTAAAATAAACATAGTTTGAGTATCCGACAATTGTTTCAGAACCTCCTCAGCTCCTCCTCAGGGATATACTCCTGAGGTTCTGAAACAATTGTCGGATACTCAAACTATGTTTATTTTAATATAAAAGCTCTAATATATATTGAGCCCTTTTGAAAAGTATTGGGTCTGTTCATTTTGTTAATATCTGAACGTAATTAATTTATATATATATATATATATATATATGTATATATATATATATATATATATATATATATTGTTAACCCTTTATGATTGTCTGCAAATAAAGGCCATTCAAAAAATGTTGTTAATGAAATAAGGTTTTATATTATGCATTATAGTTAGTATTGAAAACAATGATTTAACTGATGCTTAATAATGTTGTATATTAAACCATTAAATACCTAAATAATAGTCTAAATTAACGAATTAATCTCTTTTACATTATTTTTAATGGGAAAATATGATTCTGTTTTCGAACGCTTCGGTGTTAGAACAACTTAGAACAACGAATTATGCTCGAAAACAGAGGTTTCAGTACATATATATTATTATATATATTATACATATAGATATACTCTATATATTATATATATATATATATATATATATATTATATATATATTATATATATTCAAAAAATGCTTATACGTGGAGAAAAATACAGCTAACAATACAGAAGCATTCCCATCTTCCGTATTTCTAGTGGTAGCTTAAGTTCATATTTGAATTCAAAAAAGAACAAAACCACAACAGAAGAAACATCTGACGATGTGTAATGTTGGGACATGTGGATGAGTTTTAATTCAAAAAGTGTATCAGCTCTGTTAGACATTCTTTTAAATTTATAGCATTAAGCATTTTATAAAATAAAGTTTAAATATAATTCCTTGTTGTTTGGATGAACGACCATCAAGGACAACCTGGATCTTTCTAATTATATTAAATATTCGTCCAGTAATACCATATGAATTAATTTTTATCAGAAGAACTTGATGCCAGACTTTGTCAAAGGCTTTGGATATATCAAGCAATACCGCCCTAGCTTCACCTGTCTTGTCCAGTGTATGGTATATGCGTTTGTAGATGATCGTTAAGATATCCACAGTAGACCTTGCTTGCTTAAATCCATACTGATGGTGAGAAAGAAGTTTAGTATTAACAAAGTGCCGGACTATTGCTAGATTGATTAAGGATTCAAAGATTTTAGAGAAGAGCAGTAGTAGACTGATTGGGCGATAATTCTGAGGGTCAGTTTTATCTCCAGAATTCTTAAAGACTGGTACCACAAAGGCAATTTTCCAGCTATCCGAGAAGCAAGATTCAGCAAGGCATTTGTTGTAGTATTTGGAGAGGACAGGGGTCAGTTCGGCAGGGCATTTTTTATTACTATTACTGGTATAAGATCAGGCCTACATGCTTTGGAGGTGTCAAGGTTTTTATGGCGTCGATGACATGGGGTGGGGTGGGGTGGGGTGATTACCAGGTTATTGAATGCGGCTTCCATCTGCAGTAGGGAATTAGGGAGGGAGTGGTTTGCAGAGTCCAAAATGGTTTTTAAAGCGAAACGTTTGTTCACCACACTATTATAGTTTTTCCAGAAATTACGAGAGCATTTGATTTCTTAGATATCTTTCTCGTAGAATATGAGTATTAACTCATTCTTTGATATTTTAGATATCTTTCTCGTAGAATATGCATATTAAGTCATTCTTTGATATCTTAGATACCTTTCTTGCAGAATATGAGTATTAACTCATACTTTGATATTTTAGATATCTTTCGCGTAGAATATGCATATTAAGTCATTCTTTGATATGTTAGATACCTTTCTTGCAGAATATGAGTATTAACTCATACTTTGATATTTTAGATATCTTTCTCGTAGAATATGCATATTAAGTCATTCTTTGATATCTTAGATACCTTTCTTGCAGAATATGAGTATTAACTCATACTTTGATAATAAAAAGTGAGAAAAGAAAAGTTTAAATATCCTCAGCCCAAAATATCCTTCCCGTGTTGCATTCTACCACCCATTGGCAACATTAGTAAAAAAAATGTATGAAAACTTAATTCTTAATGGTTAAGTGAAAAGCACTTACCAAAGAGCAATTGGTATCAGATCTCAACCCATAGCATCTCGATCCATTACTTTTAAGTGAGGCCGCCAAGAGGTGGTACTGCTCTCAAGTGGATGCATTTTTGAAAAGTCTTTCCATGCCTTTTGGCACAAGATACGAAAAACAATTTCGAAATGCCATTTTAAGTCTAGAAATCTTTTTGAAGGCACCAACAACTGAATTTTCTTTATTAACAACTGAATTTGTATTATTTGGATTATTCAGACTACTATTCTCATTTTGGTTTTTACTTTCACAACATTTTGGTTAATATAACTTCCGGCCTTCTTCAGGTTCATCTTGGGAACTTTTATGGAGTTTTTAACAAAACCCTTTATTTAATCTATTGAGATAGATTATTTTCATTCTGTCAGCTATGACCGGGTACGAGTGTTAAATAATTTTTATTTTCTTCTTAGTATCGACTATAGTGAGGATTGAATCTTCAACTGAATTATTGTGTATTTTGTTGCCTACTAATTGGTTACCAACAAACAATGTTGGCTTGTGAACATTTTTATAGGCTTTATTTTACATATGAATAAATGATTGAAAAGTTTTTTAAAAAACTATGAAAGAATGAAGGGAGGAGAGTTCAGAATTCAATAAGACATGAAGAGTTACCTTGCCTTGAACAAATATGGTAACAGGAATTTTTACTCAAAATATTTTTTGAACAAAACAGGAATATTGATCTTAACAATTTTATCTGAAACATTTTACATTTAAAAGACTTAATTTACCAATTTTATACTTTATATTATGAATCTCTGGATCAGTTTATTTCTCTTCATATTATGTAAAGCAATAACTTAACCTATAACTATTTATTGATGAGAAATCATACTTTCATACTTACGGATGCCCCAAATATTGTATAATATTTGTCCAGCTCTTGTGAACACTAGCCTAGTGTAATGATATTAAATCATCAGTTGCATAGGTTTAGAATATAAAAGATAATTTGAATAAGTGACATTGACATTTGTAAATGCGTTGGATAAAGAAAAAGAAATAAAACTGAGTGTCAGGAAGATAGAACATTAAGAGTATATGCATATGCTATTGTCATATATCATTGTTTAGTGTTATTAGACAGCACAAGTTTTCTGGAGAGCTGGAGAAACCTACAAGATTATAAATTATTAGAGCCTTCCATAACTAAAAAAGATAGTTTTCATAAATACATGTTCAATTCTTTCAAATATTTGTATTCATATTGAAACAGTTTTTTTTTCTTTTTCACATGTGTAACTTACTTGAAACTTGAATTTATATTATCTGTTATGTAATGCATATACTTAAGAGAGTGCTCATTGCTGAAGACCTTGTACCAAACTGGTGCTGTTCCGAAACTGTAGTATGCATCATCATCATCATCATCATCATTTAATATCCGTTTTAGATGGTGGCATGTGTTGGGCAGCTTTTAGAAATTGACTTCCAAACTAACCTATTTCTAGCCAGGTATTTATTTATCCCTTTTAAGTCTATTCTTATCACTTCCTCACATATTGGCCTTCCCATGTGTACTAAACCTGCTACCTCAACTGTTTTACATGTACTAACCCAATAACTCTCATCCATTCTTTCAACCTGGCCATACCATCGAAGTCTACTCTTTTGCACACATCTCCCTATACTGTTCAGATTTAATCTTTCTTTGAATTCATCAGAACTAAGCCTGTCTTTAAGACTCATATTACACATCCACCGTATCATTCTCATATGAGTTTCTCTCCATGCAACACATGACTTCGATGTATGGATTAAATAGAATTTGTTTTAGGTATTGTTAAAACCTGCATTTTGTGATGAGATCATAATTTCGGAGGTTGTGGAAGTGTAGAGTCACCCCATAGTTGCACTTACTCCCACCTCCACTCTGACCTGGGGTGTCTGTACCTGTCAGGTCCCATCTATGAGATAAATAGAATCTACCATGTAGAGGTTATTTATTTACAAAATATATGACCACAAAGCAAACTAATCTACAACTTGCGCCCTTTAAAGGAGACAGGCCACTGCTAATAACGCTACTACCAAAATCATGTTATTCATTCTCTGCTTGTTCACGTCAACAACTATACCGAAGTCTGGACACTTTCTGATAAATGAAAATTAATATTCTGTATGATTTTTCTACATTGCTTTCTTTATCTTGAAGAAGTCTTTCAATAAAGACGAAACGTTGATGAATACCTAAATCACATATTTTTTGGCTTCCCTTTTTGCATTTTACATACAGAACATATGTACGTTTTTTGGCATCAGATGAGCCAACAAGGGTTAATATGTACGTTTTATTGGCATCAAATGAGCCAACAAGGGTTAATATGCAATAGAACCTGACAACCAACTGTGTTTTATTTCTTTTGACTTAAGTAAGAAAAAGGTGTCAATTCTGGAAGACTACAAGGACTGTTTGGGTAAAATCGTGTCAGGCATTCGTATGACTCTTGATTATATTGTTATATTAATTTATCTTGGCTGCTTCTTGATCATTTGCTGACCTGCAATTGCAACTGGGAATAAAATTCATGAATAGGTTTTGTTGGTTCGTTCTTTCAGCAGAACATGTTCTGTAATATTTTGCAATT
This sequence comes from Sepiola atlantica, assembly GCA_963556195.1. Taxonomy (NCBI): domain Eukaryota; kingdom Metazoa; phylum Mollusca; class Cephalopoda; order Sepiida; family Sepiolidae; genus Sepiola; species Sepiola atlantica. The sequence goes on along the minus strand of OY744520.1, from coordinate 22,421,373 downwards.
GAGAAACAGCCGTAGAGAGTTGGAGTTGATGGCTAATAAGTTATCGATGCCATTGCGTTTCTCTAGCAACCTTGTAAGCTTAAACATTCACATTTCTACACTGTCCACATGCAAAGCATTCCCAGAGCTCATTTTGTTCACCGTAAGTTATGGGAGCTTTCAGATTATCAAAACAAACAATGTTTCTTCTTTCTTTCATCTGTATCCTTACACCTCTACAAGAGGCTTCGTCTGTCAGTCGGTATGTCACGCTTCAGTTTGATATAGCATTTTTCATCATTAAACAATAAGCGCCAAAATCCGGTCCATCCACGTAAAACATCCACAGCAAGAACTCGTCTTCTTACAACCACAGCAAAGAACTTTCCTTTCTTTCTCTGTGTACTGAAAACCAAACAGAATTTCCACAATGTTTGTTTCCAAGAACGCGTTACCACAGAACTGCTTCCCTGCATACTTCAACATGGTCGTCTTCAAGTTCAATATTAACAAATACTTCTCATAAACTGTCTTTAAGTAATCAAATTTTATCCATTCACCATTTTCAATCCTCTCATAATATTCTTCATTATTCAACTAACACTCACATTAACCATTATCCTCGAGTGGTTTTTGGCCTTGGTAAGTGATTACTCGTTTAGTATATAAAAAAGATTAAATGGGCGCATCTGATTGTAATACTCAGTTGGAACATCGTAGTCACGAACCTTATTCCAAGTGGAAGATGATTAAATTCATGTAAACCCTTCTGAGTATTGATAGTCAGCAATTTGGAATATTCTTCTTCATACCTGGAATTATGCATATGACAAATCCAAAAACGTTTTGCAAAAACGTTTCCACCATTTAATTTTACCAAAATGTCCTCGGGTGCTGGTAATCGATATGCATGTGCCTTCAGACAATGATTCAAACCAATTGAAAAATCTGCTCAAACGCGTATTTTCTTTTTGGAGACGGCCAGTAGAATATTCGACTTTTGAACAGACATCCAAATTTTCAAAGCATTTAAATTCCTTGTTTAATGGTTCCAACGCAGTGCATGGCATATCTATTTAAAACATAAAAATAGCCTTCACATTTTCCTTGACTTCAATTTTTACTTTTGTCTTTGTGTATCTTCCAAGTCATTAGGAAAGTATTCCAGGAAACTTATTTTTCAGCATCTGATTTCAGACATGTCCAAACATCTCTATAAAAGAAGCTCTGTCAGTTAGCTGGTCTGTCCTGCTTAAGTTTGAAATAACAGTTCCTGTTGGTCAGTCATCCTTATCCTTAAAATAGCATCTTCATTGCCAAATATGGAGATTGAATGGCCACATATTAAGAATACTAATTCCTGTTATTTTTGGTTTTACATCTTAAATGTTACAAGCATAACAATGTATAGAAATATTCATCAACTTTTGGTTTTGTTTTTAGTTACTAATGAATCACCATTTATCAAGGCTAAAATCAATTCGAGGATAAGGGTTAACGAGATGAAAAGACTGTCAGTTGACTGATGAAGAATATTATGAGATGATTGAAAATGATAAATGAAATGAACAGAACGTGATTACTTATGAAGACTAGTATTTATTGACATTGGATTTGGAGGCAAACATGTTGTAGCCCGCAGGGAAGCAGCCCCGAGATAACGTTTTCCACAGATGGGCAGTTCTGTTGGAAGCATTTAACGTCCTTGCATCTCTATGAGAGGCTTTGTCCGTCAGTTGGTATGTCAGTCTGTCACGCATAAATATGAAATAGCATTTCCAATGAATGAACCCACCTTATGAATACCTGTTTTTGTTTTGTGTTACTTAAAAGAAAGCCAAAATTCAAAGCAAAATTGACATAAGATACGATTAGAGATAAACGTTGTGTTTGAAGGTATTATTCTCACCTTGCTATCTTTGTTAGATCAAGGTGAGCTCTAATTGAAAAAAAAAAGAACTTGCACAATGTTTCCAGGGTTCATCTAACATATACAGTTACCTTTTGAGATTTCAAGTTCGGCATGAATCGCATTTAATCTGACATATCAAACTTTGATTCTGACTTGCCAATTTTCCTTTTTTATTGTTGTACGATGTTATTGGCACTATAATAACGTGATTCGCTACAGTTTATTTAAAGAATGATGTTGCCATTTCGCTTGTGCTGATTGTGGCACAAGCGAAATGGCTACAGACAGGAAAAGTTGGAAGTCATTCACGAAACGTCTAACATCAACCATGAGACAAGACGACGAAAAATAATAATAATAATAATAATAATAATAATAATAATTAATAATGATAATAATATTAATAATTAATAATGATAATAATATTAATAATTGATAATGATAATAATAAATATTTTGATTTGTTTTCCTTACAACTAAAGTTTTTTTTCTGTATAAGTTTAAAAAAATGTGCAAACAAATAAAATTATGAACTAAAATTACTTCACCGCATCCCGGACAACGTCGGGTATGCACAGCTAGTTTTAAATATAAATACAAATGGTACTTTATTTTATAAAGATAGCACATAATTGATTTTCTGTCAGTTGCTGACCAATGATTGTGCCTGAAGCAAGAGTATTGGGATTATAGAATATGTCAAACATTCCTGGTCATACACTAGATGTAGTATCATCATCATCAGCATAATCACTATTATCAATTATTCCTGGTTTTGTTGTTCATTATATGTGACCAGGAACAGTTGGAAATACAGATTTCTTGCATGCTGAAAGATGTTTTGGAACGCATCGACATAATACTACTGGAGCAGCTGGTGTTATTTTAGAGTTTTCTTTCTTCTAGACTAGTTGCTCTACCAAGGCTTGAGAGTTTAGTCTTTCCTACTATTGCACTCATTGCTGAAACAGAGGAGATATGGATTTATACATTTCCCAAGTGATGCAATAGTGCTTACAAAACTCAAACACTGCACACTGAATGCACAGTCTGAGCTGGTTACCAGTGTACCGCCACCATTTCTACACGCCAATATGTTGATTAATTCATATTTTATGATTTAGTCTCGTTCAATCCACGGACGTTAAACCGAATGTCATAATGGTGGTGATGATGAAGATTATGATGAAGATGCTCAACCAACTAACAATGCACTCAAATGCATAATAGATGTTTACATTCGAGAATACCTGTGTCTGAATATTTTCAGATTACATATATAATGTGCATACCAAAATTCGTTAAAGGAAACGCGACAATGTGTGCAGGTGTGAGTTAAATATATAGGAAGCTTCAAACACAAAATGCTCGTCTTACGAAGTAGAACAAACATTTGGAGACAGGGCGGTAGTTGGGGGGGGGGGGGGCTCTCTAAATAGGATAGACAAAGTTTACTAATTATCATGGAGCGAATTATAGGGAATTTCCTCTTGATTGATAAAAATCTCCATTGATGATCTTTCGATAAGCAGCGTCGCAGAAGAGAAATGGAAATGAAATAATCATCCTGCACAGCAATTAAGCCGTGTGTTGTTTCGTTCAATCTCGAAATTGTAATGCTTATTTGCTTATTTGCTTATTCGCTTTTATGTTACTTCTATTTGCAGAGTTCTGTTTATGAATCCATGTGAGAGAGTCGTGTAGTTTGTTTAAAGCATTGTGTGTATTGTATGAGGTATAATATTGAAGGTTAGGACAACATGTGGTAAACGCTTAATATAAATATAAGAACATACAATTATATACAGATAAAGGAACAACACTAGTATTATCCATCTTTGTGTATGCATGCGAGTCATGGACCTTGACAGCCGAGCTCCAAAGAAAAATCCAAACGGTAGAAATGAGATGCTACAGAAGAGTGCTTGGCATCTCGTACTCAGATCGTGTCACAAACAAAGAAGTTCGCGCGCTCATCAACGCAAATCTGAACAACTACGAAGATTTGCTGACAACTGTAAAAAAAAGAAAGCTTGGATGGTATGGTCACGTGACAAGGGGCAGTGGTCTCTCCAAAACCATCCTGCAGGGAGCAGTGCAAGGCAAGAGAAGGAGAGGTAGACAACACAAAAGATGGACGGACAACATCAAAGAGTGGACAGGCTACAACTTCGCTACAACCCAGTCCATTGCCCATGACCGTCAGAAGTGGAGACAGCTGGTGTGGAGTTCATTGGTGCAGCGCCCCTACGACCCAGGGACCAAGTCAAGTCAAGTCAAAGGAAGAATAATAATAATTATAATAATAGTATAAGCTTCACGGAATTTTGTTTAAAACGCTCTTCAATCTCCTCTAATATTGAGGGTAGGGGATTTTTAGGGGCCTAGTTTAATTGAAATTCGGTCATATATATCAAAAAGAACAAATCTCGGATTAGATTGTTTAAATCAGTATAAAGTGAGATTTTAAGGTCAGTTAAATATTGAAAAAGGAAGAAAAAATCCAAAATTAGTCTCTTTCTGATCGCTATGTCGCTCCTCCTTTTTCTTTTTCCCTCTACAGCTACGAGTTAACTAGTATTTAAACGTGGTGATATTCTCTTTTGTTCATAATGGACTCCTCCAATCTTTTTATTCTTTTCTTTTCTTTATTACCTTTGACTGTTAATAAATACAGAAAGACAGACGCGAGAGTGATATATACTGTATAAATTAAGAGGGGGGGGTGGTCAAACAACATGCAGCAAAAGAGGGTGAGAGTAATAGATAGAAGCTTAGTAAAAAATAGGTCACGTGGTTAATTGCGATTTGCAGCAAATTAGAACAATTAAAATGGAGTTATTTTCAAACATAACTCAATCCCAACACCAAGGGTATTTTAGCATGTATTTTGTGTTATTAAAATATATTAGAAAAAAGCCTTAGAAAATAAACTTTGATTAATTTAACTTCAGTATAATAATAATAAGAGAGAGCGAGAGAGATTATGATACTAAACAACTTTGGACACCAAAATATATCAAAGTAATCCAAAATCTGATATTGTGAAAACTGTGTTAAAAAAAAGAGCTTAATTATGAGCATATTTATTTGTTTACATTTTGCCAAATGGATGACAAGCGAATAATAATCTTGTTATTTATATATGGTTGAAATTCAATGAACAGTCCACACTGGTGGAATTCATAAATATTAAGTACCCAAGTACTCACCATGATGCAGCTAATATATATATCACAGTAGGTGTTCTTTCTTTCTGATGTGATACCCAATCTAATCTTGAACCCACACATTTAGTCATTGCTTAACAGCATTTCTAACTTTAGTGGATATTTTTCAAATACAGGGTGGGCAAAAATAAGGGTCCTATTTTTAAAAATTCATAACTTTTTTATTTATTGATTTTTTTAAATTTTTTTTTTAGAATAAGTAAAGGACCCCTTCCGAAGCAAGCAGGAGCCGTATTAGCCCTAAGAAACGTACCCTCATTTAGAAAACATTATTTTTGCTTAAAAAACTCAAAACAGTGTAAAAAACAATACTTTAGTTTTTGTAAGTTTTAAGAAGTGTTTTTCGGCTAAAATTTGTTTTCTTTATTTCAAAATATCTCGGAAGGGTTAGTCTACACACACATAAAGTTTGGTGAGTTTAACTTTTATTTTGTGGAAGTTATTCAAATTCAAGTTATTCAAATTTAAAGATAGGACCATTATTTTGGCCCACACTGTACTTCTCTTTTAATCTTTTCTTAAAGATTATTGTCACGGCAGAATTTAAAAACTAGATCTATTAACCAATTGCATTTTTTTGCCAATAGAGTAATATATTTTTGGAATAAGTTGCCAGATCAGATTAAGAACAGAAATATTGTTGAACATTTAATGTGGACTTGGATGAATTCAGAAATAATGGCAACAAAGGAATGTAAGGGAGAATTTAAGGGGAATTATCGGACAGAATAGTTAACATAATTTGATCTGTATACGGATAGTGTATTAATAGTTTAAAACAATTCAAAATAATTAATTGCATTTTTAACTGTGGTTGACATTTTTTTTAAATATTTTTACTTTATCTGAAAATTTATTGTCAGGGCAGATTTCGAATATTCGATCTATTGAATAGTTTGGAACAAGTTGCCAGATCAGGTTAAGAACCGAAATACTGTAGAACAATTTAAGATGGAGTCAGATGAATTAAAAAATAATGGTAAAAAGAAATTAAGGGAGCATTTTATAAAACTATCAGATTAAATGTTTGATAGAATTATATATGTATATTATTAACATTGTATTAGTAGTGTAAATGCTCTGTGCAATATTTTTATTTTTTGAATAGAGAATAGTTGAACTTTTGCTTTATTATTATATAAAAAAAAGCGTCGTTTTGTTTTGCCAATTTAAAAATATTTAACAGCATTTGGAGGATGTCGGTCTTATTTGTGCTGCTCTGGTTGGATCATACAAGTTGAGCCTTATATCAAAAAAAGCATCGTTTTGTTTTGCCAATTTTTTAATACTTAACGGAAGTTTGAGATTGCATCCGGGTGTATAAAGACGTGTAGGATAGTTAAATAGAAATATACTTCTGAAGATCAGATTTAATGGGGTGTTGCTATTGGTTCCTTTTGAGTATTTACTATTGTTATATGCGAGTATATTATAAGCTTTACTAAAACAAAAATAAAGCAAACAAAACAGAGAGTCACTCGTGTTTAACATATATGTGGGTATATAAATACTTCATGAGCTGCCCCCCCCCCCATTCTTGTCTTGCATAGTTCCTGGTCACTCTTGATGCCGAGACTCTTAAAATGACAGAATGGTGTCTTACCTCTTGGGGAGAAGGCCATCTTCAGCCTTTGTTTGAGCGTGATGGTGTCACGATAAAAACACTGGTCTCTGGTTAGCCACAGAAACATTTTAGGGGTAGACAGTTTTTGTCAGCCAGACTAGTAACCCTTTCCCTCCATATTGGGCTCTTGAAAGGCTTATTATTTTAGCTAGCCTGTTTGGAGTTCAGGGGATTGAATGCTGGTTGTTGGGTCTCTTTCAGGCTTGGTATGTTGTCTTGAAGTGATTCTACCTTTCTCTCCCTTTTTATTATTATGCCTTCTACACATCCACACAACAAACACCTTACTATTTCCTATAATAATATCAGAGGTCTCAGCTCAAACTTTCCTTTCTCTTGGGCAAATCTCCTAATATCCTTACGCTTTGTAAGACTAATCTGGATGCTTATATTCATAGCAACGATCTACATGTGGATGGCTATTTGCCTCTTGTCCACTTAGACTCTTCTACGCATTTGCATGGGCTTGCTTTTTTTCTTCGCAAGGATCTCCCCATTGCACGTCTCCCCAACCTTGAATCTCATGGGTGTTCTTTTATCTGTCTGAGGTTGTCTTTGCTGCACTCCACTTCCTATTTGTTCTTTTTCTACCGTTCCCCTTCTGACAGCGACTGCTCTGTTGTTGATGCTATATCTAGCAATATTGATGAGGCATTGCAAATTCATCCATCAAGCTCGATCTTTGTTTTGGTTACTTCAATGCTCATCATTCTGACTGGCTTCCTCACTCTAACTGCACAGATCTAGCTGGTGAAATATGTCTTAACTTTTCTCTGTCTCATGACTTGTCCCATATTTTCACCTTCCCCACACGTTTTCCTGATAATGATGTTCATCAACTATCCTTACTTGATCTTTTTCTCACTTCTGTTCCTGACTCATGTTATATTTCCTCTTCTCCTCCATTGGGTTCTTCTGATCATGCTTTTGTTGATGTTAAGGTTAATTTTTCGGTTAAGTCTTCTATTGATCGTCCCCTCCATAGGAAGACGTTCAAGTAAAGGAAGGCTGATTGGGATGGCCTTTGCAGCTTCCTATGTGATGTTTCATGGTGATCTATCTTTGGTATGTGTCCGAACGATGCTGCTATGGAGGTTAGTGACTGGCTTCTTGTTGGAATTGATATCTTTATTACTCATAGTTAATTTTCATCTGTTTGTGCTTCTGCCATTGCCTATCGTAACCATTACTTTAATCGGTATCTTCGGGATGGTTCTCCGACTTCTAGACAATCTTACAGAAGAGCTAGCAATGCTTGCAAGAGAGCTATCTCTGAGGCTGTCTAGCTATTCTAAAAAAGATTTGTGACTCTATCTCATCTCAAATAGTCTGCTCTCGTGATTTTTGGAATCTACAATAGTGTTATTAATAGTCGTAAGTCTGTTATTCCTCCTCTTTTTAATGACCTTCAGTTTATTTCATCTTCTAAGGATAAGCTCGTATTTTGACTGAAAATTCTTTTCTTGATGATTCTGGTGCTGTTCTTCCTGATTTTCCTTTGCAAGCTGATCAGTCTCTTCATTCTGTTATTATCACTCCAAAGATGGTTGATATGGTACTTTCTGATCTTGACCAGTCTAAGGTTTCCAGTCCTGATTCAATTCCTGTTGTTGTTCTCAAGTGTTGTGCTCCTGAATGTCCTTCTATCCTCTAGAAATTATTCAAGCTCTCTTTGTTTGTCCTGTTTCCTTTTTATTGGAAGGAGTCCTCTGTTGTCCCTATCTTTAAAAATGCTGGTAATCGGTCCGACCTTATTACGTATTGCCCGGTTAGTCTCCTCTCCATTATTAGCAACGTTTCTGAAATTTTGATCGACGGCAAGCTTGTTCATTTTTTGGAAAGTCTGGGCCTCTTTAGTGATGTTCAGTATGGCTTTCATGGTTTTTGTTCAACTGCTGATCTTTTAATTGTTGTAACTGAGCGGATCTGTCGGTTTATGGATGATTCAGGAGAGGGAAGAGCCATTGCTCTTGATATTTCAAAGACGTTTGACAGAGTGCGACATTCTGGTCTCCTTCACAAACTTCAGGGTTATGGTATTGGTGGTAAGGTTCTTGACATTATTAGGTCTTTTCTTTCTGATCGAAGCTTGCGAGTAACTTTTGACAGTGTCTCTTCATTCTCTTTTTCTATCAATGTTGGTGTTCCTCAGGGCTCTATTCTAGACCCAACACTGTTTCTTCTCTATATAAATGATCTTCCAGAAGAATATTGTTCAGAAAATCAACATCTATGCTGATGATACCACTCTCTATTCTGGTGTTGCTTCTCGCCCATCTCTCTCAGATCAGTCGAAATATGCAGCTGATCTAGAAGTTGACCTGGGTTCAGTTGTGGATTGGGGTACAAAATGGCTTGTTTCATTTAATCCAGTTAAGACTCAGCTCGTGTCTTTCAATCGTAGGCATGTCCCTTTTCTTCCTGAGATTCTCATGGATGACTCTGCTTTTGAGGAGAAATCGACTCTGAAACTTCTTGGCCTTTCTCTCTCATCAAATCTTTCCGGGAGTTCATACATTAGATCCATTGCTCTTTCTGCTTCTCGTAAAGTCGGTTCTCTCTATCGCTCTAAACACTTTCTCACACCTTAGGCTATTCTTTATCTCTGCAAATCTACAATCAGACCATGTATGGAGTGCTGTTGTCATATTTGGGCTGGTGAATCTCTGTACCATTTGAGGGTTCTTGATAAGATGCAGAAACGTATCTGTAATTTGATTGGCCCTACCCTTTTTTCTTCTCTGCACCCTCTCTCTTTCTCATAGATGTGATGTTGCTAGTCTCAGTCTTTTCTATAAATACTATTATGGCATGTGTTCTTCAGAATTATTTGATCTATTCTCCGCTTCTTTTGTTTCAGCTAGTTTGACTCGTTGATCTCGTGGTCTCCATCAATTCGCTGTTTTGATACCTTATTGTAATACAACTTCCTATTCCAGTAGCTTCTTTCCAAGAACCGCTGGCTTGTGGAACTCTTTTCCTGCTGACTATTTTCCTCCTACTTATAACCTTTGTATTTTCAAAACTAAGGCCAATAGGCATCTCCTATCTTTGTAATAACCATATTTATTCTTATTAGCTCCTTACATTAAGTGGCTTCATACCTTGTCTCGATCGATTTCCATAAAAAAAGAGTTAACAAGGGAGATCCGACCCAAATGAGACAAACTTCATGATAGGCAACCTAGTATTTTAAAAATACATTTGTAAAATGAAACATTGAAGGTCATCAGTTATGTTTCAATGGCCTCATTACGATATTCGGGTATTTTAACATCGGATTTATGACCTCGGCCTGTTTTCAGGTCCCTATGTTTTTATTTAGGATGTACTGTTCGAAACACTTTTTAAAAATTATATAGGAGTTAACTCGTACTTTTTATAATGACAAGGTTCGAGATGCAATATCTGATGATTAATCATCAGAAACCTGGAAATTCTGGGCACTGGCCTAATCTCTCCTCCGTTTTACCGGGATTGCAACCTGTATTTTATTTACCTCCTCGCTGTGAGGTGAGACTTACAGTCAGGTGTGGTTTTGAAAAGCCGACACACGAGGATTAGCGTGCTCTCTCCTACAGCAATAAACTAAGCTAACACCTTCTAAAAGAGAAGCTCAAGCCTGGGAAGGTGGACTTCCTGAGACTGAACAGAACCATACCTCATCTCGAAAGCAACAAAGTCACTGTCGGACGGAGTGTCAAGGACGTATCCCTGATGTCGCATCTGCGTCTCCCTCTCCAGATATTTCATCTAGTATTTCTGGAATTTGAGGCTTAATGAATTTTTTTTTACACATCTGTCTGCATAAGTATTTTTTTATAACTTATGGTGCATTGCCGGTCGTTAAAATCGAATCAGTCCTGGAAGGATCTCATAATTTCCCTCTCGTGATCCCCTTTACACTCACACAAACAGATCCAAAATTGATTAGATCGACAATTCCATTGAGATACATCTTAAAAGAAGCAAACAGATTTAAAAGAAAAAAATGAAATTATTTTCTTTCTATAGAAAAACTATCTGTGCATAAAAACTACATCGATTGAACATTTGACAAAATTGCATTGATTTTCCAATATACAAAAACATTGAAGTGTATTTAATACACGGACGCCATTAGAAAATGCATTTAAATGCACTGCACCAATAAGCGCAGATGTTACCTAATCTGACTGGCAGCCGAGTTTCTCATTGCATTACATTTGATCTCTGCATAAAGAATCACCAAATAACTGTCAAATAAGAATCACACAATTATTATTACCAGTCAGGCCCGTGGAAATTCCACGGTTAATTACAGAAAATAGGTTTAATTGTATCATTTTACTAGCAAGGCTGATCATCTAATATATAAAATTAAGTTTGTCGGATTTTCGACTTCAGACCTAAATAGCTTCCTTCATAAATTACTTATATTTAATTCTGAATAGCCATTTCATTATCTTTAGCATTGGTCCATGTTGTTAAACAAAAAAAATTAACTAGCTTTTATTTCTTTGCAAACCGTCATTATTGCTGAGATTATTTTTCGTAGGGAAGACATCTTTTTTGTTCTGCAGCAAATATCAAGTCATTTGTTTCTATCAACAGCAAATTTTTCTATTATTGCGAAACAATGATGCTGATACATTCTTTTATTTAATAATACTAAATAACTGTTAAAAATGTTATAGCTCTATTTATAGAGAAACTGTCATTGAAAGAAATTGGTTGTATCGTAAAACTTTACCATTCCGATGTCGAACAAGGTCATGTGATATATCATTCATAAACGATGTTTTCATTCTTAAACATAACTTAAATAATCTAAGGACGATAATTCATTTGTTTGTAAATTAAAGAATATAATAGGAGTTGTCTACCTTAAAACTAAGTATTTATTTATTGTTCTGTATAAGTTTGAAAATGTGCAAACAAATTAAAATTAAAAACTAAAATGACTTTAATGCATCCCGGGCAAGACCGGGTAGTTAATTCTAGTAGATTATATAAAAAGCTAGTGTTGCCATGTTGTAAAATAGGACGCCATAATTTATTTCTCATTTCTTCCTAACTTAATTACAGCGTTTATAATTAAAGTTAATTGAACATACAGTCATTGTATTTATTTACAAACCGTATTAATACTTCAAGTTAGCTATTGAAACAGAACCACAACACATATTATCATGCTGAAGATAATACAAGTGATTAATAAAAAATATGATCTAATTGGTAACGTTAGTAAGTTTAGCGGGAAAAAAATAAACACTTGCTATCTCCCAGTAATGTTCAAATTTAGGTTAAAGTTATGCAATTGAACTTACTATCGATTTAAATAAATATATTTTGACATGTATTATATTAAAAAAAGTCATTATCAATATTATCGAATTCAAAATTAAGATCTATAATCTTTGTTTACGATAACTTAACTTTTGAGATGACACTGCCGCATTATTTTGTTCATTTCTAATCTTATTACATATTTTCTAATTTGCAAAGACTTTCGCTCATATAAAATTTAAAGATATAATCTTTATGTCAAAACCTTGCAACAAAGATGCTGAATTTATATATATATATATATATATATATATATAAAGGTAGACATTTTAAAAAATTCTACAAAACATTATTTGGCTACACATTTGCAGACATGTTTTCGTCAGAGCCATGGATAGACAGACCTCTTAGGGCCGAACACTTTACCTTACGGCTGCATTAGATGGAAGCTGGTGTTGGCCCGAAGAGGTCTGACTATCCATGGCTCTGAGTGAAACATGTCTGCGAATGTGTAGACAAATGTTTCTATAAATAAAACTTGTATACCTAATAAACAGCTGTATTTATTATTGAACACATTTAGGATTCACTGGATTTTTACCCTGTGAATGTAAACTTAAATAGATTACTATATATATATATATATATACATATATGATTATTTTAATAATAAATATGTAAATATTATCTACATACATATATGTTTCATCCTTGTAGAATCATCAGTGTAAAGATAATTATTCACGCTAGTAGCACAATTCTAACCCCAGAACAAGAGTCATATTTAACTTCAGCGCGAGTGTGCTAACTAATGAAACTAACGTAAATGGCTACAGACGAGATGAGAAATAAACCTAAATATGTCAAGGGAGGCGGACAGCTATAGTCGGCCGTCATAACAGTGTTCAACAGTGAGGAACATGCATTATAGCTTTTAACGGCTTCTTTTATTTACTCATTAAAGCGCCCAGCTGAGAAGGGGGCTACAAATAATTATTTTAATAATTAATATTTACATATTATCTACATATGTATATCTTTCATTTTTGTGGAATCATCAGTGTAGATAACCATTAACGCCAGTCACACGATTCGAACCCCGGTATAAAAATCATATTTAACTCAAGCGCCGAGTTCGCTAACCATTAAGGCTATTGTAAATGGCTACAGACGAGATGAGAAATAAACCCTATATATATCAAGGAAGGGGGACATCTATGGTCGACCGTCATAAATGTTCAACAGTAAGGATCATGCATTATAGCTTTTGACAGTATCTTTTATTTACTTTATATATATATATATATATATATATATATTGTGTGTGTGTATTTAGACAGCATTTTCTCATTTATGCAAACATTGTTAAAAATAACAGAATTCGTCTGTTTAATTATATCTTTTCTTATTTTTTAAATTTTTCTGATGGTTTTGTATTGAAATCAAATGTAACTCCCATAATAATAATAAAGCTAATAGCTACATTGGTTTTGCAAGCACTACCCTATCCCGCCGCCTCAACATGCATCTTGTAAACTCTAGCTCAATTTACCAACATCTACAAAAACATAACTGCCCTCCCTCCCTCTGATTTAAGACAAATTCTAGTTAATCACACTAAAATTATACATTCCGAAACCAATTTAAAAAAAATTAAAAATACTGGAAGCTATCTACATAAAAACACAACAACTTAAAATTAATAACATCACATATGAAACCAGTAGTAACATTTTAAAATACTTAACGAAGTGCGATTTATATCGCCAATGACTTCCTGGAACAATGCGACAAACTTTCTCTGCGCGTTTCTTCGCCGTCTTTTTAAAAAAAGTCTCTTCTTTCTCCAGCTTTTTTGTTCATCGGCTTTTGACACTTGAGGATGATTCGACGAAGAATCGAAAAATGTTCGTGAAACCTATGGAACATTTATTACATTTGTTGATTTTGATACAAAACAGACCATCAGAAAAAATCTTTTTAATAAAAAAACCTATAATTAAACAGAGGAATTCTGTTATTTTTAACAATGTTTGCATAAATAAATATATATATATATATATATATATTAGTACTTAATGTATTCATATAAATATTATAAGGAGATATAATTTTTATGTATCAGTTTTCAGTATTTACTTCAACAGTGCTCGATACGTAAGGGGATAAAACGCGGGAGCCTCTGTGTAGCTTAATTGCCATATATATTTTCATTGCTTACTATATATATATATATATATATAAAGTGGTGTACTGAAAGCGAACTTTTAGGAAAGGTAAAACCTATTGTGAAGAGTATAAGGAAAATTTAACTTGAATAAATTGCCTTTTTGCGGAATATACCTTGCTCTGAGCAATTGAATTGAATTTTGATTTGGCTTTTGCTTCTCTAATTCCTTTCCATTCTTCTTCATATATATATATATATATATATATATATATATATATATATATATACACACTAAATATACCTGTGACACTGATTGTTAATAGACATGAAACATATATGTATGTCTGTGGATATTAAGAATAATACTTAAAAAAAAATAATTGTTTAAGTTCCTTTAACGGACGAGCACTCTGAGGTAAAATATAAAAAGCTTCTACCTAAGCAATAATGTGTACTTCTCTCCCCTGATGGAACACTCTTTGAGACTTACTATCTTTGTAAAATTATAAATAAATAGGATATTTTTCTCTTTTCTTTCGTACAGCTATCGTGGCAACTTCATTGATTATAGCGTTCGGATCATGACGGTCAAATGATAACTGAGGTTCGAGTCAAGCAACCAGCGAAACAGTCGTATATAGCTAGATTGATGATTGTTAGTAAACATGAAGTATATGTCTAATATCTATTAAAAAGATAATAATTAAATATAAATATATATGTAACCAGTAACACTAAAAGGTAACTTCTCAGAATTAGAACAGAGCCGAATCAAGACAGAAAATCTAGCACATACAAAGGACCTGATAATCCATTCAGATAGTACGTTATAACGATAATGAATAATTAAATGTTTGAAAGGGGATTATCTATACACTTTTAATGCCATCCCCTTTCAATTATTTATTATTTTTATATATATAAATATAGAGTCAGAAAAAGTAAATATGTTATTGTGTTTCTAGTTCTCTCTCTCTCTCTCTCTCTCTCTCTCTCTCTCTATATATATATATATATATATATATATATATATATATATATATATATATATATAGTCTAAAGAAGCTTCGAGTCATTTTAAACAAATGAAAAAAAAAGGAAAATGCAGTTTAAATTCTCAGAGAAACTAACTAAATCCAAGATATCGCAAGCTTAGTATTCGTTGGAAAATTCATAAATAAAAAAAAAGGAATTCAAGTATCTAACAGTGAAACAAAAACAGGGGACCTTAATATATATATATATATATATATATATATATATATATATATATATAAAGCGGAAATGTTTGTGTGTATATCTTTCCATGCATCTTTTATGACTCAATGGAATATTTTGAATCAGCAGGTTCTTATGGATGTTTTAGCCTGATTTTAAATGATTAAAGATTGTTTTATTATTCTATTTAATATATAATAATGTATAATAGAGGGTTGGTTTATTTTATTTAACAGCATACCGGCATTTAGTGGTGGGACTCATCTGTACTTTTGTAAACGAATTGCTTGAATAACAGTAGTTGTACTATTTCGTTCCTAAGTGTGTGTGAATAAGACTATTCATACTTTTCCTAAGTTATTAATTAAGGGCAAATGTATATGATACCCAGGAAATGTTGGGTACATCTGCTAGTCATGTATGCTTTAATGAATGAGGCTGTTCTTAACCGGGAATTACAAATTCCTGTCAAAGACAGATGAATCTTGTAAATGCAAGCTTATTCAACTGCAACTTTAGCAGCAGACTAACTTGCAATGCTCTAGAGAGAAAGACAAATGGAGGAGATTTAGAAATACAGTCAACAAGCAAATGGAAGAATACGGTGACGAGGAACAAGATGATGAAGAAGATGAAGAAGAAGAAGAAGATGAAGAAGAAGAAGAAGACAAAGATGGTGGAAATGTTTGTATTTTTGCTATTAGAGAAAGCAGCAGACAGCTGCTACTGTGATTTTCTATACGGTGTGGGCTACAAGTATTAATATTTCCTTGATACTTACTCAGAAATTATGCCATTGCAGCCATATTTTCTCGCTATAACATTTCAACAAGAATTATTCTAGCGATTGATTTTTTCTGCTGTTTATAAACTGCAAATATCTTTGATCTACTGCTGTGGGTTTTCTGTAAATATTTCTCAAAGCCTCCATTGATTTTTTTTTACTGAATCTATTTCATTTTCTATTTTGAAAAATGTGAAACTAAAGTTTAACACCCTTTTTTAAATGTTAACTTTTTATAATTTTATGACTAGAAATTCAATGCAGAGTTCAAATCCTATTGAATGTCCTGTCGACATTTATACACTAACTAGATGGGTAAACTTAATACCCCGAACAGGACAGTTTTGCACCAATTTTATGTCCCCTTACAAAGATTAAAATCAAGATATAATGCTACTAAACCTTATGTCTTGAATCCTTATTCCGATTTTGATCAAAATCCATAACATGATTTTTATTCTTGAAAATGTCTAAATTGAAATTCAAGGAATCTTGCTTCATTGGTGTTTAATGACACAAAATTCAAAGCAATCTGATATATTTGAATTTTCAAATGGGGTTATTCCCATATTATGCCTTCTAAAACCCTTTAACATACTCCAAAATAACTGAAATTTGGGGAATATTTATTAATTTACATGTCTAATACCTATGCTTAAAATTTCACAAAAAATCAGAGGCATATGAATTTTTAGAAAACAAATTCACTCCAAATTTTCCACCTTTACATAAAACTGAATTAAACTAAATACAGCCCACATTACCACCCCTTACGCCGAGCAGCTGTATTCTAAAGTTCATAAAAATCGGTTAATTTGTTTATGAGTGAAGCCTGTACATAAAAATATATAAACATAGGCACATAACTAACTTTATATAGGGATAATGTAAGGTAACTGACGAACCTGCAATTTCCACCAGCCATGCATGGGTAAAATAGTAACCTGTATTCAACTAATTGAGTACAATAAATTATTTACAATAGTTATCGTTTTTTGTAATAAAATGGTTGATATTTTGTAAAACACATAAACCAAACAAATTCCAATGGTTAATTACATAAAATAGGTTTTTAATAAATACTTGTGTTAAAAACAAAATTTTTTTTAGGTACCTTTAGTATTTATTATAACATGTACTTTTTATTCACATCTTATTTAGAATGACCATAATTCTTGCACTACTTCCGGTGGTCAGGTCCCAATTTAGAAGCTTTGGAGAATGTGAAGCCATTTCTTTGTTAGCATTGCACCCAGGTCCACTCCGAACCGGAGTGGTACTACCCATTAGAGTTCTATTTATGAGTTAAATATAATTGACGCGAAATCACTGAAGATGTGAAAACTTGAATCATAAAAACTGCTACCAAACTGGATTGAGCATTAAATAACCTGAAAAGGATTGATATGCCATGAAACAAAACTAAACCCACAATCGCTATTTATTATAACAATTAAAATAGTATTACTATTACAGATACTATTACAGTGTAATATTACTATTGCAATGTACATGGAATAATTACATATAAAAAATGCAACAGAAATTCTTATCACATAAAACTTTATTAAACCTGTTTTTCTTGTGTAAGTAATTTCTCTTATATTGTTATTATACTAAAGCTGGATACATCAAAGTTTTTTTACCTAAGTCTTTTTTCTTATATACTTTAATGATACAAAATGCATGCTAAAATATTCCTTAGTTTTGGGATTGAGTTATGATTGAAAGAAATTCCATTTTAATCCTTATTAACTATAAATTGTAATTAACTGAACAAGTCACCAATCTGTCACTCATCTATCTACATATTTCTCTCGACCTCACTAATAGTTTTAATGTCTCTGTGAGCATTTAGAGAAATAGCGAGTCTCTTTGCTCAGCATTGCTATCTAATTTACATACGTGCTTCTGTACACATACATCCAATTGGAAAATAAATCGCTTTGCTTTTATACAAGAATAAAGGATAATAATACCTCTATATAGTTATAATAATAATATTTATTAACTCTATTCACAAATAATGAGTACTGAAGTGGAGCAATTAAAATATTTTCATTATCGACTTTTTGATTTTATTGATACAACATGGGCACGTCTAAAAATTCATATTTTCCTTTTAAGAAACTATACTTTCTATTTTTTAATCCTCCAAAATCACAGAATTATTTAATTCTAATGATATTTTCAGCATTTACCTAATAAATTATGTATTTTATATAAAAAATATATTTTATTAAAAAAATATATAAAAAATAGGTTTCCACTCACTTAGCATTACCCCTTCCAATGTGAGCAAGTGGTTTTAATATATATATATATATATATATATATATATATATATATATATATATATTTCCTCTGATAATTCCCGAGAACATTTTGTTTGAGAACATATAAAAAAATATGCTCCAAAAATAATTTTTTTTCTATATTTTAACTTTTAAAAGCGTTTGTATATAATTTATTTCCAACATCCTTTTACGAGAAAAAATAAAACTCAGAAGGTCTCCAGAGAGCTGCTGAATATGCCCCTTCCAATAACCAAGTAGCTTTATATTTCAACCCATATCATTAACACACGATCAACTAGACCAGGGGCGGGCAACCTTTCCAGATGAGACTTTTGCAAGGAGATCCGGGCCGGAGTGAAAAACGAAATCTCAGAATTACTATATTTTGTTTACATGAATAAATTATACAAAAATTGCATTGAACACTCTACAAATCTGATTTTTTTTTTCAAGAGACTTCTGTATGTGATCTTATAAAAGGCGCCGACGAAGAGCCATTTTGGAATCATAAAAAATAATGACGGAGGAAGTAGCAAATTGATCCAGCATTCGTTTTGACACACCTCACATAAGTTCTCTGTTTTATGTTCTTTCCTCGTCTCTCGTTTCCTCATTGCCTCTCTCTTTCTCTTTTTCATCTCAGGCCAAAGATTTGAAATTAATAGTAAAAGAAAAATGAAATATACATGCATCATCGCTCGCTGATATTCATACATTTTTATCCCACTGTAAATCTTAATTGAAACCTACTTTTACGTCTATGTCACAAAATGAGATGAGTTTTACTGGGAGGTCCGTGGGCCGGATTGCAATAATAAAGCATAGCAGGGTGACGGGCTGGACGCTAAGCCTTTGCGGGCAACATCCAGCCCGCGGGCCTGAAGGTTGCCCGCCCCTGAACTAGACACACAAAATGGTGTTGAAATATTATTGAAATCTGTGGGTGAAAGGGTTAGGGTTATTAGAGGTTATGAAAACCTTATTTTGTTGTATACTTTGGAGTATTTGTACTGCTATTCTCATCTTGGTTTGTTATATTCACAACGTTTCGGCCGATGTAACTTCCGACCTTCTTCAGGTGCATCTTTTTGAATGTGAGAACCTTTTAGTCAAAAAGTCGAACGATAAGAGTTGAATGTGGACAATGGATTTACGTTTGGTAGGCTTGTAACTCTCACTTTCCCTTTATTTTGTCTTTTAGTCCTCACTTTCCATGAGCAATGTTTCTCGTAAAGGGGAAAGAATTGCTGTTTTTTGAATTGGCTATTTTTTTAGTTGATCGTATGTTGATATTTTCAATCCTTTCATAATATTCATCATCATTCAACTGTCAATTTATCCATCTTATTAACTGTTATCCTCAAGTGTTTTTTCGACTTGGTGATTCATTATTTAACAAAAAAGCAACAGAAAACTCTAAAATGTATGAAGAATTTTGAACTGAACTCTTTATTTCATCAACGGGGTAGATTGTTCTCATTCTGTCAGCCATGACCGGGTACAAATCTTAACTTTATGTTATTCTTAGTATGTATACAAATTATCAATGCTGATCTCAGAATTTCCAAAACCTAATTTTGTTGGATTATTTAGATTATTTGGATTACTGTTTTAATCTTAGATATTATTATCACAACGTTTCGGCGGACGATATAACCTCCGACCTTTTTCAGATTCGTCTTGTCGAACTCAGAAATCTTTATGTCGAACTTGTAAACTGCCCTCGTTTCATCAGCCATGAGCAGGTAGAAGTCTTAAGTAATCCTTAATTATATTAGTATCGCCTGTACTGAGGATTGAACCTTTAACCTTCAGAAGACTGTCACTTAGAACTGATTTAACTTGGCACTTAATCCGTTGCGCCACAGGTCCATGCGAGAAAAACATCCAAGATGAGAATCGTAGTCTGAATAATCCAAATAATACATCCTCGTATCAAAAATTGTAAAACCTTATTTTGTTGTCATGTGAATAAGCTCTCCATTTTCCCGATCGAAAAAGTGTTAGAGAAACCTCTTCAGAGTGTGCGGTCTTAAAAGTTTGTTGCATTTATGAGTGGATTCAGGATTTTGTTAGGTTTCACATTTCATTTTTCCAAATTATCACGTTAATTATATAGGTCATGAAGTTGGCTTCATTTGCACCAGATTATTTGGTTGGCAAGATTGCATCAGTGCAAAAACAGCTAACAATTGTTGTTACCTTTTTTGTGCACTAATGAGAGATTGCTTATCAAGGCCGCAAGGCCACTCAATGATAAGGAGTAATGAGTTGTTCAGGTGGACAGTAATACAATACCTTGAAATTGGTCAGAATTTGATTATTTAGACGACGGCTCAACAAGAATTTGTTAACATTGGACTTAGAAAACGACCATGCTGGAAGTAACCCTATTATATTGTGCTCCACAGACGGGTAGTTCTTGGATAGAAACTTTGCTCATGGAAATTTTGCTTAGTTTTAGGTACACAGAGGAACAAAGGAAAAATTTTGACAGTGATTGTAGCTAGATGCGTTTTTGTTGTGAATCGAAGTAAACAGAAAAGCAGAATTATAACTTGTATTATTATTATTTTTTAACTCGCTAGGAGTTTTCACACAAGTCATTATCAGTGATTACTCACTGACAATAATCAGTGGTGTTCCCCTGGAGACTGAAAGTTTCTTCAGATTTCCAGAACTCTCTACCTCTTTCGGTAACCTTTGCAAATCATTTTGCGTTATCACAACAACCATATTTGGTCTTCTCGGAATTTGAGCGAAAATAAGCCTCCTCAAATTTCCAATACTCTTAAACCGTTTCAGTGGAGGTCTGACAGGTGCTCGCCCTCCTCGGTCTTCAATCCTTTTTGACCCTTCATAACCATTTTGTGTGGTTTCAGCCAAGTCTGGTGTCAACAGACACATGCATGTTTTTTTTTCATTATTTCCCCTCCTACCCCTCCCGTTAGTTTATGGAATTTCTGGCAACTTGACTTTTTTTAGTCTTTTATTTTTTTGTTCTATTTTTATTTACCTACATATTAGTACATAAATGATTACAATCTATGCAATAGATTTGAACTCAGCAGAAACTTGAGCGAAAGACCTTAAAAAATATTGCCACTAAATTTTCTCTCAGAAGCATTTTTGCTGAGAATCCATAGATCCTTAATTCGAAGAAACTCTTTGAAGTTTTTCCAATGGTTCTCATTGTTACCATGTACATCATAAAACCAATTATCTTAGGGCACATAATTTTGTCAACAATTAAGTGACATTTCAAAAATCTACAGAGAATTATTATAATGATGATTTCTTCTCACGAGTGCATTTTCGTACTGATTCTGTCTGTCAATTGTTCATCTTTCTAATATATCTCTTCTAACCGTGAAATCAATAATTCTACCGCATTTCCAAGGACACGCCACTTTCATCTTTTTTCCCCCAGTTCATTACAATACTGACGACATATCATCTGCCTTTAATTATTCTAAACTCTCTTTACTCAATTTTTATGAAAGAGACTTTGTCCATCGGTCTATCTTGCTTCCATTTGAAATAGCATTTTCATCACTAACCGTGCAGATTGAATGGACGCATCGTATTTTAGATGCGTCCATGTATCTGTATAAGATGATCTACACATCCGTCAGTTGGTCTGACTCTCTGTTGCGCTTAAGTTTGAAATAGAATTTTTGTCAGTCTGTCACACTAAAGTTTGAAAAATCATTTCTTTGGTCCGTCATGTTTGGGTTTAAAATTGCATTTTAGTTGGTCTGTCGCACTAGAGTTTAAAATAGCATGTTCGTGAGTCTATCATACTTAAGTTTTAAATAGCATTTTCCTTGCTCTGCAATTTTTAAGTTTAAAATAGAATTTTCATCAGTCTGTCATACTAAAGTTTGAAAAAATCATTTTCCTTGGTCTGTCACATTAAAGTTTAAAATAACATGTTCGTAGGTCTGTCATGCTTAAGTTTGAAATAACATGTTCGTAGGTCTGTCATGCTTAAGTTTGAAATATCATTTTCGTCCCTTTCTTATCCAAACATTTGAAATGATATTTACATTATGTTTAGTTTGAAATCGTATTTTTGTAGGTCTGTCAAACTTAATTTTGAGATATTTAAATTAGTAAATGCACAGATTAAATGGACACACGCTAAGACTATTTTGTTCTTATTACATTATGTTTTGAATATAATTTTTTCCGGTCTGTCATGCTTCAGTTTGAAATAGCATTTTCTGTGGTCAGTCACAATAGTTTAACAGCTTTATCTTTAATAAATGTGCAAATGACTAATGGACTGGATGTGTGAGTTTATTGGCACCAAACAAGCACCCACTTTGCCCTCCCCACTCTATCTTAAAACCAAAATGCACAGCTCCCAATTTAGGATGATCCCCTAAAATTTCAACCTAATTCTCAGTAGCCCCTTACGTCTACAGTTGCAACTGGCTTTGTTTGGGGTGAATTCAGTTAAAAAAAAAAATAAATAAAGATTGAAATGGTTTTGCAGAAAAGCTGTGATACCAATCGAGGATATGTCATCGACTGTCAGTCCGACGGAGTCGGGGCTATTTTGAAGTTGGTGGCCTTGTTTCTGTTGGGCTGAAGTAGGTTTCTATTCAGTCTTAGGAGGTCCACTCTCCCAAGCTTTACCTTCTCACTCGTTGAGAAGGGGTTAGTTTATTGCTAATTGCCTGAGGCTCCCTCTCCCTGGAATGCTAACAGGACTGTTCAATCCTTTTTTTGTAGGCCAGAGTGCACTTTCCCACCTTCCGACCTTGTGTCACACCTTCCTGTTGTAGGAGGGAGGTAAATAAAAGCTTTTTAGATGTATCCGTGGGTTTCTATATGATGCTTTGTCCGTCCATTGGTCTGTAACATTGGAGTTTGACAGCATTTTCATCACTTCACATGTATCTTAAGAATATCCATTCTTGTTTCCTTTTCAATCTATTTCTCGTCCCTCCTACTCCCTCTTATATGCTATTTTATTTCTCTTCCCTCCTACCTCTCATCTTTTACTCTATTTTTTGTTCCTCCTACTCCTCATCTTTTACTCTATTTTTTGTTCCTCCTACCCCTCATCTTTTACTCTATTTGTTGTTCCTCCTACTCCTCATCTTTTACTCTATTGTTCGTCCCTCCTACTTCATCATATTTTTCTCTATTTATTGTCCCTCCTACCCCTTATCTTTTACTCTATTTCTCTCACCTTCAAATAGTTAGAATAAATGACCTGAAATTTCCCAAAGATGCTCGAGTCGCCTGATTTTAATCACATTCTATTATGTTTTTGTTCTTATGCACGATGACATTCTTGTCTTGAGAATTTCTCAGCTTTGCAAATCTAATCTTACAGCCAAGGTCAGTGAAAACTTACAATTAAGAACCTTCGAAATGCGAGTTGCAGGAATAACTTTGGAAAGCCACGTTGCAGCAATATCTTTTGAGCGACTGCTGTAGTAATTTAATCAACCACGCTCTAAATAATGACGTTTCTTGAAACATATCTAGTAAATCTCTTTATTTACTGGATTTAGACTTTATTAAATGTAATTACTAACTTTTGTCGGCCATCTTGTTTGGATAAAAAAGAATGGACTTGATCAAAACTTATTAGAAAAAAGACTGGCTTTAATTCATGGTTAATGTTTCCTTCAAAATCATGAAGACTTTTATTTCTAACTCATAATTTTTATTTGAGTTTTAAAGACAGACTTAGATCTGATCACCTCAGAGGAAGATTAAATCTGAACAGTATAAGATGTGTGGAGAAAAGTAGGCACCATTGAAAGAATTGATGAGAGTTCTTGGGTCAGTAGATGTAGAACAGTTGAGGTAGCATGTCCAAGGCCAAGGAAAACATGGAAGGAAGGGATAAGAATTGGTTTGAGAGAGAAAGAGGGACAAATAAATAACTAGCCAGGGATAGGTTAGTTTGGAAGTAATTTTCTAAAAATCGTCCAACACATGCCAGAATGTAAAACAGACGTTAAATCGAAAATGATGATGATGTTGTTTTTGTTTCTATTGGGGGTCACCACTTATCAAGACAAAGAGGATAACGAAAGTTGAGGAACACTATGGGAGTACTAACATTGATCAATGCAATCAACTGTGTTTGATTACTTTGGGGACAGTCAATCACAATTTGTTGAAATTGGATTTTAAGACAACCAATTTGTAATCATCAGGGAAGCAGTCCTGGAGCAATGTGTTTCACATGTGGGAAGCCCTTGCAAAGAAGCCATGTCTATGGAAGAAAGGAAAAAGGAAAGTTTTTTTTCAATGTGGTAACAAAACGGGTTCTTGCTGTGAATGTCTTACGTGGACCTTAGGTTTACTTTCAGCAGCCTCGTAACTCCTGCTTCCTTTATTTTGTCCTTTAGTCCTCACATTCCATGAGCGACTTTCCTGAAAAAGAGGGAAGAATTGCTGTTTTTTTGTCAAAATCTATCCATCTAATACTTATCGTTGACTAGTTTTTGACTTTGAAGTATTTTTTTAGCTCCTTCCATCAAGTGGCTTCATGCCTTGTCTAGAGCGATTTCTATAAAAAAATAAAACAGAAACCAAAGATTTGAGCTCAGCCAAGCCCTATACATGGAAATAACTATAGAGTAGAGTGAGACTTGCAACGTCTGTCAGGGGTTGTAGGGAAGAGAAGAGCCCCCCCCCCTCCCAGATTACGAAGTCGATTTTGTACTCTGTCAGGCTAGGAAAGAGTGCTCTGTTCGACACCTCCCAAGATGTGGTAGTAGTACCCCTTCTTTGGACTTAACCGACTGTATTTTGTTTTGTTGTTATTGATATTATTTACAGATTAGTACTCTTTTACTTATTTTGTTTAAGATATAAATAAAGTGTTGGTCATTGTACTCCTAAAACATGTGAGATTAGGTGTTTTGTTATTTACAGTAATTACACGGTGGTGATATTTACAACATTTCTCAAATGAGCTGCTGTTGTTATCTGTATAATAAAAGTGAATGTATGTGTGTCTGGCTTGTTTCAATAATCACGTATGCAAATTTATTTTTATGACCAAAGAAAGGAAGGATTAATCTTAATAATAACTGATACCAATAAAGAAAGGAAAGAAAAATCATGTATATGAAAATTTAATTTTTATGAGCCAAGAAGAGGAGACTTAATCTTAATAACTGATAAGAAAGAAAAAAAAAGAATTTCTTTCACTTTTAATAGACACAAAAAATATTACCTTGTTCTTAATATTTTTGTGACTTAAATGGGAATGAATCTACAGGCACACAGATGTTTTATTTACTGATTCAGGAGAGGGAGAGAGAGACAGAGAGAGAGAGAGAGAGCGGATGGATTAGTTTATTTTAAGTACAACTTGCATAATTTTTTTTTTATTTGTAAAACTTTATTCACATATTTGTTCTTTAAGTAAGAGTTAACTTGCTTGTTTTGTTTTTTGCTAAGTTCTACCTCGATTTGTTGTTATGATTTTTTCAGTACGATTTACCTTGCATGAAATCAATTCTTATTGATAAAATAAATTACTTACTACCCGTGTAGCCTTTCTAATTTACAATAATTATACGATTCAAACTGTCATCCTTATTCTGTTAAAAAAGAAAGTACTAATGCTGCTGGATATGAAACTGTAATTCCCCAAACTATTAGTATAATAGCAACTTGTGTTCAATTAATGGAATAGAATGACTCGTTTGCAATTTACGGTGTGTTTCTTCAGCATTAAATAATCCTTAAAAGGGGTGGTTTGAGATAAAAGAGACAGAGGTATGACCTAAAACTATATTAGGTGGTGATATAATGTGGTCCCTTATTTGTTCCACATATATCTGTGACATAGACGTACCTTCAACTCTCTATAGTATAATATCGATTTCAATCTTTATGTGTGACGTTGCCACTTATGGTTATGTCTCATGTTTGACATATCTAGTTAGTTCCAGCACAATTTTCTCCAGCAGGATTAGAACACAAAGAAGACTGGGTAAAAGATAATAATTTTACTTTGTCTAACTTTTATTGCTTACTCTCACACTCATTTCTCTATGTTCAGCGGGCTCCCTAATGGAGGCGCCACTGAGGGAGCAAGGCACATGCTGTCCATACTTCTCGAGATCAAGTAAGCCCGTTTTTTGACCAGCTCACCGTACTTATCAAAATCTGCTTTTATTTTTACACATTCCCTTCTGAGCAACAAAACACAAATGTTTATTCTAATAATTTTCCTACTGTATTTACTAAATCACAACCTGTTAAAACAACCCTGCTTTGAATTCTAGATGAGATTACCTCTATTCCATTTCACAACCTTGTTTATATATAACCCACTCCTGTAACAAATACAACCATCATCATCATCATCATCAGCAGCAACAGCATCATTATTAGATTAGTATCATTATTCTGTTTACACCTATTATTATTATTTGTACTCACTAAGAGTTTTCATATGAGTCATCATCAGTAATTGCTCACTGATAATAACCGGTGGTGTTCCCTGGAGTCTGAGTGACAACAAGTCTCCCCATATTTCCGGTATTCTCCACCTCTTTTTGATAACCACTGCAAATGATTTTGCGGTATCGCAACAGCCACTTACCATTGATTTCTCGCTAGTAACGACCATTGGTCTTCTCTGGGATTTAAGTGGCAATAAGCCTCACCAAGGTCCCAGTACTTCCCGCACTCTTCCAGTGGAGGTCTGATTAGTGTTCTCCTTCCTCAGTCTTCCTATCCTCCTTGATCCTTCACGACTATTTTGTTTGGTATCAGCCGAAGCTGGTGCCATCAACCTTTTTTGGAGGTGGGGAATAGGGCAGTTTATGAAATTTCTTGCAGTTTCTGTTCCTTGGGTGCATGTGGTGGTGATCTTCCTGTAGTTTTGTTTTCTTCTTATTGTAACTTCCATGTGACTGGTTACCGTTCATAGCTTATGCGGTTTGGTTTCCGCATTCGAGGATTTTCCTTAAGATTGCAGCTGTTTTCATCATTGTCGTCCTTTGCATGGTCTCAGTGATACCTTTGATTCCAGTTTCTTCTAGTCTTTTTTCCAGTTTTTTGGGGACTGTTCCTAGTACTCCTACGATTATTGGTATTATATTGACTTTCTTCATGCTTCATATCCTTTTTAATTCTCTGGCAAGTTCCGTCTATTTGCTTCGTTTTTCCATTTCCTTGATCTTCACTCTGTGGTCTGCTGGAACCGCAAAATCTACAATTTGGCAGCATTTTTCCTTCTTATTGAGTATTATGACATTCGCTCTCCTTGCTTGTATAAGTTTAGCTGTTTGCACCTCCATGTCCCAGAGGATTTTGTGATTTTCGTTTTCCAGTACTGTGTCTGATTTATGTTTGTACCATTTTTTCGAAATGCAGTCGTTTGCATAGTTCCCAGTGTACTGCTTTCCCCACGCAGTCATGTTATTATTATTATTAGTATTATTAGTATCCCCATTATTATTATTATTTATTATTTTCTCTACCTACTCCACAGGTAGTATGGTTACAGTAATATCCCAATTCGGCAGCTTTGGAGAATGTAGAGTTACCCCTTTGTTGCATCACTCCTAGGTCCAATCTGACCCAAAGTTGTAGTATACATCTGCATTTCATTTGAGGAGTAAATAGAATAAGTCCTTGGTATGGTATGAAACTTCATCTGGTGGTGATGTCCCAATTTGGGAGCTTTGGGGAGTTGCCATTACTCACAAGTCCATTCTAACGTGGAGTGGTAGTACCTGTCAGTGTCCCAACAATGGGTTAAACAGAATCGATAGTTTACCGACTATTTATTTATAAAATAGACATCTACAAAATACAAGTAATTTGTATACAAAATATACATGCTGTTATGGCAATGACGAAATATAGTTTGACATGCTATAAAACCCAACAAAACCAATATCTTCTTTCTTCCTTTCCCCTTTTCTTTTCTTTCTTCCTTTCCCCTTTTCTTTTATATTTTCTCTCTTTTTGTGCATCAGTTTCCGTTTGTATATAATATTCCCTTTTGTTCAAGCAATTACCATTTCTTTTCGTCTTAAGAAGGTACAGAATCAAAAATGTTCAATCGGATGAGTGTTGAGAACAAGATAGTTCGTTTTTGGTACAATTAATGCCAATCATTCAAACATCAAGGAATTCTCTGTTGACGTCCGTATTCGCCAAAACACCCAGAAAAAAAAAGGATAGCCATAAATATTTAAAAACTGAAACGCATGACGAAAAGCCGGATGGCACAATATACAACTTTGGGCGATTGTGTTTCGGCTTCTCCTATAGAAATGTGAATATAATTACCTCCCTTTTATGCTGTTTCAATTTCCATCAAAGGTCAACGAGTGTGATCCGATTAAAGGGAGAAAAACAAAAATGAATTTATGGCAATGTTTTATTGAAGGTGCTTCAGTAGATAGGAAATTATAATAAATATATTTGTAGAAATAAAAAAAAAAGATTAAAGGAAAAAGAAAGAAAAGTGATGTGAGAAGAAAGGAAAGGGAAACGCTAGTGTAAATATGCATCCATTCAATCTGTGCGGTCAGTGGTGAAAATGCTATTTCAATGTTAAGTGTGACAGAGTGACAAAAATGTACTTTCAAACTAAAGAAACCGAAGAATGCTTGAGCGACGAAAATGCTATTTCAAACTTTAGCAGGACAGAAATGAAAATTTATGACAATTTTAAGCATGATATAACAACAGCAAAGGCTATTTCTAACTTAAGCATGACTGAGGGTAGATAATAGCTATATCACATTTAAACGTGACGGACTGATGAAAATGCTATTTAAAACTGAAACATGAACGACTAGCGAAAATGCTATTTCAAATTTAAGCCTGACGAAAATACTGTATAGTTGAATAGACTGGAGAAAATAATATGTCAAATTTAAATATGAAAGACTGATGAAAAGCACTTTCAAACTTAAGCGTGATGGACCGGTAAAAATCCTATTTTAAACTGAAGCATAACAGACCAACGAAAACAGTATTTCAAAATTATGCATGACAGACAAACGAAAATTCTGTTTCAAACTTAAATAGGACAAATCAACAAAACTAGTTTAAGGAAGAACAAAAAATGTGAGTAAAGAAAGGGTAAAGTATAATACGAAAATAGTGAAAAGGAAAAAATATATTAGGAGAAAAATATGACTAAATATTAATATAATAAAGTTTGAGGAAGAAGAGAAAAAGAAAATGGAGATTTACAAGAATCAAAAACCAATTGAGAAAGAAATAAAAAAAAAGGAAAAAGGAAAATGACTAATTGACAATGAAGAAGAAAAGAAAATTGTTTCCCCTTTTTTATTTCTGCCTCTCATTCGACTTTTCTCTAACTTCTTGGCCTTTTGGCCGGGATCAAAGTGTAGTATCTGTTCCGATGGATACTACACCCTATAGACCGGTATCGTCTTGGCCTCTGGGGCTTGATTTACGCTTATCTATGGATTTGTCCTGTGCAGTTCTAGGAGGTCCACCCTCCCAGGCTTTGCCTTCTCACCCTTTGAGAAGGAGTTAGTTTATTGCTAATCGCCTGAGACGCCCCTACCGGGGAATGCCGACGGGGCTGGCCAGGCAATTTTTAAAGGTCATAAGTGCTCTTCCTCTAGGGTGCTGACTTATCTAATCCCACTTTCCAACCTTGTGTCACATTTTACTCTGTGGGAGGTAGATAAATAAATAGGGTCGAGAAACAAAAAAAAGAAGAAATAAGGAAGGAATGAAGAAAGGAAGTGGAAGGATGGAATGAGTTGAAGAATGTAAAAATGAAGTCGAGACTGATTGCAAAAAATTTAATTTAAAAAAAAACAACATAAAAATAGAGAAATAGTCTTATTTTATTGTCTTCAATATTTCGTCCTCACCCCCTCTTGCTCTTTTCTGTTGCACGAATTTATTCTGCATAAACAGTCCTTCATTTTTATCCATTTAAACCATAGTACATCTTAAGCCCTTTTGTCTGCTTCTTACACAAGACGGGAACAAAGACGCATGAGATGTTTAGTCATGAAGACTTTCAACATTCCAGGACAGTTTTGTTTCTTATAGACCCTTTCACCCTCCCTCAATCTGCTCCGCCCCTAGCTTTGTGAGCTGCCACAGTCCATTGTTGCAAACCTCTTGGATAGACGTTTTCTTTTGGAAGTAATTCTGACCTTTTAAAAATCTATTATTACCGAGTGGCACAGACGACTCTCTAGTATTTGGATTTACCCTAGCATGAATTATTTGTTCTGCTAGTATATTTACTTCAAATAATCGTTTATTGTGTTGTCACCAGAGTCTGCCTTATTCTCTCGGATTGGTTTTGCATTGTGTTCAAGTTTCGTTATAAGCCCAAATCTGATTCATCAAACACAAGAAAGACATGTTTGTTTTTTTTAACTAACAGTTTTCTGTATACACGGGTTCATGCTCCAAAGACAATAACTTAAGACAATATGTTTAATAACTACACTTCACCTTTTCTGTCTTCTATCAGTGAAGATGAACTCCTTCTAGATCGAGGACATTTTTATTTTTGTTCGTATCCACAGTGCCCGTTTTTGAGGAGTTGGATTTTCCCCACATTAAAAAAACCGACTTTGTGTCAAACTCGGCCCACGTGGGGAAGCAAGTAAATAGGGAAAATATTGATTTTCAAAAGAGTGTAAGTTTAGCGACGATTAACAAACATGGGCTATAACGTTTTTTATGAATGTTAGTTTATAACCACTCTTTGACTGGTATTATTACACTACCTGGGTATGTCAATATCCATCTTTACCTAGCTAGCTAGCTAGTATGAAGAAATATATTTGTGAAATTTTGTGGAAAAAATATGCTAGTAAGTATTTGCACAAGAATCTATGACGAATGTATTTAAGTATTATTTTTATTGGCTAAAAACATTAGAAATTATGTTTTTCAGCAAAAATAATCTACTTTAGACTAATGCTGAATACCCTTTATGTCAAAAAAGTAATTTAGTTTTAAAAAAATTATACAAATGTTTTTTATGTTATGTTATGTTAATTTCTTTAAATTTATAAAACATGTACCTAGTTTAGAAAATTTTTTTAGACTTACGTGAGATTCGAACTCAAGTATTGCTATCATAAATCTACTGCCTTAGTAATGTGTACTCTGCCTATTCCTTTTTTGTCAATCAATTACATGTTTCTATTTGCATATGAACAGATAACTTTTAAGAGTACATAGATAGATTTTGTTACTATTAAAAGCGACTCTATATACTTTTTACCAAAACACAACAAAACTAATGAAGTCTTCATAATGCTGTTGAAACCCTTCCTTTTGGGCCCCAAAATGCAAAAGAGTGGACGTTTGTCAGAATTCAAGTTTGGGTAAGATTAACAAACATGCATTGTAACGTTTTATTTTTACTATGTTGTTACTGTTAAAAGGGACTATATAATTTTTCCCTACGACATTTTAAGTAAGGTGTTGAAAAAATAAAACTAAGTCCCTTTCTAGAATGCTGCTAAAACTATCCCTAATGGATGGGTCTTTTGTTGGCATCCGTCTGTCTCAGAAGACAATGGAGTTCTGTGCCTCAGATTAGTCCATTGCTGAATTGCTATGATTGTGCAAGCCTATCCTGGATTGGTAGATTCTGTTGCAGTTACCACAGATGTAGGGGGTTTATCGTTGCAAGAGCTCTGTAGCAACTTTGTCATCTGTGCTCTCACCTCTCCCTCTCCTGCTGGTCTCTCCTCGCTCCTCTTGGAGCATGCTTTCACAGTACTTCTTCAGCAGCTGCGGTCTTCAGCCACGCACTCCCAGCCTGCTGGGTCGACGTCACCTGAAAAGAAGAAAATGCCAAAGAGTGTTGTGGCGAGTACGCACCCTGTTTCATGCCACTTTTGATTGAGAAAGGGTCCAAGAAAGACCCATCGTACTCTATGGTGCCCTGCATGTCCTCATAAAAAACCGTGATCATTTTCAGGAGCCTGGAGGGGACATCCAATCTTCTGCAGCAGAGTGAAAAGCCCCTTTCTGCTGACAAGGTCAAATGGCTTTGGTCAAGATGATGAAGGCAATGTGAAACTGTTGTGTCTGTTTATCAGATTTTTCCTGGAGCACGGAGATGATCATGTTCTAAACCCACACAGTGTGGGGCGGGTCCCTAGTAGGCTGGTATTTTCGTAGTGTGCCAGCTCTGTCTGTATACACACTTTAACTGACATTAACAACAATCTTATTAACTTTAAGAAGGTTAACGTTATTTTTTTTTATTATTCTTTCTGTTAATTTAACGGTAAATTAATTTTCAGATGTAATGTCTACATTTTCAAATGTACCGTGACAAATGATGCACATTTCTTTAAACAACTTTTATCTTTATATAAAAACAAATGCCAATTTATAATATTAATCTTTCTAACGAACGAAATTTAAGGAAGCATTTTAAATAAGTAGAAATTAGTAAAAAGAAAACATTTATATAATATTTACAAAATTTCATTATTGCATTTCAATAAAACAAAAAAAAGAAATTTTAGTTGCTCACCCTGTATAAAATAGTCTATGGCATAGGTGGAATAATTTTTCGAGTTTTATATCATTTTAATGATTTAAGGATATCATTTTTTTTTTCAATTTTTAAAAAGAGTTTTTCCACCCATTAGGTTTTTCCAGACTTACAGACAAGATAAGATTAAGTTAATCCCGAGATGTTACCATTAGATAAAGAGTTAGTATCCAAACACCTATTGGCCCGGAAAACGCCAGTACAGATGGCTAATCAGAACATAATTGTGTAATATTAAAAATATATAATATATTATGCTTTTACTAATGTAGTTGCATACTCTTATACCAATTATTTTTTCATAAACATTATAATATATATATATATATATATATATATTAGTTAAAGTTTAATTCATATCCCAAGAAATCGTTTATGATCAACTATGTGAATCAGTTCCGAATTGCTTTGGATAACTTTCATTCCGAAATTTTATTTAAATAATATTATAGACCTTTGAATATATATATATATATATATATATATATATATATATATATATATATAAAATAGTACGCTAAATTCCAGTGAACACGTCTTTATTGATTTTTTTTTTGAAAATCCAAAAGATTCGACGCACTTTACGATCGTTTTGCACATATATAAATAACCAGGAATAGACATGTATTTCCAGGATCTTTCATCTATGCAGCTCATCAGACTTCCAGAGGTCGTTTTCAGAAAAAAAAAAAAACACTGAAAAAAAACACATAAAAACCACTAAACAAGCAACTTACAGTAAACCCTGTTCCTTTGAGGAAGTGAGGATCTTTTTCCTCGTTGCCAAGCGGCTATATATATATATATATATATATATATTATAATATTATAAGGTGTCAATCAAATTTTATTAAAATTCAAAGTTCAAGCAAAGTATCCTTAAGTCCTTAGCTCATGAGTTTTCAAATATAATTCTTCTCTTCAGAGGACCATTACCGCAGTTATACTACTACAGGTAATAAAATTAAGCTTTGAAAATATATAAAAATTATATACACAAATACATAAAAATACATAACATCAAATATATCAACCCAAAAACATACTTTTTGTTGAATCTATACAATCCATCCAGGTCATACAAATTGAAAAACAATTTTTATATATTTTCAAATCTTAATTTTATTACCTGTAGTAGTATAACTGCGGTAATGGTCCTCTGAAGAGAAGAATTATATTTGAATACTCATGAGCTAAGGACTTAAGGATACTTTATTTGAACTTTGAATTCTAATAAAATTTGATTGACACCTTATTTTATTACTTCATTTTATATTATAATATTAATGCTCTATCCAGTATATTGAGCTTCAGTTTTTATCCGGATGTTTCACTAATTATAAGATATTAGTTGACGCTTATATCTTTTGTTGGATTGCTTCATATATATATATATATATATATATAAAGAGAGGGAGAGAGAGACATCCACAGACAGTTGTTTTGCTGTATCATGGCTCCTATATGTAGCTATACATGGTGAGTGTTTCAGGCTGATATCTGAAACCCGATCAAATCAATATAAAAAAATTATCATGGCAACTTGCCATTTCAAACCCATGCGGTCGACAGACCATGTGTTAAATTGCTTTAAATTATGTGATAATTGAAAACTGTATTTCTAAATTTCTAAAGTAGTGAATAGAAAACTTATAACAATTTTCTTATCTTCCTTTTTAATGTTGAACATTCAAGCTTGGCTGATTATCTTATTAACATCTCAACCCATATCCATATTGTCATTTACTCTTTTTTTAACTATCACGAAATGATGAAAGATTGTTTTTCCTTTGTCTTTCTTTGTTCAATTTAACTTATAAAGAGAAATGTAAGAAAAGAAATCTCATTAGTTTTTCTCTTTTCCAAACAACTACAAAAGAAAAGGCCATATCTTTGCAAGCCACCTTTTTGTATATCTGTATTTTAATATCTGAGACAGGATTTAAAAGTAATGAATATTCTTTCATGGCTTCTCATCAGGAAAAAAACTCAGAACATTTGCATAATATATAAATAGATTTATCAATACGAATACATTTATCAGATTGAATCAAGATTTGCAATAAAATATAAAACTTCATACGAAAAAAGATTAAATACAAAAATAATAAGCATTCTCAAATACGAATGTATGCACAAGAATGGCTCTCTTACTTTTGCAAGCAGTGTTTATTAACTTCTCATGTTAACTAAAGCGATGCAAATGTATATTACAAAGCAAAAATGATCTAAATAACTAAGATACTTATGATTAATAAAAATGTACTCCCCATCGATCCAAATAAAAAATAAAACTTATTTAATACTCTGTTAGATAAGTTCTGAGAGTCGTAATATAAAAAGTATATTATCAAAATTAACATGAAAAAAAAATGTATTAATCAGTAATATAACCACCATGTTCATTAATTACACGCTCACAATGACGTCATCATTTTTCTACTTGCTCATGATATTCATCTTCTGGAATGTCTCTTAGCACTCGCAGCGCCTCAATCTTCACCTCCTCGGAATTATGAAATGTAGTTTTCCGTAGTCCTGTCTTCAGTTTATGGAACAACCAGCA
The DNA here is from genome assembly GCA_963556195.1 of Sepiola atlantica. NCBI lineage: Eukaryota > Metazoa > Mollusca > Cephalopoda > Sepiida > Sepiolidae > Sepiola > Sepiola atlantica. The sequence goes on along the minus strand of OY744520.1, from coordinate 22,385,792 downwards.
GTCGCATATGTTGAGATCAGGTGAATAGGGGCTCTGCTTCAATGTAACGATTCCTCGACTTTCGAAAAATGAACTGGTCTCACGTGAAACATGACAGCGTGCATTGTCATATTGCCATGCAACAGCACAGAGATTAATTGGATTTTTCCTCAAATTTCGCCACTTCGTACCACAATCACGAACAAACTCTATGTAACCAGCACTATTGAGATAAGTTGTACATGTGTACAAATTTTCATAAGCAACCAATGAACAGAAAAAAAGTTATTAATACACTCTCATTACTTACCTAACTTAGTATTATTATAGCAAATTTAAAACCTCTAACCTTACCATTACCAACAATTATTCCCCCTCAACCAGCGTTTTGGATAAGACAAACCTCCTATGTGAATTTAAATGTCCTTTTTGAGACTGTGTCCGACAATTAAGAAAAACATATACATATGCTTGACTACCACAACTCTGTCAAGACGTCTCACTATGCACCTATATGAAACCAACATCTAAAAGCTACTCATTCTTGCCTCCGCTCTCCACTTGGACAAATTTTCGTAGACCACACAATTATATTAGAACGCGAAACAAAACAAACTAAGACCACAGATATTAGAAGCTCTGCACATAAAAATTAAAAAGCAAGCCATTAATAAAATTAATTTAGATAACAGGGAAAACATCCTAAAATACTTTTAATATTAGTACTAATACTCTATTAATACTACAACCAATCACACGTTTTCTGCCACAACCATCATTAAACATTTAAAAATACATGTTCTTTACTCGATATCGACCTCTTGAAGATGGCTCTGGAAAGAACCGAAAGTACTAGGGTACACAACGAGTACAGCAAATACATCTGCTAGTTCGAGCCTGACACTCGAAATTAATCAGGAATCTAGAAAGGATCAATAAGAAAATATGCAAACACGAGTCATCTGTAATTTTTAATGAAATATGTATTCAAGAAAAAATGCTGCCCAGATATATATATTTTATAACGAAGTATGTATACCTGCACTATAACTCCAGAAGTACTAGGTTGGTTGGTTGGTTTTTATGGCATGTCGACTGTCATTGGGTCATTTTATGCTAAAACGGTACAAATGCTTTGTATAATATAGTCATTTTCAATTCCAGTGTTAACAACAATATCACGGGCCTGCTTTCCAGCTGACTACAACATGGTCGTTTTCAAGTCCACTGTTAACAAATTCTTGTTAAGCCATCTTAAATCATCAAATTTTGCCCAATTTCAACCATCGTCACCAATCCTCACGGTGTTGTCTTACCGTCCACCTGACAAACTCATTAACCCTTATCCTTGAGTGGTCTTTCGGCCTTGATAAACGGTGACTCATTAGTACAAAAAATAAAATAAAAAAATAATATTGGTTTGTAGATTACTTTGTTTTATAAACATATATATTGTAAACAAAGGGCTTGGAAAACTGGATATCTGTGTGGTGGGGTGGGGCAGAGACAAACATTTGCACGAGGGTGTCTAATGTCATGCCCGGGACAAATTTTATTTAACACATAGATAGAGCCCTGGGTCAGAGTATACCTGGCAATTGTGGTAACTAAGGAGTTACCCCCACACTCTCTAAACCTCCAAAATTCGGACCTCACCACTGGATGCCATTTTCTGTCATACAGAGGATTGTTGGGGAAGGGTGAGCTTGAGTAGTTCATAAGGTTGGGAAATAGGGTAGGCAGAACAAAAGGTAGAAGGGGCTGGGAATTATGGATTTCTGGTAGAAGCAAAGACCTTACTCAAGGGTGTTCGAGGCAGTTTAGTGTCGTGCCTCAGACAAATTGTATTTAATCTGCAGATGAGACCCTGACAGGTACTACCACTCCGAGAGTGAATCTGAGAATAATGGTAACTAAGGGGTAACTTCACATACCCTAAAGCTTCCAAATTGGGGCTTCATCACCGGATGCACTTTAAAATTATACCCAGAATCCTAGAAATATTAAATTAATTCTTATTAGAAATAAACCAGATGTACGCAAATGAAGACTACAGCAATTTTTATTTTAATATTATAAGAGTGGCTTTTGACATTAATAGAAATGTCAAAAGTGACTCTTATATAATTATTTTCTCACAACATTTTAAATAAGGATATAAAAAATTAAACTCAGGAGATCTTAAGAGCGCTACTGAAACTCTACATTTCAGAGTCTCCCAGCTTTTGACTTTGGTTTAGATGTTAGTAGATAGGTAGCACCAGCTCTGGTTATGCTTTATTAATGAGTGTAGAAAATCATATATGAAAGTCTATTTTCAATCCTCTCATAATATTCTTCATCGTTCAACTGACAATCTATCCATTTCATTAACCTTTATTCCAGAGTAGCTTTTGGCCTTGCTAAGAGGTGACTCTCATTAGTAAAAAAAAAAGGTGGTATCTTCAGCTAGTATATAATTTTTTTTTTTACATCAAATGAGTTCTGTCATAAACAGAAAACTCAAAATGTATCTTTACAAATAAACAACCTGGGCAGTAATGGAGATCTGCAATAGCTTTATTGTTTTTGTATTTTTTTTTTTTTGCATCCAAGCACCTCAATAAGATATTTCTGTACATTTGTCGGTCACACTTAAGTTGTAAATAGCATTTTCATTTTTTTAACTATGTCGTCACCATTTACCAAGGCCAAAAGCCACTCAATGATAAGAGTGAATGATTCGGAATGATAATCAGCTGAAAGATGAGGAACACTGGGAGTACTAGCATTGAACGATAGTATGAATTACGTTTTTTTACTCATGGGGTGGTCCATGACACGAATTTGTTAACATTAGATTTGACGACGACCAAGTTCTAATCAGCAGGGAAGCAGACCTGCGGTAATGTGTTCGACAGGCAGAAAGCCCTTGCAAAGGAGTTCTGTCCATAGAAATTCCAACTGACATTAGGCACGTGGGAGAAAAGGAAAGTTTGTGTTATTTCTGTTGTGGTAGCAATATGAGTTCTTATTAATAATGTCTTACAAGGAGGAACCAAAGATTGGTGCTCAGTCGATCATCTTCCATAGAAATAACGGTAGAGCAGAGAGAGACTAGCAACGTCTCTTCTGTAATATTTTTATTATTATTGCTGTATAAGAGAAGATCTCAAAGCATCTCTGTAAGAGGCTCAGTTTGTTTGTCCGAGAGTCTATCATGCTTTTCTTCGAAATACCATGTTAACCGTTACATGGAATGGACTCGTCTTCTCATTTTGTTTTTACCAACACTCTCATCTTTCTATGTTTGAAACACTGTATTTCCCTTAATTTGTTTTCTATCTTATCTCGACAATGTCTTCCATCAGATGTTTAAAGAAACCCTTTATCTCGCACAGAGGATCAGATTATTTTCAGCTCTTTGACGACTGACGTACTCTTGTATTTACTCCCCCCTCCCCCTCATTCACATTTCGCAATTTGTAGCTGTCATATTTACATCTTGATGTCTTTAGCATATTCTCGAACTGGGGACTACATGCACTTATGTTCTTCCTCGTTCACAGAGTTGGCATCATATTTGCATCATCAGTATGTTGACTTTTGAAGGGGCTCATGACCGGCTTAGTTACCGGATTTCATTTAGAGACTAGCAGAACCTTGTGGGAATTCCACGGTGCTTTCTACATCAATCTGTATGATTTACTAAATGTCTGTTAGGGTAAATATTATTTTTTTAAAAATTACTCTTTCTTTATCCGTAAAAATAATTGTCTTGTCAGTTCAATATTCTTGCAATTTTGTTTATACACATATTTTGAATTAAAAAAAAAAAACTTTTGTAAATAAAGCTGTTTGTAAATAAAACCCTTTTTTGAAAGAGTAAAACTTTTTTCTTTAATAAAAATCCGTGATGGAAAAGTAATAAAAGTGCGCATTGTTCTGTTTATGATTCAGTTCAACCGGAAGTAAAAGTTTTTAAAAAGTGTCTTTTTAGTCGGTACTCATTTTGTGGCGTTGAAATTCATATGATCCAATATTCTTTAAATAAACAAAACAAATATGTCTCTTCTATATTGTAGCAATTTAATTCTTTTTAAAACAATAAATGTTCTCTGTCTTCTTCCTGTAAAAATTATTCTCAGCTAAATATTCTTCAAATGAATAAAACGAATATCACTTTTTGAAATGTATTTATTTAAAATTGTACTGTTTTAAGTCTATTGGACGACATAATTTGATTTGGAAACTATTCATTTAAAATGAGTAACGTCGGAAGTTTTTACTTTAGCGACATCAGATTAATCACCAATCATCATCAGACGATCAAACTTTTTAAAATGTGTGTGAATTGGCTTAGCATATTATCATATAGATATGAAGAAATTTAGGCATTTGTGATTTTCAGAATTAGCTGCAAATAAACATTAAAATAAGAATACATTTAGCTAATATTTGCATAAATTAGATATTAAACAGAAATATTCTTTGTTTTATTTTATTTTTGTGTATTTTAGAATTAATAATTTATTGGTTCATATATATATATATATATATTTAGTCAAACTTTCAAAGTTTATGCTCAATAGATATTAATTTAGTATTCCAGAGCATATATAAATAAACAATAAAATGCAGATTCCAGAGATTATATATTTATTTACCAGTAAAGAGAATCATTTATTATGCTCGTTTCACCATCTATCCCGACAAACAAAATATTTAGACATATCCTGAATTTTCCATAACAATGATTTATCAGAAAAGGGAGTAGAAAAGCATCCAAAAACGCCCCAAAGAAACAACTTCCCACTTTCATTTAAGCAGAGCAAAACAAAATATGTTTATCTTCTCCTATATACTTCTACAAAAAAACTGAAAAAATATCTTTATCATTCAAAAATAAAAATAAAATAAGAAAAATATAAAGAAAAAGAAAAAAGGAAGGAAAAAC
>OY744520.1:22280877-22375877 GCA_963556195.1 Sepiola atlantica | reverse complement strand
TGGTCTTAATAATTTTGTATTAAAGGGTTTGAAAATAATATTGTCAGGGTCTGCATGCATGCTGAAAATCTATAAACGTTTTATTTTATTTTATTTATGACTTGAAAATTAAAATTATAGAAGTAATAATGAATAAACATAGTAATATAGGGTTCAGGGCTGGGAGTAGATGTACACAAAGTTCTCCATTACATGCTGGAAGTTTCTACTAATATATATATATATATATATAAGGGTATCGTCAACGACCATTAGCTTTAAGGCAATGCTCATTAGGTAAAACTAATTTCGAGCTCAGGCATTTGCAATGTTTACATTTCGTTACATTGAGATATCACCTACGTTCAGTCAGTATTGCATGATGGCGTAGGGGTTAGCATCGCCGACTGTCAGCTCGACGGTTGCGTTTCGATCCCGGCTTGAGACACTAACTGGTCTAGCCGCACTGATGAGATGTGAAACAGCGAAACAGGCTGTATGTGGATGACTATATATATATATATATATATATATATATATATATATATATATATATTGAAAAGCTATGATTTTGGAAAACAGCTGTCTGTGAACGAACAAATAAATTTGACTCCTTTGTGTTTTGAACTCTCTGATAAGGGATATCACTGGGTGCCACTAAGCATAAATGCATAGCTGTTCATAAAAAGAATAGAGAACTCTAGGTAGTCGATAATTGCAAATATATAAGCTTTTATAGATTTCCCTTACCCATTGCTGCGGCTGATGGCTTAATGGTTATAGCTTTAGACTGCTGATAAGATGATCGGGTTTTAAAATCACAGTTTAAAGCACCTGCCCGTTTCTAGCTACTCTGAAGAGCCATGATACGGCAAAACAGCTGTCTGTAGATGAAGGATATATAAATGAACATTGATAGAGAAATCAAATCTCGCTGATAACTGATAGCTTCAAACTCTTGTAATAATCGGATCATGTTTTAATGATCTGATAATTGAATCAGCATTAAAGTTCCAGATACCATATAAATTAGATTTGCATGTGAACACTGATTAATGCATATTATCTTTCGTTTTATAAGACGCATGTCTGAAAAGTAAAGGGATTGGGTGTACTGTATGAGCTATGGGCTAAAAAAGAGAAATAGGCAGATTATATTAACATCTAACTTGATATATTCTAGATATATAGCCGTGATCTTAGATTGCATCCTTTTCACATGCTTTTATTTAGACCTGCTCTTCTTCATCACGACAATGCACCTACTCACAATGGCCTGAGCATCCAGTAGTTCTTAGCCAAGAAGAAGAACATTACTGTACTGGAACCACCTCTCTATTCACTTGATTTTGCTCCATATGACTTTTTCCTTCAAACTTAAGAGGATCATCAAAAGCATCCGTTTTGAAGGCGTTGGAACCATCAAGAGGACTATAATGATGGAGATGAGAGGCATCCTAAAGGAATTCTTGCAGCAGTGCATAAAAGCATGACAGAGATGGATGTGTAAGCTCATTTTATCCTAGCGGATTACTTTGAAGGAGGAACTGATGTAGTTTTTGACACTAACCCATTACTTTTCAGAGACACAATTTTTATGTATATATATATATATATATATATATATATAAATAAGTAGCCAAAACGTATTTATATATATGTATATATATATAGATAAATATAGTCATAGTCATCCACAGACAGACTGTTTCGCTGTATAAAAGCTCCTCAGTGTGGCTAGATCGTGATTGAAACTTGACTGTCGAGTAGACAATCGGCACTTTTATCCATTTGGCTATAAGTCACTCATCGTGAGTAAGCGAAATGTCAATGTTTATATAAACACTGTCAATTGTGGCGAGTGCTCCATTTGTTTACACAAAGAGCTTTGCATTTTCACTGGTGGCAGTTTATGACACTTACCACATATTTAATATATATATATATATATTGTATATAAAATATTGTTATCCACAGACATGTGTTTCGTCTTTTTAATACTCGTCAGTGTGGCTAGATGCAGTGAACGCATCAAATTCGAGGTTGGAACCCTGGATCTTAGTCACCACCGACAGTGAAAGTCCAACGCTCTTACCGTTTCGGCCAACTTGTCTGCTGCTAAGATGGAGAAGATGTATACTGCTCATAACCAAAATTTTAGTATTCCTTGTCATTTACTTTTTACGGTATCGGTAACCTTAGAGAATTCAATTTTTTTTAGAGAAGACTCTAGTTGTTAAGCAATATATATATATATATATATATATATATATATATATATATATATATATATATATATATAGTGTGTGTGTGTGTTCCAAACACAATTTTTAAAATTCTTTTTTTCTTGGAAGGTATCAAAATAGATTAAATATTCTTGGTAGATACAATTAATTATCTTTTCCTTCAAAGAACAACAACTAGTCCTCTTCCTCTTCTTTTCCGTTAAATGAGATGGAGGATTTCTAATTAATTTATCTCCTGAACTGGATTTTCCAAATCCGGATGTAAATGCGTCTCTTCTTTTTCGGAAATGTCATTAAGTAATGTCATCATTGAGAAACTAATTTGATGAGCTGAGAAAATAACTCAATCCAGAATTCGTTGATTTTATATTTACCATGATAACATCAAAGGTAAATAAAATAAGGAAGAGATATTCTTAAAATGCTATTTGAAACTTAAATGTCACATCAACATCATCATCATCATCATCATCATCATCATCATCATCATCATCATCATCATCATCATCATCATGTGTTGAAGGGCTTTACGAGATTGACTTCCAAACTAACCTATCCCTGGCCATTTCTTTATTTAGACCTGCTACTTTGACTGTTCTACATCTACTAACCATCTCATCTATTCTTTCGAAATGGTCATACCATAGAAGTTTCCTGTTCTGCACACATCATCCTATACTGTCCAAATTTAATCTTCCTCTGAGGTCATCAAAACTAAGTGTGTCTTTTACACTCATATTACACATCCATCGTATCATTCTCATTTAATTCCATGCAACGTATGTCCTCAACCCTCACTGGCAATTGTCTGTGTGTGTGTCCAGCTAAAAGTTAAAAGAACTATAAAACAGAGACCAACAAAGTTGGTATATTCTTGATCAACATTGCTCGGAATGAATACCATCTAAAATTTATTAAAAAAATGATCTATTCTTTGGATTCAACTGACCCAGATTTCGTTAGGGGGGTTGGTTTTTCAGTGATTTTATTCAGCCATTTTATTTACTAAAGGGAATGAACCCTGATTTTTTTATCCAGGAGTTAATTCCCTTATTCCGACTAATTCCTCAAGGAATCTATATAAAGGAGAGTTGTCTGTGTGTATTTATGTCAAGCTAGAGTGGAATGGGATGGGCGAAAGAGAATGAGGAGAAAGAGAGAAACGGATATAGAGAGATAGAAATTTCAATAGAAATATGTTACACTTCAACTCCGGGCAACACCGGGTAGCCATGCTAGTCTAAAATAAAATGTAAGTATGGGTTGTACTCTCAATTCTTTTATGGGGGTAAGATGCAAAAATCTGTAAACATCCTCAAATAGTTAGGCATGACGTTGCTTCTTATGATTATGTGTAATAGATCCAATATCTTCGTTGAGGATTCCAAGTTACAATACAAATAAAAAAGAAACGCTTGCTTGTATGTTTCTTCTGTTGGAGAATTCTCCTAACATTTCCTGAAGTATCTGATTCCACTGGCTAGTTCACAAATAAAGACTCAATAACAAACGTATCTTTTTCTCACACTCGTCACTTTATGTACCATGGATGCCCTGCTGGACTCCACCAGAGAAGCAATCACTCAGGACGTCCTCACAACCCGGTGATAATCTATCGATTTATGATAGTACTTTTACAAATTGTTTATGTTTTCATGTATTCCTTATTCCAAGCATCAAATGAAGAATGTTTATGTTTCAAATCAATTTTTACCTCATGATCTGTTAAAACACATTCAAATTCAGAAGCGCATTTCTAATCAAGTTTCAAACTTAACCTAAATTCTATTGCCAACTTTTGCAACCAGTCTCGTCATCATAATATCTATTATGAATCATCATATTATGATTATTAATAGTAGTATTACGATCACCTTCCTCAACCCCCTAGAGGCAATCTCATTATAGTGTGACCGACTAAGTAAAATATTATTTCAAGCTTAAACCAATTGATGGATAGAGGCTTGTAAAGATATTCTTGGGCGCATATAAAATACGATGTGCCTATTCTATGTTTACATTTACTGATGAAAATCTTATTTCAAACTTAAGCATGACATATCAACAAAGATGCTATCTAAAACTTAAATCTAACAGACTAATGAAAATACTATTTCAAACTTAAGTCTAACATAACAAAAAAAATCTTATTTCAAACTTAAGCATGACATATCAACAAAGATGCTATCTAAAACTTAAATCTAACAGACTAATGAAAATACTATTTCAAACTTAAGTCTAACATAACAAAAAAAATCTTATTTCAAACTTAAGCATGACATATCAACAAAGATGCTATCTAAAACTTAAATCTAACAGACTAATGAAAATACTATTTCAAACTTAAGTCTAACATAACAAAAAAAATCTTATTTCAAACGTAAGCATGATGGATGGACGAGAAAACTATTTCAAACTTAAGCATGACAGACCAACAAAAATGTTATTTCAAACTGACAGACCAACAAAAATGTTATTTCAAAATTGAGTATGATGCACTGACAAAATTATTTTTTCTAACTTATTTGTGACAGTGAAATGAACAAATATGCAATTTCATACTGAAGCATGACAGACAAAGAATTATTTTAGAGATGTTTGGATGCTTATAAAATAAGATAAATCCAGTCAGTGCCGTTTTAGAAATGATAATGCTATTTATAGTCGAATTGTGACAGACCAACCTACGAATCGACTGACGGACAACGCCTGTAATAGAGATGCAATGATGCATCTAAAAAGTCATCGGCAGATTTTCATTCATTTCTGATTTCAATGGAGACTCGTCTTTTTTAAATAATCATTAATCTATGAATGCTTGATATGATTGGCTAAGAAAAACATGTTTTTTACAATATGATTTACATATCTAATATATTAAATCAATTCTTGATATATTTTTCTACAATAATCTCTATCTTTATAAAGATAGGTATGTTTATGTTAACATGGTTGTATGTATAGGATTTACTCCCAAAGTAATTAACCAGTCATTTTTGATTTTAGAATACTTAATCAATATTCCTTAAAGTTAAGTTTATTTGAAGTAGTGATAAAATGGACTTGACAGAAAGAGGGATAAAGAAATACCTGGTCAGAGATAGGTTAGTTTGGAAGTCAATTTCTTAAATCCGTCCAACATATAAAACGGATATTAAACCGAATATGATGATTTAGAGGGCATAATATGAGCATAATTTCCCATTTGAAAATTCAAATATTTCAAATTTTTCTTGAATTTGATCCATAATCATTAGACATCAATGAAGCTAGATTCCCTGGATTTCAATTTCTTCTTAAAACCCTTTAAGCTTAAGTTTTTAATTTGAGACATTTTCTAGAATCAAAACCATGTAATGGATTTGGATCAGAATTAGAATAAGGGTTCTAGAAATAAAGTATAGTATCATTATATCTTGATTTGAGTCTTGATAAGGAGGCATAAAATTCGTGCAAAACTGTTCTGTTCAGGGAATTCATTTTACTTGTCTTGGGACGTGTATTCTTCAAGTTATTTATAAATATTTCTATAGTGATATTGCGAGGTTTGTGCAAGATGAAAGTATAAATACTCCTGGGCAACACTGAGTCAGGTCAGCTAGTTTATAATAAAGTAAATCAATTCTCTATAATATTGTCGCATCTTACTTGAAAAGTGGAAGAATTACTGAACCTTTCAATGACATTTCATTGGAGAAAGTGAAATTTTAATTTGACGTATGCATTAAAGATTTTTGATACCAGGTTAAAACGATTATTACACGTTCTGATGAGGTAGAAGCTTTCTCCAAAATCACAATAAAAAAGATAACTAGATATTTCTGAATATATGCTGCACATTAAAATTCCTCTTTTCAGAAGAATAAACTTTCATCTCCAAAAGATTTTAGATAGGATTAAATTTCCATAAATGATAATAAAAAAATGAACGTGAATTTTACTAAAAGATAAAAGACATTAAAATCTTCTCTTCAGTGTGAAGAGATTAGCACCCGCCCACTTTTATGAAAATCATGCAAAATGGGGCATAATATTTTCATTTAAACCAGAAAAGGAAGAGGGTTTCACACTTTCCGAAGAGGCAGATAAAATACAATGGAGACTCCTAAAAGTAAGTATTATTCCCTGCAGCTTCTTTCTCACAGAGAAGACGTTGCTAGTCTTTCTCTACTCTATCGTTTTTTTTTTTCATAGTAGGTGATCAACTTAGCTCCAATCTTTGGTTCCCTCCAGTAAAACATTCACAGCAAAAACACGTCTAGCTACAACCACTGTAAATAATTTTCCTTGCGTTCCTAAAACTAAACGGAATTTCCATGAGCAAAGTTTCTTTCCAAGAACTGTCCGTCTATGGAACACCATACCACGAGGCTGATTCTCAGTTGACTACATCATGGTCGTTTTCAAGTCCAATGTTAACAAATTCTTGTTGAGCCATCCCATTAAGTAATCACTTTCAGCCTGGATCCAACGATGGTCTGCAATCCTAAGGGTGTTTGTCTCACCATTCACCTGACACAAACCATTAACCATTGTCCTCAAATGGTCTTTGGACCTTGATGAGTGGTGACTTGTTATTGAAAAAAAAACTGATTGAACACTTGACAGTGGTTAGTTAGATGGGGGTCAGCTGAGTTTGAAATTAGACAAACAGTTATTTTTTTTAGATTTTTTGGATGAAAAATATGTTTATTTGATATATTTTATAACACGAGGCATTTAAAAAATATTAAGGTGTTCCCATCTTTTTCTACGTTTATTTATTTAAAAAAAAACAATTATTCCAACTACCATACTCTCCAACCCTATCAAATGCTCAAACTTTCTTCACCTCAACCTGGTTTAGAATATGGCTTTAAACTACATTCGGTTGTCAGATTTCAATTTGTGAGCTTTAGGGAACGTGTAAGTTGCTATTACTCGCAAGTCCATTCTTACCTGGCATGGTAGTACGTGTCAGAGTCCCATCCGTTTTACAGGCTCGCATATGTTGGACAGCTTTAAGAAATTGACTTCCAAACTAACCTATCTCTGATCAAGTCTTTATTTATTCCTCTTTCTCTCAGGCACATTCTTATCACTTCCTCCCATGTTTTCCTTCTCTGTGGGCTGACCTTGCTACCTCAACTGTTCTACATCTACTAACCCAAAAACTCTCCTGCATTCTTTCATTGTGGCCATACCATCGAAGTCTATTCTTCTGAACACATCTCTTAATACTGTCCAGATTTTATCTTCTGCAGAGGTCATTAAAACTATGCGTGTCTTTATGACTCACATTTCACATCCATCATATCATTCTTATATAATTTCTCTCCATGCAACGCAAGGGTTTAATAGAATCTATCGTGTACGGACTATTAATTTTGTTTAAAAAATATGCCTAGAAACAAAGTAATCTGTTAATATTTTCAGATAAAATTAAAAATAAATGATAACAAATTTAGAGAAAACAGAGGGAGAAGGTAATAAAACAAATATGAAATAACATAAAACAAACCCATTTTAATATTGTTTTAACTTTGCAAAATAAATTCCAGGGGGATATTAGAATGTGCATTCATCATCTAAATTGGTGATTCACAATGTTAAAATATGAAAATAATTGTTTCATCTTATGTACATATTTTTAAGTGAAAACAACGTGTAGCTTGACAGAGTACAAAATCAACTTCAGAATTAAGTGGATGAATATTTCTATTGTTCTCTACAGCCCGTTTTTCACAGAAAAGTCGTTGGTAGTCTTTTCCTACTCTGTCATTGTTTCCATGGAAGCTGCTCGACTGAGCTTCAATCTCTGGTTTCCCATTGTATTGATTTACTCCTCTCCATGAGTTAGGCACAAGGCCAGTTTTTATCTTACTCCCACAAGTAAGATGTGACTCAAGGTCGGGTCGGGAAAGTGGGGTTTAAAAATTGCCTGGGCAGCCCCGTCGACATTCCCCGGTAGGGGCGCCTCAGACAGTAAGCAATAAACTTACTCCTCCCCAAAGAGGGGAGGCGAAGCCTGGGAGGGTGGACCTCCTAGAACTGCACAGGACAGACCCATAGACCGGCGTAAATCAAGCCCCGAAGGCCAAGACAATACCAGTCTATGGGGTGCAGTATCCATCGGAACAGATACTACACTTTGATCTTAGCTAAAAGGCCAAGAAGTTTCCCATTGTAAGACACAGAAAGAACTCGTCTTGTTACCACAACTGCAAAGACCTTTCCTTTCTCCTCCCATGTGATTAACATCAAACAGAATTTCAATGAATAGAGTTTCTTTCCAAGCATTTCTCATATGTGGAACACGTTGCAACTAAATAAATAAATATATATATATATATATATATATATATATATATATAATAAAATATGAAACTAAAAGTGTACTTTTAGTAGATACAACCTATAGTGAAATGGTTTAAGCTCAATATACGAGATAGAACAATTATAAATATAGATGAAAGACAATTACCATCTGGACAAACCCCATATCTTTTTCACACAAACTTTTTTTAACTCTCCATTACTTAATATTTTTTTCAAATTTTGAATTTGGGCTTTTCCACTGCCAACTTATCTATCTATGTAATTCCTCTGATGATAAGATTTTGATCTTTGAAAAGTCTTGGCTTAAGGAAAGAATAATAAACATAATTTTATTACCGAGTATACCTTGCATTGAACAATCGAAGTTGGAATTAATTTGTCATTCGTACATGTTTATCCCTCTTCTTTCATCTATCTTTATATATATATATATATATATATATATATAAGAACTCAAGGGAGAGAACTATGTATCATTGTATGTGGTAACTTTTCTTTTAATCTTTTTCAGCGAATAAGGGAAAATGTCTTCACTGTAACAGTTTTCCTTAGTCGGAATAAGTATTTTCAGAAAAAATTAAAGTGAAATAAAATATATTTGTACCAATAACATAGTGGAAGGAAAAAACAGAAAAAATAAGCTATTCTGAATCAGGTACCGATATGTCAAACGGATTGCTATTTGGATCTGACTTTGATATCCGACAAGATAACTTTATATGTTCTATATAATCTATTGAAAATTTCATTAAAGTTTGATAATTCTCTGAATTTTGTTAATTAAAATAGATAAAACATTTGTCTGTTTACAAAGAGTAATCTGTGAGAGGGGACTGCGTATCATATATTTTTGGACAGAGGGTATGAGATCTTCATAACTTTTACAAGAAAATGATGCTAAAGAGAAAGCAAGAAATATTGCCGTATTTTTATTTATTTATGATATTCACGTGAACATCAACAGTTAAAAAAAGCATTTGCAGAAAGGGAAGTGGCATTTTTAAAAAATTTATGTTATAGTATTTTATTATTTCTCAGCTTTTATTCAATATTTCTTTTCTGCTTGGATTTTTATTCCCACTCACCGCCATTAAACGCGAGAGATATGTAAAGCTCTTATCAATTGCATTCCGCACAGACAGAATTCATTTAATCTTTGTTGCAATCTCTGACATGTAAGCAGAGAGGCCGAGCATTATGAAAGTTGCGAGCCGTTTGCATGGACTCATTATCAGATTAGGAAACATGTTATCACTTTATGGCAGCGAAGGAGGAGGTTGAGTTTCGCATTCTCTTTTCGATCTTTTACTCGTTTCAACTTTACATGTGCATGCATAGGAAATTATTGGAATCAAAGAGGAAAATAAAAACTTTGCAAGTTATATAATCTGAAATGAAGTAAAGGAGTATTCATTGGAGAGTGTATGCATGTATACATATATATATATATATATATATATATGTATCTAAATTCGTATATATATATATATATATATATATATTTCAAATCGAAAGACATTTCCCCAAATGGATTCACATATCTGAAGAGAGCACACCATGCTCGAAACGCATTATATAATGATAAAATGATAAAATAATAAAATAATAAAATAAATGTTGAAAAAAACTTTTTACAAATGTTGGTAGCCTTACTCCTATATATATATATATATATATATATATATATATATATATATATATATATATATAGGCTTTGATGTGAAATGCGCATAAGATATAGAAATTAATTTGGAAAAATAAATTTTAAAAATGTTGTTTGTGAGACGAAGAAGAAATATGGATATTCACCGAAATATGAAAATAAAGAAATTGTAAAAATAAATGAAAATTATTGTTTGGGATTGATTTTCCTATCGTCATTGGAATGCAACATTAAAGTCTATATATATATATATATATATATATATACATGAATTATGACAATATATGCATTAGCACATACTATCAGTACCTTTTAATTAGCACTCTTTTCAAAAAGATTCAGCTCGATGATTGTCAACCAGTAACAACAGCGCATATATCAATAAGTCAGGTTCATTTTATATTCCAATAACCATGGTTTTTATTTTTTATTTTTTATTTTATTATTTTATATTGATATTGACATAATAATGTTGGTTGACCCACCTCAAGAGAAACGAATCGTAAATATACATCTCACAGGAATGTTTTGTTTTTTGAAAATGTGAAAAAATAAAAAATATATATAAAATGAACCTGACTTATTTATATATATATTAATTTATAAAATTTAATAAGTATATATGAAAAATAAAAAAATGATGGCACGTCTGATTAAGGGCGACTGAATGCAGTACTCTGCATATTCTTAACCGATTAGATAGTGGATAAAATACTAAAAAACACGGCGGTGTTCTATGGCCAGTAAAAACAATAACAAAAGCTGTGTATATATATATATATATATATATATATATATATTTGTTTGAGAGAAACTTAACCAGTGGCTAATTAAAACATTAACCTGTGATAGGGAAATAACAACGAATCTGAACATTACGTGGATATATAAAAAAAATTACTAACAAAAATCTGTGCATTTAGCCCAACTATTTCTTGCGAGGATGAAACATGGACACCTCGATGTAGCTTAATTGCTATAAATATATTTTCATACTACTACTAAGCTCTACTCACGTATTGAGCATTGTTGAAGTAAATACTGAAAATCTATACACAATATATCATTTCACCTTATAATATTTTATGTGTATATACATGAAATAATAATTATAATTGAGATTTGTTGGTTTATTTTGGGTTTTTTTTTTTCGATAATGACAGCTGTTATGAACGCTATCACATGTTAAGTTCACTTCCTAAGTGATGAAAGAGTTCCTCCCTTTACATATATTAAAGTTAGCCACACTGAAGATTGGTGGTGCCATGAAACACATGTGTACATGAATTACTTTTATAAATATATATATATATATATATAGTACATTATGAAAGTATATTACATGTGTACATCAATTACTTTATATATATATATATATATATATATATATATATATATATAACATTTAAATTGGCCTACATAAATGCAATTAGGTTTCAGTATTACTTGTACTTCATCGATGAGGTACAAGTAGTACTGAAACATAATTGCATTTATGTATGCCATTTTAAATGTTTATATAATGTATATTTATAAAGCTCTGTTTTGTAATGAGAAGTTTTGAAATAATATTGGTCTATGTTCATTCTATCCATATATTTGAACTTGTTTAATTATATATATCTATATATATTCTCTGAGAGAAATACAGAAATCGTATGTGTGCCTTTATATAATAAAGCCACTATGACCAATTACATAAAGAAGAGAACATCACGATAATGGTTCTGTACAAATTCTATAGATATTCTTAGACTGGAGTTTTATTTGATATTCTTATACTTTTTTATAGAATTTATTTGCAGCCAATATTGATTCACTTTCGAATAAGTATCTTGGAATATCAGACATTTCTTTGAAATAAGTTTTATTTCTTTTAAATTAACTTTTATCACACAAACACACATATATATATATATAAACATTTAAAATGGTCGACATAAATGCAATTACGTTTCAGTACTACTTTTACTTCATCGGAGCCAAAGGTGGTAATGAAAACTAATTACTACCTTAGGCCCCGATGAGGTGCAAGTAGTACTGAAACGTAATTGCATTTAGGTAGCCATTTAACATTTTTATAGCATGTATGTTTGTAAAGCTCTACCTTGTATTGAGCACTTTTGGAAAAATATTAGTTTTAAGTTCAGTTTATCAATATATTAGAACTTGTTTAATTAATTTATATACATAAATATTAATATTTATGATATTAATATTTATAATATTAAGTCTAGCATAAATTCTTGGAAGCTAACTAATACAGTGATTACAAGAGATTAATTGACTTAGTAGCAAATGAATTTTCCAACGAAGTACTTTGGACTAAACGTTTATTTTTTCATATAATTTCAAAGGTGTAAAAACTTCCAAGACTATATATATATATATATATATATATATATATATAGGATCAAATATAAACCAAAGTAAAACTTTTAGTAGATGGAGCCTATTGTGAAGAGGATTAGCTCAATATACGAGATAGAGCAATTGTAGAGATAGAAGAAAAAAGAGTGATAAATATGCGACGATTGTCCAAATTTATTTCAAATTTCAATTGTTCAATGCAAGGTGTATTCAGTAATAAACTAGTGTTTATTATTCTTTCCTTAAGCCAAGGCTTTTCAAAGATCGAGATCTTATCATCAGAGGAGAAATACAGATGGATAAGTTGGCTTTCGAAAAAACCAAAGTACAAAAATTTGAAAAATATGAAAATTATTTTTAAAAGAATTTTTGTTAAAAAAACGCAGTGAATGAAAAGAAAAGTTCCGTGAAAAAGATATGCAGATTGTCCGGGTGGTAAATTTCCGTTGAAAAGAAGTCCGATGAATTGTAGAATGTGAAGAAAACTCTTTGCGTGGGAGCAGTGCGGAGAAAGTGCTCAAAATACAAGTAAGTCCAAAAGCACTTAAAGGGGATTGAAAAGAGAGAAACTGGCCATTTTTTGATATACTTCCTGGACCAAGCAAGGCAGATGATATCTCGTTTAAGGTTTAAATCCAAATGAAACAAAAAAGGCGAAACGGTTAAAGATTTAGGGTTAGGGGGAGGGGAGGTTTAAAGTGCGAGGGTTTAAGAGGTACGGGATTGTTTAAATAGCCGCTTTGTCACTTTAACTTCAACCCCATACAAACCTTTTTCTCCCTTTCCTTTTTCCTTCTTTTTTATTTTTTATTTCCTCCCAACTCACAAAGCGGCTATTTAAACAATCCCGTACCTCTTAAACCCTCGCACTTTAAACCTCCCCTTTTCTTCACATTCTACAATTCATCGGACTTCTTTTCAACGGAAATTTACCACCCGGACAATCTGCATATCTTTTTCACGGAACTTTTCTTTTCATTCACTGCGTTTTTTTAACAAAAATTCTTTTAAAGATAATTTTCATATTTTTCAAATTTTTGAACTTTGGTTTTTTCGAAAGCCAACTTATCCATCTGTATTTCTCCTCTGATGATAAGATCTCGATCTTTGAAAAGCCTTGGCTTAAGGAAAGAATAATAAACACTAGTTTATTACTGAATACACCTTGCATTGAACAATTGAAATTTGAAATAAATTTGGACAATCGTCGCATATTTATCACTCTTTTTTCTTCTATCTCTCTCTCTCTATATATATATATATATATATGAGATTGATATAAGATTTTAATTACAACTTATAAAAAATAGAAGCAATTATATATTCTGTGAGAATCTTTGAAAAGTTGACATTAGATTATTACTTAAAACAAGAGCTATCCAAAGATAATAAATAAATAAATCATAGACTGACCGTTGGACAGAGTTACTTATAGAATTTTTTGGACATAACTAAAATTATGCATCCATCAAACTGCGTTCTGCAATGAAAATTCTATTCAAACTGACCGACTGACTAACAGACGGGCAAATCATCCTATAGAAATACTAAAGTGCATCATTTCTGGAATATCTACAATAGTGTAGTGAATAAGGTCAATCAACGATTCCCCCACTATCAAACCAAAATGATGTCGTTTGCACGGCCACTGATAAGGTTGAACTACTTACCCAGCGTTTCGCTTCTAACTCTACTTTAGACTCAGATAACCACCCCCTCCCTGAATTCTCTTTGCGAACCAAAGTCACACTTGATAACCTGGTTATCACCCCATCCCAGGTCAGAGACATCATAAAAAACCTTGACACCTCTAAAGTTTGTGGGCCTGATCTTATACCTGTAATAGTAATAAAAAAATGTTCTGCTGAACTGGCCCCTGTCCTCTCCAAACTCTACAATAAATGCCTAAGTGAATCTTGCTTCCCCAATAACTGGAAAATTGCCTCTGTGGTACCAGTCTACAAGAGTTCTGGGAATAGAACCGACCCTCAGAACTACCGCCCAATCAGTCTACTGCCGATCTTTGCCAAAATCTTTGAATACTTAATCAATCTAGAGATAGTACGGCACTTAGTTAATGCTAAACTTCTATCTGACCGCCAGTATGGATTTAGACAAGCACGATCTACTGCAGACATCCTAACGGTCATCTCTGAATGCATGTATCATACACTCGACAAGGCAGGTGAAGCTAGGGCAGTAGCGCTTGATATATCCAAGGCCTTTGACAAGGTATGGCATAAAGGGCTTCTCTTGAAAATACGCTCATACGGTATTACTGGGCAACTACTTAATATAATTAGATCCTTCCTAAACAAAAGAAAAATCCAGATTGTCCTCGATGGCTGTTCATCCAAGCAACATGACATAAATGCTGGTGTACCCCAGGGATCTATCTTTGGACCTTTGTTGTTCCTTATCTATATAAACGATCTCCCTGATGACATAGAGTCGGAGATTGGTTTATTTGCTGACGACACCACGCTTTACTCTCGCCATGTTGGCAAAACAGACGCGATCATATCCGATGCAATGGCTGAATCTTTAGAAAATGACCTCCAGGCTGTAGTGGATTGGGGTCATAAATGGTTGGTAACTTTTAATGCCGCAAAGACAAAGCTCCTTTCCTTCAATAACTACAAGAAGCCTCTCCAACCACCGATTGCCATGGCAAATAACACCCTACCTGAGAGTTCATCATTCAAACTCCTCGGCCTAACCTTCACAGGTAACATGAATTGGAACAAATACATTGAAGACATTGCCAAGGCTGCCGCAAAAAAGGTTGGCTCCCTCTACCGTGCTAGTAAACTCCTCACACCTGTTTACGAGTTTAGATGTCGTCTGCTTATTCATTTCAATTAATTTTCTCGTAGTTTCATTGACTAACCACTTCAGGCCTTTCCGGCATTGTATATAAAACGCCGGAAAGTCCCGACGCCAAGGGACTTTTAATGCGGGTCCCAATTTAACAAAGTACCATATTATTATATTATATAATCTTGTCTTGATTAGACTCTTTTAAAAAAATAAGCTTTTATTCACTCAAACAAGGCATATTGACATTGAAGCGTAATAAGGTACTGTGGTAGGGGCCAGATTAATAGGGGTGCAACCTGTATTGGGAGTTGGGCAGCAAGATCTCTGTTCACATTACATAAATAAGTTAGTAGAGAAAACATCAATGTGTTCGATTTTAGATCTTACAAGAGCTAATATTTATTATTTTGATTAAATACTATACATTACTTTGTCTGCTGAGGATACCCGGGTTTCGTCTATCTGGTTATTCTAGAATTAGGAACAATTCCTGCTTATTCTTACTCCAGAAAGTGTTATCAGTCCACTTTAAAGCGAAATATCTAAAGTTTCATTTAGAAAAATTAAAAATGGAAGGTTTGTCAAACATAACTCAATCTCAAAACTAAGAATAGTTTAGCATGTATTTTGTTTGATTAAAATGTATTGGAAAAAGCCTTAAGAAAATGAACAGTGATTTATTCAGCTTTAGTGTAATAATAAATTCTTCCTGTAAACAAGCTTATTCCCAATGCTAGGGACTTCTGGACCCACACCCAAATTTATTATGCAAAGCTTTACCCTTTTAATGTTTTGATGGCAGACATCAAGAACTGACAACTCGGTCAACTCAGGTGATTCACCTTTTAACATTATGCACTCCCCGACTTCTCGAGTTTCAAAACATGAGCCGTGATTTTTGGCTGTGAGCCGCTACTAATGTAACCTGTGACAATATTTTGCTATATTGAAATATAGCCAATTTAAAAGGTTATAAATTAAATATTCCATTAATTAATCCAACCTGAAAACTAATTGTGCCCTTCAGCCAACATATGATAGGTACATCCTAAGAGAGTATTCTTTGTAAACACATTATTTTTTTTTGAATCACCAAAACTCGGAGAAATATCCAATTATGATTAAACTTGTAAGCATTCATTTTATAAATAATATATTTATAAGTAATACAAAATATTAAATTTAACATCATAGCAATTTCAAAGAGTAACAATTTGATAGAATTCAAGTTTGGCTCTTATAAATCCACATGCACAATAAGTTTTTTTTTCAAGATATTATGTGTTACCATTAAAAGTATAAAAGCTGATCTTTATAACTTAGCATTGCATTGTGACTGCTTTCAAACACCAAACTTTTTACACTTTTAAGTGCAATGCTTGAAGCAAACTACAACACACTCTTTTCTCTATATAAATTTTTTTAACAAACATTTTTTAAAGGGACAAAGATAAAATTAAGAAAACATCAAGAACGTTGAAACCTTTCTTACAGGGGCTCCCCCATCAGGTTTAGGCCCACCCATGTCAGGTGTATGTAGTATGTGTTCGCACCAATATTTCAAATAGTACTTTTGATGTAAACAAGCTTATTCCTCTTAAAAGATTACAACAACCCTCTAGATATTGTATCTTCCATTTCTCTTCATTTGGTCCCTAAGCTGGATTAAGCCAAGCTTAGAAGATATCTTTAATCTCATAAGTGGATAGAGATATGCCATACTTTTTCGTATTCCACTTCAGAGATTTTGAAAATTTCCATTCAATACACGGACTGCTATTGAAAAGTCTTCGGTCTCAACCAAGCAAGAATGAATGTTCTTAAAATGCATCCATTCAATCTGCACGTCTAGCACTGAAAATTTTATTTCAGAACTGACAGACAGAGCCCTTTTATAGGGATGTGCTGACGAATCTGAAACTTTTATCTTAAGTGCGACAGACTCACACAATTTAAGCACAACATACTAACAAAAATGCTATTTCACACTAAAATTTGTTTTTTTAACTTTTATTCACCCCAACCAAGGCATATTGTCAGTGGAGCGTAATGGGCTACTGTGATATAGGGCCAGATTTATAAGGAGAAACTCTGAGTCGGGAGTTGGGCAGTAAGATGTTTGTTCACATGACATTTAAATTTCAGGATGTTAGTACTGTCAGGGCAACAGGGAGCATGGAAGGAATTCCAAAGGTATGTAGTCCGAGGAAACAAGCTATCAGAGTGAAAAACTTTCTGGCATCTAGGGACCTCTACAGTTAAGATTTGGCAGTTATTCGGGGGTATTTTCGTTTAAGGGGTACTAGTGCATTAAGTTCATTGGAGCACATACCATGGAAGTATTTATAAAGCAAACATAAGAATGCAACTCTGCGGTGATGTGGCAGGAGCTGGTGCTTTGCAGATAGTGTGGGACCTATAGGGTTAGAAATTATTTTTTGCACCCTGTCAAAGACAGAGAGGCTAGTGGTTGGTGCACCAGCCCAAATGTGGCAACAGGTTTAACCGATGAACAGGGCACTTATAGAGATGCTTTGATGTATCTAAAATAAGGCATATCCATTCAACAACCACTTTTAGAAATGAAAATCTATTTCAAACCTGACCGTGGCCAACTGATGGACACAGCCATTTATAGAGATGCTTGGATGCATCTAAAAAGCCGTTTTCAATTGACATGCTCACTTGGCCGTGGGGGGTGGGGCAATAACAACACATACTTATAGTTTTCTAACAATTTTGTTCAATTAATAATTTAATAACCAAATGATACTGCACTAATTAAATTAAACTTTCAAAATTATATTAAAAAACAAAATCTTAATATTTAAGAAACAATGGCTTTTTTTACTAATAAATTACTACTTATTAAGGCTAGAAACAACTCGAGGATAAAGGTTAATGAGATGGATATATTGAGAGGTGAATGATGATGAATACTATGAGAGGATTGGAAATCTCCACATACGACTCGCACAAAACAACCACCAATCCAGAAACAGCAATTCTATCTTTTCTATCAGAAACATCGCGCATGGAGCGTGAAGACTAAAGGACAAAATAGAAGGAAGGGAGAGTTACGAGGATGCCGAAAGTTAACCTATGGTTCACTTTCTATGAACAAAGAAAAAGGAGCATTACCGGGAAACGCTGGGTATGGACAGCTAGTATATTAATATAAGTGTCTCCGTCTTTTTCTTTCTGAAATGCGAATATTCATTAATTTCATTCTTTCCAAATAATTCGAAAAGAAGAGTTGTCATGATTTGGGCATCACAGGAGTGATCAAGTTGGCAACAAGACGAACATCTCAAAAACCTTTTTTTCTTTTTAAATCAAAGAAACCATGATATGGTTGTCGCAAGGGAGTGAAACGAAATGCTCAAACATGACAGCTTTAAGCAATTAAAGTATTGAAACGTTTTCCATTGTCTTATTTAATCGAATGTCGGTTTAGTCTTGCTACCGATTTGCTGAAAGCTACGAGAAATCGACTTGATATTAAAAAATGGTGTGATTGCAAAAAAAAAAATGACAAAACTAAAAAGTTGGCAGTCAGCATGAAGCAAGGACAAGGCTCTAACGGAAGTCAGTAACAAGCAAATAAAATTTGCAATACAGAATTAATTCAAACTTTGTTGAAAGTTCCTCACCCCCACCTGACACACATGTACACTTACACATATATATGATACTAGAAAAAAGATTAACTGTTTGGTCACCCGTTGAGCTTGGGCTGGGTTGTTTGAATCAGGAAAAATGTGTTTGGAAAGACAGTTAAATATAAAAATAAAAAGACAAAATCCAGAATTAGTCTCTTTCTGCTCGTTACATATACCTTTACTCTCTACAGCTACAAGTTAAATAATATTGTTAGTGCAGTAATATTCCCTTTTATCTATAATGGACTATTCCAATCTTTTTATTCTTTCTATTCTTCAACTGTCAATAAATCTATCTATCTATCTATCTATCCATATCTCTATCTCTTTTTATATAATATATATATATAAAGAGAGAGAGAAAGAGAGTGTGCGCGTGCGTGCATGCGTGCGACACACATGAGAGCGATAGATACCATATAAAATAAGAGAGTGGGGAGGGGGGGTCAAACAACATACAATGAGAGAGGTTGAGAGTGATAGATAAAAGTTTAGTAAGAGATGATCCCTTGGTTAGTTAATTGCAAACTGCAGCTAATTCGAACAATTAAGATGGAATTTTTTCAAACATAACTCAATCCCAAAACTGAGGAATATTTTAACATGTGTTTTGTGTGCTTATAATATTTAGGAAAACATCCTTAGAGAAACGGACGTTGATTAACTCAGCTTTAGTATAATAATGGATAATTATAAATAATGATTTTTTATGTGAAATACATTTAGAGGACATAAAAGTGGTGCAAAACAATTCTGTACGCAGAAGTAATTTTACCTACTAGTATATTGAATAGCATAGTAGCTCTGAGGAGGTCGTATATGTACCAGCTCTACTAATAACTACTTTAGTATCCTGCAACGGATATATACCAATCTTATTATCTAGTAATAAATCTAAACTTGTATATATATCACGGTTCTTCAGTGTGGTTAAAAATGGATGGGTGCTTTGCCTGTGATTCGAATATCAAAGGCATTTTCAACAGTCAAGTCCTGTACTGACTGAGGCGTCAGCCACCATAACATGTAAGAGAAAACTATAATTGCTTATATACATTCGCAATCATGAGGCTATCCGAGTGCTCTATTCATGTATGAATAGTTCGGCATTGTAAACTAATGGGATTAAATTTGAAGTTAGTGTTTGAAGAGTCGCTTCAAATTTCGGGTGTTGTTTTTTTTGGGGGGGGGGGGAGAGGGGTCCTTGGATTATGTTACCATTTTTCATGTATTTCGGCTTGCCATTTCTTTTTTGTCAAGTCTTCTTCCTAAACTTTGTCTATTTTCTGCTCTCCTGTTTTGGGAATAATATGTTTTCCTATGACTTGTAAATTAACTCCTTGCTCTGATGATCAGCAAAGTTAAACTAAAGACTATATATTTTCTCTTGACCTTCCTGGAAAACGCTTTAATTTTAGAACAAATAAATAAAATAAACGAAAAAAGAAAAAAAGTTTTGTTTGTCGGAAGAAGAAGAAATACAGGTATTCAACGTAATACAAAAATAAATAAATAAATTGAAATGAATATGAAAATTATGGTTTCGGATTGATTTTTCCTATGGTCATTAGAATGCAACTATAAAGTATATATATATATATATATATATATATATATATATATATATATATTCAATCGATTATGGTGAACCATACAATTATTTCCGAAAACTTAAAAGTGTGGTATGGAATGGCAAAAGAATTGGAAACGCTGTTATAAGTGATACTCAAGAGACTTGGCCGAATTTACGATAAACATTGATCCAACTTTTGGTCTTGGGAATATTTCAGCATCACCTCATATCTGAAGTTCTGAAGATCTTTCGCCATTAACTTTTCTCAAGTTCTATTCTACAGAAAAAGTGTGGAACCGGGATATTGTATTGATATATTTCATATTTTCTTTATATAAATCTCTCTGCCAGGTTTGCTTGTCTGCAGAATGAATATATACAAATTATAATTGTGATTGATTTTAACCTTTTTGGTTCATGACCAAGAACTTACTTGTTTCAGACTGTTCTCGCTATCTTGGTTGTTATTATGTTCGCAAGGTTTCGGCCATTTTTATTCTTTGACCTTTTCCGGGTGTGTTTTGTCATATTCATACATAAAATTTATTTGTCCGGACAACTTCCGGACTGATTCCTCTTCACAAAAGAATAATAATAATAGAATTAACGATAAGTGAAGTATCGTAAAGTGATCTATCGTGATAAAGTAAAGCTCAATACGTTGAGTAGAGCAATCAATCTTAAAGAAGGAAAGATGAAGATATAAAATTACATAAAATTGATACAAATTTTATTACATCGAAAGTTCAGATGCAAGGAGTTACACTAATCCTTAAATCATGATTTTTCAAAGATAAAACTCGTCAAAGGATAAAAAATATTCAACAAACGACAAGGAAACGATTAACGTTTTACCACACTCTACTAACATAGTATTGAAAACAAGCGAAAATAACACCTAAACTAAAAGAACGATATATTATCAAAACCAACTTCTGATATAATATACAACAAAACCACTTGTTATCATTGTTGTGCTAATATTGTGTGTATTGGGGACGGATATCTTATATATACATGCATATATCTCTCTCTCTATATATATATGTAAATAGATGTCATTTATTTGTTTATTTTGTTTGTGATACTTTTGAACAAATTAAATTATTTATAAGGAAAAACATTTTACCTAAATGCTAGCTGGGAATAATTTTCCTTTCACCAATGTGATGGCCGCCGATGGGGAAGGACATATATGTTTGAAAATATAATTTTCAATGGGCATGTGTTTCGTCGTTTTATAACTCATCAGTGTGGCTGAACCTAGTGAGATTTGAAACCGGGACCTCAGAGTTTGAAGTTCAAAGCTCTACCACCAAACCAATCCTAGGTAGTTATGGAATGTATCGCTTTTTATCAATTTCATTTATTTGTTTGCAATACTTTTGAATTAATTCAATTATTTATATTGAAAAGCATGTTACCTAAATGCTAGTTGGGAGCGACATTATATATATATATATATATATATATATATATATATATATATATATATATATATAATTATTTAATAACAAATATTTGATTATTATTCACATACATATACTTTCTATCTTTGCGGAATCTTCAGGTTGGAGATAACTGTTCAAACCGGTCACCTTGAACTCAAATTTGAGCGTTCTAAAAGATGAGGCCAATTTCAAATGCTGTGCGACAAGTTTAGAAATAGACCTTATTTATGTTGATTCAAGCGGACAACATAGTCAGCCGTCCTAACCGTGTTCAACAAATCATGTAGATAGGATCTTGCATTTTAGCTTAGATTAGACAGCTTATATCATTTCTTTTAAAGGCCTGGCGGAAAGGGGGCTATATATATATATATATATATATATATATATATACAAAAGCTTCTTTTCAAAAATATATAACTTATTCTTCACAACAGTGAGTATTTGAAATCATAAAGGTTTCTAACCAAAACAACTGGATTCAGCATTAAATGACTAGAAATGATTTGAAATGCGTTAAAATAAAAACAGCCCACTTCTTTCTTGAATGTGTGAGGGGGTTCAGACACAAATCTAGTGTTTTTGTGCATATTTTCGTGTCCTTCTAATGATCCTCTCTGTTGTCACTCTCTTGAGTGTCTATTTTATTTATTCTTTTTGCAAAATTGGTTTCAGTGAGAAATATGTCTGAAAAACTATCTGGCATGCTGCCAAGCTGCCAAGTTTCGACTCTAATAACTTAATAAAAATATCATAAAAGTTAGTACGACATAATATTTCTTTTGTTATTTCCTTCTTCCAATTGACCTTGTGTTGATCGAAACTAAATTGAGGAAGAAGTATAATTTCTAATGCTCATTTTCACGACAGCACAGCCTTGTTCTTTTGGATGAATGACATAGTACAATCTTCTTATCTATACTTGGTCTTGCTGCATACTAAGTTGTATTTAGTATCAAGTAGATATGGAAATTGGAATGTAGTATTGAGTTAGTAGGGCATACAAAGAAGATTGACACAAATGATCAAAATAAAAAAAAGATTAGAGCTACAGAAATTAGGATCTACTATTTCAGTAAAGAATGAGAGGTGATTTAACAGAAACTTTCAAAATAATTAATAGAATTTCTAACTCTGGTGGACATTTTTTTTATATTTCTCCTCGATCTGAATCGTTATTGTCAAAGTAAATTTCAAAAACTACATCTATTAAACAATTGATTTTTTTTTGCTAATAGAGTAATATAATTTTTGAACAAGTTGCTAGATCAGATTAAGAACAGCAATAGCGAATAACATTCTATGATGGAATTAAATAATTCAGACGTAATGGTAAACTGATGAAAATAAAAGAGCAGTTTTGGGAACCATCGGATAAAATATTTAATAGAATTTGATTTGCATATTGATATTGTATCAGTAGCGTAATGTAGCAAAATTATTTTAACGGTTGAATTTTGGAAGATATTTAAAAATGGAGATGCTAAAATAAGTGTGATAAACAAATCTTCTTTTTCATCTGGTTATAGCATTTAGTGAGTGGCTCGGACTCCAGGGTGAGCTATACAAGACGACTCACACGTACTTTCCATATGGTCCTATCCAAAAGGTTGACATCAGTCAGATCCTTTCTTACGCACTCGAGTCAGGTCTTACTCAGTCTACCACGGTGCCTAGTGCCTGGGATATCCAGATGTATCATGGAGTTGATGCTAGACGCCGTACATGACCCAAGTTTCTAATGAAGGACAGTTGATGCGATCCTTTCTTCCAGTTTGCAGCCGCATATTCACCTGATCATGGCACAATCTCTAATAATAATAATATTGACAGTTTTGACCAAGAAAAATCAGAATAATGACACCATTGTCAGTATCTACATGCCTATCTCCATAAAAACTCCAAACGGATACGACTAATAGTAAAAAATAAATAAATTAGTTGCATATTTCGGATATATTTTCCTATCTCTGTTGGTGCCATGTCCACAGAGGTTCAGTCGTTGTACAGCCCAGCTTTGTAAATAGATTAAATTGTGCTTAGCATTGATAGAACTAGAATTTCTAATTCTAATTAATGAAAATCAAAATAATGACACCACTGTCAGTACCTTTTTCTTTTAACTATAGAGTCACCACTTATCAAGGCCAAAAGGTTACACAAGGAGAAGGGTGAATGAGTTTGTCAGGTGAACGGTGAGACAACATCGTGATGATTGGTAACGATGGTTGAAATTGGTCAGAATTTGATTATTTAACAACAAGAATTTGCTTACATTGGACTTAAAAACGACTATGTTGTAGTCAGCTGGAAAGCAGCCCCGCGGTATCGTATTCTACAGACGGGTAGTTCTAGGAAAGAAACTGCTCATCTTGTACAGCTATCTTAACAACGTTTAGGACAGTTTACTCTATGGCCTTCTTCAGGTAGCTTTCAAAGTTTCCAAAGTGGAATATAAAAAAGTACAGCATATCTTTTGAGTATTCTGTGCTTATTGGCCTCTGTCCTACCTTTTGAGAGCCTTTTTCTTTTTGTTCAAGGCAGAGGAAGGGGGGAAGGGGAGAGAGAAAACAAAACTAGTGTCTCTGTGCATACATTGATGTACTTCCCGTGATCCTCTATTTTGTCACTTTATTATCTGCGTCTTTTATTTCTCTCTTCTGCAAAATTGGCCTTTGTATATATTTTGCTCCAGCAAGAAAATCTCTCTTTACAAAACACTTGGCTTGCTGCCAAATTCCGACTCTAATAACTTTCCAGGCTTTTCATCTCAAAAGAAAGTAATATTGCCAAGACAGCACCTAATATACATGCCATTTGGGATCTTTATATTGTGTTTTGGATACGGCGACTGTTTTCTCACATGAAAAGGCGAGGAAAAGGCGAGGAAATCTAAAAAGAAAAATAAATTATTCCAGAATATTTGTATGACCACAACAAATAGTCTGCCAAATCTTGTTGAACTATTTAAAAAGAGAAAAAATGCCGGATAATTTATATGATTGAGCTATTTTTTAACATTATTATTTATTTTTCTTGTGATATTTACAAAATAGAAAAATGTAAAATGTTACATATCATTGAATGCCTTTCATTTTTGCTAAAATATTTCTTTAAGTTTTTCTTTAATACGTTTTTTGAAAATATAAATATTTTGGCACTATCTCAAGGATCCTATTTCCATTAAGCACTCCAAACTAAAAGGGAAATTAAAAGGTGCAAATCTCATTTGTAAGGCTTATTTCAAATACACATATTTGAAGCTGAACTTACAGAAAGTGAAGGTCAGGTTTAAATTTAACTCTACTTTTTTATTTTATCATCATTTACTATTTTTTATTATATGAACATAATATTTTGTAACAAAAAAAGAGTTAATTGAATCAAGTGTTAATCAAATTATGACTGAAAATGCTCTTTAATAGATTATCAGAAAATATAAACATGTTTTCATTATCAGAAAAATCATCTTTCCACCAAACAAGAAGATAAATGAAAAGGTCTAAATTTCGTTTAATACAAGTATCCGAATGAAAAACACTTTTAAATAGGGGTGGGACGTAATGGGTGAAAATTTCAGATTCATGCGAGTAGTATTTTTTTGTGTTCATTTATACATAAATAACACTAAACAATATAACATTTTGAAAATTTTGCAAAATTAAGAAGGTGCAGGCCACTAATTTTTGGCTATTTTACATTCATGAAAACCCTTTCACAGCCTGAAAATGGTCCTAAATTAAAGTACTATATCAGATTTAACCATCTATATCCATTCATAGCTTTTGAGGATGTTTTATGACCCGCAATGTCGCATGAAACCACTTTTTCACCGAAAAATGATGGATTTTGAGTCCTGTGGAGCCCTAACGGCTATTTTTGGCCTGCACCTTCTGAATTTGGCAAAATTTTCAAAATGTTTGATTGTTTAGTGTTATTTATGTATAAATGAACACAAAAAAATACTACTCGCATGAATCTGAAATTTTCACCCCTTACGTCCCACACCTATTTTAAAATTGAACTTACAGAACGCGCAAGCCAAGTTAAAATTAAAACTATGTATTTGTTTTATCATTTTCATTATAAATAAAGACACATAAACTTGCTTCTCTGTCATTATAAAATGCTGTCAATATTTATGAAGGAAAAGTGCTTAAGACTAGAGATAGAACATACACACAGTTAAATAGAATAATAACATTTTCACAGGATTGACAAGGGCTTTGCTTCTCGAGCAATAGCCCTTGACATATCAAAGGACTTTGATAGGGTTTGGCATAAAGGTCTACTTCACACGCTTCCTAGCTATGGAATAGCTTGAAATGTCCTCTCAGCTATCTAATCCTTTCTCTCTGATAGGTTTCTAAAAATAGCCGTTGATGGGCAGAAGTCCAAAGCTCATAGTATCAATGCTGGCATGCCTCAAGGATATATTTGGGGCCAACCCTCTTCCTCAAGGATCTCCCAAATCACATTCTAAGATTATTCGTTGACATTTGTGCAGACGACACAACCATCTATAACAACACTTTAAAAAGCAGCAATTACCAAGTTCTTTCTGATTCTCTCCCTTCCGACCTTGAGCATGTGGTGCAATCGGGGGAAAAAGGTGACTGGTTACTTTTAAACGTCTAAAACCAAGCTTCTCTCTTTTCACCACAAACGCTCTGATCCTCACTTGGGCCCAATTGAAATGAATGACTCTCTTCTTAAGGAAGCCCCCTGCTTTGACAAGCTTATGGGGCTGACCTTCACTCCTGAACTGAAATGGAAGACTTACATCAAATCGTTGCGAAAATCGGTGAAAAAATCGTTGAATCATTCTACTGCTTCAAAAGGTATCTCACTCCTGGCGCAATCGTCCACCTGTATAAGAACTAAATACTCCTAAGATGGAGTACTGTTGCCACATCTTGGGAGTAGCTGCTCAAAGCACCCTTTCCTGCCTTGCCAGAGTAAAAAAACGACTTTGAAATCTAGTGGGCAATGCCCCCTTCCCCTCCTTACTAACTCTTTCTTACAAAAGAGACGCTGCTAGTCTTTCTCTATCGTTATTTTCATGGCAGGTGTTCGGCTAAGCTCCAATTTATGCCCCTCCCCTGTAAAAAATTTACAACAAAAACTCGTCTAGCTAAAACCACTGTAAATAATTTCCCTTTCTCCTTTGTGCCTAAAATTAAACGAAACTTCAATAAACAAAGTTTCTTTCCTAGAACTACCCGTCTGTGGAACTTAATACCGTGGGGATGCTTCCCAGCTTACTACAACATTGTCGTTTTCAAGTCCAATGTAAACAGATTCTTGTTAAGCCGTCCTCTTAAATAATCAAACTCTGCCCAGTTTCAATCATCGTTACCAATCACCACGGTGTTGTCTCACCATCTACCTGACAAGCTCATTCACCCTTATCCTCAAGTAGCCTTTTGGCCTTGATAAGTGCTGACTCTTTAGTAAAAAAACCCAGAAACTATCATTTTCAAATTCATGCAATCTCATCTGACAGTCCTAAAATATAATGCTGACCGAACATAACATGCATTTACAATATTATAATAATAATAATAATAATAATAATAATAATAATAATAATAATAATAATAATAATAATAACTATTATTATTATTATTATTATTATTATTTTTTTTTTTTTTTTTTTTTTTTTCCCCACCTCATTTCACATTCGCCATGCTAAGGGTTTGTCATGGCACATTTTATTAGAGTATTCCCAATAGTATTGGAATCTACTAGTGCTTATTGTTTATAGTAGTTGTAGTAACAACTATGAACACCTGGTGGTTCAAGGAGGCTCCATGCCAAATTTGGTGCATTTATTCCAACAAGTTTGGAGCCTATAAGTGATCAACACATATGCAAACAGAAGCTCAAACAAATCTTCAATTGTAATATAGAATGTAGAAATGTTCCTGCTAAACAGATATAGCATTTAATAAAATTTGAATAATCGTATTTGTAAAGCAATGAAATCGAATTATAATGTTTTCTTCTTAACAACATGGACTAACGATAAAGAAAAGGAAATGGCTATTTAGAATGAAATATTGATATTTTTGGACGGAAGCTATTTAGGTCCAAAGTCGAAAATCATGCTGACTTAACTTTGTATATTAGATTTCTAATCGGTGGTATACAGTAATGAAAGTGAGAGAGACTAATTCACTTTAACAGCCCGTTGTTACATATTATGATTAATAAATGATATTTAAACTAAAAAAAACGTCGCTTTGTTATCATACAGTGTTCATTCTTAAAATCCGATAAATTTTCGCATAGCTTCAAGCAAACTACATCACCATATTGAAAATTATTTATTAAACTTTAATGTATTGCACCTGAGTGCACCCGATTTTATGCACACACACATGATAGACAAGGATAATCCACTTTGTTTTTTGATAGTGGGGATATTTTTAAATTCACCGCATTTCATATGACATAGCACACACATATTATTTTTACTGACAAAGGTTGGTTAAACCAATATAATTAGGGTATTACATCATCAGCTTCTTTGGGAGATTTTATAATTTAGAATGAGAGTGAAACTTCAATTTCAATATAGAAAGCAAGATGGCTGAAAGTAATTTGTTCCATTTTTTTTTTTTAATTTCAATAATTCTGATTTTAACATCGAACTAGAAAAGTTTGACCCTGAAAACATAGTTTCAGCAAAGTAATTCAATAGCTGTTCGTTACTATGCACACATTTAATCGACGTAGCGAGGGTTAAAGTGATTTACACATCAATAAAAAAAATCATAATTTGTCTTTTATATTTATGCTTTTGTCTTTTGGTTAAAAATATTCTTAAGCGTGTCAAAGAGTTGAAAAACAATAATATATTTACATAATATTCTGTTTCTTTCAGAATTCTTCATCCAAAACAGTTTAAGACAAATATTTAGAATACAAAATTAAATCATGTGATCATTATGTATACATAGTTACCTAAACAAAAAAAAATTCGTATATATATATATATACATATATATATATATATATATATATATATATATATATATATATATATATATACTGCAAGGTGATAGAAGCCCAACATCTTCCACACAAACAAAGAAAATGTCTGTGATGAGAAAATAAAGAAATCATTTAAAAAATGTGAACATTTTTCTGAAAGAAAAAGAAAATTCATCACAATTAAATCACATATATATGTGTGTGTGTATGTATGTATGTATGTATGTATGTATATATATATATTTATATATATATACTAAAATTTTCTTTACCATTGTACAGAGTAATTACATTTAGTCCCAAAATGTATTTCTTCTGAAAAACAATTATAAAATTAATAATAAAAATGAATGAATTTATATGATCATATTTTTTTATGACAAATAAAAGTAATTAGTACATAGAGCAATGCAAACACATACATTAATACTTATATACATTACATATATGTGTGTGAGTGCATATATATATATATATATATATATATATATATATATATATATATGCACGTGCATTATGTATAAATATTTACATATGTGTATCCTTGAGAATGTGTTACAACCATTCAGCCACATGAAAAGACATTACAAACTGGGAGTGGGGGTTTCCTGTATTACGTTGAGCTCTCTACACGGTTTTACCTTACAAAGGACTTCGTCAGGATGATTCTACATACAACTCACTTGGATCTACCAATCATATATATATATATATATATATTTCATTAAATATTACAGATAACTTGTGTCTGCATATGTTTTCCTTGATCCTTTCTAGATGCCTGATAAGTGTTCGAGTTACAGGCTGTGTACCCTAGTACAACGAGTACGCAAAATTCATCTCCCAGTTCCAGCCTGAAATTCAAAAACTTATCAGGTATCTAGAAAGGATCATGGAAAAAATATGCAGACACAAGTCATCTGTAATATTTAACGAAATATGCTTTCAAGAAGAAATGCTACCCATATCTATCTATTTCTCTCTCAATATATATATATATATATATATATATATATATATATATATATATATATATATGAAGTAGGTTGAGATAAACAAAATTATAACATTATTTATATAAGTTGAAAGAATTCAAACACAACGAATATTTGGTGTACGATCGTTTCTAAAACAATTTGGAGAATTTTATTTTGTATTATATTTTAAATGATTCCAAAAGGTCACTTCATCAGCGCCCTTTATAACATTACATATAGAAGTCAAGCAAGAAAAACATAAAATATTAGTATTATTTTAAAAAAAATCACATATATCCAGTCAATATGGGAAACAAAACCTCTTATCGTGTAATTTACACTACTCGATTTGAAAGATCAATAATGATAATAGTAATGAAAATATATAGGATACAGCAAATCAAAATATTTAAATACAGAATAAACAAAGTCGAAAAATAAAAATACTAAAATATATATAGATATATATAATTACCCACAGACGTGCATTTCGCTATCAATATGGCTCATCAGCATGGTTGAATTCTAGTAAGAATTGAAACAGCAACCACAGTTACTGTAGTCTGGTGCCTTTACCGTCAGGCCATGAAACTCGCCCGAATTACAAAAAAACATTTTATCACTCATAAATGTGATTTTTTGTTTTTTGTTATTGTTTTAGCTATAAAGACAAATGAACAGATTCAGATATCTATGGAGAAGCATTTTACCTAAATATATATATTTACAGATTGTGATTTCGGCTCACACTGTAGCCCTTATCAAATAAATTTTTCTCAAAACTTTATCGTATTATCCATATTTAATTATTTATGTTTTTATGTTTAATTTCCAAACCAGGCCAGAACGTTGTGGCTGTCTTGAAAGATCTTTAGACGTAGGCTTTTTAGTTTTAATAATTAAGGCATTTCTGAACAATACTCGTCCTGGCAATATTTGAAAATTGAGATGTTGGTGTTTTATGTTGCTTGTAATGTTGCTGGGTGGCACTATTTTCTGCTTAATGATTAGTAAGACGGCAGGACACGGTAGTAGTCGTGGTGGTGTGACTAATGTAGGTGTTAATTGATTTAGACTCATTATGAAGACTTCCCAAATGGGTAATTAAATTGGACCACTATATTAGTGAGGCTTATTTCGGTTTTATTGGTCCTATTAAGTTTAATAATTGAATATTCAGTTTTAAATACATTGTAATACATTATGAATGTAATTATTGAACCAAAGTCATATATATTTATATGGGCAATTATTTCTAGGCTATTATCTATCACTTTATATATCTACAATTATTTAAATCTTCTACACCATTTGGCATAATGGTTAGTGTTCGCTAATGGACCAGGAGACCAGGGTTCAATCCTCGGTTGAGTCATACTAAAAACTCAAAAATTGGTATTTAATGCCCTCTTGCAAAAACACTCAGCATTATAAGGTGAGGATCAAGAATAAGTGGAGAAACCCGAGGAAAAGGAGTATAGCCCTCCTCTACATCTCAGTTTAGTAGCCAATGAAAAGAGAGCCTTCATGTCGCCCTCGACTACGGTCGATATTTATTTATTATTACACAATTAGAAAATTCCAGGTTACACGTCTGAAGTTATTGTTCTCTTATGGGATTTCTCTTGTTAAAATTTTGATGGTGGCTTTTTTTTTGTCTGCTGATTTTGTGCAGTGGGAAACCTTCATTCTGGGAATGGGCAAATGTTTATGATTCCCCCAGCATTGTTAGAGAGGGGGGTATACTTTGAGCACTGAAACGCTGGTGTATTTTTCCATTCGTTTCTGCAAAAATTAAAACTGAAAAGATTATTCCAGGACTCTTTCTTACCTAACTGTAGCAGACTGCCACTTAAATTTATTACAACTAGCTGCATCTACCCGGCGTTGCCCGGGATGAAGTAAAGTCATTTTAGTTTTTAATTTTTAGTTGTTTGCATATGTTTTAACTTAAGGTAGACAACTTATATTATATTCTTCAATTTAAAATGACTCATCCCCTAGCTGATTTTTATCTTTAGGTCAGTATTTAAAAATGTTTAATATTATCAGTTGTCTGGACCAAACTAAGTAACTTTTTAAATGAACTGTAACAAAGTACATTGCCAATAACATGGTACAACAATAACAAATTAAAATAAGAAAGCAAAGTTTGATTTGTCAGCTTAAATGCTATTTGGGCCTGACTTTGAGATTACTTTATATGTTAAATATTAATACTATGAAAGACGGAGGAAAGAGATACTCTTTATGTGTTGCTTGCTATTGGCTTCCATTTAAATTTCTCTTTCCACTCTCTTTTCTGAATATATCCAAATGACTTTTCAATCTATCTCCTCAATATACAAAACTCTCTATGTTCTATAAGCCTATGTTCTAAGCGACATGTCATAATTCTTTTTTTTGTTGTTTCAATGTTTCTCAAAAGTTTAGTAAATATATGTTTTAAAACATTCCTAATTTTTTTTACTTTTTCCTAAACGTTTTCAAAATAATTTCTAATTCTTTGTTTACTTAAACTGGATGATGTCGCTATTGTTTCTTTTATCCCTGTCAAAAATTTCACCTACTAATTAATATATACATATATATATATATATTATTTATTTCATTTTACCCCAAGATCCTATATTATAATCACTTTTATTAAAACTATAATTTTTTATCCAATCCCCTCTAAGTCACACAGAATTTCATTATAGTATATTGGAACTAACCAGTGGCCTGCAGACGTCTGGTGATGCCGTAGTGATGCCCAGGGCCAAATCCTTGTTTGTATGCCCCAAAGACTGAAGTATAAGTCCTAGTACATAGAAATATTATGAGAAAGGGAGATAGTTTGAATATAATTTGATGCCTCTCTCCCCCAATTTGGATAACTTTTGCCACCACTCTGACGGACTCCCGCTGCATGCCACTGGAACTTTATTCTTCAAGTGTCAATCTTTGAGCGGAGTCACTCCTTTGATGTAGATGAAGTCTATATCACCCGATCATCTTGCAGTCATTTCTCCATGTCAATTAAAGAATTTTTGATGCTGTGGACCGAAAGAAATGAAGACTTCTTCCTGTTGGACGGAAAACACTCAGTCATTGTTAATTACAATTAACTAACACAGACGATTATGTTACCGGCAACCTGTTCTTTATTAATCACTAGCTGCACCTACCTGACGTTGCCTGGGACGGAGTAATGTCATTTTAGGTTTAAAATGTTTTTGTTTGCACATTTTTAAAGCTATACACAAAAAAGAAATAATTATTTGATACTTTTTATTTCAATGGATATTAGATTAATATTACATCTAAAGAAAAATAGTAATGTGTAAGCCACATATAGGCGAGAAAGGCACATACACCGAAACATGCAAATGGTCATTTAATGCTATTAATATAGTAAAGAGATGGAAAATTAAATGCTCATGTAAAAAAAATAATTAACTTGATGATAAAATATAAGTTATCTCCATTACGTTATTTGAGTTATGTTTAGAAATTAAGACACCGTTTACGAACAATGTGCCATATGATGGTTTCTCTTTGAGAAATAATCCAAGAAGGAATAATCGTATTTGCAAAGCAATGAAAGCGAATTATAATTTGTTCTTTTTAACAACATGGACTAACGATAAAGGAAAAGAAATGACTATTTAGAATACAACATTGATATTTTAGGACAGAAGCTATTTAGGTCAAATGTTGAAAATCATGCTGACATAATTTTGTATATTAGATTTCTCATCGATGGTATTCAGTAATGAAAAAGAGAGTGAGAGAGATATAAATTCAGTTTTGTCAAGCTAATTTGCTTCAAATCAGCTCCTTGTCCTAAAACGTCCCATAACTTTGTCGATCATATACCCCTCTCCCTGTTTCCCCGACTATACAAAGATGCGGAATTTTAAATGTAATGTGAACAAACATCTTGTTTTCCAGCTTCTCCCAGGTCTCCCACACAATCCGACTCTTATCACAGTAGCCCCTTTATGCTTCATTGGCAATATGCCTGTTTCGGGTGAATACAAGTAAAAATAAAAATCATGTTTCCTTTTTCCATTTTACTGTTCCCACATATGCCAAATTTATTTATTGAACTTCCTGATACTTCCTCTGTTTAATTTCTTGAATAAACTCAAGGTCACCCAATACACAAGACTGGTTACTGATTACAAAGGTTTCATATTTTGAAAATCTGCAAGAACGGATATTCCTAAGATGCATCCATTCAATCTGTGAATTGAGCAATGAAGATGTTATTTTCAAACTCATAAGTGGTCTGTCAATGCCATTTCAAAATTAACCATGACAGACCGACAGATGGCAAAGTCTTCTATGGAGATAGATAGGCACATTAAATAAATGCTTTTTTCAACTGATGCATAACAGACCGACGGAGTCTTATATAGACACGCTTGGACGCATCTAATAAGAAAATAAACTAAAATATTCATCCTATTTCTATCAGTCGATCTCTCTGGTTTGAAACAAGGGCAGTGAACTCATTCTTCATTTATTATCTTTTATTTGTGAAATCTGTCACATTGTGAGCTAGAAGTGAAAATATTGCTGTTTAGGTCATAACTGTCATATTTTTTAGGACTTTGGTCGTCTATAGTGACATGGCGGCAAGGAGACTTTAACCCTACTATTTTTCTTTTAACTATAGCTGAAAATTAAACATAAGATTAATCTTACATATTCTTTGGTAGTGAAAAGCTAAGAATAATTTATGTGCTGTTATATTTCAGCAGACCACATGCTCGGGGATATTTTACTCGCACAGGTTGTTTCATTTTTTGTGTTGTCTTATCGTGGATAATACACACAGTTGTCAGAAGAAAGAGAAAATAATAATTGTAAAGAGTTTTATTCACACATATGCAGTTTGTCGAAAATGAACATGAAGGGGAATACATAACATGTTATACACAATATAATACATAAAGGAAGAGTGTCTGACATAATTAATAAACAAAGAATACATTAAGCTCCCAATAGAATAAAAAAGTATACAGATTGCTAGGGTTATAGATAGAGATAGATGTGCAAACCCATTTACTATTTAAAATATTACTTACATTGTGTTTGCTGCAGGTATTCGCCGCAAAGAAAATGATGGTGACAAAATCACTTTGCTTCCGATGGTTCATATGACTGCAATCAGGAAAGCATCTGATGGATATAGTGTAAGGGATTTTAAATGCAATGCTCAGATGAGACAGCTGGTCGGATTATGTCCGACAGCTTTGAAAAATGCGCCAGAAAGAGAGAAAGAGAGTCTTGTTCTGAATTTTCTATGCATGGACAGAATGAGACAAACACATATCGAGACACACACACACACACATCTTATGGCAACATATAATTGTTACATTTTCAGTTCAAGTCATAAATTGACCTATCCACACACCACCAAAAAAGCTGTTTTCAACATAATTCATCATATTCAACTCTTGGAGTTTTCAAATCTTTATAAAATCTGTGATATTTCAGTGGAAAGCGCAAGAGAGTATTAAACCTGATAGGGCACAGTGACAGACACAGGAAACTGGGACTGTCCCGTCCAAACCTGGGCACATGTTTTTTTTTGTTTTTTTACGGCATATCAACCCTTTTACAAATTATTTCATG
Organism: Sepiola atlantica; assembly: GCA_963556195.1. Taxonomy (NCBI): domain Eukaryota; kingdom Metazoa; phylum Mollusca; class Cephalopoda; order Sepiida; family Sepiolidae; genus Sepiola; species Sepiola atlantica. The sequence goes on along the minus strand of OY744520.1, from coordinate 22,340,188 downwards.
CCGAATCCAGTCATTTTGGTGAAGGAGTTTATGCTAAAGATTCTTAATATCTTCAAATATTAATATATTGTTTCTTTTTACTTATTCATGATCTATCTGCATATGTATACGCCTGGTAGCAGTTTAATGCCATAGCAAGGACAGATTCTATTTAATACATACATGGGATGCTGACAGGTACTACATCTCCGCGTTAGAGTTGACTTGGAAGTAATGTCAGATAAGGGCTGACTCCATACACTCTAAGGCTTCTAAATTTAGGCCTCATCGTCAAATATAGTTACTTTTAACTGCACATAATTATTAAATTTCAGCTTAGACTGTAGATTTAAAAGATAGACGAATTGCCAAGTTAGTCGTCCAAGTTTTATTTAGTGGTGGGTGCCCATATTGGTGAAGGTTGACTTTGATTTGGTACTCCTGACTTCCTTTCTTTTGGTAAATTAGGTGAGTCGTTTTTACCAGCTTGTTCATGCATCTTTTCTAGCTGTTCCCATCCAACCCGTGGGCAATACTCAAAGGCCAACGAGATTATAATCTTTAGAAATCTTGCTCAACATATTCTGTATATTAGTAATTGTCCTCTTATGTTCTTGTCTTGATAACGAGACGGAACAAAAATCTGGATAGTTTGCTATTTGTGTCCATTTATCCGGATGTCTCAAGCACTCCTTCAAGACCTGATTTAGTAGAATGTACCCACTGTTATGAGGTTACTCTGGAATAAACTATCACATCTCTCTCTCTATCTCTCTCTCTCTCTCTCTCTCTCTCTCTCTATATATATATATATATATATATATATATATATATTAGTAGATGAAACAGCTGTCTATCTATGGATGACTATATATATATATATATATATATATATATATATATATATATATATATATATATATATGACGAAGTTTGTTCATTATAGAAATCATTAAAATTAACCGTTGAGGTCATTTGGGTACATTATGACCCACTTATCGGATATCATAGTAATAACGAGCAAACAGCTACAATCGTGTCCGATAAAAATCCAAAACGAAATTATAGGACATTAATTTCTTTATGAATAAAAGAAGAAATAAGATATTTTTAAAGAAAAACGATGACTGGATTCAAACCATATTTTATTTATGTTTTCAACGATTGCTCCGGTTGGCTTATTAGTTACAGCATAGACTCCTTGGAACTTTCCTTTAATAATTCCATATGGAATAGTTATGCTGACAAAGGATAAATAATATCCATATGACACGACACTCCCTGACACCAGCTGCTACTTAAATCTAACTATTTAAACTAGCAAAAATATGTGACCGGAGGAAGGATTGTTGCATTTTAACGTTAAAATACATTAAAATAATGCAAGATTTTAAATTACTGAAAAGATAAAAACAAAAATTAATATATTAATTTTATTACGTCTATTATAAATATCTATATAAATTTAGGTATGTGTATACGTTTATATATTTGTATGTATAGGATTTACTCCTCAACTAATTCACCGATCATTATTAATTTTGGAACACAACTGCTATCGTAAGGGTAGGTAATGTGGGATATATTTAGTTTAATTTTGTTTCATGCAAAGGGAACAAAGAAAGGGGTAGAAGCCATTTCTTATAATTCAGATACCTCTGATTTATGTGAAATGTTAACAATAGGTATTAAATATCAATTAATAAATACTCCGCAAATTTCAATTTCTTTGGAGTTTTAAAGGGTTTTTAGGCATAAACACAATCTCTTATTTTAAAATTCAAATATTTCAGATTTGCATGAAATTTGATCCATTACACATTTTAAGCTTGAGCCTTCAATTTTGGACGTTTTCTAGAATCGAAATCATGTAACGGCTTTTCAATCCAAAGTGGAATAATGATTTTAGAGATGAGGTTCAGTAGAACTATATGTTGATTTTAATCTTCGTAAGACGACATAAAAGTAGTGCAAAACTGTTCTGGCCTGGAATTAATTTTACCTTTCCTGGGACGGATATACTTCTAGTTATACATGTATATCGGTGGAAATGAATCGAGGGTGCTGCCATTCCACATAACGTACGGACGAGCCACTATTGACCTTCACTTATAATTTCTCACAGTATTTTATTTGAACGTAAATATTGAAAGTGGGTTCAATTTGAGTAACTTGACTCTTACGATCTTCTTTCAGCTGATATTCATCAGAGGAGTAACGTAAGGATTTACGTGAAATTGAGCATAACAACAAAATTATATATTCAACTAGCTGAACATACCCGGCGTTGCTCGGTAATGTTTTCACTTGCAATCTGCTTTGGTTTGTTTTTATAAATTATACCGTGTTTTTCTTCCAAACAGAGGGAAGTTATTCTGTATTGATGGATACAAAATTAATTCCATTTATTTTAAGATGGTGTGCATATGAAAATAATTCCGATCCGGTCGAAGTATTTTCTGGAAGGAATTAAATCGAATTACATATTATTATTCTTAAGAACATGCTAGAACGATCATCAAAAGAACTGAAAAACCAGACTCAAACATTGAGTTTATAGAAAGAAAGCTATTGATGGCAAAAATCCAGAAAGAGACTAACTTTACTTTATTATATAGAAGATTAGCAGAAATCCTTAAAATGTTTGTCAAAGGTTCAGGAAAGAAACAAATTCCTTCTGTTTACACACTGACTGATGTTGACATAAAATGTAAATAGTCTAAAAAAAACTTTGAAATGGACAGATGACTGAGCAGAATTGAAAATTTGAAAGCACTGACCTGTGTAGCGATCAGCACAAACAAGATTTCGAATAAATGTTGACCAAGCTTTTTGAATCCAAAATCTTCCATCGAAAATTAAAATGACTGTATTAATGTAATGTACATGTGTTCGAATATGCTGCTTGATCCGCTTAACCATTCGTTGTGGTGTGCGTCCCAAATAGTCAGATTCACACTGTATTTTTAATTGTTTATTTGTAAACCTTAATGCTCACATACCCCCTCACTTACAAAAACTAATTTTCTTTATTGTTTTGTATTTTTCAGCTGCCCATTTGACTATGTCAAAATATACGATGGAGCCACTAAAGAAGATCCTGTCATTGGTGTGTTTTGTGGACATTACAATAACTTAACATTATTCTCGTCAAGAGAATCCCTATATATTGAATTTAAAACTAGAAGTGGTCGGGTCAGTTTTGACCACCATGCATTTGATGGAAATGCGGATTTTAAGTTTGAACGTCGAGGATTTAATATCACTTACGAATTTAGTAAACGATTTGTCAACCTCAGTAAGTACACTTTTTATCTATATTCATTTTTATTTTATTAATTACTATCTGCACTTTACCGGCGCTGTCCGGAAGTTTTTTAACTTTCATTTTTGTATTGTTTCTGTTTTTTTTTTTAAACTATGCTGCTTTTATTTACCAAATTTTTTAATACGATTTTAAAAGTCGAATTTTATTATTACGATATCGCTTTGTCATAAAATTAGTAATTGAACCCAATTGTTATGAAACTACAAATAATTTTGTTATGGCAATATTGTTTTAATCTCTATTTATAAAATTATTGGATGTAAATAATTTTCAAAACTTGTAATTATGAGGATTTGTTAGGAATTTTTAAGCCAAAAATGACTTTCAATTCTTTTTAGTCACAAAGTAATTCATCCTGTTTTCAACTATTGACAACATATTAAAAATGCATTAACTGATCATCTTTGTAACAAAGTTTTCTCGAGAAAATTATATTTGTAAACTCTTTATGAGCGGAAAACTATAGATATATTTAACCTATGTTATTTGCCCAGATAATAAAATTCTCTTTCGTTATCTAATACCTGTCCTGCTTTGGATCTTATACTACATCAAGTGCGTGATTTCGAGAGTGGTAGTACCTGCCAGGGTCCCATCTATGGGTTAAATAGAATATGCCCTGTGTATGCACATGCAATTGCATCCGGTAGTGAGGCCCCAATTTTGGACCTTTTTAGAGTGTGGAGTCAGCCCTTAGTTCCCATTACTCACAGGTCTATTCCGAAAACAATATTTAATAACATTAGAAAGAAAGAAATTATTCGGCAGCAACGTTTTAGTATTTCAAAAGTTATGTTCGGCAACAAGAACAACATTTTAGATGTCTTAACTCTGAATGTGTATCCGTTGATTAAGCTATTCTGAATAAATATGATGAAAAATAGTAATAAAAAAACACGATAGCATGTGACAAAACACGATAGCATGTGACAAAGCTCTCTCTGGAGAGATTTGTCACGTGATTGAGAACAGAACTTCTCCCCAGAACGGAGAGCGGGGGGAGGGGGTGTTCCGTTGTGTGAAGTACTTGCTAAAGGCATCTTTAATGGTGTATATATTTTTTTTTTTAGGGAGGTTTCGTCGTTCCTCCACATAATATTCCCAAATGGTTACCCGTCTGACACTGCCCAGGCTCAACGTCGCTTACTTTGGTAATCTCGAGAGAACCTGTGTGTCAACGTGATTATGCTGTATATCATTTGAATACAGTGCATGTGAAATAATTTTATTTAAACAATTAAATAGTAGAGAAATTAAATTGCCAATAATTTCTCATTGCTGAAGTGTAAGCTTTCTAATGCTAACAATAATGCTCACCTTGAATAGCTAGAGAGAAAAAAACATTATTACAGAGTAAAGTTTCAACTTTTAGACAGAGCGTTTTTTTAGATGTCTGGTCGCATTTAAATATATATGAAAATCTTAAAGGTTTTGAAGAAAATAAATTCAGACAAAATCAGACTTTCTATAATTATGATATTAAGTTATTTAAAACGCTAGAATATCGAATATGTATTTTTTTTCTTTTTTTATTATTATGCTTGAGAATATAAAAGTTTTAAATCTAATTTTTTCTTCTTTCAATGATAATTATGGGATGTATAAACGGATAATTATGGGATGTATAAACGGATAATTATGGGATGTATAAAATGATAATCAGGGGATGTATAAAAGTATAATCAGGGGATGTATAAAAGGATAATTATGGGATGTATAAAAGGATAATTATGGGATGTATAAAATGATAATTATGGGATGTATAAAAATATAATTATGGGATGTATAAAAGGATAATCAGGGGATGTATAAAAGGATAATTATGGGATGTATAAAAGGATAATTAGGGGATGTATAAAAGGATAATTAGGGAATGTATAAAAGGATAATCTAGGGATTTATAAAAGGATAATCAGGGGATGTATAAAAAGATAATCATGGGATGTAAAACGGATAATTATGGGATGTATAAAAGGATAATTAGGGGATGTATAAAAGTATAATCAGGGGATGTATAAAAAGATAATTATGGGATGTATGAAGGGATAATTATGAGATGTATAAAAGGATAATCAGGGGATGTATAAAAAGATAATTAGGGGATGTATAAAAGGATAATCAGGGGATGTATAAAAAGATAATTATGGGATGTAAAACGGATAATTATGGGATGTATAAAAGGATAATTATGAGATGTATAAAAGGATAATTATGAGATGTATAAAAGGATAATCAGGGGATGTATAAAAAAATAATTATGGGATGTAAAACGGATAATTATGGGATGTATAAAAGGATAATCAGGGGATGTATAAAAGGATAATTAGGGGATGTATAAAAAGATAATTATGGAATGTAAAACGGATAATTATGGGATGTATAAAAGGATAATTATGAGATGTATAAAGGGATAATTATGGGATGTATAAAATGATAATTATGAGATGTATAAAAGGATAATCAGGGGATGTATAAAAAGATAATCAGGGCATGTATAAACGGATAATTATGGGGTGTATAAAAGGATAATTATGGGATGTATAAAAGGAAAATCAGGGGATGTATAAAAGGATAATTATGAGATGTATAAAAGGATAATTATGAGATGTATAAAAGGATAATTATGAGATGTATAAAAGGATAATTATGAGATGTATAAAAGGATAATTCTGTCAGTTTTGCATTTGGTAGTGTTAACCTGCCGAAATATTACATATATTTTCTAGTAAGTCTTTTTTCTACTTATGTTTCAATACAATAGGTCATGACTTATAGCTTATAGTAAAAGACAATTGGGGAGAGGAATATTAATATTGAGAGGTAAATGAGAACTTTAATTAAACAGCCGGATGTATATGCTTTTCATATAGAGATCAACTGTTAGCCTCAGGAAGGGGCCCCTTAATTCCTGAGAACTTACTTACTGAAGTAAAATAAAAAAAAAACGTGTTGCATAAAAATGCACTTTTGACAATCAGATTTGCATGAAACTGCAGTAAGGTGTTAACATAAGTCCCTTTTAAATATTTATTATTCTTATATATATATATATATATATATATATATATATATATATATATATATATATATATATATATTTAGAAAAGAGGGTAGTGCAGTTCCAACGAGAGAAAAGTATACATGTAAAGGAGTAAGGCTACCAACATTTGTAAAAAGTTTTTTTCAACATGTATTTATTATTTTGTTATTTTATCATTTTATAATTTGGTGATTGCATAATAAAAAGCTGAAAAAAAGTTTTTTTTTGTCTTTTAGTGTTGGAGAGGTAAATAAGGGGCAGGTAACTCTTCACAACAGCTATAGCTTTCGAACAATATGTTTCTAAACCTAACCCTAACCCTAAACCTTTTATGTCTAATCGACGTTCTCCTTGCACAGTACTCACATGTGCAACGCCAATTAAAGCCATTAGTTTTGATTACTGGAAAATCTTGCTTAAAATGCGTGGTAAGAGTTACCTGCCCCTTATTTACCTCTCCAACACTAAAAGACAAAAAAACTTTTTTTCGGCTTTTTATTATACAAGCACCTATAATTTTATATAACGCGTTTCAAGCAGTGGTCCACTATCATCAGATATTTACAAATATCTGATGAGAGCGGACCACCGCTTGAAACGCATTATATAAAATTATAAAATGATGAAATAACAAAATAATAAATAAATGTTGAAAAAAACTTTTTACAAATGTTGGTAGCCTTACTCCTTCACACACACATATATATATATATATATATATATATATATATATATATATATATATATATATATACTTTAAGTTTAATTTATAGTCAGATATTGAACGATTCAGTAATATTTTATCTTTGAAATCGTTTCAAGTTTTTGATTGGTTTTAATATTTATAGCAAAGGATATGAATTAAAAAAAAGAAGGAAACCTGTATGCCTTTCTTCTTTTATTTTCTCCTTTTCTCAGCTTTATCTTCAGAAATCTTATCAGCCATTACCATTCAGCATGTAGATGCCCTGGATCAATTCGGAAACATGTTTTTACACAATTTCTATATTACTCCGATAATCGATAAAAGCTCGTGAGATTCTTCGTTTTGGCACATTTTTGTTCCAACACATTAACCAATTCAAACTCACAAGACATTTATCTATTCATGTCAAACATTTGATGGAACCGCTCATGAGTTGGCATTGTTTACACATTTTGAAGACTGGAATTGTCACCTTCGAATATATTATTAGCAGTTGTATGTCTTTTATCTATGTTATCACCTATCTCCACTCTATGGGTCAGTCTGTCATGCTTAAATTTGACATAGCATTTTTTTCGGTCTGTCCTGCCTAAGTTGGAAATAGCATTTTTCTTGGTCTGTCATGCCTAAATTTAAAATAGCATTTTTCTTGGTCTGTCATTCTTAAGTTGGAAATAGCATTTTTCTTGGTCTGTCATGCCTAAATTTAAAATAGCATTTTACTCAGTCTGTCATGCCCAAGTTTGAAATAGCATTTTTCTCAGTCTGTCATTCTTAAGTTTGAAATAGCATTTTTTTTCGTGGTCTGTCATGCCTAAATTTAAAATAGCATTTTTCTTGATCTGTCATGCCTGAATCTGAAATAGCATTTTTCTTGGTCTGTCATCCCTGAATCTGAAATAGCATTCTTTGCTCTGTCATTCTTAAGTTTGAAATAGCATTTAGAACACTAAATTCACAGATTAAATAGACGCATCTTATTTTCAATATGTCCGATATATTCTAAGAGGGTTGGTCGGTCATGCTTAATTTTAAAAAAGCATTTACATCACTAAATGTGTAAATTGAATAGACGCACCAGAGTAAAGCGTTATCACTATGATATTTAATTAGAGTTATTCCCCTTTGTTTCAAATTATTTCAAAGCACCGATACTTGGTGTTTGCCATTTATTTGAGACATATTCTAAATTTAAATATTCTTTAACTTAAGGAGAGGCATGAATGGATCTAATAAAAACAATACAAAAATAAGATACATTTAATGATTGAAATGCTATTTCAAACTTAAGCGTGACAGACTAACAAAATGCTATTTCAAACTTAAGCATGACAGACTAACAAAATGCTATTTCAAACTTAAGCGTGACAGACTAACAAAATGCTATTTCAAACTTAAGCATGACAGACTAACAAAATGCTATTTCAAACTTAAGCGTGACAGACACTTTACTTATTTTGATCTCTTCGTCACTGAATTCATTCAATCTGTACATTTAGCAATGAAAATGCTATTTCAAACAAGCATGACAGACCGACTGACAGACAAAGCCTCTTAAAGAGATGCTTGGACATATCTGAAACAAGATGGGCAACTTAGGGAAAGTTTTTTCGTTACTACGTCTTACATGACCAGTCTGGGTCTCTCTTGTTCCGACAGGTTGAGGGTACAGGTTAGACAGCTTGTCTGGCTGCTGTTTCCGACTGACAGCAAAGAACCCAAACTCTTGGGTAGCGCCAATAACGGCTTCTCCATCATCAATTGCATAATACCGTGGGTAGTTGTATGTGCCATGTCCCGCATGGAAAGGGACCCTGCAATTATCTCCGGTGGGCTTTCCCGAGGCCACAACCCCCATGGACCAGGTCGTGACTAATGGACTGGTTGTGTGAGCTTATTGGCACCAAACAGGTACCCACCTTGGCCAACCCACTCTATAATCAAAACAAACATGTCATTACAAAGAAATAAAAGCAAACCTAAACCAGACACCCAACAAAAAACACTTTCGCCTCCACCAATATCCGGGGACTTAAAATCAACATCAACGACGTAGAAACCTTTCTCCTGACAAACTCCCCGGATATCCTAGCTCTTAGTGAAACTAACCTTCAATCCGCAATCTCCTCTCACCACTTTGACATGACTGACTACCTCTCTTGTGGTGATGCAATTTGTGCATTTAGTGATGAGACTGCTATTTCAAACTTAGTCATGACAGAACAACAAAAATGCTATTTCAGATCAATGTAACAGACAGACTGATCATTTGTCTTTTGGCTAGGAGCAAAGTGTAGTATCTGTTCTGATACGACACTTCCATCTTTTCTGTCCTCGGCCAGTGAAGGAGAAATCCTTTTAGACTGAGGCAATTTAAATTTTTGTCTCAATCTAGAGTGTTCTTCGTATGAGAGCTGGATTTTACCACACATTTAAAAACCGACCTTGTGTCTAACTCTGCCCTCGTGGGGAGGCATGTAAATAGGGGCAAGACAAACTGATCAGCTGATAGATAAAGCCTCTCATAATGATACTTGAATGCATCTAAAACTTAAATAAAACCTAAAACGAAAGAAAGAATTTTGAAATGAAAAATTCGTTCAAGGTGACCTTGATTTTTGCATAATGTCACTATTCCTAAGAGAAGAATTGATCTCAGAGCTTTATGCAATCATATCCGCACCAACCCATGCTTCCTGCGATTCTGCTTAATCATTTGTCTCTAACGACCAATGTCAAAATCTCGGAAATGCCCGCCAGATATTGGTGGGATCCCATTTTAAACTTAATACTTGGTATTTGTCTTTAATTGAATTTATTTGGAAAGTTTAAGAACCAGAAGATCGAAAAATAAAAAATAAGATAAATATTTGCCTCGGGGATTCTAGGTTTTATTTAATTTCAACATATTATTCCGGCTTATAAAAAAAATCATGCCAATAAATTTTACCTGAAAAGAATTAAAAATGTAGCATTTAAAAGCGAAATAAAATTAATTTCGTTTTCTATTTATATTCGAATAGCTTTTTTAATATTTTGATAAAGAATACGAACTAAATAATACTGATCATATATGTCTCGCTCAAGGTCAAACTTGCATATTCTTCTGATGGGAACTATTCATATTGTCTTTCTCTCATGGGCTAGGGCTCTTGAAGCTATACAGATAATTTGAAGATGTTCTGTTCTTGAAAAAGGAGATGACATCTATTTAAACTTTAAATATATTTTAGTTACTTATTTAATTAATATCCATTTTATTAACTAAGAGTTGTTTCTTAACTATCTTCAAGTGGTCTAAGTCTTTTATCTACAAGGGTTTAACATAACATGTGTTTCCCTAAGAGTCTCAACGGCAGTATGATCATATTAGCCAATCAAATATCTATTTCTCATATTAAACTTAAACTGACACTCAAGGGCATCACTGTGGGCAAAAATAAGGGTCCTATTTTTAAAAATTCATAACTTTTTTATTTATTGATTTTTTTTAATTTTTTTTTTAGAATGAGTAAAGGACCCCTTCCGAAGCAAGCATGAGCCGTATTAGCCCTAAGGAACGTACCTTCATTTAGAAAACATTATTTTTGCTGAAAAAACTCAAAACAGTGTAAAAAACAATACTTTAGTTTTTGTAAGTTTTAAGAAGTGTTTTTCGGCTAAAATTTGTTTTGTTTATTTCAAAAAATCTCGGAAGGGTCAGTCTACACACACATAAAGTTTGGTGAGTTTAACTTTTATTTTGTGGAAGTTATTCAAATTCAAGTTATTCAAATTTAAAGATAGGACCCTTATTTTGGCCCACCCTGTACTTAATAAGCTGTTTTACCTGAGAAAACATGTCTACAGTTAAATTTTAAAGTAAATTCCTGCAAAGTAATATTCAACAAAAACATTTTGATGTGTGTACTAGGTACAGAAGCAACTGCAAGCAAAACAGACTTGCCAACCAGTTGTCTTTATTAACATCACTGGCCTTGTGCCTAACTCCGCGAGGAGTAAATAAACATCACTTAAAATGAAAGTATAAAAACTGAATTGTTTCCCTTTCTGACTTGCTTTTTCTATTGAATCAAAAATGGAAGGATAATTATCTGTGCTAGCTGTGTTCAAAACTTCATTGCTTATAGGTACGCATCATAGCTGGCTTTGCTTTCTCAAGTTTGAAAGTATTTTCTGTTTTTTCCTAAAAATAATTAATTTATTTAACATTTTCTGATTACTTTAAGCATTTTCATATTTTCACATTTTTTCATTCAAGTTGTTTTCTTTAAGATTAAGAAGTTTGTCTCTTTTTGGGATAGGATCGCAAAAAGTATGGTGAAGTTGAAATTGGGGAGGGGGTCGTCATAATTATAACAAAAGTGCTGAACTTTTCTTTGAGGTCACAAATAATAGATGCTCAATTTGAATCAGGTCCACAATAATTTAGATGTTCAGTGAAGAAGCTTCTTATTCATTTACTTGACATCTACTTTTTACATCATAGAAAAATATTGTATTATTTGGATTATTCAGATTACTGTTCTGATCTTAGATATTAATCTCACAACGTTTCGGACGATTTAACCTCTGACCTTCTTCAGCTGCATCTCGTCAAACTGAAGAAGCTTTATGTCAACAGAATTTCGAACGAAACTCTTTACTTAATCCACGGTGATTGTAGTCTTAAGTAATTTTTAATTATATTCTTAGTATCACCTGTACAAAAAACCTTCAACCGCTGGAAGATGGTCACTTAGAACTTATTATTACTTAGCACTTTATCCGTTGCGGCATGTGTCCGAAATATATAAGTATTATTTACAGGAATAGCAGTTTTACAACAGGAATCTGAAGATATTTTTAAATGTCAAGAACTAAATATATGAATTATCCGTAGAGTCTAAATGGAAGTTTACGATTAAATATATAGGATTCAAGTGACATAATATTAATATTGTGTGCATCAGTTTAAAGACACTTTTCATATTACAAGTACTTTCAACAACTATTCACAATCTTAATGTCCATACATAACTGAAGGTTGTATAAGAAGCAAAGAGGCAATTCAAACTAGAAGAAATCTACGAAAGCAACAAGTACACATCTCTCTCCACATGAGTTGATATTAGAGAAAATCATGCTGCCTTACACTTGTCCATGTACAATGGCGTCTTGAAATAGACTTTCTTTCAAAATAAGAAAAGAACTACTACTAAACTCCCACGCATACATCCACGTAAACTATACATACACCACACAGACACTTCAATATGCATACTCACATACTAACACTTAATCACTCAAAGCACATAAACTGAAACTAACCCTTAAGAATGAACTCTCTCTAAAGCATGTGTGTAAAAAGATATATATATATATTTATTTATTTATTTATTTTGGTACAGAAAAATTAGTACAACATTCGTACCGTCGGTTTCAAGCACAGAAGGACTTAGCCATCCGGCTCTCTTCAGCTTCTGTTGAGAGATGACAATAGAAGCGGAAGAGAGCCGGATGGCTAAGTCCTTCTGTGCTTGAAACCGACGGTACGAATGTTGTAATAATTTTTCTGTACCAAAATAAATAAATATTACGCTCTTAATTTTAAATTTTTAACTTTAACTCTTAATTAATCGAACACTGCTGGGATTTTTCCTGCTATATTACAAAGAAGTATATATATATATATATATATATATATATATATATAGAAATGAATGATGAAAATAAAAAAATAAAAATTGGATTAAATACAATATTTATTAATTCATCAAATATTAAAAAGAGGAATATAAAAAAATTCCTTAATCAATGGATTTCCAATGATACGCTCGCTTCATCAGAAGATAAAAGATAGTAAACATTTACTTACTGGTTAGCATAAATTAGAAACTGTGCAAATATAAACTATTTAAAAGATTTTTTGCCAAAAACAACATTTTCACTGAAATTATGGTATAAGATCAATATATATATATATATATATATATATATATATTCCCTACACTAATGAGAGGGAAAGCTTAAAAAGCTGGTAAAAAAATAATTTAATATTTACGTAAATTTTACGTAAATATAGAATTATCTTTTTACCAGCGTTTCAAGTTTTCGCTCTCATCAGTGTAGAGAATAATAATCTTAGACTTTCGCAAGATTCGAACCCGGTTATAAAATCACCCCAAATTCCGCAAGCAAGCGTCATAACCAAATGGCGACGAAACATTACCACGGCAAGAAAGGGAATTTAAGTATACTGAAACCCCCACCTCCACCCTGAACTTTCCATGACTCCAGCTAATTTGTCTGTCTACCTCTATCTCTCCACCCTTCTCTCTCTCCTGCTTTGTGTGTATATGGATGTATGTCTGTGTGCGCACATGTGTATATGTAAGTGTGTATACGTAGGTGAATGTGTCTGTGTGTATGTCTGGGTATGTATACGCACAGGTTCACTTGTGTATCTATATATATTCATTTATTTACATTTATTTATATATAAGTACACTTGAACCATGTTTATGAGCACTTGACTCTTGCCTCCCAGCCATTAGGGACGGACACCTGTTTGTTCATCATTTCACTGGCCTTTTTCTCATTCTACCACCACCCACCTCCCACCATACACACAATCCCCCATTAACTGATGAAGGCCGAAGGATCACAGCTGAAAATTTTGTTCTCCTTTTAAAAAAAACTTTTTTTTTTATATAAGGGACAATTGTTGATATTCCTACACGTCAAAATATAGAAAATGTTCTTGACCTTTCGGCTGGGATCAAACTGTAATATCTGTTCTGATGGATACTACACCCTATATATCGGTATCGTCTTGGCCTTCGGACCTTGATTCTGCCGTTCTGGGGTATTGTCCTGTGTATTTCTAGGAGGTCAACCCTCCCATGCTTTGTCTTCTCGCCCTTTGAGAAGGGGTTAGTTTATTGCTAATCGCCTGAGGCGCCCCTACCGGGGAATGCCAACGGGACTGTCCAGGCATTTTTTGTAAGCTGGAGTGCTCATATTCTCGGGCGTTGGCTTTCTAATCCCACATTCCGACCTTGTGTCACATCTTTCTGCTGTGGGGGGGGGTATATATAAAAAAATATATAAAAAAAAATATATATATAATGAATAAAAGATATATTAAAATATATATCTTTCACATTAATTTTTCATACATATATTATTATATATATACAACTTATATATATTTAACATTAGAATTTATTTTCGACTGTATATTATGTATTCCACTGTTTTTTTTTTGTTGGCGCACATGTTTTCATGTGTAATATCATAAAATAATTAATTTAGTCCACAGATAAAGGAATTAACAAAGACAACAACAAAGTGAAAAATGAGACATGAACAGAATTCGAACCTGTGCCTCAGAAGAAGAACTACGTGTGATCTTAGACTGCTTCACTAACAAGCTGAATGGTAGAGAAAGCTGAAATTGTACAAAAAACTCATTCTCCAGACGATAAATCTTTTTTTATGGTTTCACTAATGTTGTAACCATAATCTTCTCGTAGTTTCAAGCAAGCGAATACGGTGAACTTGTTATAAATTTAACATTGGAATTTATTTCCGACTGTAGATTATGTATTTTGCTGCTTTTTTTGTTAACGCTCATCTTTGCGTTTCATTTTTCACTTTGAGGTTTTCTTTGTATATTTCCAACCCTGTGTACTAAATTAATCGTTTATTTAATGATATTACCAATGGTGTAATCCAAATTACCTCCCTTTGCACTCGTTCATAGCTAAGGAACTCTCCTATGTTCAGAGATCACATAGAGATTCTGACACAATATAGATATAAATATTGTTAGTTTGACCGTAAGGGATACATTAGTTTTCACTCTGTATTTTGTCTTTATTCTCATCAACCCTCATAATATTACATGGTGTCAGAAGTGGGATCATTCTTTCGAAGGATTGAAAGTGTTCTTTTTAAAAGAAGATTTTCGCTGAGAAAGTCATAAACACATTTTCTTTTCTTCTAAAAAAAAACCTTAAACAAATTCAGACAACAGCCAACGCCATTGCACACATGCAAATTGAAGAAACAAAACAAGGAAAACCGTCAATAATTTTGAAAAAGAAAATATTTCTTAAAAACAAAAAAATATAAGTTTATTTTCTTCATGTTATTCAACGAAATGGCTTCAGGAAAAATTTTCTGCAAATATATCGTCCCCAGATAAAATGTCCTTATCAGATGTAGCGAGCAATTGGCGAAAATTCAAGCGGAGTTTTTTAAATTATTCTGTTTGCAAGTCGACTCTTAAATGAACCTGATACTGGGTATTAAACTTCAGTATTCCTTGCAACTATTGGCAAGGCTTGTTACGATATTTATGAAGGACTTCATCTTGACAATGATGAAGATAGGACAGATCTAATCGAAGTGATAAAGAAATTCACGGAATTTTTCGTTAGTGAGAGACATGAAGCATATGAGTCTTATAAATTACACCTTCGGAAACAGGATTACAGTGAGAGCATAGAGTCCTATATAGCTGTTCTGCACCAACTTGCCAAGAACTGCAATTTTGGACAGCTAACGGTTGTGGTGGGGGTTAACAATGATTCAATGCGAGAGAACCACACGAATTATCAAGACTTCAAACCAAAACAATATCCTCGACCGTGAATACAACAGATCTATACTTAAACAGTGTAGCCAAATATTTTAGAGATAAAAGGCAGAAAAAGAAGATGATGGAGAAACAGTGTATGCAGTGGGGAATGCATACATTTCACAACAGAAAAGACTGCCCCGCATCGCAAGCAAGATGTAGAAAGTGTTAAAAAATAGGACACTACGCAACTGTCTGCAAAAGTAACACGAAAATTAGGGAGTTGAGGACGAAACACAGTTCCTAGGAACTGTTGTATGTAATACAGTTAGTGAAGAAGAATGGCAAGCTAAGGTAGAAGTCACCACTGAAGTCTACAGCAAAGTTATTAAATTTAGATTAGATACCGACGCAGATGTGACTGTTGTGCCAGACCGGTTCTTTACGAAGAATTCTCCTATCATAAAACCGACAAGCAAAAGCTTATATGGACCAGATCGACACAAAATAAAAGTATTAAGAAAAGTAGAAAGTTATAGGATAAAAACTTTGCAACAGTAATTATACGTTGTGAAAGATTTAGACGAACCATTACTGGGTGGACCAGCAATCAACGCTCTTAAAAATATTG
This sequence comes from Sepiola atlantica, assembly GCA_963556195.1. Lineage (NCBI taxonomy): Eukaryota > Metazoa > Mollusca > Cephalopoda > Sepiida > Sepiolidae > Sepiola > Sepiola atlantica. The sequence goes on along the minus strand of OY744520.1, from coordinate 22,323,938 downwards.
AGTAAAATCAATATGGTGAAAAGCGACGGTCACCCATATAAAAAAGACTTCCCCAGTTTGTTCACAGGCCTAGGAAAGCTAGAGCATCTTTATAAGATTCACTTGGATGAGATGGCTCAACCGTTTTCAATCGCTGCTCCTATATGTCTACCACTTCCCATAAAGAAAAAAGTCCAGGAAGACTTGAAGCGTTTGGAAAAAGAAGAAATTATCCGTCCAGTGAAGTCCCCAACAGACTGGTGTGCAGTCCCGAAAAAGGATGGAAGAGTCAGACTTTGTGTCGACTTTTCAAAACTTAATGAAAGTGTGAAAAGGGAAATTTTTCCACTTCCCTCAACGGCTCAACTACTTGCTGACCTTGATGGAGCCACAGTGTTCACAAAATTTGATTGTAACAGTGGTTTTGACCAAATAGTTCTGTATAAGGATTCACAGGAACTAACAACCTTCATAATTCCTTTTGGACGATTTTACTATTTGCGTCTACCATTTGGAATAAGATCTGGATCGGAAATTTTCCACAGGGAAATGTCGCACATAGTGTCTGGAATACAAGTGGTCATTTGTGATATAAATGATGTTCTAATCGGTGGGAAAACTCAAAGTGCACGACCAGAGAGTACAAATGGTACTTCAAAGAATGAAAGCAACAAGGGTAACACTAAATGAAAAATGTTTATTCTCTGCTAGAGAAGTTAAATTTCTTGGACATCTTATCTCCAAAGAAGGAATTCGAGTTGATCCCGAGAAAGTGAAGGCCATTAAAAAATTGACCAAAATGTGTCTGATCAAACACGTTTACTTGGCATGGCAAATCATGTGGGAAAATTCGCTGGGAATTTAGCAGAAATTACAAAATCACTCCGGGATATGGGACCAGCCTCAGGAAACAGTGTTTCAGACTCTGAAGAAGAAACTTAGCTCTGCACGAATACTGATGCATTATGGTGCTGACAAACTAACAAGAGTCTCAGCAAATGCATCATCTTATGGCTTGGATGGAGTACTACTTTAGAAGGAAAAAGATGACTGGAGATCTGTATTTTATGCATCAAGATCTCTCACTGAAACAGAACAGAGATATTCACAGATCAAGAAGGAAGCATTAGCAATTACATGGTGTTGTGAGAAGTTTGCAGAGTTCTTGATAGAACTTCCAAAGTTCTTGATAGAAACTAATCACAAGCCTCCACTTCCACTGCTGAAGACCAAACGCCTTGATGTACTGACTCTCAGAATCCAACGTTTCTGCATGCGGCTAATGGGATTCACCTACAAGATTACACACACCGCAGGGAAAAACCTCATTACCGCAGACACTTTATCTAGGGCTCCTGGTAGCCTACCAAATGAAAATGAGTTCGATCAGGAGACAGAGACAGACATGTTCGTCCATTCAATCATAGAGAACCTCTTCGTGAGTGATAAACGACTGGAGGAATTTAGACAGAAGCAAAGCTTTGATAAAATCTGCAGTCAAATTATCAATTTTTACAAGATGGACCACTAGCCTGAAGCAGCAACACAAGACCCTAAACTGAGACCCTACTGGTTTGTGGGACAATACCTTACAGTTTATAAGGGATTCTTATTATCCACAAGGAAACGGAGAAGCAGAACGTGCGGTCCAGAATTTAAAAAATCAAGTGCTCCATACATTGTATTACTGAATTATCGCAGTACTCCACTCCAACATGGCCAGAGTCCTGTAGAACTTTTAATGAAAAGAAAACCCAAGACTCGCATTCCAGCACTGTCTCAACAAAGTGTAATCGGCCAACAAAATGTTGAGAAACTGAAAAATGCAGACTTTAAGCTCAAAATGAAACAAAAAGTTAATTTTGACAAGAATTATAGAGCTAGAGAACGTGCATCAGTAACTGAAGGACAGTCAGTTTGGTTAAAGACACCCAAAACTAGTCCAGCCAAAGTGGTGAAGACTTTATCACCAAGGTCAGTACTGGTCAAGACTGAGTCAAGTCTACTTCGGCTAAACAGAAGTCATCTTCACAATAGAAGTGCGCATACCGAGTTTCCTCAGGTAGCTACACCCACTGAAATGTTGACATTACCAAACATACCCAGAAATATTCCTGAGTATAGTAACTATGACAGTTCAGCAGAACAACTCACCGAACCATCGACCCAGTTCACTGTGCAACGTGATGTTCCACCTGTCAACTCTGGAAGTCCCAGACCAGCCGTTTACACCAGCAGTGGTCGGAAAGTTCAACCACCAAAGAAACTCTCTTTATGAACTGAAATGGTGATGTGGTGTAATCCAAATTACCTCCCTTTGCACTCGTTCGTAGCTAAGGAACTCTCATATGTTCGAAGATCATATAGAGATTCTGACACAATATAGATAAAAATATTGTTAGTTTGACCGTAAGGTACACATTAGTTTTCACTCTGTATTTTGTCTTTATTCTCATCAACCCTCATAATATTACATTACCGATGCAAACATAAACGTTATCAAAAAAAAGTATAATACATTATACAGCTGGTCTTATACTTTTACAGAACCGCTTTATTATGATAAATTTACAGTATTTGTTTGTGAGGTTCATACACTCGAATGAACCAAGAAGAAGCTCTTCAAATTCTCTAATATTTACTTTATTGATTGGCAAAGAGCTATAACAAATGAAGACTGTCCTATAGAATACATTTCTATAGATTGCAGTTTAAACCAAGATCTATCTTATGGTTGGAACTCACCAAGAGATTTCTCATTATTCTGGAAAAAGATTGACCGGAAGGCATCGGTGTTGCATGCAGACATTGAATGAAATATTGTAAACATATGTCTGGTTATTCCACCCTGGCTTTTTGGAGTCCAGTTTTGACAAAATTAAAGGAATTCAATAAAAAGACAAATATTTATTTAGATAAAAACTTTTGAAAACAATTTCAAACATTGTTATTTGCATCAAATGCAGAGTGTTTGAAAAATCGATGACATAACTTCGGGACTATGTCTTATATGTGTATATAGGCTCTGAAACACTTTGTTTTCAAGTTATAGGCCATTGAAATAAAAAAAAGTAGAATCTCATTTTTCTTTTGGGGTGAACTAGCATATATGGTGTACTGATACAATAATGAAAAAAAAATAACATTCAAATATATTTTGAATTATTTGGCATATTCGGACTACTGTTTTCATTTTGGATGTTATTCTCACTATGGTGGAGATTTGCCTGTGAGTGGGGTGATTATATCTACCAGAAATTGACTTAATAGGTGGCATGCTGAACCACAGACACTAATAATAGCCTTCAATGAAATACAGTCTTTGTGAATCTTAGAAAGGCCGTATGAATGTGATAGCTTGCTATAATGCTGGACTAGCTATGTGTATTTTGTAGGTGGTATTAGTAGTCCGAATAATTCAAATAATACAAATTACCAATCCTCATCTCAAAAATTCTGAAACGTATAAATATATGGTTCCTAGACCATAACTAGAATATTTTTTATTGAATTATCGTTCTTAAGCCTCGTCCTCGAATGGTTTGTCGTCTGATTTTTCAGTTCACCGTTTCACATTTACGATGAAACTTGTTATGAGTTCCTGTTTTTAATGAATATATTCCTTTACTAAAAATTAGTTTCAGTATAAATAAGTTGTTTGAGAATAATAATTCACTGTACAAGGTGTTTGAAAAGTTGATGATATAACTTTGGAATTATGCTCTATATGTGTAAATAATAAAAATGTTCCCATAAACATAGGTCCGGAAACGCTTGGTTTCTGAGTTATAGGCCATTGAAACAAATATTGATCAACTTTATTTATTGTAAATATCTAACATATACAATGTGTTTGATAGTGCACCGTTATTTCTACATATTAAATAGATAAACACTATCCCTGTGACAGGATCACAGGTAAAATAAACCTGTGACTGGTGTTGCCATATTGTTACATCTTCATGTTTATACGTTTCGGTTCAATTACAACTTAGAAAAATGAAGCAAGTACGAAGTAGAATCTTTAATAGATTTATTTAACAAACACACTGATGAAATTAAAATGTAGAAAAATCGCTGAACGCGAGATGCTTGTTTGATCATGAGACCGTTCTGTTTACTTTTTACTGTTAGGCAGACGACTTCTTTAATCCAAGGGCGATAACTCTTACTTTTTGATTCAAGGGAAATAACTCGATTTTGTTTTGTTAGGTTACCCTAACACATATACACCAACAAAACCAGGAGAAAATTACACTAAACAAATATAAAAACCGTGGAGCTCAGATGAAAGATCTGCAAGTCATGATCGGCAGGGGCTCCTTTGATAGCCAACATGGTGTACTGGTCGAAATCATGTGAATGTTGGCCCTTCTTATTTAAGGTAACAGAATATAACAGCCCAAATACAGGTAAATAAATATGATCAGCACAAATCAAAGACTGTGCAGAGGAAGAAATGAACCTCAAAAGAAAATTAGACTAGTAATGCCATGCTATTACAAAAGTAGCCACTACAGAAACTTAAGCTCCTTAAAACATATAGAACATAATCTTGAAATTGTGCCATCGATTTTCAAAACACCCTGAATGAATGTACAGAAAGAAAAAATAATAACAAATAACAACTTATTACAACTTACTGTAACTTGTTGCTTTGTTTATTAAGCCCATCCGGTATTTTAGGGATCTGTTTAGGGGGACGAATTTAATAAATACAGCAGTGAGTTACAGTTATTTGTAATTAATTTGTTTTTATCATTTACTAGCAGGGCTCCCCGGCATTACCCGGGTCAAAAAACGTCTATCTCTTTGCCACTCTCTATCCGTCTCTCTATCTCTTTATCTTTCCTCCTCCCTCGTTCCCTCCCTATTTCTCCTCCACCCAGCCCATTCCTCTCTCTGGACATACATACACACACATACACACAGACAACTCTTCCTTATATATATTCCTCGAGGAATGAGTCGGCATAAGGGAATCAACTCGTTGATAAAAAATCAGGGTTCCATTTAGTTAGTACATTAAAATGGCTGGAAAACCGACATACCCTCTATCCTGACGAAATCTACACTAGTTAAGAGTCCAAGAATGAATATGTTTATCTAAATTTGAGATATTATTCATTCCGGGCAACGCTGATCAAGAATACCCCAACTTTGTGGCTTTTAGTTTTGTAGTTTTTATTTACTTTTAGCCGAAAATACACAGACACACAACCAACTGTCCTTTAGATAATAGATTTCCTCTAATGATATCTAACAAAAAGTGTATAATTTTGGGATTGAGTTATGTTTTTTTAAAAAAAACTTCCATTTTAATTAATCTAATGGGCCACAATTTAGAATCAAGTGATCCATCATTTACTAAGCTTCTATCTATCACTTTCACCCTCTCTCACTTTGTTTATTGTGCCGTTGCTTTTATTTAATATGATATTTATTACTCTTGCTTCCTTATATGCACACACACACACACACTTTCTCTCTTTCTCTGTTATTTAACAGTCAAGGTTATAAAGAAAGGAAAGAATAAAAATATCGGAATAGTCCATTATAAACAAAAGGAAATATCCCCATCAGTAGACATATCATTTAACCCATAGCTGTAGAGATAAATAGAGAGGGGGGAAGAGATAGCGAGTAGAAATGAACTTATTTTGGATTTTGTCTTTTTATTTATTATTTTCACATTTAACTGAGTTTTCAAAATTCACTTTTTTTCTGATTCAAACAATCTAACACAAGTTCAATGGGTGACATAACGGTTCTCACATTTTCCTAGTATATATATATATATATATATATATATATATATATATATGTAATGTGTGTGATGAACTTCTACATATTTTAATGTTCATGATAAAAAACACTAAAAATGCATTTATATGTAATTGAAATGATAGCCTATTTTAATAGGTTTTTACACATACATATATCTATTAGAGAAAGTTGGAATGCATCTCAGCACACACGTAAATATATATTGTTAATTCTTACATTTATATGGATAAAATACATAGAATTAAAGGCAGAAACACGCACACATATATATATAAACCATGTGCATACTATTATGTGAATAAATTGCATCTCTGTGGCATGCATATATATATATATATATAAATTATGCGCATATATATATGTATATATATATATGAAAAACATGTGCATACTATTGTGTGAATAAATTGCATCTCTGTGGCATGCATATATATATATATATATATATATATAAGTTATGTGCACATATATATATATATATATAAAATTATGTGCACATATATATATATATATATAAAATTATGTGCACATATATATATATATAAAATTATGTGCACATACATATATATATATATATATATATATATATATATATATGTATTATATATATATAATGTGTATGATTGTATGCCTAATTAATCTATGTAGTATTTTCTTTCTGCACGTACGTTGCCTGCAGCTTTGAAATGTGTTATTTCTTCATCCTTTTTTGCTCGGAAAAGCAACACGTAATTTCGACGTGCAACATTCGTTGCCTTATTTCCTTTTTATTATTATTATTTTTCTTTTCTTCTGCTAGTTTCATTTTCATTTTTTTCGTTATTTTCTTTATTTTTCCTTTGAGGAAGGCGGGGGGGGGGGACATGAGGCGACTGCGAAGAATCACATTTCGGTTCGCTGACAGCAATCAAAGATAAGAAATTAAGACTGAATAAAATTAGAACTGAAATGCGAAGCCGTGCAACGAGAAGCCCAAAATTCTTGTGCGAATGAAACAAGAGAGTGAAGCAAGACAATGAGACAACATCCATTATATAAAGGACAGTCGTAATTCGGAGGAGGGTATGTCCGGCTAAAAGACAGAAACAATGTAAGATACACTTGCAAACCTTACATCATCAGATTCAGTTTGACTCGGAGATGGTTATGTTCTTTCCTTTCTTACTAGAGTTGTTTAAAAAACAACACTGAAATAAGGTCAAACAGTCAGCTTTCTTCTTCTATTTGCTTGCTTTCATCTTAGTATATTGAACCAGTTACCAGAGATAGAGAGTGTAGTCGAATGGAGAATGCTCAAACTTTCTTTAACTCTTACATTTTTTTATCCATGGCCCCTGGCAATGCCGGGTAGCCCTGCTAGCTAGGAATAAAAAATGAAAGAAAAAATAAGATCTCAGTGTATGATAAGATAATATTGTATTTAGAAAATGTATGTATATCTTATATTTTACAAGCATTTATTTTGAAAGGGCACTTTTATATTTGTTTTCTTAAATATGTCTAAATTACATTTAAATTGCTTTTGTAGGTGTGATACATTATAAGAATTAAACAGAATTAATTTTCTATGTCCGATGTGTCATAAACGTGTGAACAGAAGTGAGGAAAGCATGAATCAGGTGAGCAGTGACATATCTAGGGCGTTAGAAGGGAATTTGTAAGTAAGAAAGCGACTAGGAAGCAAGTTGAGAAGACGTGTGAAAATGGGCTCCTTAAAATGAATAGTTAAAATTTTATTATTTTTTGCTGTGTCAAATTGTTACATATTAAAACATTGCTTATTAATATATTAGTAAAAACAAAATTAACAGTTCATAGTTATTTTAAATCATACCTTATTTTCTGGCTTGTGTCTACGTGTGTTGTCATCGTGTCCTCTAAGACCGAGTATAATTCGTAACTGCAACAAATCCATCTCATGCTTATAACAATATTCAGTATTTATTGAATTAAATGATACAACAGCAGATCTTTTGAAAGAGGAAAGGTTTGTTCGTCTCAGCATGTTGATCGTCTATCTAAGCTGCAAGTCAAACGAGGAGATGCTTATTTTATAAGCCCATGGCTTAATTATATTAATAATTCATCAGATCATTTTACAGCACATCTTGTCTCTTCGATGCTTCCATCGTAGAGTCTCTGATTGCAACTGCTACTCTCACAAACAATCATGTCTGACGTCATTTCTGCCTAAGCTTTATCCCTTCCGATCCTCACGAAACAAACTTATTTTTGAAAGGTCAACCATAACCTAACAGTGACCTTTCCTGTGTACACATATGCCAGTTCTACCTGAACTAACATATATTCAACTAATCCTTCACTTGATAAGAAAGATCAATATGTATATACTTGTATATAATAAATATATTCTATTCCGTCATGCAAAAGTTATGGAGGAAAGCACACACCTTTCTCTAGCTCCTGGACAAACCATTTCAAGCATTGAGAGAAAGTTAAACTCATCCCGCCGCCTGAAATGAATTCAGAAAAGAATCATCCATCCTATAATAAAAAGTGAACAGTGTTTTTTTTATTCTTTAAGCCATCAGAAATGATAATAATAAATAATACATGGAAAATTAAATTACTGACGTAATTCTATGATTTATATAAATATTTTAGTAATGTAGCTAGATAAAAAGCGAGTGCAAACACTGACGAAGCATAATCTTTTTGAGGTCATTTTTGATAGAGTGTACACTAGTATATATATATATATATATATATATATATATATATATATATATATATATATATGTATGTATGTATTAGCTAAGGTACTCACCGATATCTAACAGAACAAAGGAACAAGCTCTCCAGTTAAAAATGATTTTCAAGTTTGTTTCACTGTTTCAATAACAGTTGAGTTTTGTTCAACATAGAAGTTTTCATGTATCTTAGTATTTCAGCTAATAATTTCCAGGAGTGAGAAGGCCATCATCATAACTCAGAGTCCATCTCCGAAAGTCAGCACCATAACATTTCCACACATCCACTAGACAATCGTTCAATCAACCATCACGACGATGATGATGAAGTAATGTGAATATATAACATGGATTTTATAATAACAACATCACAATATAATGCTAGGTTAACCATTTATGTTATTTGGATTATTCGGACTACTGTTCTTATCTTGGATGTTATTTTCACAACGTTTCGGTCGATGTAACCTTCTTCAGATGCGTCTTGTTGAACTCGGGAATCTGTATGGAATTTTGAATAGAACGTTTTAGCAATGACCGGATATATGTCTTAAGTAATTTGTAATTGTATCCTTAGTATCGCCCGTACTGAGGATTGAACCTTCAACTACCAGAAGAATCAGAACTTATTATACTTAGCACTTATATCCGTTGCGCCACGGGTACTTGCAGGAAAATTCTGGAACATAAGGTTAACCACTTGAATTAGAGATACTTTTGAAAAGCTTTTATTTACTTTATTGGCAAAACACCTTAAACTCCAAACTTGTATTACCGAAATTGTGTCGAAATTAGTTGAGGATCAAGACATTTGTTGTATTTCATATCAGTTTGAGAGCCATAATGGCAGCCATGAAGTTTGTCATAATGCAGTTTGTGTTCGGATGGAAACGCATGAAACCAAATGTGTTTCCAGTGATAAGATGGCAATCGACAATGAATGCTTTATGACTGTGCACTCTCATCCCCTTCCTTTCACATGTCCCCTACTTCCTCTTCCCCGGGGAGGCAAGAGAAATGCAAATTTCGACTTGCCAACCAAGTGGTGATTTTTGGGACAATTTAGCTTCGTAATGTGGAAGGAAGATATCCATCTTTTAGAGTTTATCTAAGACAGCTCTTCAGTTCCTCGTTCGAAATCTTTATACGCGATTTTGATCAGAGAGGTTAAAAGATTTGGAATGCTGTCAGGATGACTATCTCAAGAATCTCAATGGCTTGCAGTTTGAAATCTCACTTTAGCATTTATATTAAGATACAAACACATACGTAAGCGCATTAGATATATTAGTATTCATATTTGTATATTAATCTATGATCTCGTGTATCCGCTCTTAATCTCAAAGTTTGAGACATCATTCTATCCAATAAATCATCAGACACAATTTGTGTATTTATGTGTATTAAGCATTTAATACATGCATCACACACACACACACACACACACACACACACACATATATATATATATATATATATATATATATATATATATATATGTATGTGTGTGTGTGTGAAAAAATATAAGGAAAAACAAATTAAACACAGGAATAAATCATCAAAAACGAGGGCTTTACCGGTTTCGTTCAGATCAGAAAAAGTTAAGATTTTAAATTTATTGATATAACGACAGGAAAAAGAAAGACACACAACAGGATGTCTTGTGGCACGTGCGTAACTATTTGAAAAATAAAAAGAATTATGCAATGCGTGCGACTAAGACGCTAAAATGGGAAGAGTGGGGGAGAAAGAAAATGAAAAAAGAAGAAAATGAAAAAAATGGAACATAGGTGAAATGCAGTAAAAAAGAGTAATACTTTAACTGGGATCGGAGTTTTTTATGCAGTGGCGAGGAATATTGCATTGTTTGAGTGCAGCTTTTGCCAGATGTTTGCTTAAGGAATAAGATCCAAGTCTAAGGTTTACGCTAGATGGTGATAAGAGAAGGATTACGGCACATTTTGATGATTTATTTCTGTGTTTAATTTGTTTTTTCTTTTGTTTTTTTTCACACATCCTGTCTTCACGGTTTTTCATTTTATGATATATCGTGTACTTTATCCTCATATATATGTATATATATATATATATATATATATATATATATATATATATATATACATATATATATATATATATACTAGAAGAATATTAATTAATTCCAAAAGGGAGATTGTGCCGATATTTTGCTCCCTAAAACCCTTTTAAAATACTGTAAAGAAACTGAAATTTTGGGAATATTCATTAGTGGATGTCTAATACCTATTGGTAAACTTTCACTAAAAATGGGAGGTATCGTAATTTTCACAAAGGGCTTCCACACCCACTTTTCCTACTTTCCACAACACTATAAATTAAACTAAATATAGCCCACATTACCCACCCTTACTCCTAACAGCTATATTCCTAAATTCATAATAATCGGTTAATTAATTTTGGAGTAAATCCTATAGATAGAAATATATAAACATATACAAATACATAACTTTATATAAATAAATTTATATATATACTACTAGGAAAACCCAACATTGAATGAGGAACCATATACCTTTGTGCACCCAAATCATTCTACCTTTTTCATTCTATTTTTTTATATTTTATAATATTCAATTTTTGGAGTAGGCCAATTGATTGTGTGGAAATAGATGTAAGTAAAATGACATTTATTGAAATAATTGTTGCTAAATTTATAGTCTTTAACCTCCTTCAAGACAACATGGCGTTTTCCTAGAAATGATTGAAGGTTCCTGTGTGCTATTACTTCAAGCCCTGAACCACATATTACCATTTCTATAATTATTTTAAATTTTTTTATAATTCTCATGTTGTAAGTCAAAAAAGTAAAAGGTGTATTTCCTTTTTAAGGATGTCTGGTGTGAATGAAGACGCAACAACTTTATTGTACCACCTTTGCAACTGGCAATTTCATTTACCAGTGTTCAGCCTACAAAGAAAATATGTAGGTATCCACAGACAAACTGTTTTGCTGTACCACAGATCTTCAGTGTGGCTAGACACACAAGTACTTCAAGCTGAGATCGAAATCTATTTTACTCATAGCTTGGAAGAGATGTTCATACCTTTCTAAATGCTATTACATATGTGATTGCAATATATTCAACGGGATTTGAATCCTGTTCAGACAATTCTATAGTCTCTGTTGGTATCCATTGCATCAATTGTGTCCCCATGTAGATCTGTATAATTGATCGGCCGAAATATAGAAATTTAAAAAACAAATATAGAGATGCGTGGACACTGAAATAGCCTGATTAGATAACTGAAACATGATCGATTGACAGAAGCAATTATAGAAATGCTTGAACATGTATAAAATTAGTCTGTGTGTGTAGCCATGAAAATGCTATTTCAAACTTAAGTGTAACAGGCAGATTAAAATGTTATTTTAATCTCTGGTCCCTGTTTGTAAGACATTCACAGCTTCTACCACAACTGCAAAAATCTTTCCATTCTTCCCCTGTGTGCCTAACATCAAACGGAATTTCCTATGGACAGAAATTTTTTCCCAGGCTGTGAAATACATTACCACGGGATTGCTTCCAGTCAGACTACAATATGGTCCTCTTCAAATCTGTTATGGTGCCGTACCTATAACAAACATTTGGACTCTTCCATTCTCAATAAATACAGGAAGCATAGGCTTCTCAAGTCTACACTGGCAGTCAGCACTGACGTACCGCTTGTTTCTCTGTTTTATATACTTTTCTCCAATATACTTGTTTTACCTAAACCCCGTGTTCGTGTTTTCATTCCGACCCCTAAACAGGGCCACAAACAAAATTTAATGTCAATAAACACTTGTCATAAACCGTCCTCATTAGTAATCAAATTTTTGTTTATTCCATTCATCATTTTCAATCCTCTCATAATATTCTCCATCATTCAACTGACAATCCATCCATCTCATTAATCCTTATCCTCGAGTGGGTTTTAGCCTTGATAAGTTATTACTTATTGGTAAAGAAATTTTTAAAAAATGAAGCCTGGCAGACCACCCAATGAACAAAGCCTTTTATATAGATACTTGGACGTATCTAAAATAAGATGCGTCCATTAAACTTGTGCGTTTAGCGATGAAAATGCTGTTTCTAACTGAAGTATGACAGACCAACGGAGAGACTGAGTGACTAAGTGAGCCTCTTATAGAGATGCACGAATGCATCTAGAAGGAATAAGAGAAAGAAATGATAGAATTTCACCAAAGATGACTTTACGAAATCATGAATGCCGTATTGATTCACAAAAACTTTGGTTCGCTTCTCAGAGTAAATCGAAAAAGTAAATTTCAAAATTTACCCGCCCAAAATTTCATTATATATCTTGGCAAATGTGAAGGAGACCGAAACTTTATTTTCTGCCCCAAAACTCTAAAAATCAGTTCTTTCTTTTCCTCTTTTTCACTTAAGAATAGGGAACGGTGACCAATGAAGAGTTACAATGGGAGAGAGGCCAAACTAATTGAAGAACTTTCCAGGCGAAGTAGCAGCAGCAGCAGACAGTTTTTATTCAATAAACCTTTTCTACACACTGTGACGCTGCTCTTGGCATGAACTGTGTTCTGTTTGAGGAAAATTAATCGCTTTCCCATTTATAAGAATGGCAAAGTCCCAGGATAGAGTACCTCGGAGATCCCAACCCTAAGGTATTGCTTTTTATACTCAGGACTAAATCTAGAAATGTGTTTTATATTCATTATAGGCACAAGATTAAATATTGATTATAAATGATTATTATAACGTCTCTATTTAAAAAACTATTGAGCACTCTATTTTTGCTACAGAGAAAAAAGTGGATACTCTTAAGATGAGTCCATTCAATATACGCATTTAGTGATGAAAATGGTATTTCAAACAAAAGTGACAGACCAACGGACAGACAGACTGAACCTTTGTATAGATGTGTGGATGTATCTATAAATACGATTTCAAATTTGAAAGTGAGATAGCAAAGAAAATGTTATTTCAAACTTAAGGTAGGGATCGGGTTAATTTTTTTCTGTGTGCTTTTTAGGAATAGGTATCCAAAAATCTGCAATCGTGATGTAAGCAGTTCAGACTTTCCGGAGAAAGACGAATCAACTTCCAATGCGAGTTCCCCAATACGAACCGAACGAAACCGATTTTGTAAACTATAACTAAAATTTAGGTTAAGTTTAGGTTAGAGTTATTTTAGTGTTAGGTTATGGTTAGTTTAGGGTACGGTTAGAGTAAAAATAAAAAAAATAAACATTTCGGTTCGTATTGTTAGGATTATTCGGTGAAGTTCGTTAACGTTCGTTATCGTCACTTTTACTTAGGCAAACACGATTATTTTCCATCATGGTCGATTTTTTTTGTCAAGTGGTCGCTAATTTCAGAATTTAAAAAATGTAACACTTGAAAATTATTAAAAAGTAAAAATCCCACCCCCATGTATATTTAAAACAGAAAAAAGCTAACTTGCATGAGTGAAAAAAAAAATGCCACCACCCAAATTTTCCCATCTCAAAATTAAGAAACCATTCGGTTATACGTCACGATTTACTGCTAACTGGGCAGGAAGTGGGTTCTCAATTTACGTTAAATTTATATAGAAAAGTGATCCACTACCTTAATATATGAATTATTTATTTTATATTTTTTAAATTCCTATTTTGCGGATATATTTTCCGGCTGTTTGCATGTAACATATATATATATATATATAAATATACACATACATAGATATATACATATATACACATACATAGATATATACATAAATATATATACAAATACATAGATATATACATACATATATATACACATATATATACGTATACATATACATATATATATATATACAGATATATATATAGACATATACAGATATATATAGACATATACATATAGACACATATATATATATATACATACATACATATACATATATATACACAGATACATATATGCATACATATATATACACATATATATGTATACATATATATACACATATATATGTACATATATATACATCTATATACATATACATATATATGTACATATATATATACACACATATATGTACATATACACATATATGTACATATATTTATATATACATATGTATACATATATGTATATATATATGTTTTATGTATATGTATATATTTATATATATGTATATGTATATATATACATATACACACATACACATATATATACATAAAAATAAAATAACATGCCACGTTACTCAGCATGTTTCCTGTACACATCATAGCCAGTAAACAAGTCGGTCAGCCTATCTCCCAGACTAGTAAAGATAAGAATACAAACACATTTACAAAGCTGAACTGATAAATGTTTAAGGTAGTTTGAATAGACCGAAATATCGGTTCTGCTTGTATTATGTGCTTGTACTTTGTTTCTACTAGTCTGTTGCATGCTTCACCACTATTCTATATACTAACATTCTATATATATATATATATATATATATATATATATATATAGTATTCGAATGGAAAACGCGATAAATGACATTTTCAAAGTTTAAACTATCACTATAAGAAGTGTTGTATTTTTTTTTTGCTTTTAGTCAAAGACTAGATTTTATGTACTTGTCATTCTATTGTTTTGTTTGTCTATTTAAAGAAATTGGATTTATTGCACTTTGCATTCATATTCTTATATATATTCAAATATATATACAATATCGTATGAAAGCGGATGAAAGCAAAGACTATCAACACGTATGTACTGCCAGTAGTCCTGTCTGATCTTAAGAGTGTGAAACTGACAGACAAACAAAACAAAACAAAAACTAAACTGTTTTTCAAAATAACATAATGAGAGCAATGTATAGAGTGAAGTCAACGGATCAAATTAGAATCAGCAACATTTTAATAAAGATGAAACTTGCACCCAAACTCTGTACTTAGATCGAAATGTTAGGACTGTTTGAACAGGCAAAAGAATCAACAGTTGGAGGTAAGTGTAGAAGGAATGGCGGAAGAATACAAAAAGAGGTAAACTGCTGAAAACATTGCGTGATAATGTATGTTTCTGAACTTCCATATCAAACAAAGTACCGAGAGACAAGAAGTCTTGGAAATAGTTAATATATTACAGATCATATTCTGCAGTCTGCAGAGAAAATGTATTGTGTCTCCGTCTTTCTCATGAATGGGGAGTCGGTTATAACAGCATCAATTGCTCGCGGTTGCTTCAGACTTCTTCTGAAACATGTGTAAAAGTAATTTTTGTTTCAAAAGGCTCTGCTTTTAGAAATTGATACCAATTTGAATCGATCTGAACTATATAAATTTACTTATCTATTATTACACACACACACACACTCACACACACACACACATATATATATATATATATATATGTGTGTGTGTGTATATAAATATATATATATGTGTATATATGTATATATATAATATTTATAAATAAATATAAATTATTTATTACCTACAGACATCGATGTTTCATGCTAACGCAATCTTCAGTGCAGGAAGTTAATTCTAAACTGTCGGCGGGCGTGAACTCCGATCACAAATCGCCACTGATTTGCAGTCAAGAGTGTTTACCCCGCGGCCATAGGGAATTAGCTAATAATTAAAGAGGAATTTAACTTTGTAAATAGCGAGTCGGCGGCTAATTTTACACGAGCAGTTAAAGTGATCAACAAACTGTATTTGGATATTGCACACACACACACATATATATATATATATATATATATATATATATATATATATATAAATAAATATATAAATAAACTTAAATCTGAAATCACTGAACTACTTATTCTGAAATTTAATAATTCATTTTTTCTGTATTAAAGAGAAGACTCATATTTGTATAAACCTCCTATAATGAAACTTCGAGAGGACATTTGGTTATTTGGGGGCAATAAAAATGGTGCTTCTGTTTATCTTAAACTTCATTCTAATCATTCATTTTTCAAAAAGACACATTTAAGAGGCAATAAATCCTCGATTTTAATATATTTGTCCACTTAAGATTGGTAAAAAATTATATTTCCACCCTTCACAAAACTGCCATAAATGTGTAAAGGGGAAATCGCAGCTCATGAGGAATAAATTCATATTCAAAAACGTTCAAAAATGATTGTTGATTCAATATCAGACAGCAAGCATTAAGTGCAGAGTGCCGCATTATGCCCCAGTTCTTTACTGGTCTCAAAATGCAAAAGGTGTTGCCGTAAAAACCAAGAGTCGAAAGAAATAAGGTTTTTCATACAATTTATTATAATAGAATGTCGACATTCTCTTGGTACACTCCTGCCTTACAGAGGCAATTAACTTTCTAGCCCCCACTTGAGGGAGCAAAATGTGGAATGTCTTCTCACTTCTATCACAAGTCTTAGTCTTGCTACGTTCCGCTTCTCTCTCAATCAGTGACGTAACTTTGAAAATTGTGTTTAACACATTTCTCAAATCGGCAAACTACAAATAATAAAATGTTTATATTTCATTCGTCTCAACCTTGAAATTATCCAAACTATCATAGTCGCATTCCAAACATGACACTTACTGCCAACCCTAATCAATATTTCGTTACCATCTAAGTCATAATTCTCATTTAGTATCGTGCTTTTCGATCACCCTGGGATAATCCTGTTACAACTGTATGTAGCTGAAAGTTGAATAAGACAAATGTTACTTAATAACTCGATGACTCCCGGTGTAAAGACTTTGTGTCAAGTTTGGTCACACGCATACATGCATGCATTACTTTTTTGCCTTTTTTTTTAGCTTAGTTCGCACGAATAAGGCAAGTAGCCACTGTAGACGTAAGGGTTATTGAGAATTAAGGTGAACGTTTAGGGGTCATCCTTAATTGGGAGCTGTGTAGCGAGATGCTTGTTCACATTAGTTTTAAATTTCTGCATGTTGGTACAGTCAGGGAAACAGAGAGCAGAGAGGGAGTTCCAAAGGCCGGCAGCTCGAAGAAAGAAGCTATTGGAGTAGAAGGCTCTCTGGCATCTGGGAACCTCAACAGTGAATCGATGGGACTTAGCTGATTGTTAGGTTGATTGAGTGTATTTATGTCGAGGGGGCACCAGAGTAGCAAGTTAATCGGAGCACATTCCACTGAAGTATTTGTAAAACAAGCACAAGGATGAAACATCGTGGCGATAGGACAGGGGATGGATACTGAGGGACCTATTAGATTAGATAATCTTTTTTGTACATTGCCTAAGAGGGAGAGACTGGTTGTCTCTGTGAGATAATGAGAAAGCAGTAACCTTTAACCTCTTCCCAGGTGAATTATTTGCAGAAAAATGTTTCATTCTGAATCAATGTTTTTATTAAATTAAATTGAAAGCTAAGAATTGAAATAAAACAAAATTTCTGTCATCCTTCGCTAACAGAGCTATACAATTCTCGTTTGTGTTTATCAGAATGGTTCAGCAAGGTAGAAAACCCACAAGATATCATGTTACCAGTCTATTCCATGCGTTGAGTTCATTTTCTAATTTTTCGAGATATCTCGTGCCTTTCTTGAGAAAATAAACCCATAAAACAATCTTTGGAAAAATCTGTGAACGTGTTAAAATGTGCCTACCTACCAGAGAATGACTGGTTGATGAAGTAAATAGTGTGAATTTCAATATTTACTAAAACATTGCTTATGTTTTACTTAAAGTTGTAATAAAAAAAATTAATATCTTTTTTTTAAATCAGTAAATGCATAATAAACTGTATAGCTTGTAATTCAAGTGTAGTTTTAAATCCGC
Source organism: Sepiola atlantica (assembly GCA_963556195.1). Taxonomy (NCBI): domain Eukaryota; kingdom Metazoa; phylum Mollusca; class Cephalopoda; order Sepiida; family Sepiolidae; genus Sepiola; species Sepiola atlantica. The sequence goes on along the minus strand of OY744520.1, from coordinate 22,305,702 downwards.
GAGTGAAAGTCATTTTTATGAATAATATCATACTAAGAGCTGTTGCATGCTGGTCCATATTTCACTTTTTTAAATCGGATTTTTATGAAGTTCAATTGAATTATTTATGGTATCATTTGGTCATTAAATTAATTGAATAAAATTATAACATTCTTTTAAAATGTTACTTTAAAAGGTTATGTTTAAACGTGAACTCTAACAGATAGACGATATCCGGTCTAACATCTTCCACTCGATAATAAAGACCAATGTGTATTTATTTGTATATAAATAAATATACTTCATCCTGTCATGCAAAAGTTAGCAAGTAAAACATAACATTTACAAGCCAAATAAAACCATTTCAAGTGGTGAGGGGAAGCGAGAAAACAGATAGCAAGTCAGACAACCACTTCAAACTTATCCCACACCCGAAATTAATTTGGAAAGAAACTCTCTGCTCTATTATAAAAATACAAAGGTGGGTGTATTTTAGGTCATCAGAAATGATAATAATAATTAATATATGAAAAATTAAATTACTGATGTAAATCTATGAATATTTTAATAATATGTCTAGATAAATAGCAAGTTTAAACACTTTTAACAGGGTGTGTACACTAGTATATAGAGAGAGACAGAGAGATTTAGTAATTGTTCTTATTTTAAGATTTTCTGCTGAATATTGATTTTAATATTGATCTTTCTGATCACTGAAATCGAATTGTCTTATTTCCATGTAGAAATAGGAGAACTTCAGCTTCAGCACTGTCAGTTGCAATCTTGAAATGTGGCCTTGTGCCACTCTTGACTTATTCGGGGGAAAAATACAGCTTTCTCTAAATAATATGGACATATTTCACATTTTGCGTACATCTCATGAGTTCATTATGGCTCGCACCCAAAACTTTTAGAAAGCTTTTAAAAGCAGCCATGACCTTCTTAAAAACTTGCATTTCCGATACCATAGGTATAGCTTTGATACAATTGTTAAGAATGCGGAGAGAGAGAGAGAGGGCACAAGAGAGCGAGAGCGTGTGATGTTGGAAACGGTCATAACTCACATCCGGTAGTCACAAAAATATAAATCACAGGAAGAATTTCCCAAAGGAGAAGCGGCCATCTTTGCATTAGTGGCACATATTAAATCTGAACAAGTCACAAAGGTACCAAAAAATGGTATCTTTAGAGATTCACTCGACTAGAATTCCTGTCTTTTTCTTCTTCTATTTTTATTTATTCAATTTCTCATATATTTTGGTCAGAGTTTAGGAGAAGCTTTAATTTTGATACTTTTTGTGTTCCATCTCTGTAGACATCACCTTGAAATCATTTGTTGTGACATCTCCATTTTCTTTAAGTGTGCTCTCAGCTCTCACAGCCAACAAGTCCATTTAACAGCACTGCCAAATGTCTAAGAATCTGATCAAAGTGTATTAAATTTATATCTGTCACTTTCAAGTTCCATATTGTGTTAGAGTGGCTTGTTGGTTTTCTCAAGAATCATCCTTTGCTTGAAACCGATATCACTTTTCCAGCCAGAAAATATTACAAGTCTTTTTAAATACATCCAGAAATCCCAAAGACACTCTATCAGTCTGTCAGTTGGTCTGGTATGCTTAAGTTTGAAAGAGTTTATCAATCTGGTATTTTATTGGTCTGGTATAAGCTTGCCAGACTAACAAGTATGAAATAGCATTTTGTTGCTCTCAAGCATTACCTCCTCCTTTTTTGGTAGTGTAGAATATGTTCGTTCGTCATGATACCATCCTCACAAAGCATTACCTCCTCCTATTTTTTTGGGGGGAGGGGGAGGGTAGTATCTGTTATGTGGTCATAATACCATCCTCTCAGGCATTACCTCTTCCTTTTTTGGAGGATGGGGTAGTTTAGTATCTGTCCTGTGATCATGAGACCATCCTCCCAAGCATTACGTCCTCCTTTGGCAGGGGTAGCATACGTCAACAAGAAATTGTCACAATCGGCTGTTCATTCGCAAACTCAATACTTACATTCTATATACTAGCAAAAATACTCGCCGAGCCGGCCGGCAAGCAAGCAGGTGAAAGGAAAATGCAAGAAGAAGTCAACAAAGTCCGATGCGTAAACGGCAGGAGTAGCTGTGACTTGCTTATTATCACTAGTGTATATAATTACCTGAGAGTGGAGTTAGTCATTTTCCAGGTTTTCCTTAATTAAAAAATGATATATTGTCTAGACTAAGCTACCGAATGACACACACTTCTAGCACCTTTATTTTCCCTTTAATCACAACCCATGTAATAACATTTATTAAACATGGGAAACCTTTTAGGTTTTACGCTAGCATGCACTTGTAAACAACAAAAGCAACTGGTTAATACGACAGCCTTCACATCTAAACACTTTTATCAGCGTTTCCCTCTGAGGTTTTTTTATCAACAATTCATACACGGAATAATTGATATTATTGGGTTAGAATTGTTTCTATAGAACTACAAACATGTACGGGCTAATCAGTAAGTCCCTTGACAATGCAACAAAAGGGAAAGAGGCTATTCAGCAACCAGCTGGATAATGCACAAAATATTGCCGTTTTTAGTGTTTCTTTTGCGGTTTATTTTCTTTTGCTTTTGTTACTAGGGGTTACGTGATTGATGCAATAGATATCAACGTGGACTGTGGAATTGGTTATGATGAGTTCAAATACTATCGAAACTAATGTGTTCATTTACACACTAATCATCATATTCTGTTTTACATGTTGGAAAAGTGTGAAAATACCAGTGGGAAATGATATTCCATATAAAGGAGAAGTGGTCATCTCTTAGAACGGGAGGTGTTGTACAATGGAGTAGTTCTAAGTCCATCTGAGTAAGAACCTACATGGACTTGTATTTAGAAGTTCTATAAAAACAGTTGGATCATTCTACTGCTCTATCGTAGATGTTCGAGTGAGATCCAATATTTGGTTCTCCTCCATGTAAAACATTCACAGCAAAAACATATTTAGCTATAACCATTACCAGAACTTTGCTTTTTTTCTCTATGTAACTGAAACCAAACGGAACTTCCATGAACAGAATTTCTTTCCAAGATCCTTCCGTCTGTGAAACACAATACCTCAGGTCTGCTTCCCAGCTGAGTACAGCATGGTCGTTTTCAAGTCCAATGTTAACAAATACTTGTCTAGCCGTCCTCTTAAGTAACCAAATTCTGTTTAGTCTATGTATCGTTTCCAATCGTCTTGTTGGTAATAATCCAACTGACAATCTCATTAATCCTTATCCTTAAGTGGCCTTTGGCCTTGGTAAGTTGTAACTCATTAACATTAAAAAAAGAATTATTGGTAAAATAGCAACTTTGTTTCAATTAAGCATATGTAATAAATCATTTGCAATACAAACCAACCTGTGTTTGTTATCAGTTTATAGAAGTTTTATGGCCTCATTCTCACATATATTGTCATCCTTTTGTCTCGGAAGACTTTATAGATGCATGCAAAGTGCAAAACCTGGTTATGTAAGTATGGAGAGAAAGCTATTACCCATACAGAAGACCTCCCTTTCAACACTGTTGGCATGATCCATTTGAAAGGCAAGGTTTTAGTGCCATCGCAGGAGTTTCCAAAACGTTGTTGTATACAGCCTTGGACAACCGTGGGGACTCCTGCTCCAGATGATTTCTTAAGGTTGATTCTCGAAGCTTTTTCTATGAATAAGTCTGACCACAAGACAAGAAGAAGTTTCAGATCAGAAGTTTCAGATCAGAATTTTCCTTTTTCAGCGCTGTTTTCTGAAACTGATTATCTCCATCTACTTAAAGCACTGGTCTTCAGGAACCAGGTAACCCACCTTCACCCCTTCTATCAGTAGTAGCAGTTCCACTAAGCTTATATCTAAGCAACACAAGCAAGCAAGGGGCTGGACTTAGAAGTTAGAGTCTGTTGGATATGCATGCAGTGAAAGGCATTTTATAAACAATGAGAGCTTGTCCCTGTTGCCACATCTCATCTATAACAACCTAAGACACAAAATATGGCATACAATTTTGATCATCATAATTCTAGTAAAAACTGAAATACAACTTAACATTGCAGTCTAATTCTAGAACGATTCAAGGTTCAGTGAGTTTGTCTTTTAGAATTCAACCAATCAAATCGAACTAAGAATATGAAATAGTTTGAAGTGGCCAATCAGTGTGCAAATAAAATATTTTCATGCCAGGCATTTTGTAAAAGCCTCATTTGTATCAGTTGCCAGTTGAATTAACATTTTTCCAATCATTATAGCGCAAACAAATATTTAAATCAACCTTTTATCCTTCATAATTATGTACAAATTGATGTCTCATTCAACGTTGAAAGCATATTTCTTTTTATAATGTTTTTCAGTGAGACTCTTTGCTATCGTTTCTCAATGAACATGAATCGGCTTCATTTCTCTCAGTCAAAATCGAAATATGAAAGTCGTTTTATTTATTTATTTATTTATTTATTTATTTATGCATAAATTGTACTAATACTAGCTGAAGTATCTACCTTTTCTTGATTTCTCATTTTTTCTCTTCTACACGTCAACGTGAATGGAAATTTTTTTTACTTAAAATTGTAATAAAAACAATAAAAAATTACTGCTATCAATCAGTAAAATTTTTAATAACATAAAAACAATAAAAAAATTACCATTATCAATCAACAGAAATTTTAATAGAAAAAGATAATTTTAAATTACCCTTATCAATCAGTAGACGTTTGAATAGAATAAAAAATAATTTAAAATGATCCCTATCAATCAATGGAAGTTTTAATAAAATAAAATAATTAAAAATTACCCTGATCAATCAGTAAACGTTTTAATAAAATAAAAACAATCAAAAAGTATCCCAATCAATCTATAGAAGTTTTGATAAAATAAAATAATTAAAAATTACCCTGATCAATCAGTAAATGTTTTAATAAAATAAAAACAATAAAAAAAATTACCATTATCAATCAACAGAAATTTTAATAGAAAAAGATCATTTAAAATTACCCTTATCAATCAGTAGATGTTTGAATAGAATAAAAAATAATTTAAAATGATCTCTATCAATCAATAGAAGTTTTAATAAAATAAAATAATTAAAAATTACCCTGATCAATCAGTAAACGTTTTAATAAAATAAAAACAATTAAAAAGTATCCCTATCAATCAATAGAAGTTTTGATAAAATAAAAACAATTAAAATGCTCATGATCAATCAGTAGAAGTTTTAATAGAATAAAGACAATTAAAAATTACTATTATCAATCTGTAAACGTTTTAATACAATGAAAACAATTAAAAATTATCCTCATTAATCTGTAAACGTTTTAATGCAATGAAAACAATTAAAAATTATCCTCATTAATCAGTAAACGTTTTAATACAATGAAAACAATTAAAAATTATCCTCATTAATCTGTAAACGTTTTAATACAATGAAAACAATTAAAAATTATCCTAATTAATCTGTAAACGTTTTAATGCAATGAAAACAATTAAAAATTATCCTCATTAATCTGTAAACGTTTTAATACAATGAAAACAATTAAAAATTATCCTCATTAATCTGTAAACGTTTTAATACAATGAAAACAATTAAAAATTATCCTCATTAATCAGTAAACGTTTTAATAGAATGAAAACAATTATAAATCAATTTTCATTACTAAATAACTTTTAACCATAATTAAATTATATGTTAACTAAAAGTTAAGACACAAAAAGTGATTTGACTTTACATAGGCTACAGATTAAGACATAGTGTATTTCAGCTATATATATAGTACTTGAAAGAATTATGGGTTTTTAGTAGGCCATAACCACAGTTTCGTGTTTTTGCAATCTTCAGATTCATATTTGGAATTAAATTCGTGTTTGACAACTGATGTTTCCTAATAAATTTAATTGCAAAAGTTATAACTAAAGAAATTTATAGAATAATAATATATAAAAAGAAGAATAAAATACGCAAAAAAGAGCAAATAAAAAAAAAAAAAAGCGAAAATATGTTGTTTGTGACTTACAAGTAAATGGATGACTCAGACAAAAACTGTTGTGTATTTGTTTATATCATGCACATAAAATCCTTACTGTATATTAGTGAAAGTGATACCTAACCACCAAAAGAACTCGAACATAGCACACTGAATCCACAGTCTGTGGTTGTACCCACTGCATCACCACCACTTTTTCTTCTTCTTCATCACCACCACCATCATCATAATCGTCATCATCATCGGTTTAACGTCCATTTTACATGCAGGCATGTATTGGACGGCTTTTAGAATTTGACTTCAAAACCAACCTTTCTTCTGGCCAGCTGTTTATTTATCCGTCTTTTTTTCAAATTCATCTTTATAATTTCCTCTCTCCTATGTTTTCCTTGGCCTACATCCGTGAACTAACCTGCTACCTCAACTGTTTTACATATACTAACACAAGAACTCTCACCTATTCTTTCAATGTGACCAAACAAACGAAGTCTACCGTTATGCACATCCTATACCGTACAGATTTAATCCTTCTTTGAGGTCATAAAATCTAAGTCCGTTCTTAAGGCACATCCATCGTATCATTTTCATATAACTTCTCTCCATCCTCAACCTAGTGTTCGCTTTCATACATCACAATACGTATACATGCCTAGTTTTTATACTAATGGTTCATCACCTATCAAGGCCAAAAGTCACTGGAGGATAAGGGTTAGTGATATTTTCAATTGGATGATGGAGCAATACTATGAAAGGATTAAAATATTTTTTTATCATAGTTCATCCCAAACAAGGCGGCTGCCACTGTAGACGTAAGGGGCTACTGAGAATTAGGGTGTAAGTTTTGGAGGGTCATCCTAAGTTGGGAGGTGTGCAGCGAGATGTCTGTTTACATTAGTTTTAAATTTCTGTATGTCGGTACAGTCAGGAAACAGGGAGGGAGTTCCAGAGGCCGGCAACACGTGGAAAGAAGCTATTGGAGTAGAAGGCTCTCTGCTATCTGGAGACTTCCACAGTGAATGGATGGGACTTATTTGATTGTCGGGTTATCCTAGTGTATTTACGTCGAAGGGGCACCAGAGCAGCAAGTTCATTGGAGCACAATCAATTGAAGTACTTGTAAAACAGGCACAAGGATGCAACATTATGGTGATGGAACAGGAGCTAGAGCTTGGTGAACAGTGGGGAACCTATTAAGTTAGCAACTCTTTTTTGGACCTTTTTTAAGAATGAGAGATTAGTGGATGATGCACCATCTCAGATGTGGCAACAATACTCTATGCATAGGGGGATGATTGCTTTGTACAGATATATTGAGACCTATGATTAATTCACAAAACCACATGACGGATATTTGTTGACATTGGACTTAGGAACGATCATATGTAGTCTGTAGAGAAATATCCCACGGTAACGTGTTCCACAGGTGGAAATTTCTTGGAAATAAACTTTGTTCATGGAAGTTCCTGTTTGATTTTAAATACACAGAGGAAATAAGCTTTCTTGTAGTGTTGGCATAAAGATGAATTCTTGTTGAGGAAGGTTTTTCAGGATGGAGGGTAATCAGATCTTGAATCTCAGGCGAGCACCTACCATGGAAATATCGATAGAGTAAGGAAGAATGGCGCAGTTGCATAATGTGTCCCAAATGTGATGGAGACAATACCATTTGATTTTTTCACAAAACCTGACAAAAAGGCAATTTCAATTTTGAGTTTTCATTACAACTAAAGAATTAGTATTAAATAAAACGCATTTTTTTACATTTTTAAAAGTTTGTTCATTAAAATTTATCAAACATTTATCAGACGGGTTTTAAACAATTAAAAGTGAAAGATAAGGAATGTTAATTAATTAATAACCAAAACTTTTACAATGAAACAATGTTAGGTTCATAAAAAATGTCTATGAAAAAGTTGGTTGGCAAATTTAAATTACAAAATAAAATTAAATTTTTTGTTTTCATAATTTATTTAAAAAAAACTGTTTCCTAATTTAATAAAAAAAAATTAAAATGTTTTACAAAATTGAAATTGCATTTTTGCCAGTTTTTGTGAAAAAATAATGGAGTTGTCTCCCTCACATTTGGGATACATTCGTTGGGAAAGGCTGGCAACATCTCTTCTGTGAGAAAGGAACTGCAGGGTAGAGTAATGGTCGTGTTTACGAATTAAGGGAAGGACAAGTACAAACTTTACATCAATAATGTTATTTATCAATTATGGCCACTAATTCGCCCTGCATAATAATGCGTCAAACGTTATTTTAATTACGTGTAATCAAATCAGCAAAACAGCATTCCACCCATTTTCTAAGAACATCATCATATTCGGGTTAACGTCTGTTTTACATGCTGGAATGGGTTTGATGGCTTTAAGGAATTTACTTCCAAACTAACTTATCTCTGACCAGGCTTTTATTTATCTCTTTTCCCTCACGTCAATTTTTATCACTTCCTCCCATGTTTCTCTTGGTCTTCCACTATGAACTGAACCTGATATTTTAGCTGTTCTGTATCTACTAACCAAAGAATTACCACCCATTCTTTCAACGTGGTCATACCATCGAAATCTCCTCTTCTGCAAACTATACTGTACAGATTTAATCTTCCTCTGAGGTCATCAGATCTAAGCTTGTATTTCAGACTCCAATTATACATTCATCATATCATATTCTGATATCATTTCTCTACGCAATTCATGTCCTAAACCATCACTGGGCAGGTTTAACTTCCATATATCATCACACTGCGTACACATGCCTGATAGACACTTGCCTTGGCTCTGCTGTTTAGTAATGACAGAAGTTCCCTGAACTTTCTCCACCCACTCCTAATTCTTGTATAAAAGATGTTTGTTTTTAGTGAGTTCTTCCATTCATATATGCATTGCTTTTATGTTTTATTCACTAGTTCTGACAAGAATGTGAGAGCTAAAACACAAATGAGACTTGTTCCCATATTCACCGCTTAATGGCACATGTCAGCTGTCCAGGAATTTCAAGTTTCAAATCCATTATTTTGGGGTTTTCTATTTGACTGTCTCAAAAGAAAGCGAAAATTTACAAACTGTTAAAATACCTTCTCTTTTGTCTTTTCTTCAGTTTACTTTTGGATGTAAAACTCTAAGCAAACAAATCAGTCAGAACTGCTTATGTCTTTGGCGTCGTTTGTTGACTTTTAGTGACAAGACTTTGGTACTTTAAGGATCGTGGAAGCATTTTTCTAGTACTTACCTCTCACTTGACATTAAAATGCAGAATAAAATCAGAAATAGTATAGTTGTCAGCATGCACTGAACACACACATATTTGAAAACTGAATGTTCATGATTATTTGAGCAGAGCCGATGCTACTTAACTCCGAACAGACTGACCTCCCTCCCGACCAGAGTGTGCACAAGCCTGCTGAGGGGGGGGGGGGGGGGCAGGAAGGAATGGTTTCAATAGCTTTCTCAATGTCCCATTAGTTGTCGCTTTTAACGGTAACAACATATTAAAATAAAAACGTTACTTCGAATGTACTTTTTTTTTTTTATTAATCTATTTTAAATGTTGAAAATGTATGTTTAATTTGTTTTTTTACTCAAAAGACAAAGCAGAAATCTAAGGAAACTTCAAAAGCGCTGCTGAACAGAAACCCATTATTAGTAAACCTCTTTTTTATTTTAAATTTTAAATTTTGGTCTAATCTGTAATTCTGTCCAGCTTTCACTTTTTGAAAAATCGCATTTTTTTCTTTTTAAAACGTTACTGCTGATGGGCCCCAAAATAGATGGGTTATTCCCCTTTACTTAAAATGTTGTCACAGAAAAATTATATAAAATCGCTTCTATCAGTAACAACATATTGGGAAAAAACGTTACAGCACATGTGTTAATAAACAAAGAGGGAGAGAGCCTTGAAAGCGAGAGTGATAGACGATTTATAGAATAAGAGAAAGGACTCAAATATCATACAGTGAAAGAGTGAGAGATAGAGACTTAATAAAAGATGGGTCACGTGGTGAGTTAATTGCAAATTGTGGCTAATTAAAACAATTAAAATGTTTTTTTTAAACATAACTCAATCCCAAAACTGAAAAATATTTTAACTTGTATTTTGTATGATTAAAGTATGTAGGAAAAAACCGTAGAGAAACAAACGTTGATAAACTCAGCTTTAGTATAATAATAGATTAAAGAATATTAGAATAAGCATTGAAACATATGTAAATTTAACAGTCCTTATTTCTATTTAGATATAATATATGTGGCCCTTGAAGAGCAAAAATATTAAGTATTGTCACGAATGGACAGGAACCATTCTTGAATGACGCAGATTTGAGAGAAACGACATGAATCAAAATAAACCAAAAAAAATAAATAAATTAATCCAACATATAAAGTTATGTTAGCAGATTTTCGGAGTCAGGCTCAAGCAGCAATCCATCCGACATATCGATACTTGATTCGAACTAGACTATTTCCCCGTTTTTCTTTTTTTTTGCCACAAATATATTTTATTTCACTTCAAGTTGTTTCTGAAAATAATTATTCCAGCTAAGAAAACTATTAGAGTGGAACCATTTTTCATTACTCACTGAAACAAATTAAAAAGAATTTATCGTATGCAATTATATTCAGTTCTCTCTCCTCATTTCGTCAAAAAATAAAAATTTATTGATAAAATTATTCAACTTCAAGTATGTGTATGCGTGTGTGTGTTTCTCGCATCCACATTAATTACACATTATTATTTCCTCTTTACTATAAATCAATTAACGTCAAGTATTAAAACGAACTTTTTAAAATTCCTATTTCATAAAATGATTTGATTACGAAATGAAACTCACCAAAATTAATTTTTTTTTTTATTTAAATAAATCAGTGATTTTTTTACTTCCGGATAGGTAGAGCTTGCTTAGATATGAAGGCATCTCTAAGTGAACCGGGGGGGGGGGGGGGCAGAAAATCAATAAAAACTGACGGGTTGAAAGGTGGTTATAGGTTTGTGTTCCGGGGCAAAGATACAAGATGAGTCCCGTTTTAATACAAGGGAAACAGGCGGCATAAAAACCTCTACTCAATAAAAATTGTATAAGTGCTACAAACAGATCAGACGGGGGATAATGTTGCGACCAGCAAGAATAATCAATACTTGCGAGCAGAAAATGATTGAACTGAGAAAATAGAATCTACACAAGTTTTTAATAATAATGCCCTCAAAAAGTATATGCTATTTTCTCCTTTCGTTTCGACTTGCTTCTTTACGAAAGTGGGTAAAAATAATACACGTTATTTTGTTAGAAATAGACAGGATTTTTTTTTTACAGAGAGAAGAACAGAATGAATCTTTGCAATTGGGATTGTCCGTTCTTTCTATAACATCCAAAATAGGTTCACTTGTTGGACTAACAATATTATAATTGAGCATTATTTTTCCTGTCTGTGTGTTGGTCATTTATAAGCTTCAAAACTACTTAATAGAATTGCACCAAAATTTGTATGAAGTATAACAGAGATACTAAGTATATGATAAAGGAATATCAATGTTGTTACTACTACTACTACTACTACTACTACTACTAATAATAATAATAATAGTAATAATAGTAATAATAATAATAATAGTAATAATAATAGTAATAATAATATCACTAAATTTGGTAGGGGATCAATATTATATTTTAGCATTTTTCTGTCTGTCCGTCTGTTGGTCACTTATAAGCTCTAAAACTATTTCTGAATTGTACCAATTTTTTTAATAAAATATCCCTAAGATACAAGGTACATCATAAGAGGATATCAATGTTAATACTTCTGATACTACTACTTCTACTGCTACTACTACTCTACTACTACGACTACTAAAGTTGGTGACCTATCAATGTTATATTTGAATATTTTTGTCTTTCTCTAATATCATTGAGGCCATTAGTCACAAAATTGCATCCCTGGGATTCATTATAAAAATGTTGACAATACCACTGCTAATAATAAAAACAATAAACACTTATAGGCTCAAAAACCATTGTGCAAAATTGCACCATATCGGACATAAATCACCCTTGAGTGTGTCATGGAGGATCATATGTATATAATTACTACTATTACGGCTACCTACAATGATACTACTAACAACAAATACATAGATCCTAAAAAGATTGCACTGTTTAGAGTGAAGAGTTCTTGAGATGGTGGGTGTGCCATAGGTGATCAAAATTAGCATGCTATCATTCCTGATGTTAATAATAATAGAAATACTTATAAACAATTATAAGCTCTAAAGTTAATTGGTAGAATTTCACCAGATTTGGCATAAAGATCCCTTGTAAGTAAATAGGGACTAATCGACAGAATTTGCATGGCTTTTAGATTAGTTCTCTTGAAACCTTGGCCATTCAAACAACATATTTGACCATGACGTGTCTGGCGGATTGTGAGATTTAATTATTTTCTCAAGTTCTACGGTCAAGTAGTTTTTTTTTAACATAGTTCACCCCAAACAAGGCAGACCGCCACTGTAGACGTAAGGGACTACTGAGAAAAAGGGTGAGAATTTTTTTATGAGGGGGGGGATCAACCTAAATTGGGAGCTGTGCAGCGAGATGTTTGTTCACATTAGTTTTAAATTTCTGCATGTCAGTACCGTCAGGAAAACAGGGAGCAGGGAGGGAGTTCCAAAGTCCAGCAGCACGAAGAATAAAGCTTTTGGAGTAGAAAGCTCTTCGGCATCTGGGGACCTCTACAGTGAATGGATGGGATTTGGCAGATTGTCGGGTTGGTCTAGTGAATTTGCATCGTGGGGGCACCAGAGTAGCAAGTTCATCAGAGCACAATCCATTGAAGTACTTGTAAAACCGGCACAAGGAAGTTTCATTATTCTAAGTATTTCTTCATTTAATTGTTTTTAAATTTTGTTTTAATAGAGATTTAATGTCTGTCTGAAAGCAAAACTATGAGGTATGACTTAAAAGTAATGGGATTTGTGTCGCAAATTATTTATTTCAATTCCAAATAATAAACTACATGGTTTCCCCTTCCTCAAGTCTTATGCCGTTTCCCATTCTTCTTTACCACTCTTCTATTCACTTCTGAAAGGAATCATTGGGGATGCCATTCAGCCACGACTTACAAAAGGGACTCTTGAGCAGATGAAGAGGGGGTGGGGTTGTTCAAGTACAGCAACATTGTTCTCGGCCAGGATCTGCCAGAGGCTCATGCCATTGTGAGCAGGTGCATCGTCGTTGTGAAGAAAAAGAGGTATAAATAAAATCATGTTAAAAAAAATGCAATAGCTGCAGAAAGCTAAGATTAAAGTTATATACTCCCAAAATATCATGTTAGATTATAACACAACCAACACATTCCTCTTTGGCCCATAACTCACACAGCACAACTATTGCCATTTTGTAACATTTCTCAAATTATATAATTTCGTATTCTCAAAAATATTTTTTCTTAAATGAACAGCGGATTCGGTGGTGGGTAAAGCCGACACTGAATGTATTTATGTCTTGAAAATGCCAGGCTTATTTCTTAAGATATCCTCATTATGGATAACTAGTAATACCACTTTTTTTGTGGTATTTGCCCAACGTTGAACATTCTGCCTTCCACTGAAAGTGGAAGTTTATGGGGAATACAAATTCACATGCGGTCCCTAGTCAGCATGTATATCCCAGTTAAGAGAGATGACATACAGCGCCTAGTATTTCCAAATGGTCACCCATCTTGTACTTGCCAGACTCAACGTCGCTTAACTTTGATAATCTAACGGGAACCGGTGTGTAAATGTGATAATGCCATATATCCTCATGCTTTTTTTGTAAAAATACATTTAAAGGGGATTATTTTAAAAGATTTCCTTCGCAAGACAGGTAAACAATAGGTTTTAACCAATCATAATTTTTAGCCAATCAGCTTTCTTCAGATTGCGTTAAGTATGTGTTTTTAACATGTTTTCTTGATATGATATCATACTTGGCAGGCTTTCATCTTTGGATTGAAAAATGTGACTATAATGATAAGTATATCAATTTAATATTTGTCTTCGATCTGGAAATTTAATGTCAAGATGGATTTAAAAAATTAGACTTATTAATCAATTGATTTTTTTATTAATAGAGTAATGTAATTGTGAAACAAGTTACCGGATCAGCAATAGCATAGCCACTTTTGAGATGGAATTGAATAAATTCATTTTTGGGAACTATCAGATGAACTATTTAATAGAATATATTAATAGTGTAAATGCTATGTGCAATGTTTATTTTAATTTTATTTAGGGTTGATTTGAGAAGATGCTTAAAAAATAAGATAGACAAACAACAGCAACACTACTACTACTACCAACAATAACAACAACAACTATAATAATAATAATAATAATGATAATAATAATAATAATAATAATAATTGGTGTCAGTCAAACTCCAGAGGAGAATACCACTTGATATTGCCATATAGATAGAGCAATCACTGAAGTGGCTCATGTGAAAACTCTTAGTGAGTAAATAATAATAATCATGGTATAAAAAATCCTATAATCTTACCCCCCCCCCCTCCCCAATAAAACGCCGTGGCACGAGCATCGATTATGTCACAGGAAATGTTCGTGAAGGGCCAGGGAGGATAGAAAGACCATAGAGAAAAAGCACAATCCAGACCTCCACTGGAAGGGCATTAAGACTACTGGAATCCTGGGAAGATTATTGCTACTAACATTCCATGGAAAACCAATGGCCGTTATCAGTGAGAACTGAAAGGTAAACAGCTGTTGCAAGAACATAAAGTGGTGTGAAACAGTGATCAAAAGAAACAGAAAGTGCTGTAAATCTGGGGAGACAGATTCCAGAGAACATAACCTTATGACTAATAAATATAAATAGCAAAATGGCACCCCTACTTTAAGAGATTCTGTTTTTTTGAGTTTTTTTTATGAGTTTAGCTTTAATGTTTTTGGCACCCGCAACTGACTAAAAAGAAAAAAATATTCACTATTATTATTATGTTCGGTATTTCTGATGCTGCTTACAACATTTTTGGTGAAATAATTTTTTTTAAATTTAAAAAAATTTGTTTCCTTATAATCGGCAGACATTTGTGAATATGCACACTTGTATGTTTTGTCATAAGAAAAACAGTGTGTGTATATATATATATATATATATATATATATATATATTTGGAAAAAATGCTCCTTTGGGCAACTATCCAATATTTGCATGTATCAAGAAAATATGTGTACTTTTCATTCTAGTCACATTTTTTTAGCTCAAAGACTTGAGTCTGCCAAGAATTACATCATGTCAAGAAAACATGTTAAAAAGCAAACATGTAACCCAAGCTAAAGAAAGCCGATTGGCTGAAAATGTTGATTGGTTAAAAAGTACTGTTTATAAGATGTAAATTGAAAAAGGGATCGACATAATTGACCAAATGTATTCTACACACACAAGCAAAAACGATGGGAGACAGAAATACTACGTCTTGTATCGGCATTTGCCATTAAATAAATATTGATAACTATTAATAAGCATTGTTATTTACCTGCTTCCCCACGATGACTGGATGTTACACAAGGTTGGTCTAATATGAAGATGTGTTCAGAAATGGACACCTCTTCGGCTGGTAATGAATTACTTAACAAAATGTCCTCTTAGCATTCCCTCACAAGTGAGTATGCCTCAAGCAAAAATCATTCAAAATTTTTTTAAAAACTTTCATTCACCCCAAATAAGGCATATTGCTACTAAAGCCTACGGGGCTACTGTGGTAGAGATCAGGTTCATTGGCAGGCAATCTGGGTTGGGAATTGTGCAACAATGTTTGTTTACATTACATTTAAATTTTTGCATGTTACCATGGTCGGGGAAACAGGGCGGCGAAAGGGAGTCCTAAAGGCAAGCAGTCTGAGGAAATAAGCTATCAGAGTAGAAAATCTTTTGGAATATGGGATCTCTACAGTGAAGGTGTGGTATTTCGTTTCTCTCCTCGTTTATTACTGGAACTCCCTCCCTGCCCCTATTATTTGTATTACTATTCTTATCTTGGTTATTTTAGTTACTGCGACTTTCTTCAGATGCAGGTTTTTGAACTTGGGAATTTTTATGTTGAACTTGGGAACCTGTACGGAATTTTGAACTAAACCCTTTATTTAATCCACTAGGGTAGATTGTTCTCATTCTATCAGACATTACCGGGTAGAAGTGTTAATGTTATGTAATTTTTTATAATAGTTATATGAATGATAGAAGAGAATATGTAACAGCTTTCTCCTTTTTTTTTCAATGGTGATTCAGATGGTGAGAGACTTATTTGAAATCTAGATGAAGAAAACTCTTTATATTCAACAAGTGGTGAAGCGAGAATTATGTATCCTATGAAAGATTTGAATCTGGTGATTCAAGTAGCGATTGAAGGAATTGCAACTGACAGAGGGGTATATCTTCTGACTATTTCCATGCCATTGCTAATCAAAACGAAAACTTGTACAGATTAAATATTCAAAGAAAAAAATCAATTGGAAAAAAATATTTGGACAAAAACGAAACAATATGTACACTATTGCATTGTAAGCAGATTTTTTTATGAAGCTTTTGTTTATGAAGCTATACCGGTCAATCAAATAGGGAAAATATTACTTTACTTCATATATATGATTGAAGAGTTGTAATTCAAAATGCGATAATTAAGAAATTAGACTATGAAAAGACAAAAATTTTAAATGTAGAATTCTAGCGTAAAAGCATATTTGAAGTGAAAGTAAGAAAATTAGGCAAACATCACATTATGGAAAAGATTTTCCGGTGTGATAGAGTGATAGAATGCAACATTTATGGTACTGATAACTTGACACGTTTGAAAATGGTGCTTATCCCATTTTGCATTCGGATTCTTGAATTCAATAAATTATTCTTTTGACTTCAGTAAAACCAGGAATAAAAATATTGATTGTTTGGAATAACTGTACTTGTTTATGCAATTCTAGTTGAGGCATGGCAAGAAAAGTTCTTAACTTTTGAAAATAATTAAGGTAAGAAAAATTAGAGATTTCAACTTCAATGTCTACAATTGTTGTCCCCTCATACCAAAAATAGTTTTGTTTGTCAGTTTAATAATATGACTTTTGTAATATCTCTTTTTGATATGGAAATTTACTTTCAAAGCATATTTCAAAAAACAAAAACTTTATTTGGCAATAGAGTAATATAATTATGGAACAAGTTATCGAATTGGATACTGAACAGCAATTGAAAGATGAAATTCAATAAATGCACAAATAGTGGTACAAAACAGAAATTATGGGATCATGTTGGGAACTATCTGATGAAATATTTAACAGCATTTGATCTGAATTTTAATATGTTACTAAGAATGTAAATGTTCTGTTCAATGATTTTTTAGGGGGGTAGTTGAGAAGAGGCATAAAGTACAATTGTTTGTTTTTTAGGAGAGGGTTCACTACTAATTAAGGCCAAGAGCCACTATATAATGAAGGTTAATGAGATGAAATGATTGTCAGTTGAGAGATAAAGAACCTTACAAGAGGATCAAGAATAATTTATGGAGTAGACTAAGTTCCAATACTTGTGGGTGCGGTTCATGCTAGAAATCCGTTGACCTTGGATCTGAAGAAGAAGAAGAACAACAACAACAACAACAAACTACTATACCTATTGTAAACGATTCATAATATATGATAAATTATAGACATCGTCATACTTTACAGAAGGAAATAGTAGGCTCATACCTTTCCCAACAGTGCATAACTGAACACAGTAGGATCTGAAATCGGCATAGATAATTCCATAGTCAACGGCCATATCCATGGCATCAACCAATGGCGTGCAGAGGTCTGGTGATGCCCGGAGACAAACTCCTTGATTGTATGCCCCAAAGACTCAAGTATAAATCCTAGTACTGAGAAATATTATGAGAAAGAGAGATAGTTTGTATATGATTGGATGCTCCCCTTCCTCTGAAAAAAAAGATAGAAAAAAATTGGATGCTTGGAGGCCACCGCATCATTGGACCCTCTGCACGCCATTGACACCAACCAGACCCCTCCCCCCTTGAGCCAAAGAATCATCAACTTTGTCCGGAAAATACATTAATACTAAACATAATATTCTAAAATAATATCTATCCATGTAAATATTTAAATGAAGATGATAATAATAGAAATTAGGGAATGTTCTTGTTTAAAAGCATTGTTGATATGAAGAAATTATTGAAGAATAAAAATGATAGTCGTACAATGCAATTTTTTTATTTTGATCTTAAATTTTTGGGCGATATACGCCTTCTTCAAAGTTAAAAGACATTGTTTCATACCTTTTTTTTTTCACTTACTTTTTTGGGTTTAACCATGTCATTTTAAAACGGTATCTGGATGAAGAGTCTCGGTCAAGAATGGTCGCATACAACAATGCGGAATGGAGTAGAAATTGGGGAATGTTCTTGCTTAAAAGCATTGTTGCTATATAGAAATTTGAATTGAATATACAAGAAAGCCATGTTAAATTTTCATAATGTATTATATCATCTTATTTATTTTCTATTACGGCCTTCTTCGTAGTTGGTAACCTTCCGGAAATTTTTTTAGAATACAACTGCCGGAAGGTTGTGAATCTAACAAGTCTAGTAGAATGTCATCCCACAGAGTGTCCTTAAGACATTACAGTACATTATTATTGGGTATTGTATCTTAGTTATTCAAAATGTGAGCATTCCTAAGAAATCAATCATTTATTTTATTACGTTTATTTTATATTTAAAAGTTTTGAAACCCCTGCTTCTCCCTCTCCCCTCAAAAAAATATGAAACACATTTGGACCATTTCCAAGCTCTCGTAGCCTGTACTATTTATTGGCATTCTTCCTAAAAATAACTCCACCAAAAATATTAATTCTTATTTATCAAGAGCAAATAAAGAAATTTATATTTAACATTGATTTCTATTCAGAATGTCTTCGGACTTTTTGCTATATTGAAGTTTTCAAGCTAATCCACTCTTAATATAAGAGGCACTTTCTGTGTGTGCGTCTGTCTGTCCGTCAGTCTGAATTTTTGTAAATGTAACAAGTACATTTCGATATTGAAACATCTTAACTTCTTTCAGAAATGAAAAATATTGCATTATTACTCAATAAAGCGGATGCCATGACCGGAAATCGAAACCGAAACCGTGAGATCTTCAGACTGATGTTCTACGAACTGAGCTATCTAGATTTTCTTATTAATAGGATCTTAAAACATTACCTTAACAAAATAATTATAGCTTTGACGTGACATCATATATTTATGATTTACGTCACGTTTCAAAGCATACATCTCTAAATATACATCGTGCGTTAAGATATAGTTTTTAAATAAATCATTTGTATAAATATTATATAATTCTAAAAATGGCCCTTATATTATGCGTGGATTTACCAGCATAGCAAAAACTTTTGCTAGTCTTTTTAATATTATGTTTCAGAATTTTTTTAGATGAGGATTAATAATTTGAATAATTTAGATTAATATTCTCATCTTGATGGTTATTTTCACAGCGTTTTAGCCGACGTAATCAGCAACCTTCTTCAGGTGAATCTTTTTGAAATAATCCTCATAGTAAAGTGATTTATAATTGGTTGGGGTTTTAGGTTTGCATTGGATAACGAAAATGTGAAAAGTGGACAGTCAAAAATATTTTTTTCTTTTTTAAACTGGCGTAGGGATCTCTCTGTATAGATCTAAAATAGTTCGATTAATAAAAAATTACAAAAAAGTATGTCAAATACGTACGATGATTTAAGACAATCTTGACTTACTTTTATATGTTTATTTATTTAGTGAAAAGGTTCAGACTATTATAAGTATGTTGCATCGTCGGCTGGAAAGAGAATGCTGAAAATGACGGAATATTTGTTTCTAATGTTATTCTTTATTTATTTTATTTTTTTTTAACATAGCTCACCCCAAACAAGGCAAGGGACTACTGAGAAAAAAAAACGAGAGAAGGTTGGGGGTGGTGGGTGGGGAGGGCCGGGTCAACGTAAATTAGGATCTGCGCAGCAAGATGTCTGTTTACATTAGTTTTAAATTTCTGTATGTCAGTACTGTCGGGGAAACAGGGGCAGGGAGGGAGTTTAAGAGGCCAGCAGCACGAGGAAAAAAGCTATTTGAGTAGAAAGTTCTCCGGCATCTGGGGACATCCACAGTGAATGGATGGGATTTAGCTGATTGTCGAGTTGGTCTAGTGAATTAACGTCGAGGGGGCACCAGAGTAACCAGTTCATCGAAGCATAATCCATTGAAGTATTTGTAAAACAAGCACAAGGATGCTACATTGCGGCGATGGGACAGAGGCTGGAGCTTGGTTATTTTTACGTACTTTTAATTTTACATAAAGAGTTTTCAAAAGGGTTCAAGAAGATGTGACATCGATAAAGACATCGGCCCGAAGGTGCTGATTCTAAATCTGTGCTTAGTTTGGCTTTTAGATCAACTGTTTATCTGTGATGCCGCGACACGTAAACACACATATGTTGTGTTTTATATAGATATAGATTTTAATAATTCCTTATATGTCTGTAAATCCGCTCCGATATCAAAACTTATTCGTTGCAAATTTAGACAGGCATTAAAAAATGTATAAGTTATTTGGATAGACATTACATGCTTATATTTTCACATGAGCGCACAGTCGGATGGAAGAGTTAAGTGCTAAGCAAATCAAGTGTGAACACGCTGCGTAACTCTTACATCATGAATGAGGAGGACTGAACGTAGGGGCAGGGCACTTGTGCTTGTCCAGATGAATGAGCAAGTGAAAGAGGCTTTATTTACCCGGTTTGAATACAATGGAAGCTGGGAAGCCGTTCATTATGCATCAATGATCTTCGCGTTTATTAGTTATGAGCGAATGGCATCCGTTGATTCATCAGGTAAATATTTTAAGGCACAGATGGAAAAGAAGGATTGAAATGGAATCAAATGATAGGGAATAATAATAATAATAATAATAATGATGATGATGCCCCCCCCCCCCCCAAAAAAAAAGTGATGGCACCAGCCTTAGCTGACACCACACAAAATAGTCCTGTAAGGGTAAGGAGAATGGGGAGACCGAGGAGGGAGATCATTAACCAGACCTCCACTAGAAGAGTGTGGAAGGTGCTGGGACCTTGGGGAGGCTGATTACCACCCAAATCTCAGAGGAAACAAATGTTTGTCGCCATCAAGAAATCAATGGTAGGCAGCTGTTGCGATACCGCAAGGTCATTTGCGGTGGTAATCGAAAAGAGGTGGAGTGTACTGGAAATCTGGGGAGGCTTGTTGTCACTCAGACTCCAGGGAACACCACCGGTTGTTGTTGATGAGCAATCACTGACGATGACTTGTGTGATTACTCCTAATGAGTACAAATAATAATAGTAATAATAATAATAATAATAATAATAATGTATCGCCACGCAATGAATCAGAATCATTTCTCTCCTTTACACCGAGTATAAAACAATCTTGTATATGTGTTTTCTTTGTCTTGATTCAGTAGTAAAATACATGTTAAATGTAATTTAACATGTAATTGTTAAATATCTTGATACCTTCCACTGGTAAACCAATTCCTTTTACAGTCCTGCTAGTCCAATTGTTACTTCACTTCTCCAAATCCAACATGGCTCCCAGACTCTTATAGATTCTAGCCCTGATGGCCATTCCTTAAACCAAGAGCAGTAACCCATATGGCATTAACAATCTCCCCATATTCTTCTTTCCTACTTCTCACATTTTTGTTGGATTGAGATAACTAAAAAAAAAACTAGTGACCAATTCAGGACAAACCCACATTGCATATTAAACTCTCCAATAATTTTTTTTAAAAATCCAAATAGCTCAAATGAAGCTTAAAAATAAATAGATGTGCTTCATCAAGCACTTTTAAGAGAGTTGCACTTGATGACCCATCCTTTGTAAGGGTGTCTGCCAATTGTTCATCACTTCGTATCTATAACAATGTCACTTCCTTTCTCTCTATCATTTCCCGAACAATTGACATCTCTACACGTAGTCTGATGTCTTTTATTACCTTAATTGTTTTGCTGCCTCAAACAAACTTTATTGTCAACCTGGCAGTGAATAGGTAAAATTGACTCTCTATCATTGTCAATAATTTCAGCAACTATTTTTGCCATAAGGAAGGACATATCACAACTTTAAACAAATGATAGGGTCTCTGCAGCTAATGTTGATTTAACCACTCTTTTGGTTTTAGTGGATTTCCATGTTAGTGGACAAGCTCTCATTTATTCATCTGCAAGAAAGACAATTTGTCTTGCTTGGCTTCCCCCATCAGGAAGATAAGCATAGCTTGCATCGGAATAGGTCACAATTTAAAAAAATTTGAGGTTGTCTAGTCTAGCAAAACAAATGCCGGTTGGTGTGTTTTTGACATACCTTAATATCTTATTTGCTTTATTGAGGTGGCTAACTTTTAACATTTGTGATTTTGGAGCTTAACTGGCATATATCAAACCCCACATCAGGCCGTGTCATGCCTGCAATCCAATTAAGCTGTCCAATAAGACACCTCAGTCTAGCTTTCTCTTCAATAGTACCTGCATCATCTTTCTGAAGCTGTCGATGTCTCTCCATGCTGATAGGCTCAATGCTTCTGATATAGCTCTCCTGATTGATATAAATAGAGAAGTCTGATATTTGCTTAAGTTCAATGCCTGTATATTTAAAAGCAGATGAATGCTCACAGCTAATGTCAAATGTGCTCCTCAATTTTTTCTATGACACATTCTTCAAACTTTATTGTTCCACCCCATAATTGGTCATCAACAAAACACACGATAATACTTTCAAGACGATTTGTAGAATGCCAAAAGAAAACACCTTGATCATATGTACTCATTTTTGTTCCGAGTTTGATCATCTTTTCTTTGAGTCTTAAGAACCATACTCTAGGGGCATCTGCTAATCCATACACCGTCTTTTTGAGTTTCCAGACTTTACTGGTTTTACATTCGCTTGGTGTAATTGACATATTTATTTTGGTTGTTCGTTTAACTGCGAAGCGGTCTGTTAAAATGTACTGAAGTTTTGGATTTGAAAAAAATGAAGTGTACAATAAATAAAATCTTAATCACTGGAATTTAGCTTAATATTTTATATATATATATATATATATATATATATATATATATATATATATATATATATAGTCATCCACAGACAGACTGTATCGCTGTATCATAGATCTTCAGTGCGGCTAGACTAGCACTGCTCCCAAGGCAGGAATCGAACCATAAACCATCTAGTTAACTCTTACTATTAGACTATAGGAGAAGCGCTCGTAAATGATATCTACAATGTTTATTTATATAAACACTGACCGCCACTTATTTACTATAAAACAAAAATGAGACCGTTGGGTTACCCATTCAGCTTGGTTAAGATTGTTTGAATCTAAAAAAGTGAGTTTGCAAAGCCAGTTAAAAATTAAAAGACAGAAGACACAATCCAAAATGATCTCTTTCTTTTCACTATATATATCGCTCTCTCCCTCTCTACATTTTAGATTAGTCCTGACATCTCTATATACGGCATAATCACAGTGGCACACCCGTTCTCATTAGATCACTGAAGTTAAGTGACATAGAGTCTGGTCAGTACCAGATGGGTGACCATTTCGGAATACTAGGCGCCGTATGTTATCTCCTTTGACCGAGATATACATGTGGCTGGGGACCGTTTGTGAATTTGATATTTCCTAGAAACTTCTTCTACAGTGGAAGCCTGATTCACGCCCAGGGCGAATGTCACACCAGGTATTACCGAAATTGTTTTTACATCTCTGTAAGCGGATTAGTCGGTCGCTCAGTCAGTCTGTCAAGCCTCAATTTGAAAAATAGCAGTTCCATCGCTAAACATGCAGATGGAATTGACACATCTTATTTTAGATGTGTCCTAACATTTATCTAAGATGCTCTGTCTGTCAGTAGCTTTGTCTGGCCTCGTTTTAAAATATAATTTTCAGTTTAAAATTGGAACACTTTATTTTCGAGTCTTCCAAGAGATATTCTGTCTGTCATTCCATCCGTCAATGTGTCATGCTTCAGTTTGAAATAGAATTTTGGGGGGGATCTTTCTAAGCATCTCTATGAGATGAAGGTGGCGGCAATTCAGTTCATACAAACATGGACTGATGACCTGGGTGTGCCAAGTTCGAATCCAGTCAGTTCCATAGCAGCGCCTTCACGATGCATGCTGGTAACCTTCATGTAGTTCCTCCATAAGAAAAAATTGAAGGAACTTATGCAAGCAACCGAATCGAGCTGATCAAAACACTACCATTCTGATTTATACGAATTTACGTTTTGTCATATTATCAGTCAGTCTGTCATACTTCAATGCAAAATAATATTTCTTTCTTAGTTCATGCTTAAGTATAAAATAATATTTTCGTCTGTCTGTTTGACTTAAGTTTGAAATAGTATTTTTTCGTTCATGCTTCAGTTTGAAATAGTATTTTTTTTTTCGTTAATGCTTCAGTTTGAAATAATATTTTCGTCTGTCTGTTCCATTTATATTTTAAAATAATATTTTCATCTGTCTGTTCTATTTAAGTTTAAAATAATATTTTCGTCTGTCTGTTCTATTTAAGTTTAAAATAATATTTTCTTCTGTCTGTTCTATTTAAGTTTAAAATAATATTTTCGTCTGTCTGTTCTATTTAAGTTTAAAATAATATTTTCGTCTGTCTGTTCTATTTAAGTTTAAAATAATATTTTCTTCTGTCTGTTCTATTTAAGTTTAAAATAATATTTTCATCTGTCTGTTCTATTTAAGTTTAAAATAATATTTTCGTCTGTC
>OY744520.1:22215877-22273377 GCA_963556195.1 Sepiola atlantica | reverse complement strand
CTTCACCTCTTTTCGATAACCACTGCAAATAACCTTGCGATATCGCAACAGCCGCTTACCATTGATTTCTCGCTGGTAAGGACCATTGGTCTTCTCTGGGATTTGGGTGGCAATAAGCCTCCCCAAGGTCCTAGCATTCTCTGCACTTTTTCAGTGGAGGTCTTGTTTGTGCTGTCCCTCCTCGGTCTTCTCATCCTCTTCGACCCTCTACAAATATTTTGTCTTGTGTCAGCCTAGACCGGCATCATTTTTTTTAAATTTCAATATTTTTTTGGGGGGGGGAGAAGGGGGAGAGCTTATGATGTTTCTTGTAATTTCTGTTCCTTGGTTCATTTTTGTGTGGTGATAGCTGAGGCCAGTGCAATTTATTCGGGGGCGGGGGGGGGGGAGATTATGAAGTGATGTTTCTTACAGGTTCTGTTCCTTGGTTTGTGTTGTGGTGTTCTTCGTGTGGTTTTGTTTTCTCCCTGTTGTAAATTCATTATTATTATTATTATTATTATTATTATTATTATTATTATTATTATGATTATCATCATCATTATTATTATTTTTTTTTTTTTAATTTTGATTTATTTAATTTTTTTATTATGACCGAATGATCCACTGCCATTGTATCAGGCTGTCAGGATTAATAGTAAAAATTAAATAATGTCAATACTTCATTTCGTAACATGTGAGAAGCAGAATCAGGTTTCTCTTGGTGAAAGCAGACTAAAGATGAAAGGTGACAAAAAAAAAAAAGAATTAACACAGGAAAGCATCTCTGGATTAGAGTCTGCTGCCACGAGTTCATCTGCCGCTGTTAAGTCACTATTGACATTCACAACTTTATTGAAGTGAGTTTAACACTCCTTCAAACAAACATCGATCATCACCACCCTCCCATCCGCCACACACCGTCCCCTCCCCTTCGGAGAAATGCACTCCAACTTGATGTAATTGATTTTATAACAAACCACTTTTCCACGCTTTCTCTTTTTGCTGGTGTCAAGAGACTTGATGAGAAATGAGATAACTCAGACGGATGCATCGAAACTCAGCACTAGAGCTTCTCATATCTATAAGAAGTATATATATATATATATATATATATATATATATATGTATGTGTGTGTGTGTGTATGTGCGTATATATATATATTTTATTGTTTCTAGATAAAATAGTTATCCACGGACACGTGTTTCGCCGTTACTGCGGTTCATCAGCGTGGCAGACTATGACAGGATTCATATATATATATATATATATATATATATATATATATATATATATATATATATATATTCATGAATAAATATTAAATTATGTTTACCTACATAGGACGTTGTTTCAAGCTTATGCTCTCATCAGTGTACGGAAGCGATAATTTCATATGGTCACAGGACGTGAACCCGATTCACAGAGTCAACCCAGACTCCACATGCTTTCGCTCTGTTCCCAAGTCCATAGGAAATTATCGCATGATACGGGAGAAATAAAGTTATGTTCTTGCCAAATACAGCGGGCTGTAAACACAAGACGATCTAAACGGCTCAACGAACTTTATCAGAGCCTTTCTTATAGCTTAAGTAACTGTCTGTTTTAATATCTCCGAACAGTGCTCAACTTTAATCTCTTAAAGGGGCTTTATAACAATATTTATGAATAAATATTAAATTATTTTTATCTATATACAACGTTGTTTCAAGCTTATGCTCTCATCAGTGTAGGGAAGCGATAATTTCATACGGTCACAGGGTGTGAACCCGGTTTTACAATCTAGACTCTGCACGCTTTATGCATGCATATATATGTGTGTATGTATGTAACCAGTTTTGATCGGATCAATGAACGTGTTCAGAAAAAAGTGAAGACATTCGTTTATCCGAACGAAACCGGTCAAATCTCTCGTTTGTTTATTATTTATGATCGTGTTTAATTGTTTTTCGTTTCTGTCTATCCACACACATATATATATATATATATATATATATATATATATATATATATATATATATATATATAATGTCTGTATGTACATGTATATACATACATATGTCTGTATGTATATTTATATAATAATGATAAATGATGATAAAATGTACTTAGTTTACCATTTTACTGCATTTTCATATACTCACCGATCGTCAGAAGTGTCTCCAACTGGTATCCGTCGAAAAGCAAAACCGGAATTTAAAAAAAAACAGTATTTAAACACGTGACCGCACGTTTTGCAGAGTTTTTATTCATATGAACTAGCACAAATGTTGTTTTTATACTCGTAATCCAAATGTATAATTTCTCTTGATTGTTAATCTTATTTACTAGTACTTTGTGTATAACGTTAGCTATTAAATATTTGTTCATTAATATACAATTATTTTCTATTCTACAACTAAATCATATATATATATATATATATATATATATATACATATACTAACTGCCCCGACCCGGTGTTGTCTAGGAGTATTTATACTTTAATCTTTGTTTCGTATTATTAGAGAAAAATTAGTAACCGAAAATTATTATTAATTTTAAATCTTTTGGGCATCTTACGAAAGTTAAATCGCATAATTACCTTCAAATTTGGTCTTGTTAACTCTTAACTTTATAATTAATAAAGGCCTAAGAATGGGAGTTTTTAGGTCGATGTATTAAAGTTTATCCTAAGTCGCCAGAGGTCCTAATTCCCTCAAACTACATTGAATACAGAAAAAAATTAAAAGTAAAGAAGTCACTTAATATTGTAATTTTAATTGAATCAATACAAAATAGAATACAATAGAGAAAAAAAATAAATACGGCCAGCAAAATTTTTAACTCACTGCATTTGTAAATGCTGCGAGCAAAGCCAAATGGCCGACGCTGCAAGTTGTAATGTTGAAGATCTTTTTAAGATATCAACTCTTCACAATATTTGCCTTTTTTGTTTTGTATTGTATTTTTTTAACTTTATTTTTAATCGCATGGAAATTAAGTTACCGTCAAAGTAATGCGATTTATTTAAATCTAAATATATGTTGTAATTGTTTTACTAATTTCGTGTTCTGCCATCATGTTAGTGTGTGCAGACAAATAACTGACAATTAGTTTTCTCTCTCAGTCACTTGTGCACATTGCTTTGTTTATTTGTTTGGATTTCAAAATGATAAATGAACGAAAGTAACGATAAGAAAGAAAGAATTTTTATAATTATAATGTAAACACATGTAATTGTTTATCTAATAGCAGAAATAGAAAGTCAAATGTCGAAACATTTTATTAAGGGTGTAGCTTTTTTTTAGCTGAGTAAGGGAAAATGTCACAATTTCATCAATATTACTATCCGGAAGATATATTTTCTGAAATAAACTGAAACGAAATAAATTATATTTGTGCAAAGAACATAGTGGAAAAAAATTCCCCAAAAAGGCTAATCAGAATCAAAAAATGATTTGTCATATGCATTGTTATTTAGGTCTAACTTGAAAAATCCGACCGACATAATTTAATATATATATATATATATATATATATATATATATATATATATATATATATATATATATATATATAATGGTAATAATCCAGGTGAAAAATATCCACAGGGTGGTAATCCAGAGAATTTTAGCCGGGTTTATAAAATTAACTCCAGACAAATTATAAAGACAATATAAACCCAGAATCGCGACACATTTGTTCACCGCCCCACCACCACAACAATCAGACCAGTTTGCCCGCACGCATACACACATATACACAATATTACAGTTCACTTGGAAAAATACATTTATAAACTCGACGGTTTTTTGACACTTGATTCGTGCATGTCTACCCCCCTCCTTCCCTCTCGATCTGAATCAACAGACGCCCTCTCTCTCTCCTTCTTTTTCCTCTATGTGTCTACCTCCCCACCACCTCTCCCCTCATCATTATTTGTTCCTCTTTCCACCTTATATTTTTATTTATTTATTTATTTATTTATTTGCCCTGTTTGTTTCAGATTCTAGATTTTAGATTTTTGTTTTCTGTTTTTTGTTTCTTAGATTTTTAGATTTTTTAATTTTTAATTTAAATTTTTTAACGGCTTTAATTTTTGAAATGTTAAATTTCTTTCCTTCTTCTTCTCTTTCTCTATCCCTCCACTTCATTCTCTCCAAATATGATCTGAGGTTAAGATCGGATTCTAACTCTGCCTGATGAGATCTCAGTTTATAGTAACTGTTGATCAATAACATCGACATGCCAGTGTCGCAGATTTTGTACATGTCTGTGTAAATAAAATTATCATATATATATATATATATATATATATATATATATATATATATGGTCATACACAGGCAGTTGTTTCGTCTTTTCAAGGCTCATCAGTATAGCTAGACGCAGTGAGATTCGAAATTGGGATGCCAACCAGTAATTGGTGACCAGTGCCCTACCAATTGGGCCATATATATAAATATATTATTTCCAAGGTTGTTATAAATAATTCGTCAGCTGTTTAAATATCCCAAATGAAAAGTGTATCAAAGAGTCTCTGACAATTAAATCCAACGCCTGACATTCTAGTTGCAGAATGTTTCAAATAGACATGTGAATGGGGTAAAAGACGACTTTGGTGTCTTAAAAGCAGTTTGCTTCGGGCTGACAACTCTTAGTCTTGGATGACTGTTTAGGAAGAGGATCATTTTGATTTCAAAATCGGGCTAGACGAGGTTCTTCACCCTGATCTAGGGGAAGAAGACTCTGATATAAAACTTGTAGCCAAAATGATTACTGGTTATCTTGCCTTGGCATGATATCTGGTTATAATCATAGAGGCTGAAAGTGGTACTCGTGTAGTACACACCTTTGTCACTATAATCTAATGATGTACAGATGTCTGTCTGCGAGCTCGTCTGACACTAAAAATTAGAAAGTATGATGTTTGCTTGCCACGTATGTTACAAGCCATGCAGATCTAAAGCTAGTCTAAACGACCACCTACTAACATGTATGCATTTTTTACTATAAAAACGCTACATTAACAGCAATACTTGTTGATAACATAAAAGTTATTATTATTATTATCTGTTATTTTTCTCGGACAATTTCATCTTGTCTTACTGTTATTTTTATTAATTTTGTTTAACCCGCGAACACTTCAATAACGAAAGGTTAATTTGGTTAATTCCTTTCCAAACGCAAAAATAGTTGATGTTACCTCGTTCCAAAAGTGTTACAAAGACAACAAAAAAAATGAATTTCAAAGTAAAAAAAAAAATGTATTTCCTCCTCTTTTTCTGTCAACTTCTTCATATTTGATATCTGTGGTTGAAATGATGAACACCGACAAAACGGATGTTGCAAAGAGGTTAGCAATCGCCAATATCATAGTCCCAATCAGTATCATATTCACCATCATATAAAACTTTTGTCAGAATTTTTGTCAACTCACAGACAAACACACGCACTCACACTTTTATTTAGCTCGGAAAGAAAAGAAAAAAATAATGTAACAACGCATCATTTTGTGTGTTCTTGCCTAAGGAGATCTTAATTTACCGAGAGAAAAGCAATTTATCTTCAAATATAAAACTTGGTTTATTCCCCGCTGGAATTGACTTTGCAAACTGAACCGTCTTTTATTAACCGTTATCTTCTGCATATCTGTCGGAACTCTTTACGTTATTTGAACTTCATCATTCTAATAATCCATGACAACATTGTCCGAACATAAAATCCCTGTCATATCAGTTCTTTTTATTCGCCCCCTCCCCCTCATGTATGTTCTTAGTGTGCTCACACATTAAATGTCGTATCAAGATTTTGGATATCCTAGCGATATATGTTTTTGTCTGTACAAAATTGGTGGAAGACACTACTACTACTACTACTATTTTTCGAGCCATGATGAAAGTGCATCATCTGTTCTGGTTGGTCTCAAGAGGTGATCACCCCAGCCATTACTTCCTCCTTTGGGAAGCAGGTTAGTTTATAGCTGATCTCTCAAGGTGCTGTCACAATGAAATGTCACCGGATCCAATTATGGCTATTTTTATACCTGTCCAGAGTGCCCCCTTTTGAGGGTAGCTGGATACCCTCTAAAAGCTGCCCTTGTGTCTAACCTTGCCAGCAAACCAGAAGAGTAAACGACGGAAAGTCAGCAGCAAACGATATTCTGTCAGATTTAGTTCTCTGATATTAACGACTTTTTGTTTTGGTTCGCTTACACTTCTGGTTTGCCAAGTTTTGTACTAATTTTTATTTATTAATTTATTTATTAAATTGTTAGATGAAAGTACAGAATAGTTAACAAAGCCCCCACCCCTCCCCATGTTTAAATTGGCTTTCTAAATAATGAAGGAAAATATAATAAAATGTCTTGGTTTTTTTATCTTAAATAATTTCTTTTACAAAAAAAAGTAATTAGAAAGCCATTGTTCACATGGTTGGGGGGGGGTTGTTAACTATTCTGTACTTTCACCTCACAATTTAATAAATAAATGAATAAATTTGGGTAACTGAAACTCTCACCAAAAGTTATATTACAGATGAAGATTAACATCAAGAACTAAATGAGACAGAACGCCATTTGTTCTGCTGACTTTGAGTCGCGTATTCTTCTGGTTTGCCACCTTGCTAACTATTATTTGCAATTCATCATGTCCGATGACGATTTCTCCAGACTGGTGAAGTGAGGTTCTCTCAATTGCCTTGTAGGGTTTCTTCTCTGATTAAAGTTCCTTTTCATTGTATCTCAGCTTGAGTCGACCAATACTTCTAAAACCATTCTTTTATTGGGGAGTACATTATCTGTTTGGACAGGTGATTATTAGCAAAGCTGCTCACATGGCCTTCCTATCTCGAACTACACCCATCTGCAACACGAGCATATATTCATGAAAATCAGAGATTTTTTATTACAGAAGGCTCAAATAACAATGTTGGAGGTTGTTCGAACTTTCCCAATTGCTAGCTCAGTCCCTATTCACATGCCTCCCCACAAGGGCAAAGTTAGATACAAAGTTCGACTTTTAAATGTGGGAATATCCAGCCCCCACCGCACCCCAAAAAAGGGAAAATCTGCATTGGGACAAAATCAAAAATGTTCACAGTCTAGAAGGATTTCTTCTTCTCTGATCAAGGTCAGAACAGCTACCACACTTTGATCCTAGCCTGAAGGCCTAACAGGAAACTTAAACCAACACTGACAATGTTCTATCCTAATCTTCTTTCATTCATTCCGTTTAACATCGTTTTTCATTTCATTCCTTCTTCTGCCGGTTTCTTCTTTTTCTTTATACTAATGAGTCACCATTTACCAAGAATAAAAGGCACTCGATGATATGGGTTAATGATATTGTCAGCTAGACGACGAACAACATGAAGAGAGGATTGAAAAAGATGGACAGAATAGACAAAATGTTACTGCTTAAGAGGACGGCTCGACAAGTATTTGTAAACATTGGACTTAATCACGACCCTGTTGTAGTCTGCAGGGAAACAGTCTCGTGGTAATATGTTCCATAGATGGGAAGTTGTAGGAAAGAAACTCTGTTCATGGAAATTCCATTTGGTTTTAGGTACACAAGGGAAGAAAGGAAAGTTCTTTGCAGTGGTGGTAACTAGACGAGTTCTTGTTATGAATGTTTTACATGAGGAAACCAGATATTGGAGCTCAGTCGAGCACCTACAATGGAAATAAGGATAGAGCAGAGAAAGACTAAAAACGTCTCTTCTGTGAGAGAGAGGCTGTAGGGAAGTATAGAGATCATCTTCGACTAGATTGCAAATCGATTTTGTAACCTGTCAAGCGACACCTCCCCAGCCACTGTTATTTTTATTCTATTTTTCTATGTAATGCATTTACAGATGCCGGTCTTAAAGTTTTTACTCATATTTTTATATAGAATCTATATTTTATATTCTATGCCAAAACTCCTATTGTCGCTGATGGTTTAGTCTGATTAGAATTAGGATATGCTAGTATACAGGATAGATGGAGAATATTATTGATTCGTGGGTCCACCTATAACTAAAAGACTGCTTTTTATAAGCAAATGCTTACAGGGTATACCATTAAAAAAACAAAAAAGAACTCCTGTCTTTTTTTCAGTAGCTTCTATATGCTCTTAAGGATACATATTTTTTTCTTTCTGATAATATAAAGAAAATTTCTGATTGATATTTTAATGCGTTTATTTTTATTTGTCCTAGGAATTTTAGCTATTTCAGTAGCTCTCCTGATAAAATTAGAACCGATCATCATCAACAACATAGAAGCCAAATGCGGCTATAATATCTTGGCCGCATTTAGCAACGAATTTCAGAAAACATTACAAGGACTATAATGGTTTATATTATTATTTCTGATATTGATGTTATTATTATTATTAACATATAATTTCTTGAAAATAGCCCAGGAAATAGCCGAAAGCGCTGGGACAAAAGGAAAATAAAACATCACATGGAAATTTTCTTTATTCCATCGGTAAGACAAAAATCTGTATACATAAAAGCCTACAAAAAGAGTTCCTTGTCAGTGTTATACGTTGAAACATGTCTAAAAGATGTGTTTCCTAAATATACATTGATATGGACATAAGTGAATTTGTGTCTTTGCAAAAAATTCTGTCTAATTCTACAGACCTAAAACAATATGATATTGACTGGGGCTATGATATTGGTAATGACTAAAATATTGATAACATTCATGTTCGTAGTGGTCACAATCGCAGTGTGAACCTATCGTGGCCTGGAGAGTCACTCAGTCATATATCCAAGCTGCTTACGCCAAACAACATTATCATATCACACTGTAGTCTTAAGGGTAATATATTATTATTATTGTTATTATTATTATATTATTATTATTATTATTATTATTATTATTATTATTATTATTTATTTATGTATTAGTTAGTGAAATTAAAGCTGAATAATTTCTATATTTGATTATTGGGAAGTGGTCATTTGATCAGTACCATTGGAGAGCCATGAATATTATAACTGTCCGGTTTTTAAATCTCCGAAACAGTTACATGGTAAACAGCCGATGATCCCCGTTTAATATTTCACGCTTTAGTGAAGGTCCCCTGTTTTTGTTTTACTGTTAGATACTTGAATCCCCTTTCTTATTTGTGAATTTTCCAGCGGTAAGTCGGCTTATGCAAGTGCTAAGTCTGCGATATCTTGGATTTGGTTAGTATCCCTGGGAATTTGGACTGCAGTGTCTTTCTTTGTTTAAAATGACTCAAAGCTTCTTTAGACTATATATATATATATATATATATAATGATGATTCACAGATGGTTGCAATCTCACTCCGCTTCTCTATTTCCATTGCTTCCTCGTGCGTGACTTTGTAGATGGCTTTTTAGACCAGCTACAGACCTCCATCGCCTATAGCAAAGGTGACAAACAAGTATTATACTTTCCACAGTATTTATGGGGTCATCTTTTGAAATCTGTTTACTGTATATAAGCATGTGTCCTTTAAGCCCGTGGCTGGTTTTACAGCCTTTATTATACATCATGCAGAAACATTTTGCATGGTTTTTACATGTTTCTTCAGATGATTCATATAATAAGTCTTCAAGTGAACAGAATTTACAGTTCCAGCTTTTGAATCTTGATCATCAACTTTCCAGAGCCGACGCTTCAGTTGCTCATGTTCCAGACGATCTTCATCAAAAGACCTTTAGGATTTAAAAATCGGAAAAATGGAAAACTGGAAAAAGATTTTCCATTTCTTTTCAATTTTTAATCATGAAATCCTAAAGAGCGGACACTTATTTTTTCCATGGCCTGAGGAAATCTAGCTTGTCAAAGCTATGATTGAAATATGTCATGATGTGTAGTCGTCGACTGTTTGTATAAATAAAACCATTATATATATATATATATATATATATATATATATATATATATATATATATTGTTGAATATAAGAGACAACTCATGTCTAGATATCCTTTCAATAGTCCGAATTAGGATGTTAGTTTCGGAGGGGAATTGGCTGATGAATTTGCCATAATTTGCATTTGTTTCGGAATTCAGAAAACTCTTAGTAGAAAACACCGAAGTCTTACAATTTAGTACTAACAAACA
Organism: Sepiola atlantica; assembly: GCA_963556195.1. NCBI lineage: Eukaryota > Metazoa > Mollusca > Cephalopoda > Sepiida > Sepiolidae > Sepiola > Sepiola atlantica. Next base: position 22,263,320 of record OY744520.1, on the reverse strand, counting down.
AAAACTCCATATATTAGAAGCCCTATACATAAAAACTAAGAAAACCCTAATTAATAGAATTAACTTTAATATCAGTAATAATATTCTAAAATGTCTATAGCTCCAATCTAGTTTCGTACTTAGTACATAATTCCCACCAAAATCTTCTATAAATATTACACATGGTCTAGACCTGATTAACCTCATTCCCTCGAAGATGGACCCAGATGGGTCCGAAAGTACTTGGGAAACAAATGCAAATTATGGAAAATTCATCAGCCAATTCCCCTCCGAAACTAAGATCCTAATTCGGACTATTGAAAGGATCTACCAAAGGATATTTAGACATGAGTTGTCTCTTATATTCAACAATACTTGCCTGCAAGAGAAGATGCTGTCTAGATATACATATATATATATATATATATATATATATATATATATATATATATATATATATATATATATATATAAATCTCATAACTTTTAGATTGATACCATATTTAGTATCCTTTCTATATTTATATCCTTTGTTTTGTAGCATAAACATTGTAAATTATTGAAAATGTCAATATTATTGGAGTTTTCAAAATAGTGAAGAATGGACACTTTCTTTTATTACATTATCAAATGTCATAATATTTTTATGATTATGTTTAGATGGCATCACACCAATAATTGAAAGAAGTTTCTTGCCACTGACTAAAACCTTTCCCTATTAAAATACGAACAGTTTACATAACAATAATACATTATTATGCATTATATGAATCTTTCTTTTCAGATAAGTCATATGAATTACAGTGACCCCCCCACACAAAAAAAAAAATGCCAGCCATAGAATCGTTAATAAAATTCACAAATTCAATTCAACCATATTTAGTACAAATGAAGTTCTTGCCCACCAAGTTTTAGTCATGAATATCCAACAGTTTTTGTTTTATCTATTTTCAATGATATTCAGACACATTTTGGTGATCATCGCATTGGTAAGAAGTGTGATCTTGAACGGGCTTTACACTCACCGGATATTAATACCCCAGAGTTTTATCTGTAGGATTATCTCAAATATGATTTCCACAAAAAAAGTCCCTAGACCATTCTTGAACTTAAAATGGCCATCATAGCCAACATCTAGGCAGCGCTAAGAGAGGAGTGTGTCACACTTATTGGCAATTTCGCACATCGTACCAACACGTGTTTATCATTCAAGAACGCCGAGATTCTGCGAAGCAGTGGATAGAGATTAAATATCATTTTGATGAATCAAACATGTAAGTCAGTAAAAAAGTAGTTTTTTGTGTTTTGTGGGGTTGATTGGTATTAAATATCGCATAGTAAGATTGTATTTAATATAATGAATAAAACCATTTTGGTGTTCTAACTTGTTTCATTCTAAATAAAACTTTTAGGATGAGAAATAAAATATTTTGAGGGTGGTCAAATACTTTTGATTGGTAGTTTATATATATATATATATATATATATATATAGGTAACATGACAAATCAACTTCATGGAATCAGAATTCCAATGTATAAGAAGATATGAGATAATCGTACGCTTCTGCCGATCGGGCAAACCCTAAAACTGTAGTAAAGATAAACCTTTTTAAAATACTTATTATTGTTATATATAAAGTGAAGTCAAATGCTTAGACTTAGATAGTATTCAAACTAGACAAAGAAAACAACACCATAAAGATACATAGATGAAAGGTCAAGTCAATCAAGTCCAAAATATAACAATAAAAACTGCAGGTATTAAAATCATGTCTATATAGTTTTATTTAAAATCTTTAAGTAAGGTTTTCCTTTGATTTGAGTGAAATAAGAATGAAACAAATGTAATATAGAAATTAAACATGTATAAATTAAATGAATATTCGATGCATTTTGATTTTTCAGACTGACTGACGAATTATACACTTGGTGAATATTGGTGGAAATTTTGTATACCACAAAAAAGTATATTTTCGAAATGGGCAGAAACAATTGTCTGTTAGTAAAATGTTTTTGGATGAAATATGGAATGTTTATCTGAATAACTATGGTTATATAATTGTTCTCTCTCTTTATATATATATTTATATCTCTCTCTATCTCTCTCTCTATATATATATACACATATATATATATATGTATAGATAATAGATAATAGATAATAATAATAGATAATAAACAACAACAAATATTTTATATATATATGTATATATATATATATAATAATATAATAATGATAATAAAATGTACTTAGCATCAACAATTTACTGCAGTTTCACGGTATCACCGATCATCAGAAAAGTCCCTGACTGGCATCAATCGATTGATGCCAGTCGAGGACACTTCTGATGATCGGTGATGATACTGTGAAACTAAAGTAAAGTATTCAAACTAAGTAGATTTTTTATCAGTCATTATTGGTATAGCTCTATTTTATAGGACGTCAAGCCCTTTATTGGTTCAAGATCTTCTATCTTAATTCGGTTCTATTCTGATTTTGAGAGGTTTATTTCTGTTGTTTATATATATCCGTATATAGGTATATATCTCTATTTATATAAAGTTAGGTATGTGTATATATCTATCTATCTCCCTCTCTCTATATATATTTGCCTCCTCACGAGGGCAGCGTTAGACATAAGGTCGGTTTTTAATGTGGTGAAAATAAAGCTTCCCAAACAGTGGCACTCTGGATTGGAACAAAAATTTAGATTGTCTCAGTCTAGAAGGAGTTCTCCTTCGCTTACCGAAGACAGAACAAATACTACACTTTGATCCTAACTCAAAGGAATATGTAGCCTGATGATTTCCCTTGGGTATGAAACACAAACGTTTCTGTGTAGCTTACTTGCTATAAGTATATTTCTATGCTACATATACTTACGTGGATTCTTTACCTGGATGTTATGAAGTTTAATCTGGCTATTATTTTCTCTGAAGACGAGGTGTTCATGTGATAGCTCAGATCTTGTTCAAATATGCTGGGGATTTTCTTCAGAAACATGTGTAAGATGTTTTTGCTCCGAAACTGACACTAAATCATAGTATGATATAACTCTGATGTGGCATTTTATTTATTTATAGCTCTATTGCAGTTAAACTATTTCTTTATATAAGTTTTTAAAACGGTTTGAATATTGAGTTTCATTTTGCTTTAGAAATTGATTCTCATAATAATCGATCTGAACTATATAAAATAAGTGATTTTTAGTGTTACATACTATATATATATATATATATATATATATATATATCGAAGAGAAACAGCTGTAATTTTATTAGATGAATACCTTTTTTTTAAAGGTTTTGTTTTTGTCGGAAAATACTTTAATTTATAACTGCTCTGAAAATAAATATTACCGCTAATATGCATTGAGCTTTACACTTGAGTTTGACTATTTAACCAAAATATAAACATATATATATATATATATATATATATATCATGAATAGCGTTGTATTCCAACTATTCTATTGATTTCTGTCAGCTTTCTCATAAGTTTCTTGTCCTTGTTAGTTAATTGGTAAATTTCCTTTGATATTGATTGCCCATGAGCATGCGTTTCAGAGTTACTTCCTTGTTTCTTTAATACCCCCCCCGTACTTTTTGACTTATTCATTTAAACACACAGTTTCAATCTATTTCACAGTATGCAAAAACAAATGCATTTGTCTTTTACGATAATAAAATACACAGAAATTAGAAAATCCACGAAAGTTGGCAAAAAACTTTTTCGAATATAACATTTTTACAAACTCAGAGATCGCTAATTATTATTCATTCATTCATTTTAGTTTTTGTTTAATTATATTCAGTTTTGTGTTTTGCAATATTTTCTTTTTTTAAATTTTTTTTCGATTACAAATGATTTGAATTGCTAAACTATATTTTTGAGAATATTAAATGAAAAGTTTAATTCACAAATTAATTCCTATTTGTTTCTCTTGTTTTAGGTTTCATTCCAAAAGACGCCACACATATCTTGGGAACAGGTCAGTGAACAAATCTTTGTATTTCCATATCGTTTCATTTACAAGCAAGACTTTCTTTGAACTTTTCTCAAACAACGCAAAGAAAGTGCAGTTATGCTGCAATATGAATTGACAATTTTTTTTTCCGACCGACCGAGCCTCGAGAAAACCAATGCGCTAACGAATGCCTTCCCGCTTGCAGACCTGGAATGAACTTTGAAACTAAGACGATGGGTCAAGTTAAAATGACTTGAAACCTAGATCCAAATTCAAACGCTTATCGTTTTGAAAATGCCACCGTAGAGGGTTACGGGGACGCGGTTCTTTTCTAAGCAATCATCTGAGTTGCTCTATAGCAGTCATTTAGTTTATGTTCACCCGTTTCTTAACTTTTAAAGGAAACTTTCACAAACGCAGCATTTATTAAACCTGAACTTGACAAATCTAAACAAGTTCATCATCATCATCATCATCATCATCATCATCATCATCATCATCATCATCATCATCCGGTTTTGGTATTTAAGGTGCTGCAACGTCCCACACCTGCTCTCCATGCAATCCAATCCACTTCATATCTGTTATGCTGCATGCAGTCAAATCATTTCTTATGCACTCAAACCAGCTCTTTATTGGTCTACCATGCACCCTAGTGCCCGGGGTATCCAGGCATGTTATGACGTTGATGCAGAAGGTGGCACACGAGTGAAGTAAAACATATTTCTACTTCTTCCAAATCTGTATTCGCTTTCTTTGTGCGTCCATAGAAATACAGTAACAAGCAATATCCATATAATAAATGCATGTACTTTTTAATAAGTACCTACGTTATCACCTTCTAAACCCATTTTAACAATTGAGATTACCCGGTCATCAAAGATGGAATGCAAAAAGTATTTACTGATTAACTGGTTCCGCTGACTACCAAATATTTATTTTTTACCCATTTTAAAATTAATTGTTCCCAAATCGAATATAACGTCATGAATAGAATTTTGTTTTCGTCGAAGTAAACAGTTTTGAAAACCTATCCTTTGGATTCTGTTTTTGTTTTACTAAATTTTAATACACATTTAACTGGTATCATTTTAAATAAATAAATTTTAAACAGTGTCATCTGTTTTATTTAGTTAAAGAACATTTAGCTGACAAATATGTTTACGATAAAAAAGAACCTTTTCTTTGTTTAAAAAAATATTTAACTGGTCGCAATTTGAAATAAATGAATAAAGAAAAAAACATATTCGTTTTATTTATATAAAGAATATTTAACTGCTAGCGACAATTACTTTTTTCTTAATATTATTTAAACAATGCAAACATTTATTATTTCAAGATAAATATTATTATTAACAGTCAATTATAACGATAAATGAAGAAAGTATCAGTGGAATGTTCACGGGCCCGCTCGTCTATTATAAATACGTGTAAGGAGAAATTGTTTGTCTGTATGTCACCAGCTTTTTTCTCTAGAACAAAACTAACTCGTTTTGAATTGTTTTTCGATTTGGGAACTATCGGATGAAATATTTAACAGACATTGATTTGCATTAATGGTGTAAATATTCTCGGTTGAATTCTGAAGACAGTTAAAAATAGAAATGTAATGATAAATGTTCGCACTTACCCCATTCAAAGCGTGCACAGTGTCTTGCAGCCGTTTGCTAGAGCAGTAAGGCGCATGACCAGGGTAAGGATTATATGCTGATACATGATTTGCATATTAGGAGACCCTCCTGCTTAAAGGAGGGCGTTGAGAAGCAAGTGGCGAGTGGCAGAGCAGAGACATTGTTATTTGGAAGTGGCATTGTTAGGAGAAGGTGGTGATGTGGCATTGTTAGAAGGTTGACAAATAAAAAACAAAAGACGTGTTCGGAAATGGCTAATAAACAAGAAGTTATTTCGGCAGAAACAAGAAGGGATCCACCCAAAGAAGTATGACAAATTGTTGTGGGGTACAAATCACCCCTATTGAAGAACTAATGGAAGCAACCATCTATAATAAATACCATGGTTGCAAAGACTCAAACAGAGGACATTCCTATCATGTGAGTGTCCACGTGTGGTATCTGTTCCGATGGATACTACACCCTATAGACCGGTGTTGTCTTGGCCTTCGGGGCATGATTCCGCCGGTCTATGGGTCTGTCCTGTGCAGTTCTAGGAGGTCCACCCTCCCAGGCTTTGCCTCTCCTCTTTGGGGAGGAGTAAGTTGATAGCTTACTGCCTGAGGCGCCCCTACCGGGGAATGCCGACGGGGCTGTCCAGGCAATTGTTAATGGCTAAAGCGCTCACGTTCTCGGGCGCTGGCTTTTCAAATCCCACTTTCCGACCTTGTGTCACATACTCCTATAGTGGGTAGGTGTTAAATATCGAGGACATTCCTATTCATGTTTTACCGCATGGTAGGAATCCGGTCATCTCCTACCACATTTAGTGGCGTTACTGTATTGCTATGAATAAATACATTGTATATTTTAACCTGTCACAATTTGTGGTTGTTATCTTTGTGACCCTAGCACGGGTCTACAACACAAATAACTAACTAAATGCGTCAATCCTTACTTACAAACTTTTAGTATATACTCTTACTTAGAATTCATAACTGAGATGTTGATATTTAAATTCATGAACACTTATGCATAGCATGGCATAAAATAGTAAACATATAAAGATGTTGTTGATGAGTGAAAACATTTAAAGAAATACAATGTAAATGGGAATTCTTCACCCCAAAAATCAGACAAGGAAGGAATTTGTGGTTGACTCTTTCAAATTTGAACCTGGCAGATTAGAGCTCATCGCTGCATGCGATTCTCACAGTATTTTTTTTAGTTTGATTTCAAAATCTAATCATTCTCTCTCGCTCTGGTCTCATGTGACGTCACATCCGCGGTTGATCTCATCAACATATTGCTTTGATTTTGGCCCCTCTAACCTTACCTCGTCAAATCTGACCCTAGTGTCAAATCAGTCTAAAATACACACTGGCAACGTTGTTTGTTCCACGCTCATTGTGACCGTACTCATTCACATGTTTCAAAATCTTTACTAGTGGATCTACCATCCATAATCCAACACGAGTTGGCAAATGAAGTAAAATAAAAATGTGGGACGTTTTTGCTTTAAGAGCTGAAAGTATTTTGCTCAAAAACAGCCCAGTTCAGCAACAAATAATTTACATACTTACTTCATCAACTCTATGGTCTGCTATTCTTTCTTACTATTAGATATTCCTGTATTCGTGTTGACTTCCCTCTCCTACATATACAGCACACAAAACGTTGCCTCTTTGAATGACGGGGACGGGTGGCCTCGTCGAAAGCAGTCAGCAGATGATCCTACTCTTTGTTCCTGATACAGATTCTAATGTGTTTTGAACTCGCATTCCATGTTTTAAGAGTTTAACTTTTAAGGATTATGCCTGAATTGAACAGCAAAAGCACTCAGCAGCATTATAGCTGCAACCTGGGTAACAGGGCTCTAGGGACAATCCAGGAGGAATTGACATCAGAAATCGTTGTCCTCTCGTCGACTCTGTTTGTTATTCAGATACCACCTATGCTAGTTTGAAGAATGGATCTTCACAGAGTTGTTTTATCATTTATGGTTGTGGCAAGATGAACAGAATGCTTCATATATGCTGGTCATCAAAATTCCCTTGTTTGTTGTTTTTGTTTGTCAGAAAGAAAGATGGCGTTTTAGACAAACACGCACGCCTTCGTAACTGGATTTATGTTACTAACAAACTAACACTCCTTTCCCCAAGATTTAATGTCCCAGTGCCTAAGTATGTGTATTTGCAATAAACATGAAGCAAGATAATAAGATCCAGTTTGAGTAGTATATAGATATTTGTAATAAATCATCTCCCTCTGTAATACAGACCAATGTTGGATTGTTAGTAACATAAATCCAGTCACGGACGCACGTGTGTTTGTCTAAACCGCCATTTCTCTTTCTGGCAAACATAAACAACTAGCAAGGGAGATCACTCAAGGGATACAACTATTATATCCCAATACAATGGAGATAACTTAACAGGGTCTGCCTCTCCGTCTGTGGAAATCAAGAACATGTCAGGCTTAGAACTGCAAATCCATGTAGTCAGGATAACAATGTTGCTTCTTCTGTGCATGTGCAACCATCATTCCTTTCTGTATTCTGATCCGAACCTTCCCCGTCTTCGTATGCAACCGCTGGGCCTTTGCTGCTCTCAGTGTCAGCAAGGAAAACTTCATGCAGATCAGACAATCCTGAGGCATGATCTTCATGAGCTCTATGTAGAAGTCTGACTCGCTAAACAACATCAACAAGCAGCAACGGCAGGAAGGTTGTTATTACGCTTACATCAGCAATTTCCTTCAACCAATCAAAAACACAATCCAGCCTAGCCCTTTTGGGGAGGGGCGAAGTGCCTCTCGGCAATAGCACACACATGACGAGTGACCTTCATGGATGGCTCTGCTCTTGAGGAGAAATCGGCTTCTTGGTATTTCTTTCTCATAAAATCTGTCTTGGAGTTCATGCATTAGAACCCTTGCTCTTTCTGCTTCCCATAAAGTTGGTTCTCTCTATCTCTCTAAACACTTTCTCACACCTGAGGTTATTCTCTATCTCTAAAAATCTACTATCAAACCATGTATGGAGTACTCTTGTCATATTTGAGCTGGTGAATCTCTGTCCCATTTGAGGATTCTTGATAAGGTGCAGAAACGTATCTGTAATTTCGTGGGCTATGTGCAGAAGTTCATCCCCTCCTCCCCCTCCTCCTCCCCAACAGCAACAGCAACACAATTAGCTGAATTCAAATCTGTACTTAAATTGAAACTCCTACTGTTAGTATTCTTACAAAATGATTTAATGTTCAGGTAGTATTTGATTTAAAAACTTGATGGAGGTAGATGCTGTAAATAGAAAAGAAACAAGGGGGAGAATACAAAAATCAATATGGAAACAACCCCCCTCTATTTATATTCGGTATTATAATATTGATTGGCTTATAGGTTTACAGAATTATGATCCGTGCACTTGTAGCCTATGGCATTTGGGTAAACATTAGCTTACTAGATAACCTCAACTTTGCTCAACGGACCCGAGGAAGCGAAAGTAGGAGTTATCTGTGTTATCCGATATAGTTCTTGATTCGAGAAATCAAATAAGTAAGGCCTAAAACCATTACAGTAGGTCTGAATCTTGAACACAAGATTCACATATACATACTTTCTGTTACGAAGCAAAATCTATATTAATATAAGAGAACATGTGTCCATATGTCTATACTAATTTCAGGGTATTTGAGAAAAGCTTAATTATTTTCAGAATGTCTTGTACGGTTTTAACTCCACAAAATTAACACTTTTCTAAGTCCATAATCTATATCATTTTATATATGTAATTATATATATATATATATATATATATCATGGACGGCCGCACCGGGTGGGGGGGGGGCAGGGGGAGGGGCTCAAGCCCCCTCACTTTTTGACTTGCCCCCCCCCTTTACGGTCATCAATAATTAAGTTGATATGCATGTGTTTAACTGCCCCCCGCCATTTTCTAGGAGAACCCCCCTACTTTTATAACTGTCCCGCCGGCCCTATATATATATATATATATATATATATATATATATATATATACATTTCTATGTACAGGATAATCTCCTAAACTAATGAACGTATAATTAGGAATTTTGGAATATATTTTCTCAGCAACACGGCGAGTAAGATGGACACATTTTTGATTTTGAACATTTTAAAATTTAGAAGGTGCATATACATAAAGTTAGGTACGTTTATATGTTTGTATATAACGTTGTACAGTATAAACTTCTAAACTAATGAACCAATCATTATGAATTTTAGAATATATATTCGCGGCCCCACGGTGAGTAACATGGGCACATGATTCTTTTTGTAAACTTTACTATTTAATAGGTGCGCCCACCCAAACTCGCAACCGCTTTTAAATTTTTTTGAAATAAATGAGATACAAAAAGTTTCATAGAGAAAACATTGCTCTACATCAAATTTTGAGTTATATTAAATAATTCATTTTTAAAAGGATCAGTGCACGCGCGAGCATCAATAATATATATATATATATGTGGGTGTGTGCTTGGTAATATACTAAACTATTGAACTTATCATTATGAATTATGGAATTTGTATTTTAGGCAACAGGGTGAGTAACGTGGACACATTATTTATTTTTGGTAAACTTCATTTATGGGGTGCCACCGAAACCGCACTATACCCCTTCTCTCAAAGAAAGAAAAAACTTTAAAATTTAAAACTAATGCTATATTTATTGCTTTTACCTGTCCTGGAATGGATATTCTACTAGTCTCTCTCTCATATATATATATATATATATATATATATATATATATATATGAAAGTTTTTTCATCTATCATACCTATATTACATACAAAAGTGCTCTATGTTATTTAAGTAAATAATACAACATTTAACTCGGAAATACTGTATATATATACAAGAGATTAAAAATCTAAACAGAAGTTTATGTACGTCTAATTTTCATAATTATTTTTTAAACTGTTTATAATAAATTACTGTTTGATGTTATATACTTCTAATTTTAGTTCGCTATTTTCCCTATATGTAATAGTTTTGTCGATATTAACAGTAATTAATTGAAGTGGTTAACTAATAAAAAGGATACATTACCAAAACGTTTCTTAAACTATTTTGAATTATTTTCAAGGGAGGTAATTGGAATGGCAACTGTTTTTTGCAATTATCTTTGTTGACAGTACGAGTACAACAACAAAAATATTGCGCACAGTAATATTTTTCTGATGAAATCTAGAAATGGAAAAATTTCAGCTAAATTCTAATTGTAAAATTGAAACTTGCCAACTAATTTTCAAATTAAAATTCCTTTGTTTTTTTAAATTTATTTTTTATATTTGTGTACGTTTTTCAGTGTCCTAAATTTTCTACAAAAAACCGTTATTCCATATTTAAATTACATTTTTATTAATATTTGTTACTACATCTTAAATTGTAATGTAAATTTGAAACTACAAATCGAATAATCGCATAGAATGTCGACTTTTTGAAAAAAGAATTTGGGACGCTAAAAACGTAAATTGATCTGACCAGTAATATATCTCCATACGGGTAACGCCGGGTAAATATCGCTCGTCTGTAATAATACGAGAGACGTGTTTTTTGTCAATGTTTTCTTTACACTTTTAGACCTAAGAATATGAAATTTGGTAGGTATGATCCCTTATCTATGTAGATTGTCCTAAAGTGGTGATGACCCAACAGTCTGCTTTTTGGCGGTACCCTGCCACTCCGAAAATATATTTATATAGATGAGTTTCTTGCCTGATGAAGTTTTAATGATGAAAGAAAGGTTGCACAATCCTCAACCGCACTTCTCCTGACCCAGCATTACTGGAGTCCAGTGGAAAGGATAATTCAACGGCAACCGAAAGCAATGCTGGGATCAGCGGAGCAGAAATTGTGTTATTTTGTAGTTTACCTTCTCCTAGACTAGATGCTCATCCAATGATGAGAAGTTAAATCTACTTTACTATTTCATACATAAGAAGAGGGGAAGAAAGATGGGTTCATACCTTTCCCACCTCTCCATAAATAGTTTAAGTTTTATAAATAAAGGGTGTGAAAATTGTGATAGCATAACAAGTAGATATCCGTCTTTGGAATTACGGAATCTGATGTGATATTAAGTCGTTCAGCTAACATTTTATCAGGGAAAAAGTTTAATAAAAGAACCATTTCGTGCAAAGATGAAGAAGGAATTTTTGGATGGTAGATTAAATGTTTCATAAATTTCATTTCAGACAGGTTTATTTTGACGCAGTTATTAACATTTTATAAAACTGCAATATGAAAAAGAAGACTTTGTGTTCTCTGCCATCAAAGCGCATACTTAAAGTTGACACTGGTTTTATTACTCTGTTTTGTACTGAAATTAATTTTAAGATTGGTTGAAAACGGGAAATCGCAGTTTGCAGGGGGGTTTGTAAATAAATTTTTAAAAATTCATTAAATCTAATTGTATTGCATATAATCGAATAATAAATGTAAAAATAAATTCATGAGATAAAACAAATCAATAGAAAGATGCAAAAATAAAAAATATCAAAAACTGCTCAATACATACACATATAAAAATAAACAGATTCAAATAAATAAGCAGAGATTTCACCAAAAAAGGATTACCCGGTGAATTGAATTTATATATATATATATATATATATATATATTGTTGAATGTAAGAGACCACTCGTGTCTAGATATCTTTTGGTAGATCCTTTCACTAGTCCGAATCAGGATCTTAGTTTCGGAGGGGAATTGGCTGATGAATTTGCGAGTTTAGATTTGTCTCCCAAGTACTTTAAGACCAATCTGGGTCCATCTTCGGGGAACTGCGGTTAATATATATATATATATATATATATATATATATATAGTAGGTATAGACTTTTTATTTATGCAAACATTATTTGGCTACACATTTGCAAAACATGTTTCAGTCACAGCTATAGGACAACCGAACCGCATAAAGATCAATCTATTCTCTTTACAGAATCATTTGATGATGTAAAGGTGTGTCAATCTAGTGTCAAATGATGAAAAAAACTAGATACACTCATAAACATTTTTTTAATATAGCTGTGACCGAAATATGTTTTGCAAATTTTTAGCCAAATAATGTTGATATAAATAAATATTTGTATACGTATTAAACAGCTTTATTTAATACATCTTATATAAATACAGTAAGGATTCTCTGGCTTTTTACCCTGTGGATGTAAACTTTACCTATATTACTACATATATATATATATATATATATATATATATATATATGTGTGTGTGTGTGTGTGTGTGTTTTTTAAAGTTTACGAAAATATTTCGTTCACGAAATCATTCATCACCACAAAAGACTTTTTTCCTTTCAAAGTTTATTTATTTATTTATCAGATTTATCAAAATTAAAGAGTTTTTCCCTACACGTGTTTCTCTACGAATCAGGTCCTTGCTTGGCAGATCATCAGGGGAATTATGTACCTGGAACAAAAATTTCAACAACTGACAATACCCAATGTGGTGTTGCCCTAATTGAGGTCATTTAAGAAGAAAACAGAAGAAAAGAGGAAAAAAAGTGCCTCATAAAATGTTTGCATTATGGTTGCTACTATGCATAGTAGTAACTATAATGCAAAAATAAATAAACTTTGAAAGGAAAAAAGTCTTTTGTGCTGATGAATGATTTCGTGAACGAAATGTTTTGGTAAACTTTCAAAAAAACATATAAATGCTCTGTACCCTATAATCGAGTATCATCGAGCTTATGTTTATTGGCCTAATCCCGGTCTTCACTGAATAAAATATCTTCTAAGTGAAAAATCTCTGTCTCTCTCTCTCTCTCTCTCTCTCTCTCTCTCTCTCTATATATATATATATATATATATATATATATATATATATATATATATATACTACTAGATGTGGAATCTGACCAGGCCCAGCACATCAGGTCAGAGGATTTGCTGAAGGCACTACATTTGCCCAGCATATAGGTTATCCTAAGGACAAATCAGTTATGCTGTAGTGATATCTGGAGTGTTCATCCTCTTGGATGGACCATTGCATGTCTAAAATCGCAGGAGGATTGGTAAGCTAGGGAAAACTTGGAAGCAAGTGATTGGAAAAAGCCACACAGAGTGTAGTTTCAGGACAGTTGGACTTGCTGAACCGCATCAACTGGAGAGTTGGCTTGCATAATATCAGTAAACGTTTGACCCCTAAACAAGGGAAAAGCAACGTTAAATGAATAGAAAGAAAATAAAACCGGCTCTGCACATGAATGAATGAGGAACCTTATGCTCTCCTATCCCCAGCCTATAACATATATATTAAGAGTTCGAATGCAAAAAGAGATAAACGCCATTTTCAAAATTATGAAGCTATCACTGTTTTACATAATATGATACTGGCATAATTTTTTTTTTCAATTAAAATAATTTTTTAGTCGAAGACAAGATTTAATATTTTCGTCTTTTTATTGTTTAATGTCTCAATTTAAACAAATTGGATTTATCGCGTTTTGCATTCAAACTGTTCACACGTATATATAAAATTCCGAAACCAATTTATAAAAATTAAAATGCTCAAAGCTATCTTTACGTATGGAACCAGAAACCTATTAAGTATGAAACAAGTAACAACATTCTAAAATACTTAACGTAATACAATTTTATCCTGTAGCGCTAATTCTGGCATCACGGAATTTAAATTGTTATCGCCTTTCCTGGAACAATGCGAGACCATTCTTTTGGCATCTTACTTCACATGCACGTTTCTCGGTTATCTTTTGGAATTCTCTTCTTTTCTCCAGCTTTTTTGTTCATTTGCTTTCGTCACCTGAAGATGATTCGACGAAGAATCGAAAACGTTTGTGATACATATGAAACATACATGTATTTTTATTTATTTTTATCACAAAAAGAAAAATTGAAAAAATTTTAAAAAAGTATAATTAAGCAGAGAATTCTATTATTTTTAACAATGGGTGAAAAATGCTGCCTAAATACACACAATCGCGACACATTTGATCACCGCCCCACCACCATAACAATCAGCCCAGTTTGCTCGCACGCATACACACATATACACAATATTACAGTTCACTTGGAAAAATACATTTATAAACTCGACGGTTTTTTGACACCTGATTCGTGCATGTCTACCACCCCCCCTCCTTCCCTCTTGATCTGAATCAACAGACGCCCTCTCTCTCTCCTTCTTTTTCCTCTGTGTGTCTCTCCCCTCATCATTATTTGTTCCTCTTTCCACCTTATATTTTTATTTATTTATTTATTTATTTATTTATTTGCCCTGTCTGTTTCAGATTCTAGATTTTAGATTTTTGTTTTTTGTTTCTTAGATCTTTAGATTTTTTGATTTTTTAATTTTTAATTTTTAATTTTAATTTTAATTTTTTAACGGCTTTAATTTTTGAAATGTTAAATTTCTTTCCTTCTTCTTCTCTTTCTCTATCCCTCCACTTCATTCTCTCCAAATATGATCTGAGGTAAAGATCGGATTCTAACTCTGCCTGATGAGATCTCAGTTTATAGAAACTGTTGATCGATAACATCGACATGCCAGTGTCGCAGATTTTGTACATGTCTGTGTAAATAAAATTATCATATATAAAGCTCTATTTTGATATTGAGCACTTTTTATAAACCCGGTTAAAATTCTCTGGATTACCACCCTGTGGATATTTTTCACCTGGATTATTATTATATATATATATATATATATATATATATATATATATATATATATATATATATAAATAGAAAGAGAGAGAGACTGTTGGTTAGAAAGAGTGCTCAGATTGAAATAAGAGCCTAGATTTTAATTAGGATGACATTTTATCGAACAAAGACAAGTTTACATGTTTACCTTGTAAACAAGATTTTCCAATTTTGATCACGCTGTTCACACCAAAATAACCAAGTCGCAGACAATAAGGAATTGAACCATTTTTGTTTTCTTCTCTGAGGATATCATGTGGTTAGACATGTGAGTAAGAAGTTTTTTGTGCATTCTGTTGCTTTCAAGAGGTCAGATAACATCATGTTCTAATTATTTCCATAAAGAAATGTAGTCAGACATAGTGTGTTCTTTATATTTTCTATCTTGGGAATGTTCAGAAAAAACTAGACAGACCACCTGGTGTTGCCCGGTAATGAAATAAGGACTTGTGTACTCCTGCTCTGTGTCTTGAACTCCATATTACAATTTTTATTCTTATGTTTTAATTTCTATAATTTTCAAGTTATAAATAAGAGTACCCATTTCGTCAAAAGTGATGGTGAGAGATGTTACATTTTTTAAATATCAATCAGGCATTAAAAAAATATCTAAATAACATTTATTCACATTAAAATAATGAAGTGTTTATATCACCCATCTCTTTTCAGCTCAAGGAGTTAACTCTTGAATTAATTATCTCCAATAATTTCTTCCTTCATTTTGAGATCACACATCATTAAGGGAAATAACTCTAGACTAAGTTAACTCTCATTCTATCTGTGAAACAAACCTGCAATATCCTAAGATTTTTAGTATTTTATAGATGTTGTGAGGATATGATATATTAATTTATTGTGCCATGATACTCAACTCAGACTGGAAAGGTTTGTTAGAATAAGGTTAAAAAAGAAGAAAAAAAACTAGATGAACATGTAAACACAATACCACAGAGCTGCTTCCCATTTGATTACAGCATGGTTGTTTTCAAGTCCAATGTTAACAAATTCTTGTTGAGCCGAACTCTTAAGTAATCAATTTTAGCCTAGATCCAACCATAGTCTGTAAAAGAGAGTAGAAAGTGAGCAGCCTCCTAACTCTCACTTACCTTATTTTGTCCTTTAGTCCTCACATTCCATGAGCGATGTTTCTGACAAAGGGGGAATAATTCCTGTTTTCTTGATTGGAATCTATCCATCTAACACGTATCCTTGGATAGTTTTTGACCTTGAAATAGTATTTTTTTGCTCCTTACATTAAGTGGTTTCGTGCCTTGTCTGGAGCGATTTCCATAAAAAAAATCTTCAAGGTGTTTGTCTCATGATTCACCTGACACAAGCCATTAGCCCTTGTCCTCGAGTGGCCTTTGGGCCTTGATAAGCGATCACTCGTAAGTAATAAAAATTTAAAAAAACAACAATTGTAATTTCTTTTATTCCTTGGAAATATTGTAGCGCTTGAATCAGTGTAACAATGTTTGTTTTCCATTGAGTGGCAAAACATGAAGATTGTGAGACGTTGATGTTTTCACGGATTAAAAACAAATTCATCTTTATTTCTTATTTTGGCACACACATTTCGGGCAACACCAATATCTCTGCTCGTCTATATATTTATAACTTCAAACGTTTTAGATTACTTGTGAAAATTAACATCTGATTCACCACCTTACATACAAATTTGATGCAGAACTCAAGACATATTTTATCATGCATTCAGTGTGATTAAAGTATACAGGAAAAAAAGCCTCAGGGAAACAAAGGTTAATTGACTCAGCTTTAGTATAATAATAGATAGATCCTTAAATATAAAGACACGTTTGGCTAGTATTAGAAAGCGAAAGATAAATAATTTTTTTATGATTTTGGTATATTAAGATATCCTCTTCTGTGTATATGTTCGAAGCATTGACTGACATCGAGGTTTCCATTTATTTTGTCAAGTTGCATGATAAGCCATCTTTTATGTTTTGACAATATCTTTTTAGAAAATAATTGATCCTATTTCCTTTATCGATATATGTAAAGAAAATCATTTTATAGTCAATATTACTTCCTAAATTTTTCTTTATCTCTCTATCTCTTTGACAAAGGTCAGCTCTTCTTTGAAATAAACCCTAAGGGTTTAGCGATATTAGCAACCAAGCACTTTTCAATAATGTCATCGTTTGGTGATTCTTTATATCAAGATTGGATTACATGAAGCACAATGAGATGAAACCCAGCTGAATAGCCCCTCAAACTTGATGCCTGCTCAGCAAAGTCCGGCCAATCAAAGACCTCTGATCTCTTTCCAAAGCGACTGTTATTAACTTCAAATCAGAGAGCACTACAGAGATATAACAGGGCATAATCATGTTGAATAAATGCTTTGTCAAGAATTTGACCAAATAAATCATTGGAACCCTGCAGTCTGGTAAATTATGGAATATCGCAATGGCGGCAAGAAAGTCTTCTTACAGTTAGGCCAGTTCTGCTGTTAAGATTTATAACCAATTTCTGAGAGAAAGAAGAGAGAGAGAAAAGGGGAGGGGGGGGGGGTTTAAACTATGCAAATACTTATGAGTTTGTTTTTCAAATAATGCAGTATTATTAAACTGTTTATGCAGAAAAATAGTCTGATTTCCTATATGAGGTTGGATGAAGATGAAGTCGTGATGGACAGAAAAGAGAAGATGGTGATTTGCTGCCATAAGGCTCAGTGCATAAAATGAATAAAGTGGCCTCACTTTCAAATGACCCTTTTCAAATAAGAAACATCACGTCATGCACTTGACCTGTGGAAGAGAAAGAAGTTCTAAGATAGTTTGTCTATTTAATCCTATACATGAAATGCATTCCAATAACACAAACATGGAGATTATCTGCTGACTATCTGCTTTATTTATAGAAACAAAATTATTACATGTATAATTCTGATTATTCGTACTGTTCTCATCTTGGATGTTATTCTCACAACGTTTCGGCCGATGTAACATCCGACCTATATATATATATATATATATGTATATATATATATATATATATATATATATATATATATATATATATATGTATGTATGTAGAGAGAAATAGGTAGATAGATATATATATTGTATATTTAGGCAACATTTTTTCATTTAACAAAACATTGTTAAAAATAACAGAATTCATTTGCTTGATTATACCTTTTTTATTTCTTTTTCTTTTTCTAATGATCTTTTTTGTGTTAAAATCAATTATTTCTTTGATCATTAGAACAAATTTTTAAATATAAAGGTATAATTAAGCAGAATATTCTGTTATTTTTAAGAATATTTGTTTAAATATATATATATATAGAGATAAAATAGTTATCCACGAACACGTATTTCGCCGTAGTACGGCTCATCAGGCAGCAAGAGTTCGAATCCTGTCAGTCAGCCACGCTGATGAACCATAGTATGGCGAAACATGTGTTCGTGGATAACTATTTTATCTATAAATAAATAAACAAACATATATATCTATCTATATGAACACGTCCATAACAAGTAGAGCGACTTTCCGTATCTAAGGGAGGTAACTCCTAATGCTCGAAGCGATTTACCAGCAATTTACCAACAACGTCATATATATATATATATATATATATATATATATATATAGATGTCTGATTAAAGACGACGTCATTTTCTCTTTTCGTAATTATTTTAATCATTGTCTCGACTCGGCGAGTAAGTTTCATGGTCTCTGGTGGTAATTGATAGAGTATGGTTCCGAGAGTTCTTTTTTTCGGCCATCTCAAGCGCTTTCAATCTTCACGATCGTCTTCAGGAGTTGTTTCTTTTTTTCGCTATGTTTTTGTTTAAAGTGTTTTTATTATTTTGCTTGGTAGTTTTGGCTGAGGGAAATATAAGGTGTAATTGAATCCATTCTTTATTTCTGTATTTGTGTATTTATTGCTTTTATTAATTCCGTCGTCTTTAATACGACATGTATTGATAACAATTTACTGCCAATATATATATATATATATATATATATAGTAACACTACATACTACACTTCATCTTTGCTGTCCTCTGTACGTGAAAGAGAAATCCTTCTAGACTGAGACAATTTAAATTTTTGTTCCAATCCAGTGTATCTTTTTGGGAAGATGGATTTTCCCCAAATTGTGTCTAACTCGGCCCTCGTGGAGACGTAAGTAAATAGGAACACTATATATCTAAATCAAAAATAGGTTTACGACTTCTAAAATTCATACTAGAATTGTCCATGTTGCGCAACAGATACAGTGCTAAGTAATAATCGGTTCTAAGTTACAGTCTTCTGGAGGTTTTAGGTTCGATCCTCAGTGCAGGCGATACTAAGAATATTATTAATAATTATTTAAGACATCTACCCGGTCATGGCTTACGGAAAAAGAGCAGTCTATTAAATCTAGATTAAATAAAGGGTTCTGTTTGACAAGACGCACCCAAAAAATGTCGGAGGTTTCATCGGCTGAATCGCCATGTTAACAGGGTCACGAATTTGCCGACTGCAAACCCCATGCAGAAGGGTAAAACCCCACCAAAAACGGGCCCACCAATAGGCCGTGGGTGACGACCTGTGATGTCTTAGGACAGTATCCTGGTTGCATAAGTGATCATGTGACTTGCAACACTTTACTTCAGCCCTTACTTCGGCTAGACAGGAGGTCGGAGAGGCCCGATCCGATCGAATGGCTGGTCACGTCATACCATAGTATATATTAGTTCATTCCCAACCATATTATTCAATCTGATTCTTCTAAAAATCAAAAACCTTACTTCTCCTTTCTATCCCATAATAGATACTAGAAGGCGGTGGCTGTGGTCAATCGTGTTGATTCTATTTATCTTCCTCCCACTAGGTAAGATTTTACACAAGGTCGGGAAAGTGGGAAAAAACCAGCGCTCGAGAATTTGAGCACTCTGGCCATTTAAAAATTGCCTGGGCAGCCCCATCGGCATTCCCCGGTAGGGGCGCCTCAAGCGATTAGCAATAAACTAACCTCAAAGGGTGAGAAGGCAAAGCCTGGGAGGGTTCACCTCCTAGAACTGCACAGGACGGACAACCGATAGACCAGCATAAATCCAGACCCGACGGCTCGGACAATACCGGTCTATAGGGTGGGGTAATCGTGTTGATAACAGAGAAGAAGTAATGTTTCCTGGGACTAATGTTTTGGAGGTGTATAAAAAAATTATCCTACCTATAGGATTCCATTTGACAACTTTATTCGGCATTAAATAACACATAGATGGTTGATATGCTGTAAAATAAACCAGACCTTCTTCGACCGAAATGTTGTGAGAATAACATTAAACATGAGAACAGTAGTCTGAATAATCAAATAATGCAAAGATTATTTATATATTATTTTTTTAATTATTATTATATATTATTATATATTATTTTTATATTCCCGAAAAATCATCCAAAGAACATATGTGCTCAATGAGTTGGGTACCCTTATTTAAATAAAATCATTCAGGACCGGCGGGACAGTTATAAAAGTGGGGGGGGGGGGGCTCTTCTAAAAAGTGTGTGGGGGGGGCGGTTAAACACATGCATATATAACTTCATTATTGATGACCGTAAAATGGGGGGGCCAAGTCAAAAAGTGGGGGGCTTGAGCCCCCCCCCCCCCCCCCGTGCCGCCGTCCATGTTATTACCTTGGAAGACCCATGGAGAAATAAAGTTGATAACAACTTTTTCATCTCAAAACTACAAAGGATATTCTTCAGATGCATTCATTCAACCTGTTCATTTTGAAGTGAAAAAACTATTTAAAATTTAAGCATGACAGACCAAAGAAAATGCTATTTCAAACTCAAAAGTGTGATGAACCAATGCAGTTTGAAAGAGCGTATTATAAAGATGTTTCATTTTACTTCAGTAAGTTCTCAGGAATTGATCTCTATATGAGATACTTGATATTCGAATATCCCATTAAAGTTTTCCTTTATCTGTCAAACGTCGAGTTATTAAAGTAGTTAAAAAACATTAATTGTCCTCTCCCCAATTGACCAATTAACTATGTATATCCTTCTTGTTGTCTCTTGGTCTTACCGGATTACAGGACAAGAATTCATCTTGTCTGGTGGAAAATCCAGCTAAGTGCTGTTACTTGAGGTAACATTATTCAGAGAAGGTGCACCATTTCTCGCATTAGCCAGTGTACAGCCATGTCGAGAATATCTTATTTGGGCTTTGAATACTATGTTATTTTGAATATTTGGTCATGGTTTACTTGTAGAGTGAAATATCCTCATGTAAGGTTGTCCTGACATACCGTTGTACAGAGAGACCGAAGACACTCGAGGATGGTGTCTAGTAGGTAATTAAAACTCCCCAGTAGGTTATTCAAACTCTCCCGTATGAGATGTTTTAGATATGTATATGCATCTAATAGCGCTATTTCAAACTTAAGCATGACAGATATACGAAAATTATATTTGAAACTTATGCATGACCAAGAAAATGCTAGTTCAAATTTAAATTCGAAAAACAAACAAAACTTCTATTTCTATGCGACAGACTAAGGAGAAATGCTAGTTCAAATGTAAGCCTTGCAGACAATAGAAAATGCAATTTCAAACTTATGCAGGAATGCCCCCCCCCCCCAAAAAAAAACAAATTGTATTTCAAACTTTAGGAAAACAGCACAAAGAAAATGCTATTTAAAATTTATGCATGACAGGCGAAAAATAATACTATTTCAAACTTAATCTGAAATAAAATTTAATAAAAACAAAAAAATAAAATTCTAAACTCAAACATAACAGAAAATGCCAATTCAACCTTATGCATCACACACTGACCGACCGACTTAGAGATCATCTCATGAGAGGAAAATATTTCTTTTTTTTGTCAAAATATTAAAAGAAAACAAGAATTGGGACATGAAAACGAATTATTGATTTAAAAAAGCAAAACAAAAACAGCATTTTATTTCTAAAGCCAGGAAAAAAATCGCATATTCTAAATTTACATCAGATAATAAATGTCTATTTTTTTTGTTGGGTTCACGTGGTGTTGTTCTTGTTTGTTTTATTTCTATTGCAACTTTCATGTGGCTGGTTAGTGTTCATAGTTTATGTGGGTTGGTTTCTACATTCAATGATTTTCCTTAAGATTGCAGCTGTTTTCATCATTGCCGTACTTCGTATAGTCTCGGTATTCTTTTTGATTGCAATTTCTTCTTTTTACTCATGTGTACGCCTCACACAAATCATTAACAGTGATCGTTTACTGGTAAAAACAGGCGTTGTTCCCTGGAGTCTGAGTGACAAGAAGTCTCTGCAGATTTCTCATATTTTCAGCTTCTTTCGATCACCATTTTTATTTATCAGTAGTGATTAAAAAACGGATTAGTTTAGGTTTAGTGGTAAATATCGTCTTGATTTGTTAACTTATATATATATATATATATATATATATATATATATATAAAGCAAACATTGTTAAAAATAACAGAACTGTTTGCTTAAGTATACCTTTTTTTATTTTTTCAATTTTTCTAAGGATCTTTTTTGCATTAAAATCAAAAAGAAATAATGTATGTTTCATATGTATCACGAACGTTTTCGATTGTTCGTCGAATCATCTTCAGGTGACAAAAACAAATAAACAAAATGCTGGAGAAAATAAGAGAGTCTCAAAAAGTAGTAGGAACGCCCACTTGATGTTAGTTAGACTCCAAACAACTCACTCGCTATTGATTTTAATACAAAAAAGATCATTAGAAAAATTGAAAAAAAAAGGTATAATTAAGCAGAGAATTCTGTTATTTTTAACAATGTTTGCTTAAATAAAAGAATGCTGCCTAAATACACAATTTAAGTATGTAGATATCTTTCATTATTAAATTTCTAATCTAAACCGGCTGGTGATACCAGATCAGGCTGCCCTGTGGCTCCCTGAGACGAAATTCACCTACATTGACGTTTTCTTTCTTTTTTTTTTTTTTTTTTTTTTTGTAAAACTTAATTATGTTCTACAAAACCAAAAATAAAAACAACAGCCCCTCTCCCTTTCACCCTCCCCTTTATTTTATTTTTAGAACTTGAAGCATAAATCTTTTACTATAATGACCAGATTCGGCATTAAATGACCCAGAAAGGGTTGATATGCCGTAAAACAAAACTACCAAACCAAAAACGATGATTAAACATTTGAAGATATAAAGAACTTGAAGCATAAAAACTTTTACTATAATGACCAGATTCGGCATTAAATAACCCAAAAAGGGTTGATATGCCGTAAAACAAAACTACCAAACCATACCTAATCTAAACCGGAAGTAATGCGTGAAGCTATATGTGTAGAAACACTTTTATCAGATAGGTTTAGCCTTGGAAGTGTTAACTTCCTGGTGGCTCCCACATCATTTTTAACATTCATGTGATAAAACTTCACAATTTTTTGTTTGTTTCATTTTCATCCTCTAATTTTTCAAATCTTTTATTCTTTTCAAAGCGCATCATCTCGCCATCTTAATATGTTTGTGATACTGTTTTCCTTGGGGAGTTTCACCTTCTTTTCGTTCTCATTAACAAGTTCTTCCGTTTGAATTAGTAAGATTATTTTCAAAAATTGAAGAACATCTCTTTAGAGTTATTTAAGCTTTTAACAAATAACAATGTTTTTCCTTATTCTTGTGTTTATTTTTTATAAACCGACAGCAAAATATCTGAGTGCTGTTGTAAGGTAAATTTAGTGAAATGAATTTAGAATATATCCACTCAATCATATCCTCTTAAACGCTAATGTCTCTCCATATATATTATTCATTATTTAATGTATATACACACATGATATTATTAGGTGATATAATATATTGTGTATACATTTTCAGTATTTACTTCAACAGTGCTCAATACGGGAGTAGAGCTTAGTAGTATGAAAATATATCTATGACAATTAAGCTACACAGAGGCGTCTCTGTTTCATTTTCACAGGAAATCATCAGGCTAATTTCTTGGATTCCCTGTGTGAAACATGGACGTTGATGTGTAGCTTAATTGGCATAGATATATTTTCATACTACTAAATATATATACATATATGTAGCCGTGCTGACGATTAGTAAAACTATAAAATGCGTACACAGATTACTTTGATGTGTGTATAAATAAAAATAAATTATATAAATATATATATATATATAATTAGGGTTTAAGAGGGTATGATTGATTAAAATTAAAACTAAACGCTCTACCACTTAACTAACCCCCTAAATAAACAAATAAATGGCACTTTATATATATATATATATATATATATATATATATATATATATATATACAGGGTGGGCCAAAATAAGGGTCCTATCTTTAAATTTGAATAACTTGAATTTGAATAACTTCCACAAAATAAAAGTTAAACTCACCAAACTTTATGTGTGTGTAGACTGACCCTTCCGAGATTTTTTGAAATAAACAAAACAAATTTTAGCCGAAAAACACTTCTTAAAACTTACAAAAACTAAAGTATTGTTTTTTACACTGTTTTGAGTTTTTTAAGCAAAAATAATGTTTTCTAAATGAGGGTACGTTCCTTAGGGCTAATACGGCTCATGCTTGCTTCGGAAGGGGTCCTTTACTTATTCTAAAAAAAAAAAAAAAATCAATAAATAAAAAAGTTATGAATTTTTAAAAATAGGACCCTTATTGTTGCCCACCCTGTATATATATATATATATAAAATGGACAAACATTACTATAAGTCGAAAATTAAAGCGGTACTAGAAAACAAAGATTACTACAAACCAATTGGCACCAACATTGATAACAACACCATTTCAAAAATCACAAAACTTTGCACGGCATACAACAAAATACTAACAAAGAAAGAAAAGGATTTCAAACTTCATGATTAAAACAAACTACTTATACGGACTGACTAAGATACATAAATCAAACGAGATAAGAAATGCCATCAACACATAGAAACCAGAATATATTAGTGTCCCGAATTCCAGTGACCTTACATTTAGACCCATAGAAGCAAGACCATCATTTATAAAATGATAAAATAACAAAATGATAAATAAATGTTGAAAAAAACTTTTTACAGATGTTGGTAGCCTTACTCCTTTACATTTATGTTAATTCAGTGGGATCTGGCTCAATGATAGAGCGTCGGGCTCCACTCTCTGGGGTCCCACTTTTGAATCTCATTAGGTTCAACCACGCTGATGAGTCATAAGACGACAAAACACGTGTTCACACATAGTATGTGTGTATTTTTCCTTTGTTATAATATCTAATTTATTGCAGTAGTAAATGTCTCTAACCTAATTTGAAAGTACTTTTTATTTGTTTTCATTTCATTTTTCTTCATATTAATATTTTAAGAATGATTGAATATTCTTAGCGTGATTTTTTGTTACGTATGGATGTCAAAGCAGGATAAAAATGACTGCATAATTTTTAACGTGAAGTCAAATTTCCGATAAAACAAACTCATTAAAATATGTTTGATTTAAAAATCTTCTACTTTTGAATAAAAGTTTAAATGTCATATTCACATAGACCATGATAAAATGTTTCTTATTTTTAAATGAATAAAGATTAGTTCTACTGCGGCAAATAATAATAATTTTAAAAAAAATGAACGCCTGTGCGTCCGTCCCGTTATGCATTACATTTAGGAGCAACTGATTTTTATATAACAGTTTATAAAGTTTAGATAACTCTAAGAATTTGAATTGAGCGGAATTGACAAAAAACGAAATAAAATATAGATAAAGGGTAAAGAAGTGAATCAATAAATTGATATACTATATATAAGTAATAATAATAATAATGATGATGATAATAATAATAATAATAATAATAATAATAATAATAATAATAATTGCTGACAGATTAAAAACGATCGCTATAATAAGAAGTAGTGTAATATATTGAGACATGGTTAAAGTAAGTAATTATGAGAATGCATGTGATGTTTGCATCAGCCTTTTCTTCATTGTGTTAAACATGTCTGACATGTATGCTGTCTGTGATGAGAATAAGAGTGAAGATTCTTTTTTATATCTGGTCGGACGTCACTGAAAGGTTCTAATAAAAGGAGACAACTTATAATTATAATGATGAAGAAGTTATTTATTTGGAAACTTTTATTAAAAAAAATGTTCAAACTACTCTAAAAATACTTGTCAGAGTTAAGGGAAGTGTATTTTTGCCATTGATTTTGAATAAACAAAAAAACTTTGTGGCAATAATAATTCATACATAAAATATAAATGGAAAAAAGTGATTCGCCACCAATATTTTTATAAAATAATACGTTTTATATAATTTTGAAATGTTGGTAATTAAAATAAGTTTGTTTTATGAATTTATAAAGACTTGAAGGAAGTTATAAGCATGTAAATGTGTGTGTACAGTGGACAACATTGAGCACCACGTCTCACCTAGAAGAGGCTTGGCGATAAAGAGGCTGAGCCAATCCCTTTTTTAGTAACATGGTCATCTGGTCTTGGGGGTAATATCTCCGCTTTTGGATGCCTTCTTCTGTATGCATACCCTGGATCCCCGACTCTCTATTTTTTCTTTTACTACTACTACTACTACTACTACTACTACTACTACTACATTTTCAATTACATAAACACCTCAAATAATCATTGTGTTATTATTTTACTTCTCTTTCTCTCCTTCATTAATCATATTTCCAAGAATTCTGTCTAGTAAGGGATATGCATTCCGTTCCTGATAGATAAACTCAGAGAAAATATCTTATTGATGATGCTGTAGCTATTATCTGCTTTTAATTAACAGCACTTCATTGGATTCCGTGTTCTCACATACACATGCATGCACTGTATACGTATATATCTAGAATTGCTGATAAAGCAAAATATCAGTGAAACATATATTAGCATATAATTCCGCCACGCAGTGTATGTCCATGTAGACAATTCTAGTTTAAATTTTGGGAGCTTTAAACCTAATCTTTTTTAGATGTGTAGTAACACTACTGATTATGTAAAGTTGGACATAAAGATCCCCGATTTTGACAAGATACACATGAAGAAGATAAGATAGGGACGAAACTGTTGGGAGAAAAACATCCAAAATCAGAACCGTAATCTGAATAATCTAAATAATACAAATTATCATTCCTCATCTCAAAAGTTCTGAAAGAGATATGTCACTGTTTATGAATTTTCGAATGAAATAAATATAGAATAAATAATGGAAGTAGTTGTGACCCAATGGGTCACGCGTGCGGTTGGTAGTCTTATTGAGATGCTATTTTAAACTTAAGCATGACAAACTAAAGAAAATGCTATTTCAAACTTAAGCATGACAAACCAAAGAAAATGCTATTTCAAACTTAAGCATGATAAAGCAAAAAAAATGCTATTTTAAACTTAAGCATGACAAACTAAAGAAAATGCTATTTCAAACTTAAGCATGACAAACCAAAGGAAATGCTATTTCAAACTTAAGCATGACAAACCAAAGAAAACGTTATTTCAAACTTAAACATGACAAACCAAAGGAAATGCTATTTAAAAAGTAAGCATGACAAACCAAAGAAAATACTATATTGAACTTTAGCATGACAAACCAAAGAAAATGCTATTTCAAACTTAAGCATGACAAACAAAAGAAAATGTCATTTCAAACTTAAGCATGACAAACCAAAGAAAATGCTATTTCAAACTTAAGCATGACAAAGCAAAGAAAATGCTATTTCAAACTTAAGCATGACAAAGCAAAGAAAATGCTATTTCAAACTTAAGCATGACAAAGCAAAGAAAATGCTATTTCAAACTTAAGCATGACAAACAAAAGAAAATGCTATTTCAAACTTAAGCATGAAAACCAAAGAAAATGCTATTTCAAACTTAAGCATGACAAAGCAAAGAAAATGCTATTTCAAACTTAAGCATGACAAAGCAAAGAAAATGCTATTTCCAACTTAAGCATGACAAAGCAAAGAAAATGCTATTTTAAACTTAAGCATGACAAACCAAAGAAAATGCTATTTCAAACTTAAGCTTGACAAACCAAAGAAAATGCTATTGCAAACTTAAGCATGACCAACCACAGAAAATGCTATTTTAAATTTAAGCATGACAAACCAAAGAAAATGCTATTTAAAACTTAAGCATGACAAACCAACGAAAATGCTATTTCAAACTTAAGCATGACAAAGCAAAGAAAATTCTATTTCAAACTTAAGCATGACAAACCAAAAAAAATGCTATTTCAAACTTAAGCATGACAAAGCAAAGAAAATGCTATTTCAAACTTAAGCATGACAAAGCAAAGAAAATGCTATTTCAAACTTAAGCATGACAAACCAAAGAAAATGCTATTTTAAACTTAAGCATGACAAACCAAAAAAAATGCTATTTCAAACTTAAGCATGACAAACCACAGAAAATGCTATTTTAAATTTAAGCATGACAAACAAAAGAAAATGCTATTTCAAACTTAAGCATGAAAACCAAAGAAAATGCTATTTCAAACTTAAGCATGACAAAGCAAAGAAAATGCTATTTCAAACTTAAGCATGACAAAGCAAAGAAAATGCTATTTCAAACTTAAGCATGACAAAGCAAAGAAAATGCTATTTTAAACTTAAGCATGACAAACCAAAGAAAATGCTATTTCAAACTTAAGCTTGACAAACCAAAGAAAATGCTATTGCAAACTTAAGCATGACCAACCACAGAAAATGCTATTTTAAATTTAAGCATGACAAACCAAAGAAAATGCTATTTAAAACTTAAGCATGACAAACCAACGAAAATGCTATTTCAAACTTAAGCATGACAAAGCAAAGAAAATTCTATTTCAAACTTAAGCATGACAAACCAAAAAAAATGCTATTTGAAACTTAAGCATGACAAAGCAAAGAAAATGCTATTTCAAACTTAAGCATGACAAAGCAAAGAAAATGCTATTTCAAACTTAAGCATGACAAACCAAAGAAAATGCTATTTTAAACTTAAGCATGACAAACCAAAAAAAAATGCTATTTCAAACTTAAGCATGACAAACCAAAAAAAATGCTATTTCAAACTTAAGCATGACAAACCACAGAAAATGCTATTTCAAACTTAAGCATGACAAACCAAAGAAAATGCTATTTCAAACTTAAGCATGACAAACCAAAGAAAATGCTATTTTAAACTTAAGCATGACAAACCAAAAAAAATGCTATTTCAAACTTAAGCATGACAAACCACAGAAAATGCTATTTTAAATTTAAGCATGACAAACTAAAGAAAATGCTATTTCAAACTTAAGCATGACAAACCAAAGAAAATGTTATTTCAAACTTAAGTATGACAAAGCAAAGAAAATGCTATTTCAAACTTAAGCATGACAAACCAAAGAAAATGCTATTTCAAACTTAAGCATGACAAACCAAAGAAATGCTATTTCAAACTTAAGCATGACAAAGCAAAGAAAATGCTATTTAAAACTTGAGCATGACAAACCAAAGAAAATGCTATTTCAAACTTAAGCATGACAAACCAAAGGAAATGCTATTTCAAACTTAAGCATGACAAACAAAAGAAAATGCTATTTTAAACTTAAGCATGACAAACCAAAGGAAATGCTATTTCAAACTTAAGCATGACAAACCAAAGAAAATGCTATTTTAAACTTAAGCATGACAAACCAAAGAAAATGCTATTTCAAACTAAAGCATGACAAACCAAAGGAAATGCCAATTTAAACTTAAGCATGACAAACCAAAGAAAATGCTATTTTAAACTTAAGCATGACAAACCAAAGAAAAATCCTATATCAAACTTAAGCATGACAAACCAAAGAAAATGCTATTTCAAACTTGAGCATGACAAACCAAAGAAAATGCTATTTCAAACTTAAGCATGACAAACTAAAGGAAATGCTATTTCAAACTTAAGCATGACAAACCAAAGAAAATGCTATTTCAAACTTAAGCATGACAAACTAAAGGAAATGCTATTTCAAACTTAAGCATGACAAACCAAAGAAAATGCTATTTCAAACTTAAGCATGACAAACTAAAGGAAATGCTATTTCAAACTTAAGCATGACAAAGCAAAGAAAATTCTATTTCAAACTTAAGCATGACAAACCAAAAAAAAAGGCTATTTAAAACTTAAGCATGACAAACCACAGAAAATGCTATATTAAACTTTAGCATGACAAACCAAAGAAAATGCTATTTAAAACTTGAGCATGTCAAACCAAAGAAAATGCTATTTCAAACTTTTACATGATAGCCCGACAGACGGACATAACTTCTTATATAGATGCGTGGACGCATCGAAAAACAAAAGCAAATAAATAAATTGAAACTGAAATAAAATGTTGTAAACCAAAATACGTGAAGACGAAATCTGAATTGTTTTCTGAACATAAAACTCTATTGTGCGAAGGATTCGGATAAAAATATCTTTCATAAAGTGTTAAGAAAGAAAGCAAATTTAGTGGGAATTTGTTTTGTATCATCAACATAGATTGGAGCATAATTAAGTGAAAGACAAAGAAAGTAATAGACAGATTCTATCAAGTTACAGAATTCATATTCAATGGAAGATTTTTCTCTTCAATTTCTCAAATCTTTCTTTTGTGTTTCACAAGATTCTAGGTTAATTACAAATCAGGGAAATATATACCTGAAAAGTACAGGAATAATTATGGAGTTTCTTTGGAAATCTTTAGAAACTCTTAAAAATGATATACAACAACAACAACAACAATAATAATAATAATAATAATAATAATAATAATAATAATACGCTAATACATTCATCGTAGTTACTTACTCTCATGCAAATACTAAGTAATGTATTTCTTCCATCAAATATGCAAATATATGTTGTACTAGCTATGATGCTGGGCAAGCTAGGTAAAGATGGAAATTGACATACCCAGGTACTGTAACAACACTGCTCAAAGAGCTGGTATAAAGTAGTAATAATAATAATAATAATAATAATTAATAGTAAAAACTTCTGCTGGGTTTTAAACGTTTCCTCTTCTTCACACGTCAACTCAACTGGAGCAGAAATAGGTTTTTGCTTTAAATTGTAATAAAAACAATACAAACGTTTTACTTGAATAAAAGTAATTATTGATGACTTCTTATCATTACTAAATTGATAATATTCATCAATAATTCAAAATCTAAACAGCTTGTTTACATAAACGTTTTTCACTATCAAACAAATGTATATGTGGGTGTATGTATATATATATATATATAATTATATATTTTATATTTTTCATATAATTTTATAGCTGATATATATTTATATATATTTTTATAGCTATTAATAATATTGTCAATATTTTCTTAATTCTTATTATTACTATTATTATTATTATTATTATTATTATTATCATATAATCAAATAATTTATTTAAAATGGTATGGACTTACAATTAATTTCCTAAGAAAGTGCGTTAACTTCAGGGTGAATTAAATGGTTTTATTTTTGGATTGGTGTGGACTGGATATATATATATATATATATATATATATATATATATATATATATATATATATATATATATATATATATAAGATAGATTAAGGAAGAGTGATAAACATGTACGAATGTCCAGATTTATTTCAAACTTCGATTGTTCAATGCAAGGTATATTCTGTAATAAAATTATGCTTATTATTCTTTCCTTAAGCCAAGGCTTTTCAAGTATATATGTATACTTGTGTATATATATATATATATATATATATATATATATATATATATATATATATATATATGACATGATCTCTGACCTTGGTTGTCTGATTATCTATTTTCAGCTTTTTCCTTCCTTATATCCTCCCACTTCCAAGCGGGTTTCTCAGTCGCCAGACGGATTACTTTAATTTCCGGCTTTCAGAGATGATTTGAATGAGCTTGGGGTTGGGCAGTTGAAGGGGGACCTAGACAGACTGACCTCGTTTGGGATACCTCAACTTCCTTCCCAACTTCCTACATACCGTCAGTGGTAATTCATACAATATCTCCCTCTCTTTATATATTCATATATTTTGCTCTCTTTCCCCCTCACTGTATTGCCTTCCGTTATAAATCGTGCAATCCCCCCCTCTCGCTCTCTCTCTATATATATATATCAAATAGTTCATTTCCCCCTCTCTCAAGATATGTATTAAATATGTTATCGCTCTCTCTATATGTATATTGAAACGATGAGTGTGAATTTCTCTTTTTTCATTTTCAAAAATGTAATCATCTCGCTTGGATGCTTGACAAGACAACAGGGTCGAAATTAGTGCACCGGTGATTATGTGAATCCGTTTTATTTATATATATATATATATATATATATATATATATATATATATATATATATATATATATATATATATGTCATCCACAAAGACGTGTTTCGTCTTTTAAAGACTTATCAGTGTTACTAGACACAACGAGTAAAACACACTGAGAATCGAATTTCGGACGTCCGTCACTACATATAGTGACAGTTCGATGCTCTACCATCTGAGCTAACGGGCATGCTGCTGTTAATGGAAGAAATATATTTCGATTTTAAACGAATTTGTGTATTCATGTTTACTTTTATTGATAACCCATAGCCATCCCTAAACAGACTGTTTTGCTATATCACAGATTTTTAGTGTGACTTGACAAGAAAGTTCCTCAAGCTGGGATCGAAACCTGACTGTTTTGACAACAAGCGGACGTATTACCCATCATGCTACCAACACAAACTTGCTACATCAAATGAAATCTAAATGCTTACATTAACCCTTAAATGCTTTTTGTTTCAAATATGATACATTCCAACAAAATACCTATTTAAGATAATATTCAATTAATATGATGTTGCATCAGCACACCCGCTAAATAGGTAATCGGTATCTTGGATGATAATTTTTTTTCAAAACCAATATAAGATATAAAGCATTTAAGGGTTGAGCATTTCAACACATGAGAGTGATCTATTTTTGACGATATTTTAATTATTTTCTCGAGCGATCGAGGGGGGGGGGGTAGTAAGGATCTCATGTTGTTGTCTGGTCCACATCATGTTTTGTATGGTCCACATCATGTTTTGTATGGTCCACATCATGTTTTGTATGGTCCACATTTTATCCGGAAAAGTTGCAATTTATTCTATTCTTCATTTATTTATTTTAGTTTTTTTTTTATAGATGAACTATATCTATGACGAGAGGGAAGAAGTGTGTGTTGATGACTTTCTCATGGGTGTTTTATTTACTCCTCCCCAGGAGTTAGGCACAAGGCCAGTTTTATCTTACTCCCACAAGTAAGATGTGACCCAAGATCGGGTCGAGAAAGTGGGGTTTGAAAAGCCAGCGCTCGAGAGGTGAGCACTCTGGCCATTTAAAAATTGCCTGGGCAGCCCCGTCGGCATTCCCCGGTAGGGGCGCCTCAGACAGTAAGCAATAAACTTACTCCTCCCCAAAGAGGGGAGGCAAAGCCTGGGAGGGTGGACCTCCTAGAACTGCACAGGACAGGCATGCAGTATCCATCGGAACAGATACTACACTTTGATCTTAGCCAAAAGGCCAAGAATCGGCTTTCTCATGGGTGTTAATTTGTCCCTATTTACATGCCTCCTCCCCACGAGGGCATAGTTACTTATGGGTGTTAATTTGTCAATGATGTAACAAGGTTTCAAAGGTTACGTCAATAAATATTGCACTAATTGACGCCAATCCAAGAAAATTTGCAATAGTTTTGAGAAAGAAGAAAAATCTTGTTAGAAATGTTCCAAGCGTAAAAATTGTAATAATTAGAAATTGTTTTATGATTAGAAATACCAACAATAAAAGTTCAACTGAGTGAAAACATTTTTTAAAAAGAAAAGACAAATGTTCCAGCTTAAATAAAGCGAACAAAGTAAATTAGTGTTACATTTTTTGTGGAGGCTTTTACTTCATGACAAGATAAAAAAACAAATCGAAAGAAATGAGAGGAAACGCGATTTCATTTGTTGCATTTTGTTTTTCTGGCTGTCAAATGTCTGTCAGGAACCGGATTATGTGCTGAGTGTTTATATCTTCGAAGAGGAGGAGGAGGAGGAGGGGAAGAAGAAGAAGAAGAAGAAGAAGAAGAAGAAGAAGAAGAAGATGGGAAGGAGAAGATGAGAAGGGGAAGGGGAAGAAGGAAAAAAGTTTAAGCAGGTTGAAGAACAGGATTTGTGGATTAGAAATCAGCATTATCCATTCTGTCAACTTTTTATACTGCTTACTTGACAATTCTAAAAAAAAAAAAATATCAAACATTTTATATATATTTCTATAACAATAAAATTATGAGACAACTTCGTGTGTGTGTATTTCTCGCGTCAACGCAACTTTGATAATTACATATTGAATTATTTTCTTTTTTATTTACTATTAATCGAATATTGTTTTAAATCAAAAAATGCTATAATGTAATGTACTAAAACAAACTTTAAAAAATCCTATTTAAAAAATTGATTTAATTGCGAAATTGAATACATCAGAATGCATTTCGGTTTCTTCATAAAAATTTCTGCCGTTTTAATCTTTTGTTAATTCTTTTGAATGAATTACTTTGTGTGGCACTCTAAAATTTGATAGGAATTTGGAATCATTTAGACTGTCGAGCAGAAAGTCATTTGCGGCGTTAAAATTCTTAGCAAATCCTCATGTATTAACAGATTAAAAGATTTGGAAGTTATTTACATCCAATAATTTTATTAATAGAAATTAAAACAACATTACATTAACGTAATTAGTTAACAAGTTGGTTCAATTAATAATCTAATGACCAAACGATGCCATTCAAATTAAATATTACACTTTTAAAAGTTGTAGTTCTTGTCTGTTTATTCTGAAGCTACGATACACAACATATTTGGATAAGTATATTTCATTTTGATCAAAGGGGGGGGGGTGCAATAATATTGTGTTCATCGAAAATCCATAACACTTGTTTTATTTATAACTTGAATCTTATACAAATTAAAAAATAAAAATATTAAGTTCTGAGCTTGGAGCAAGAGTACACAGGGTTCTCATTCATTCTCGAAAAACGCAGAATGTGTCTGAAGAGGCTTAAATCGAAAATTATTTCAATAAGTGTCACTTCACCTAAACCCTTCACACTCAATCAATGCTAAGTAGATATTTGGACCTCACTCCCAAAATTGAATATGAATGTAAAAAATAAGAATAAAAAGTAATATGAACTTATGAACTGAATACAGGAGAAAATAGGCTCTCTCATTCAATCCCTGACACCGCCGGGTCTTCCTGAGTTAATAAATAAACTTGTATAACTTGCTATATTTATGGGGGAGGGTGTTTAATACCAGGGATGGAGCTTATGTAAATGTAAGTTTGAAGACATAGAGTCAAAAACATAGTAGGAAGAACTCAAGGCGATAAACTGTTAGTCCTTCATACACTGTTTACTTAGATTGCTCCTCTCTCTCTCTCTCTCCTCTCTCTTTCCCTCTCTCTCTCTCTCTCTCGCTCTCTCTCCTCTCTCTCTCTCTTTCCCTCTCTCTCTCTCTCCTCTCTCTCTCTCTCGCTCTCTCTCTCCTTCTCTCTCTCTCTCTTTCCCTCTCTCTCTCTCTCCCTCTCTCTCTTTCTTCCTCTTTCTCTCTCTCTCTCTCTCGCTCTCTCTCTCGCTCTCTCTCTTTTCCTCTCTCTCTCGCTCTCTCTCTCTCTCTCACACCCTCTCTCTCTCCCTCTCTCTCGCTTTCTCTCTCTCCCTCTCGCTCTCTCTCCCTCTCGCTCTCTCGCTCTCTCTCCCTCTCGCTCTCTCGCTCTCTCTCCCTCTCGCTCTCTCTCTCCCTCTCTCTCTCTCCCTCTCCCTCTCGCTCTCTCTCCCTCCCTCTCTCTCTCCCTCTCTCTCTCCCTCTCGCTCTCTCGCTCTCTCTCTCTCTTTCCCTCTCTGTCTAATGGTTAGAAGCACTAACTGTCGACTAGACAGTCAACTCCAGATCTCGACTTGTTGCACTTGAAGATCTGTGATACAATGAAAAAGTCTGTCTGTGGCTAACTACATATATATATATATATATATATATATATATATATATATATATATATATATATATATATTTAGATTTTTCACTTATAAAATAGATCATTCAGTGAAGACCGGGGTTGTTCCAATAAAAACAAGCTCGATGATACTCGATTACAGAGTACATATAGCCTTCATAAAATTACACACACATATATATATATATATATATATATATATATATATTATTATTATTATTACCTACAGACACCAGTGTTTTATGCTTATGCAATCATCAGTGTAGAAGGTGCTAATCATTGCCGGTTGAAAGATTCAAACCCAGTTACAAAGTCACCTTTGACTTTCAGCCTGATATCTTCCCCCTATATATATATAGCGTACTTGTATTGTTGTTGTTTCATCGATGTTAATCCAATGAAACTCCAGTGCTTATAAGATAGTGCTCTATACCAAGTAGAGCTGTATTATAGTATACATTCCTTTATTTATACAAACATTGTTGGCTACATATGTGCATACATGTTTCAGCTAAGATTTCATTCGAGCAAGTCTGTTTTTAAAATGGCCCAATGAAGCTGGATTTCGAATGAAATCCTAACTGAAACATGTATGCACATGTGTAGCCAACAATGTTTTATAAATAAAGGAATTTATACTATATATATATATATATAAGTTAATATAATTCTCGACATTAGACATTGATAGCATTGCAACGGACAAATTGATATTTGATTCTGACTAGCCAGTCAGTTTCGAAAATTATCAGTCTCCGTTTTTTAGCAGCAAAAATTAAAATTCGAATTGATTTTATCGATTATATATTCTATCCTGCCTGATAACTCTTTCAGTAAGAGAAGCTTACCACTTAATTTTCATTGAATAGTCAACAGATATAAATGTATCATTCCCTTTGTTAACATTGAATATTGCAAATAACATTAGTATTCACTCGGTAATCTTTACCATTATTTGCTTAGAATAGAGATTAACCATTTCCTCCAAATTACTAAATTTAAACACACGATATAGTTGAGGATAAGTATTAAAAAAGTAATCATTAAAATCTTAAAAATAAAAACTTGCCAAACTAGATATTTATATGAAACTTCCTTTTAAACACCTTCCGTATTCGCACATACATAAAATTAAATATTACACATATCTTCTTAATCGCATCCACTAGAAATTCTAAGGTTGTTTTGAAGACTGTCACATAGTCGTGAATAAAAACGCGTACACGCTAAGTTTTCTTTATTAAATAAACAAATCTGATAGACTAAAATAAATATAAAAACTTCAGTAACATCTAAGACCTAGAACCTTTCTACCACTCATAACGTAACATTTACACATTAATACTATTAAATTACAACTTTGTGTGTGTTTGTGTATGAGTATAATCATTTTTAAAAATATGCAAATTCGTTTGTGACATGTCAGACTTTGCAGAGAATTTGGAAGTCTATAATCTGTCAATAGAATGTCATTTCTACATAATTTTGGAATTACACATTAAAACAACATTAGCTAAAGAATTGTGTTTTTGTTAGCTTAATAATTCGAACTTTGCACAATATGTATAACTTTTAATAGGATTTTATATCATTTACGTTCATTTTGCAATTAGAAAATACATAATTTGATTGGGCGTGAAAAAAACTTTCATCTCGCAAATCAAAATTTCTTTACATTCTTCATTAGCTTCTAATTACCAAAATGGAAAACGGATAATATTAATCCGAGTAAAACAAGCCAAAAATCAACGTCATTTTCAACTGGAAAATGAATAACTTATTTACGCACATGCACACATCCTCTGCTTTTCTTATAATGGTTTCTTATGCATTCAGTGCTGTTAATTATGCACGTCTTTAATTATTAAACAATAATACATGCTTAAATTAATTATATAATAAATAAATAGGATGAGATCAACAGCAATAAACACAAGTCAGCTCGCTGACCGACCTATCATGACTTGCAGGGTCTAATCACAAATCCTAAATACACAACTTTTCATTTTTTTGTTCGCGAATATGTTCTTGATTCAATTACATTACGCCCTTTTTTGGTTAGCCGATATTTCCTTCTGATATTGATAACTAACTTCCATTTTTCGCTTTTTTAACAGGATTTTTACATTTTCATTTTTGTTGAGTTACATTTAAATGTAACTCAAGTAATTCCTATTCGGACAAAATATTTTCTAGAAAGAATTAAATCGAATTACATTTTATTGTTCTTACCAAAATGCTACAACGAACCAGATTCAAATATTTATTTTGTGGATAGAAACCTATAAAGAAATGATAAATATACTAATTTTACTTTATGTATTATATACATATATAATATATCTCTGATACATATAGAATAAAGGCCTTTAGGCTATTATGTAAATTAAGCCAATGAATTGGTAGAATTTATGCTTCGTATAAATTAGCCTAAAAGCTACTGTTTGGGGATATTTAAATTCAGTAGTCCCGAGGCGAATTCAAGAAAGTGAACAGATTCATCTCCCAAAATAGTAATGCTTGAGAAAGAACCAGCAAACAATGCAATGCACAAACAAAGAACGTGAAGCAAGATTCAGTTCATGCTCTTCAAATTAGTCACGGTGGTGCTATAAAAGTAAATACATTTTGTATTCATCCAAATCAACAGGTTGGATTCTTTTTTTCTTATTTCAACAACAAAATAAGTGACCTTTTATTCATTTCTCTTCATTATTTGTAAAATAAAATATAATAATAATAATATGCACATGTATACATCTATTATTATACTAAAGCTGAGTTAATCAACGTTTGTTTCCCTAACGCTTTTTTCCTATGTATTTTAATACCAAAAAGTACATGCTAAAGTATTCTTCAGTTTTGCGATTGAGTTATGTTTGAAAATTTTTTTATTTAAATTGTTCTAACTAGCCGTAATTTGCAATTAACTCATAAAGTGACCCATCTCTTACTAAATTCCTATCTATCACTTTCATGATCTCCCATTGTATGTTGTTTGACGCCCTACTCTTATTCTATTATTCTATAAATCGTCTATCATTCTCGTTACCGTTACTCCCTCTCTCTGTCCTTCTGATCTCTTTCTCCTTCTCTCTCTCCCTATACACACAAACACACACACACACACACACACATATATATATATATATATATATATAGTGAGCAGAAAGAGGCTAATTTGGTATTTTGTCTTTTTACATTTAACTGGTTTTGCAAATACCCTTTTTCTTGATGTTTGAATCTAGAAAAAGGGCATTTGCAAAATTTAACTGGAGATCAATGGGTTATCTAACGGGTCAAACTTCTTACACCGAACAAGATTTTAGTGTCAATGAGAAACATTTATAAAACTAGTGTTTTAAATTTTTAATTTTTCAAGTAATTTAGTAAGTTTTGAAATTAGGCCCTATAAAAACAAAACTAGGCACTATACAAACAAAATCAAAATGCTCCAAATATCAAAATGCTCCAAATATCCAAATGTGTTTGCATTTGTTCTTGAAAACTGGTTTAATAAAATTATAAAATGTTTGCAGAGAATTGATTTTATATGAAAGTTTTTTGTTCATATTAATAATTTCGTCTATGTAACTTGTTTACGATTCTGCTATAAAACTTAAGATTTTGTTACTATATAACTTTACATTATTTGCTCTGGTGATACCAGATCAGGCTGCCCTGTGGCTCCCTGAGACGAAATTCACCTACATTGACGTTTTTTTTTTTGTTTTTTTTTCTTTGTTTGTAAAACTGAATTATGTTCTACAAAACCAAAAACAAAAACAACAGCCCCTCTCCCTTTCTCCCTCCCCTTTTTTATTTTTATTTTTCCTACCCTACTCCCGGTCCTGGATATGACCTTAAACTACATCCGATGGTGAGATCCGGCTTACGGACTTTGGGGAATGTGGAGCCTCCTCTTAATTACCATTGCTCCCAGGTCCACCCTGACCCGGAGTGGTAGTACCTGTTAGGGTCCCAACTATGGGTTAAATAGAAACAGATATTAAAAGGGGGAAGAAACAAAAAAGAGAAGAAAACAAGACCAGATTCGGCATTAAATAACCCAAAAAGGGTTGATATGCCGTAAAACAAAACTACCAAACCAAACCATTATTTGCTAATTTACATCTATTTATTCTTCCTCACGAGAATATCATAATTATCCGTACTTACATGATGTATACACAGATATCAAACAAAAACTTCAAGAGATAATAAGATAATGCTGTAGTTTGCTTGAAGCATTGTGCACAGTGTAGAGATAAGTTTGAAGTTTAGAAGGCTGTGACAATGCAATCTAAGTTTATGAGCACCAGATGAATTCAAAGAATGTTTGGCTGATAAACGAAATGAAAATGGATATAAAAAGACAATATGTAATGTGATAATTTTCTTTTATTTTCTACTTACTGTTTTTTTTTCATTTTTTATCTTTAATCAATCGTGTGTTATATGGTGTTCACGTTTTTCTAATATTTTGAGGTTAAAACCTCCTTTTCAAAGGCCATATCGAATTGATAACCTCGCAATATTAGAAAAATTTGGACATCATATCAGACAAGATTGATTGAAGATGGAAAAAAAAGTAAGTAGAAAATAAAAGAAAATCATTGTCTCTTCATTTCTTTTTCCATCGCATTTTTCACCCAGGCATTCTCTCAAATCACGCGATACCCATAAACTTACATTGCATTTTCAGAACCTTCTAAACCTCAAAACTGTCTATTCAGAAGCTGTTTGTAAAAATAATTGCTGCATATTAGAATTTTTATTTATTTTATAAGTCTTTATTGTGTATTTATAGATTAATTTATTTTTCGGATATATATTTTTTAAATAAATAATCTGCAAACGATATATTCTATTTAAGCCATAGATTGCCCCTTGACGGGTACTACCACTTTGGGTCAAAGTAGACTTGGGAGTAATGGCAAGTAAGGGGTGACTCCACACCGCCTAAAGCTCATCACTGGATGTAGTTTTGTCTCATACCCAGGACGAATGGGAGGCTGAGGCTTTAATAGTTTATAAGGTATGGAAATAGAGTAGGTAGAAAATAAGGTGAAAAAGTCTGCGAAAGATTGAATTTTCTTTGAGAGAATGTCATATGGGGTAGAAGAGAACACTCTGCCCAAAAATGTCTGAGGCAGTTTAGTGTTGAGCTTGGGTCAGATTCTATTTAATCCATGTATTATCACTCTTGGTCAGAATGTAACTGGGAATAATTGTAACTAAAGAGTAAGTCCACACTCCATAAAGCCCCAAATTTGGGCCTCACAACCGCATGCACTATTTTGTCACTCCTAGGATCTTGAATAGGTATTGTGTTTCGGTGTTGAATAGCCTCCAAAATTGGATTGGCCGTAAAACAGATAAACGGAACAACACTTCGACTAATTAAATTTTTTATCATTTTCATGGATTAACTCTCTTATCATAGACTCTAACACCAACACAGCTGATCCATGGATCTATACTGTGAGATTATCCTTTTTAACCTTTCATAAGTTTTTTCTTTTTGTCTTTTATCTACTTGTTTATATCACTTATCTCATCATCTCCGATTCTGAAGACAGATGATAACGTTGTTGTCTTGTCTTCGTTATTGCTTTGCTATATCATTTTACAGTTTTGTTTTGACGGATGATTGATTGGTTTGATAAATGTTTTCACTATTTTTTTATCTAATTCTCCTTCTTTTGATTTTATTCATATTTCTTCAGATTTTCGCGGTCGTTGTTGCAGTAGTAGTAGTAGTAGGAGTAGTAGGAGGAGGAGGAGTGGGAAATCTTAGAAGAAGAAACAGTTTCTGTTTACTGGCTGTGATTCAACGAGCCAGAGTAAATCTTTCTTTTCATGATTGGAGAAAGAACACTTTTTAATTGATCTATGGAAACTGATACATACTGATAACCGGCAAACTAATTTTTAGCTCTGTCAACGCATATCTATAAAAAGATATGTTTGTCTGTTGGTTAATCAGTCCATCTGTTGATCTCAGATGATTCAGTTTAAAATAGTATTTTGAGGTCTGTAGCGATTAAATTTGAAAAAGCATTTTAGTTGGTCTGTAACGATTCAGCATTTTAGTTGGTCTGTAACAATTAAGTATGATATGACATTTTAGTTGGTCTGTAACGATAAAGTTTGAAAACGCATTTTAGTTGGTCTGTAACGATTCAGTTTGAAATAACATTTTAGTTGGTCTGTAACGATTCAGTTTGAAATAACATTTTAGTTGGTCTGTAACGATTAAGTATGATATGACATTTTAGTTGGTCTGTAACGATAAAGTTTGAAAAAGCATTTTAGTTGGTCTGTAACGATTCAGTTTGAAATAACATTTTAGTTGGTCTGTAACGATTCAGTTTGAAATAACATTTTAGTTGGTCTGTAACGATTCAGTTTGAAATAACATTTTAATTGGTCTGTAACGATTCAGAATTTTAGTTGATCTGTACTGATGAAGTTTGAAATAATATTTTAGTTAGTTTATAACTATTCAATTTGAAGTAACAATTTAGTTGGTCTGTAACGATTCAGTTTGAAATGACATTTTTAGATTGGTTGATATATCTCTATAAGGAGCTATATTTTGTCTGTCAGTAAGTCTTTCTATCCATCCATTTGTCTGTCATATATTTGCCTTTTAGAAAAGTAAATTTTAACTAAAAAAGTCCCAAAACATATTACTTTATCATATCAATTACGCTGTCTATGAACGTTTCAAAAATATCAATATACCAGTTATGTTTGAATGACAATGCAAAAAGTTCATCATACTCAAAACAGATAGTTGACCGGTTTCAACATTGCGCCATCTTTGATGGACTACTAAGCTGGTTCGAGCGATGCAGCTTGCTATCAATTTAAAACGGATTTCTTTGACCTTTATCTCTTTCAACCCTGGAACTTTATCCATATAACTTACAAACGGATTCGACCCTACTGAATT
Source organism: Sepiola atlantica (assembly GCA_963556195.1). Taxonomy (NCBI): domain Eukaryota; kingdom Metazoa; phylum Mollusca; class Cephalopoda; order Sepiida; family Sepiolidae; genus Sepiola; species Sepiola atlantica. The sequence continues at coordinate 22,220,059 of OY744520.1, read as the reverse complement.
TTCTCAAATACTTTTTTTTATAACCGGGCTAAAGAGGCGATTAGCCCAATGTTGAAACAAGTCGACGATCTCACTTGAGTATTATGAACAGTTTGGAGGCATTGTACTCCCGTCTTCAAACATAACTGGAACATTAATATTTCTGAAAAGTTCATAATCAGCGTAATTGAAATAATAATGTCATCTGTTTGTGGATTTGTTTTTGGCTGAAATTGATTTTTTCTGAAACAGCAAATATAATTATTATTATTCTTTTCCTTGGCAGAAATAGAGCTGATTACAGTAAAAAGGTTGAGTGTAAATTCCCTACAGGCGTTTTGGGAATGATTTTATAATTATTTACTATACTTTTAACTGAATATATGAAAAACAAAATCTACGGAGTTTTAGTATATATATATATATATATATATATATATATAGATATTAAAACTGTAGATCTTGTTTTTTATCTTGTTTGTTTATCCCTGTGCGTACTTGATAAATCACTAAAGGATGACATCATCCATTAAAGCAGAGATGGGGGATAACCGTGCATAGTGGATGACTTTAAAATGATTACGTCACCCATCAAATTTATCTAGACGACCTGTGACTCAAACGGTCACTAGACCCTGGAGTCCTAGTATTATTATTATATATATATATATATATATATATATATATATATATATATATATATATATATATATATGGATTTTTCACTTAGAAGATAGATTATTCAGTGACAACCGGGATTAGGCCAATAAAAAACAAGCTCAACGATACTCGATTACAGGGTACAGAGCATTTATATGTGATTTTGTAAGGCTTGCCAAAGCATTCCGTTCAGGAGCTCAATCATCCCCACAAAATACCTTTTCATTCAAAGATTATTTAATTATCATTTTTCAAATTAAAGAGTTTTTTTTTACCTACACGTGTTTCACTACCAAACAGGTACTTGCTTGGCAGATCATCAGGGAAATTAAGTACCTGGAATAAGATTTACAACAACCGACAATACACAATGTGGTGTTGCTTTAATTGAGGTCACTTAAGAAGAGAAGAAAAGAATAAAAGGATAAAAAGGGAAAAAAAAGAAAATGTCTTGGAAAAATATCTCGCAAAATTTCCGCAGCATTGTCACTACTAATCAAAACAGAAAAAAATTAGTCCCAAATGCACTCAAAAGAAACAGGGATAGTGAGCGAGAATACACCCTCTCAACGGGCGGCACAACGATGAAAAGTATCCCCCCTCTTTCAAAAAATCACATATATATATATATATATATATATATATATATATATATATATATATATATATATATATATAAAAACAATTATTCAGTCTTGAGAAACCATGGATATCTCTTATAAGACTGTCGTAAAATGATATTAAAAGCAGAATAAAACAGGTTTGATGAAAATTTCACCTATTAGCGTAATTTTCTGTCCTTCGTTGACTGAATGGTTTGTTACAACGTTCTACGAGTGCACTCATCATACAACAAATTGCTTTCTGCTTTAAAATATTCGTTGCGATTATTATTGTATGCATTTTAATTAACGTAATGACTCATAAGAGATACAAGATTGAGTCATAGTGTCAATTAGAAATGCGAGTCAATATTGATTCTAAAAAATCAATTGAGAAAAAATCGAAAATTGCAACCATATTATAATGAAATGGTGCATCAGAATTGGATCAGTTTATCGCTTTTAGTACGGATCTTATAGATATAAAACTACATTTCATACTTAAATTGAAACTTAAAATTAACAGAATATTTGAATCTAACAGTAAATGATAAATGTGTATATATATATATATATATATATATATATATATATATATATATATATATATATATATAGTCTAAAGAAGCTTTGAGTCATTAAAAACAAAAAAACAAAAATGTAAAATGCACTTTAAATCCCAAGGCAAACTAACTAAATCCAAGATATTGCAGACTTAACATTCGTTGGAAAATTAATAAATGAAAAAATATAAGTAAAAAAAAAAAAAAAATAAAAAGAAATGGGGGGGTTAATTATCTAAGTGAAACAAAAACAGGAGACCTTAAGCGTCTAATATTAACACGGGGATCATCAGCTGTTTACCATGTAACTGTTTCAGAGATTTAAAAACATGACAGTTATAATATTCATGGCTCTCCAATGGTACTAATTATACGACCATTTCCCCAATAATCAAGTGTCGAAATAATTCAGCTTAAAATATCACTAATATATACATAAATAAATAAATAATAATAATAATAAAATAATAATAATAATAATAATAATAATAATAATAATAATAATAATAATAATATATTACCCTTAAGACTACCATATGATATAGTAATTTGCATATCAAATAACATTAATTAAAACATTTCTTTCCACCACGTTTTTTTCGATTATCACCTAAGTAGAATCTCTTTTTTTAGTGTGTGTGTAGGGGGGGGACTAACAGTGTTTATCTATAATACTCATACTTTTAATATTTTTGTTATTTATGCCTTAACAATAGCATATTTAATTACCTATATTTAAAATAAGTTATTTATTCTTTTTTCATGTGAAACATAAACAAAACAATTCAATTTTCGGTCAAACACGATAAAATTTACGATTTATTTTATTAGATACTTTTTAACTAATCTATATAAACCTTAAAAAATTAACGTATTTTAAAACTCCCTTCAATATTATTTGTAAAAAAACACAATATGAATGCTTAACAAAAAATGGGGTTGCACTTTTCATCGCTTCCTCTCGCTGTCACAAAGCACAATTTGTGCAAGTGACTAAAATTAACCAATCAATCACTACCATTTAAAAATGAAGAGAGTCGTCTGCATGTGTTCATGTTTTAAAATACAGTTCAGTTCTTATTTTTATAACCCCCCCCCCCTGAATACAATATTTTCTCTTAGGTTTATTTGTATTTGTATTTTGTGAATTTGTTTCCTCAATTGAAGAAATCTTTACTTTTCGTTTCTTTAATTTTTACTTTTTAAAATAGAATTAATTTTAAAGTGTAGTATCTTATATACTATACCTAATATTTTCTATGTACTTCTGCAGTTTACGGACCGTGCTGAAATAATAACGTTATTATTTAGAAATCCATTTGTATAAAGAGAAATTCTTCTAGATTGGGGAAATTTAAATTTTTGTCCCAATCCAAAGTGCAACTTTCTGATGGGGAGATAAAGTTTTCCTAATTAAAAACCGACTTTTTGTATAACTCTGCCCTTTATTTCAATATTAACCGATTGATATACTTTTTTTTAACGATTTCTCGACTGCATACTATTCGGCTCTTTTACCATTTATGTGGTTCCGATTTACTCATGGGGGAAAGTTAGACACATGGTCGTTTTTTAATGTGGGGAAAAATCCATATCCCCAAACAGGAACACTCTAGATTGGGACAAAAATAAAAATTGCCGCAGTCTAGAAGGATTTCTTCACTAATCGAGGAGATAAAAGATTAAATATAGTATAACAGACACTATACTTAAAAATTATTTATATTTTGAAAAGTAACAAATAACATCAGACATATTATATAATACGTTACAGTTTACTGATAAACACCATTTGCCTCTTTATAAATTAATAACCGGAAGTCACGTTCAAGGAGCAATCTTCTCTTTAACCAAGTTAATTAATCGCCAACACTAACAGCGAAACGTAAGTTATTCCAAAATACATACGTATATCAACTCATAAAAATTTACGTGACTAAACTAGGATATACACAAAAAGTACTCATACTTTCTGTTTCTTTAGTTGAGACTGTTTCGACACTCTGTTAGGGCCCACGGAGCTTCAATGGCCTCGGTACTATCACTGGTCAAGTTAGGAATATATTCAGGGATGCATGTAGTGCACATGGACTACTACAGGATCCTAATGACTGGGATGCTACTTTACAAAAAGCATTTATATCTGAATGTTTGAAACATTTGTTTGCCATCATGTTCACTACATGTGCCGTGTCTCATCCAAAACGACTTTGGGATACCAACTACATGAGAAAGCAGTAAAAGTTCGGGATGGTATTGCACAACTAAAGAAAAAGCAGACTTCTGACAAATACTTCCTATTGTTCAATATGGAAGTCCCGCTGATTTAACATTATCTACAACCATGCGTGCGCATCTCAATGGCAAGATTGCAACAA
>OY744520.1:22163377-22210877 GCA_963556195.1 Sepiola atlantica | reverse complement strand
GAATCAACTGTTCCAAGTTTAAATCCTGTCAGATCTACTGTGGTCATTTACACACTAATACGTTTGGGAAAGGTATGAAGCTGCAATTGGTAACATACATAGCAACTTATGTTCAATTAGACGTATACAATGAATTATTTACAATTGGTATGAGGTTTCGATATTAAATAACCCCAAAAGTATTGATATGCCATAAAACAGGACAATCAAACTAATTCAATTGGTACAATATGTCTTTTTCTACAGGAGCCGAGGACTCCTGTTTCATCCAAATGAAGCAATCGACTGAGTTCCAATCTTTAGTTCCTCTTTATAGAACATTTGGAGTAATAACTCATTTTGCTATCAAAACAAAAATAGACTTTTTTTCTCCCTCCATATGCCGAGCATAAGTCGGAATTGCCATGGGTAGACATTCTTTGCAAGAGCTTCCCACCTGTGGAACACATTACTGCTGATTACAACGTGGTTATCTTCAAATTAAATGTCAGCAAATTCTTGTTTCATGAGTAATAATTAGTTAATACCATTAATCAATTTTAGTACTCTCATAGTGTTCCTCATCTTTTGTCTGGCAATCATTTCCGTCTCATTGACCCTTATCCCCGAGTCGCTCTTAACCTTGATAAGTGATGACTAAATAATAAGGAAAACAAACCAAAAAACAATGCATCTTTTACTAAATGAGCCTCAAAACGCTCCTTTCGCTCCACTTTATGCTCCTCCACTGCTTAATGTGCTGATACAGTTAAATAAGAAAACAGGGAGAGAAAAAGAGAAATATGAAAGTGAAGCCTGATCAGTGTGGGTTGAGGATATGTGTTTCATAGCCGGAAATGATATGAAAATGATACAATGGATATGTAATGTGACTCTGAAAGAAGGACTTAGATCTGATAACCTCAGAGATTAAATCTGTAGACTATATGTAGATGTGTGCAGAACAGGATAATTTGTTGGTTTGGTCACAATAAAAGAATGAATAAGAGTACTTGGGTTAGTAGATGTAAAACAGTTGAGGTTACATGGTCAGTTGACAAGGGAAGGCCGAGGAAAACATGGGAGGAAGTGATAAGGATGGATTTGAGAGGAATAAATAAAGACCTGGACATAGATAGGTTAGTTTGGAAATCAATTTCTAAAAGCCATCCAACACATGCCAGCATGTAAAACAGACGTTAAACTGAATAGTATTATTATTATGATGATGATGATTATTAACTCACACTTTTTTCATTATTTGAGGCAGTTTTTCTCATGCATTCAAATCTGCAAACGCATTTTTGTAGCTAAACAAGACACACTGGCAATCTTTTTTACGTAAATGGCAATAGATGATTAGAGAACAGCTTATTTTATGAAGGAGCAGGGGCTGGAGCGGTTGCTTTTAATAGGAAAACGGAGCTGGAGAGAAAAGAGCTCCACTTTTGTTGCGGGAGAAGGAGTTTGAGCAACTCTAAAATTTGTGGTGTAGGTAAAGCTCTGCTTAAAAAATATATTAATAAAAAGTGGAAACTTAAAAACTCATTCCATCGTTATGTCATGATATGCTTCAGTTCGTGTTTATCCGTAACCCCTCTTCATTGTATTGCCTTCTATAAATTACCTTTCTATACACACTAAACAATGCTTCAAGCAAACTACATTAGCCTATCACTCTTTAATAAATCAATAAATAAATTCTGAGAAACATGATAAAAAATAATTCTCATTTTAATTGCAAGTAAGAAATTATACTTGACTTTTGCTAAAAGTTCATTAGTCATTTACGTCATTATTGAGATGACTTTATTTTTACTTGTATTACCGAAAGGAAAATTGAAAAATTGTCTGAAAGAAATGTAAAGAATATTCATAAAAAATAATTCGAACAGATATTCTTAAGATAGTGTACAGCCTTCGTCAAAAAGAAAAAAATCCTTTGCCAGTGTTCGCACTAATATTCATATTCATATAAAATAACATATGAATTGGAGAAGTTGAAAAAAAAGAAGAAAGAGAGAAAGAAAACGTTCTATATTAAAATTTAAAAAAAAGAATGAAAAAACCTATAGATTGGTATAACAAGCAGAAAGAAAGAAAAAAGAGATGTATCATCATGGAAATAGATTTAAGGCAAGAGTCCTACTTGCTATTTCCTTTCTCAATTCCCCTAAATACTCGAAATTCGTCTGGCAGTTTTTACTCTTTTATGTTCTGCGAGGGAGATATATATATATATATATATATATATATATATATATAATGTACAAATAAATACACATTACTCTTTATTATATTTATTCAATGTGCACATTTAGCCACAAAAATACTAGTTCAAACTTAAGCGTGACAGATTGAGAGATGGACATTTTTTCTTTTGTCCATCACTATCCTGAATGAAAATCTCTTATTATGACTTTAGTCAAGGTAGCCATCTTTGTTCAAGGGAAGGTAACTCATCCTGTCTTATTGAATCCTGGAGCTCTCTTTCCATCATTTTTTAAATACTTTTCTCACTTTCGATTCGTTTGCAAAATGAAGCCTATTAACATCTTTTACAAAATAAGATGCTTTAATTCAATCTGCACCTTTAACAATGAAAGTGCTATTTCAAACGGAAACAGACAGACTATCCGGCAGACCAAGCCTCTTACAGAGATGTCTGCATGCATCTACAAAATAAATAAGTAAATAGATAAATCGGTTTCTCATCAAATATATTAAATCTTATCTTTTTCATTTTATTATTGCTCGCCGAATTTTCTGTTTAAAAAAAAATACTTAGTTTATGATTTTATTTTTTACCTTTTTCTTTCTTTGTGTGGCTTTATTTTCTTTCATTTGCCAAGTTTTCCACAGTGTTTTCAGACATGATGATAAAATAAAAAATGAAACCGAAAACAACGTGGGTCTTGTCGTTCCTCAAATCAGTATCTCTTAGACAAAGTCATTTTTGGCAGCGAGACAAAGTTTTTAAACATTTGATGAATATCAAATGAATTCTTACTGTTTTTTGACATCAACACATTAACCACCTCAAGACAATCTGTGAACGTTCACTGCACAGGCTGTGGTCGTCCGCTTGTTGTGTTTATCCAAAGTCATTGCTCGATTCCAAGACAATCAATGCAATACTAAAACTCTGATAATCTTGCTTCCTTGCTTGCACATTGAATATTTTAGATAGTTGGAGGAAAAACAAATGAGACGAGAAATGACGGCAAGATGAAAATAGAGGGATACGGAAGTGGTGGGAGGACAGTAATGGCGTAAATAATGTGTAAGTGAGAGGAGAAGTCTTAGGAGGAGGGGAAAACGTAAATAATTAAATGACATAAATAAGGAAGAAAGCAATTTTGAAAACGTCTTTGAAATGGAAATGCCGTCGCCAATTCAAGTGGTGGAGACTTTGTCTATTGATTCTATTATAGTTGCTTAAAACATTGATACTGTTGCGCCTGGTTAACTATTAACTTTTCTTTATTTTTTTATCTATCTAATATACAACGCACTTACGTTGATCCATGTATTTTTTAAACACATTAACCACATAGATAGCTTTCTTAAGTACTTTTATCCTTTGATAAACATATTAACTTATGATACATCTACTCATCAAATATTTTTTAATATATATATATATATATATTATTTTAGCAAAATGTTATTAAAATTCAGAGTTTAATTTATAACTATTTTTTTAAATTCAAATTTAATTTAATTTTTTTTCCTTCCAAAAATGTTATTAAAATTCAGTGTTTAATTTATTAACGATTTTCTTTTAAATTTAAATTAATTTTTTTCTTTCCAAAAAAGAAAGAAACAACTCATAAAATCATTATGAGTTATCTCCCTTATAACAATGTGTACCAATAGATACACACATACAGGTACACAAACACACACATATATATATATATATATATATATGGGTATATATATGGATTATATATGGATAATGATAGTATTTACAAATAAATAAAACAAGAATTACTTCGTCAATTTAAAGGAATGTATTTTGTTTATTACATTTACTGCGTATTACACACAATCTGGTCAAGGTATAAATCAATACATATTTATCCGTTAATCATAAAAATAATTTTTTTAAAGTTATCAGAAAAACAAATAAATACTGTTAGAATAAAATAAAATAACAATAGTATATAATAAAAAAATAAATATTAAATACATAATATTAGGGAAAAAAATTAATTGAACACCGCTCTTAGCTGTTACCCTTATCCCTACATCCCCCTCAACAAAAAATATATATATTTTAATAGTTAATTCTATTTAAACAAAGATAACACTTTATCAGTTAAGTCAAATATGAAATATTTAGGAAAAAAAAGTACTCAGTTATAATTTTATTCCATTTGCTGCGGATATTAATATTTACTGCGTTATAAGCAATATTGCCATGCCGCACGTGTTTTTGAGATTTCAAACACCCACATTTGATAAAGAGGTCTTCCTCGAAATATATTATGGAACACGGTCACACACATTACATCACAGTGTTGAAGTCTTGCCTAATCAAGTAAAATTTGCTATATATAAAAATATTATAAAAAAAAGTTTTTTTAAATATATATATATATAAAAAAAATCACTTGTTTTTGTCTTACTTTTCAACGCCGACATATTTCGATTTCTTGCATTGTCATAGCCTTCTAACACTCCTCTGTGTGTGTGTGTATATATATATATATATATATATATATATACATATATATATATATATATATAAATATATATATAAGGTTAGGTATATGTATATATACGATTTACTTTCAAACTAATTACCGATAATTATTAATTTCGGGACACACTTGCTGAGTGTAAGAGGTCCAAATGTGGGCTGATTTAATTGTTTGGCATAGGGGATAAAAAAGAGGGTTGAAGCCCTTTTAAACCTCCGATTTTTATGAAATTTTAACGATAGGTATTAGACATCAATTAATAAGTTTTCCTTAAATTTCAGTTTCTGTGGAGTATTTTAAATGGTCTTTAATGGCCATAATGTTGACACAACCTCTCATTTAAAAATTCAAATATTTAAGATTTGCATTAATCTTTATCCATAGTCACTAGACCTCAATTAAGCAAGACTCATTGAATTTCAATTTCTTCTTAAGACACCTTAAGTTTAAGCCTTAAATTTGAGGCATTTTCTAGAATCAAAATCATGTAATGGATTTTGATCAAAATTAGAATAAAAGCAACTAGACATGAAGTTTAGTATCACTATATATTGATTTTAATCTTTGTAAGCGGACATAAAAGTGGTGCAAAACTGTAATGTTCTTGAAATTTATTTTACCCGTGCTGGTATATATATATATATATATATATATATATATATATATATATATATATATATATATAAACTACACAGAGGCTCCCGCGTTTCATCCCCGGGGGAAATCTTCATTTAGCCTGAAGATTCCCTCCCGGGGATGAAACGCGGGAGCCTCTGTGTAGCTTGATTGCCATATATATTTTCATTGCTTACTACCTAGCTCTACTTACGTATCGAGCACTGTTGAAGTAAATACTGAAAATTGATACATAAAAAATTATATCTCCTTATAAAATTTTATGTGGATACATGAAATACTAATATATATATATATATATATATATATATATATATATGAAGCAATCCAACAAAAGATATAAGCGTCAACTAATATCTTATAATTAGTGAAACATCCGGATAAAAAAACTGAAGCTCAATATACTGGATAGAGCATTAATATTATAATATAAAATGAAGTAATAAAATAAGGTGTCAATCAAATTTTATTAGAATTCAAAGTTCATGCAAAGCATCCTTAAGTCCTTAGCTCATGAGTTTTCAAAGATAATTCTTCTCTTCAGAGGACCATTACCGCAGTTATACTACTACAGGCAATAAAATTACGCTTTGAAAATATATAAAATTATATACACAAATATATAAAAAAATACATAACATCAAACATATCCATCCAAAAACATACTTTTGTTGAATCCATACAGTCCATCCAGGTCATATAAGTTGAGAAGCATAATCAGGAAGGACATTACTCCAAGATACAAACAAATGGTCCTCTGAAGAGAAGAATTATCTTTGAAAACTCATGAGCTAAGGACTTAAGGATGCTTTGCATGAACTTTGAATTCTAATAAAATTTGATTGACACCTTATTTTATTACTTCATTTTATATTATAATATTATATATATATATATATATATATGGAGAAAAGTTTGGATGATTGCGAATTCTGCCGTAGCTCAGTACTAACGCAAGGGAAAAAGAAGAGGAAAAGTTTGGATAAAATCCTACACACTATACAAGTAAATAGAAAGGGTGGACAGACAAAACAATATGAATAAAATCAACACATTCAAAAGTAACATGACTGAGAATGTGTAAAGAGAGGGAGAGTTATTAGTAAGCCTGTTAATTATAATATAGTTTAATTATTGGCATTTATATTTTATATAAATCTCCTTAGTACGTTTATCCTTTGATAACAATATATACATGATAGGTTAATATATATATATATATATATATATATATATATATATATATATATATATATATATATATATATATATAATGTTGATTTTTTGGTTATTGTTTATCTCTACTTTTTGTGCACGCAAAAATTAATTTATAAATTAATTTTAAAAAATCTGTATATAAAAATTAATTTATAAATTGCTCTCTCTCTCTCCCTCCCTCTCTCTCTCTCTCTCTCTCTTGCATGACATCTATATGTTGTGTTGGAAGAAATTTCGTAGGTGTTATGTATTGGAATGTGTTAGATGAGGATTGATAATTTGGATTATTCGGACTACTGTTCTCATCTTAGATGTTATTCTCGCAATACAATAATAGATTAGAACTCCATTACAGAAAAAATTATATATATATATATATATATACATATATATATATATATATATTTGTTGTTGAATTGCTTATCCTTTATTCCATTTTTATTTTTACATATATATATATATATATATATATATATATATATATATATTCTTTTATTGAAATCGCTCCAGAAAATGCATGAGCCACTTGATGTAAAAAGCTCACAAAAAGATGATTATCGCAAAAACAGGAGATTCCTATTAGCCTTAGTCTTTAAAAGACCAAAGTTATAGGTAGGAGGAAAACACTCAACTGGAAGAGAGTTCCATAAGCCTGAAGTTCTTAGAAAGAAGCTACTGGAATAGGAAACTGTATTACAATGAGGTATCAAAACAGCAAATTGCTGGAGAGCACTAGATCAACGAGTCAAGCGAGCAGGGAATAGATCACATAATTCTGAAGAACACATGCCATGATAGTATTCATAAAAAAGACTGAGACTAGCAACATAACGTCTGTCAGAAAGAGTGTGCAGAGAAAGAGAAAAGGGTGTGGCCAATCGAATTACAGATACGTTTATGCAAATATCAAGAACCCTCAAATGATTTACCAGCCCAAACATGACAACAGTACTCTATACATGGTCTGATAGTAGATGTGTAGAGATATATCAGTAGTGTGTTGTGGAAAAATGGTTGGTAACAAATAGCACTTGAGATACTTGATGAAGGTGAAGTATGAAAATGAATAATTCTCAAATAAAATTATTCAAACATATAAAATGTTTTGTTCAATTTCTGGTTCATGGCTTTTGTAATTATTTTTTGAACCTGAAAACGACATCTCACTCTATCTTTCTCTTTTCTCTCTAGCTGGACACTCGATGTGGTCCAAACTGGTAACGTCTACTTTTTACACTGACCCGGGAGTAAAGTTCTCTACTCTTTTTTTTACCTAACGAGAATTAGCCTATACAAAACAAGTCTGGCCAATCAGTGTAAAGTGCAGCACACATCGGTGCCTTCGAGAATTTCATAGTTCCAGCTGGTGTTATGAGAACACCACCCAGTGCCTTGATAGTGTCATACCTGAGCAGTAAATTGAAGCCCAGTATGTCTTTTTGCCTCATCAGGACATTGACTTCAGATGATGCACCAAAGTCCGTGTAAATCCTTACTAACGCTAATTCACAGCACACCTGTGTCTCACCATTTATCATCATCATTTTAATGCTCCTACTGCTCCAGGTACGGCATAACCCTTGTGCTCACTATGGTACGAGAGCAGCCTGAATTAAGAAGTACAGAGCAAGGCGTTAGGTCGACATTCACTAGGATGATTTGTTACACCTCATTTACATCTTGTCTGGGGAGCATAACAGCGCTGACATCTTGTTCCTTACCCATTTCCTGGACAGCTTGAAACCATGTGTCCAATCCCACCACACTGGAAGCAGGGTATGCGTCCCCATCTTCTGTCCATGCTATCATTTGCAATTTGATCACTCCACTCAGAGCAGAAGCAATTAACTTTTGCTTGTGGGTCCGGCCTCCGTGGATTTCTAAAGCTAATCTGGGCCAACTGCACGGCCATTACAATATGCTTCCTATGTTCTGCTTCATTCCTTATGATGGATCGTTCATGCTCAAGTAACTGTTTAATCAGCGTCGCTTCACTCAAACTGGAAGTTCGGTCATAAATGCGTATATGAAAATCTGTTCAGGCAACTCTCCAAACAGAACAGTCGCAAAGAGGACATCCACTGTCTTGTCTGCCAATAGTTTCCGGGTGGTAAAACGTTTGTATGCTGTACAAGGGTCCATCGCAAAAGCTCTGTATAGTGCAGCATTGACCTTATCATTCTTGCTTAACTGCTGGTAAACATCCAGAGCGCCTCCCGTTAGTCACAGGGCATTGACAAACTCGACCTGCTTGACCATACAGAAGCGACAGGTTAGTTAAACTCTCTCAACCCAGTCCACTACAGACGTGAATCTGTCAAACTCAAGAATGAATTTCAGGTCGAACTTTGCATCTGCCATTATGGCAAGAATCAACAGCAAGGAAAATGCCGAAAATAGCTTGTAAGTTTTTTTTTGTATCTGAAAATGACGTCTCTCTCTCTCTCTCTTTCCCTTTTTTCTTTGCTAAACACTCGACATAATCTAAACTCGTCACGTCTACTTTTCACACTGCCCTAGGAGGTAAGCTCCATTCATCTCAATGAGAATTCGTCAATACAAAAGAATGCTCATTTGCATAAGTGAACTCTCATCATCGCACAAAAATAACAAGATTTGATCTTGTAAGTAGAACACTCTTTGGTTCAATGACCGACACAATGCTCGATCCTCACTCCTTTTCCTCATGGACCCGCATGACGGCTGCTACAACTTTTCCAGCAGAAAAAGACATTCACCCTCTTGACACCCTGTGTATTCACAACATATTAGCTGAAAACTAATGATGGAAAATGAAAGACCGTTGCTACTGACACTTTCGGAACTACACTGTTAAAAAGATGACAAAGATACACAAATTAAAACTTGGTTATTCAAAGAATAAAAGGAAATGTTCAAATAATATTTTGTGAACATTTCTCTTTTTTCAAATTATTCTCACATTATTTCGGTGAAAAGTTGTCATGTGAAAATAGCAATTAAGGAATATTAAAAAAAAGTTTAATTTTAGAAAATATTTTTATTGTATTACAAACCCATTATAAAAACTAACAAATATTTTTGCTAATCTGGGGGGATAGTATCATGACGAACGAACATATGCTACACTGCACACCCAAAGGAGGAGATAATGCTTGGAGGGATGCTATCATGACTAACGAACATATACTACATTACCCGATCCAAAGGAGGAGGTAATATCTGAGAGGATGGTCTCATGACAACAGAACAGATACTACACTACCAACCCATCCCAAAACAGGAGAATGTAATGCCATTAAGGATAGTATCATGACCACATAGCAAATGCTACACGACCCCTCCTCTGAATTGAGCATTGGAAAATAGTACAATGAAATAGTATAGTAAACTGAATAAAATATTAAAAGATAATTTAATAAAAGTAATAGTATAGTTCCGGCTTCAGACAGATACTAAATCTCCATTAGTAATAGTACAATAATACAATTTAATAAAAGTAATAGTATAGTTTTGGCTTCAGACAGATACCAAATCTCTGTTAGTAATAGAAGTACAATAGTACAATTTAATAGAAGTAATTGTATAGTTTCGGCTTTAGACAAACATATACCAAATCTCCATTAGTAGTACATAGACTAGAATCCTAAGATACATAGATAGGGATAGATCTAGAATTAAGTTGGGAAAGTGTAAGCTTATAAGGTGATCAGGCACTAGCCATTAAAAGGATGGGTGAATCAGATTAAGCTAACATGTCCCAGGTCTATTCCTACCTCTTTCTGTATTTATACCTATTGTCTTCCTTTTAATACCCCTTTGTTTTCTGCTTTATCCCCTCTCTTTCTCTCCCCCATGCTAAGTCCTCATATATACTTTGGCATGGATATTTGTACCGAACAATCAAAACCAGATCTCACTCTGAAGAAGTATTTAGATGAATAAAGACAACAATTTAGTCATACATATGAATTTGATTTGCTTAGCTTTTGTGTGTGTTCTTTTCCCTCGTTTTCAGCATATATATGCACACACACGCACATATATATTTATATAAGTATATTTTGGCAGTAAGTCGTATTCAGGCAGATTTGGTTAAAAACTACAGTTTTTTCCTTCATATTTTTATATTATTTTCTCGACTCTTCGAGCGATCTTGCAAGTACTGGGTGTGAGTTAGTGTCGTAGTAGGGATCCACTTACTCAACGATACTTAGAAAATCGGCCAAAGAATCGAGAGAATGAGAAAAAAATGACAAAAAGAAAACTCTACCATTTTTAATCAAACTGTATATATATATATATATAAGCACATAAAGTAGTACCGTTGAAACAATATGAATTAATATTTATTTACTTTCGACTTTTCGATGTGTGCAAAGCCCTGTTTTTATTTAAAAAACAACAACAACAAAACACAGCCAAAACACGATATTAATTCGTATTGGGAACGCGTTGTTTCAACAGTATTATTCTATGTGCAATATTATTAAGGAATGTTTATTTACGTTCGACGTTTCGATGTGTGTGTGGCTCTGTTTTTATTTTTTTTTAAGGTGGAAGACATCTCCTCACATCATGTTGGTCTGCAGTTTCAACTTGTTCCTGGCTATCTTGCTTTCGCTTGTTGCTGGGCTTTGCATTTTGAACCGAGAGAGGGATCTAGTTGTCGTACAAAGCTAGATTTCTTTATTTACAATCTCAGTACAGATACTCCTTCTGACGATGATACTTTTCTGAATGAAAGAGTGGCACTCGTCTGACAAGACGTTGCCGTCATATATATATATATATATATATATATATATATATATATATATATGAACCATAGTCTGTGTGTGATCATCTGCTCATTGTCTTCGTAGAGTCAATCATGTGACCTCTCTCACTGCTGTAATAAAAGCATTTTTTCTTCCAAAAAAATCACAACTCAAGTTTAAAACAAGTGACGATGTTTTATTTTCAGAGGTCACAATGATACTTGATTTTTCTACTGAATGACAGACTTGCAAATCGGGTCAAACTTATCTTCTTACCGACCACAAACAGTCCATCAGCTTAAGGTTTAAATGCCCACTTTTTTCTGAAACATACAGAAACCCAACTGACCCCCCTTTGCCATCCTGCAGAAATATACATAGATATTGATGTCATCTGCGTGTGATATAAAAAAACAATTATTTTAATATATTTTAAATCGATTTTTACGGGAATCAAATTCCAAAGAAAAATAAAGCTCAATATTCAAACCTTTAAATAATTGTTTCAAAATTTGTAAAAACTCCACCAGATGGAAGAACTTGGGTGTCAAATGTAAGAATTATTTTTCAACTTATCTTAGTTGAGTTTTGTATTAACTTTTAAGAGTCTATCCAGTGGTCTTTTCGGTGTACAAACAGTTTTTTTCTGAACATTCGAATCTAAATTTTCTGTGATTAAAAATCTTTTTGACGCGTGTCAACCGCATTTCTCCATTGCCTTTTGGTGTTGTTTTCATGAAAATTTGAATATTTTTTGCATGAAGTTTCGCTTTGATGGTGTACAGTTTTCATTCGGCAACAAATTCTGATGACCGGATTTTTGTGTTACTACTTGAATTTGTTCAAGTATGTTTTTTGGAAATATCATAGAAACACGTGTTATTTTTTCTTTGCTTCGAAACTGAGATTAAATTACAGTATAATATAAATCTGATCTGTAATTTTTTATATATATGATATCTAACTGCAGATTTTTTCTAAAAACAAAGTTTACATTTCATTATAATTGTGTCTTCATCTAAATAACACCCTATTTCAAAGCCTTAAGTAATAAATATTGCCTCTGCATGATTTTTATTCTTTGTAAATTTGAGTTATGGGCATTTACAAATGGCATTTCATGCTGTTTTTTGACAATATTCTAGAGAAAAATAAGCATCTTCTTTTGTATATTTTCATGAGGAATGCCATTTATATGTAGAGAATTATTTTTTGCATTTTGGCACAGATTGGCAGACATCTTGCAGATAACCTTTCAAGTATGGGTGAGAAGAATAGTTTTAGATAGCATTGTTAATCGGTTTGTTATTCGAAAATAAAAGAAAACTTAATCGTTTTTTTTTATTTTGAGTAAAAAAGGAGCATAAATTATCTAATAGAAAAATATTATAGAACAAAAATAAGAAAAAATAGAAGTAGAATAAGTGTCATTTTCTATATTAATGAAAAGGTGGAAAAATTAAATAATATTCTTTTTAAATAGATATCAGATTGGAAAAAGAATATTAATTAAAAAATAAGTTAAGCGATTTTATAATAGTTTATTTTGTACAATCTTAAAAAAAAAAAATCAAATTTATTTGGAACATTAATAAATTCCAATCTTTATTAGTTTAGTTTGAAAGCGAAGAAAAATAATCAGAATATTTTTTTAAAATAAAGCTGATAAACATGTGTATGCTATCGTATTTGTATAACATTTACCTCGAAGTAAAAGAAGTGTGATACAAATGATGATGGGATGTTCTTTAGTTTCAGGCAACAATATCAACAAATAAAATATTAGTTTAAGAATGACATCACCGATCAATAAAAGCGGGAAAACCACCAGAAGAAAATATTCGTTTGAGAATAATAACAGATACACAACCAAAGAAATCTGATCACAATTCTTTAATTCTACTTTGAAGATGAGATTTATACAAGGAAATTCGATATTGATAACTATCGACATCGTATTTATTTTTAGTTAACATTTATTTCGGATTTTCAAAGCTTTCAAACAAGAGACTCGGTTCTATACTATACACAATATTTCTAACATAGTTTATATATATATATATATATATATATATATATATATATATATATATATATGTATTCGGAATTATTTTCTATATGTTTATATAGGTCAGGAAAAGCATGTTCTCCAAGTAATTTGCCATTGAGACAAATACTGATAAACATTATTTGTAATATAGAAGTAACGAGAAAATCGCATCATTATAATTAAGTATGCAAGAAGTTTGACTTCACATATATTTCACAGTTTATGAATTTTTGAATGTAATCAAAGTGTTTGTGACCCGACGGCTCACAGGTACTTTATATATATATATATATATATATATATATATATACAACTTCTTTGTAATATAGCAGGAAAAATCTCAGCAGAGTGCTCGATTAATTGAGAATGAAAGTAAAAAATAAAAAATGAAGAGCGTAATATTTTTTTATTTTGGTACAGAAAAATTAGTACAACATTCGTACACGTGACTTCACATTTCCGAAACAGATGACAACAGAAGCTGAAGAGAGCCGGATGGCTAAGTCCTTCTGTGCTTGAAACAGACGGTACGAATGTTCTACTAATTTTTCTGTACCAAAATAATATATATATATATATATATATATATATAGAGAGAGAGAGAGAGAGAGAGCGCTTCTCCTAGTGGTAAGAGCTGCCGACTGTCAACTAGATGGTTGGAAGTCCGATCTCTGACTTGGTGGTGATACTAGTCTAGCCGCACTGAAAAGCTGTGATACAGCGAAACAGTCTGTCTGTGGATGACTATATATATATATATATATATATATATATATATATATATATATATATATATATATAAACAAACAAAAGGGAATATATATATATATATAAACAAAAGGGAATATATATATATATATATATATATAAACAAAAGGGAATATATATATATATATATATAAATAAACAAAAGGGAATATATATATATATATAAATAAACAAAAGGGAATATATATATATATATATATATATATATATATATATATATAAACAAACAAAAGGGAATATATATATATATATAAACAAAAGGGAATATATATATATATATAAATAAACAAAAGGGAATATATATATATATATAAATAAACAAAAGGGAATATATATATATATATAAATAAACAAAAGGGAATATATATATATATATATATATATATATATATATATATATATATAAATAAACAAAAGGGAATATATATAATATCCAGTTTCGCTAAAAGATAAGTAATACTTTATATATTAGATTTACTTCATCAGCCATCATATTTCCTTTTGTCTATTTACTTCGTGTTTGTTTACTTATTTCCTTTTATTTATCTTTAGTCGTAATTTGAGAAATCAGGAGTCAACAAATCTTGATTAACTGGGAAATTTAATCATATTCTCTCGTGAACAAAAGAAATAAAGTTATCCTCCTTATAACTATGAATAGAGAGTGGAACTGTTTGCACAGGATACCAAAGTCGAGTGGCACTCGTCCGGGGACGATGAAGTATGATCAGTACTTCAAAGTAACTCTATGCAGAATGTGTATTAACTGAATAAGTAACCAATACATTTTTTACATTTGTTTTTTATATCTTAATAGCATTTTGTAATTAAATACTTATTATTTTACATTTCTTTTTACTAGATGTTGCTTAATGTTTTACTGTGTTAGTAATTATAATGCTCAATTTGTAGAGATTAGTAGTGAAAAGTGTATATTATTTTGATGGGTAACTCTGACAAGAATCTTGCTGGTTTGAATAGTTTGGCTGCGATGATTAATTGCATTTCAAGTGTTGTTGGGTAATGAATGATTTTTATGGGTTTTCTGAAAGCAGAGAGCATCAGTCTACAAGAGTTTTTAGACACCCTCGCATCTCTATGTGTACTAATATTGTATGTGGAACGTGTTAGTTGACGTAGGAAGAAAGAACATTTATATCTTGAAATTAGATTTCACAAATAGGAAATTTCTACTAGCAATTCAAGTTAAGAATTTACTGAACATGTTCAAGGAGGTGACGTAACAAAAAGGAAGTCGGGAGTGAGACGTGGCGAAAAGAGCAGAGTATGTTTTCTCATGGTTTTTCTCCATGAAAGAACACATATGTTTTTGAATATCCTCTCCCACCCGCACAGAGGACTGGCAGGATTACAAAGAATGTAATATTACTGTATCCATCTAAATAAAAGTATTCTGTGTATTATGCTAAGAGGTATTAAAAATAAATGTAAAAAATAGTAAACCTTAGAACGAGTATGTGCTGTTTTTATTACTATGACGAGACACAACTATTACAACTGCTGCTACAAAAAAGAAAGAGAGAGGCAGACGTACAACGTCTGCTACAATTTTTTATAAAGAAAATAGAAAATAATTTTACACACATGACTAAGACAACTACAAAGAAAAAGAAGAAAAGAGAGACTGATTCCATGTTCGCAATGCCTACTACTGCTACATGTTTACAACACTTCTGCTACTAAACGCCCGCCGGCCATATTTGTAACAGTTCGAAGAAGATGAAGATCCTTGATTGTAATGTTACATATGAAAGACGGGGTCCGTTTGTCAGTCATATTTTAGTTTGAAATAGCATTTTCATCACTAAACGTGCAGATTGAATGGGCGTTTTTTTTACTTTAGATGCGTCAATCTGTCATGCTTAATTTTTAAATAGCATGTTCATTTGTCAAAATCTTCATAGACCATGACCAAATTTCAAGAATTTGGGAATATTTAATCTCATCTTATATGTCACATCTAATTAGTTATACATTTTATTTTGAAATAGTTTCCCAAATATTCAATCGGCATTCAATTATAAAAGTGTGTTACTATTTTAAAATGCTAATTCTATATTGTATCCATAGCGAGACAACTTTATCATGTGGGAACATGCCATCACCTCAAGAAAGACTTAATCAGCATGGCATTATTTTTATTCTAGCACTCAAAGATTACATTTTAAAAATATCAACCTCTGACTCAAATAATATTTCATGGTACCAGATAAAAGGTTAATGCATTTGTAATTTTAAATACCTCATTATAAACTAGCAGGTACCCGGCGTTGCCCAGGAATGAATGTTGACCCCTGCATAATCCTGTTCTCACCCTGAAGCCCATATTATTTTTATTATTATTTTTATTATTATTATTATTATTATTTGTATGTGTATAATCTCTAGTTTCAAGTTATGAATAAAATAAAGTGTTGTCTTCACTGTTTTTTTAATATTCGGTGTGAACGCAGACCCCACAATATTATTGTAATGACCCGTAATAGAAATTTGATACCACCATTGAATTCCTTGTAAAACTTGTGAAAAGTTGTTTGATCTTCAAGCATAAAAGAAAAAAATGTAATCGTTGAATTTATTTGCAGAATAAATTAATCCAATGTTTAGTTGAAAAGCCAAGAAAAATTAGAATATTTTTTAATGCAGTTGGCAAAAATGTTATTGTGTTTGTATAACATTTAGTGAAAAGTAAAAAAAAATATGATAAAAATGATGATGGGATGTTTAGTTTCAAAAACAATATCAACAAAGAAACTATTAGTTTAAGAATGACGTCATCTATCAATAAGAACGGGAAAGCCATCATAAGAAATTTTTTTCGCATTTCTATAATTTCTAGTATAAACTAAATTCAATAAAATCTTACTTTGTTGTTTATGGATTTTCAGCGGGAAATATTATGTAAAAAAAACTGATAGAAATTTAATAGCATTATTTGATTCTTTGTAAAATTTTACTTGCGAAAAGTAGTTTGATCTTGGTATATGGCTTTGTTTTTAGTTGTATCCCCTGACAGACAGACTGTATAGATTTGCAGACAAAAAGCAAGCAAAAACAGAAGATTATTGTGTACGAACTAAGAAATGTGTGACAAAAAATCGATTTGATAAAAAAGGGAGAATGTAAGCTTATATTCAAAGTCAATATTTTGCCAATTTTCGTCGACTTCAAAAAAATGTCAAAATATCTGGGGTTATTGCTTTATGATGGAACACTGTTTTACTTATATTTTAGAAGCATTTTTTGTTTTATCTTTTATTTACCCCAAACAAGGCATATTGCCACTGAGACATAAGGAGCTACTGTGAATTAGTCACCAGATTTATAGGGGTATCCTAAGTGGGGGGTTGAGCAGCGAGATCTTTGTTCACATTACATTTAAATTTCTGCATGTTAGTACAGTCGAGGGAGCAGAGAGGAAATTTCACAGGACAGCAGTTCGAGAAAAGAAGCTATAAGAGTAGATAGTTTACGGCATCTGAAGACCACTACAGTGAAGGGGTGAGATTTTGCTACTAGTCTAGTTTGTTGGGGATATTTACGTTGAGGGGGTACAAGTGCAGTAAGTTCATCAGAGCACAATGGTTTAGTAAACTATATTTTCTATCCTTAATACTTGTTAGAGCTTTTCCTATTATTTTTTCTGTTATTTCTGATACTCATGTTGCAACAGTATGTTATAACGTTTATTATCAGTTGCTTGCTAGCAGATAATTCAAATTGTTATCCAAACTGATCGTTCTGTATAGAACTCACGAAGATCGTGCCTCAGGATTGTTTGATCTGCATGAAGTCATCCTCGTCGGTCGCAGCTATTCATTAACCTGAAAGATTGCAGATTTTTATCCCTGACGCCGAGAACAGCAAAAGCTCACTGGTTGCATGTGAAGTCGGGGAAGGTTTAGCACAGAACACACAAAGTAATGTTGCCACTTCACTCCATTAATTTGCAATTGCACACTTGACACATCTTTGCTTGCCACACGCAAAGGCAGAGACGACCAGAAGACGACGGATCCTGATGCCAACTCCTCCTGGATTTTCACCAGAACCCTGTTAGGCTGATTGCGGCCCTAATATAGGTTGGTACCAAACCTGTTTCCCTTAGGTGACCCTGCCAGGAACTGGAGTTCCAAACGGCAAAGCTACGATACTACCACGTTCACACCGCCCCTACCACGGTCGGGAAGGGTTGGACTTAATGAGGAGGGGTGCTTATTAGAAACAGATGCGTGTCTTAGAATAAGTGTCACCTGAAGCAAACTGTCTTTATTTTTTGTTGGTGTCGTATCTCCTTCTTCACGTGAATATTGATGCTTAAAAAATAAGTATTCATTTCAAAGAAAACGTTTGCAAGCAAAACTTTTTCTTAGACGGCGACAAATGCTAAAAAAAACACCAACAAAATAAACAATGAAAAATAACTGCTAAACTTTTATCTTAAAACTTCTTAACCTTCATAAAAAACGTGTTTGAAGTCTATTTTTGTTGTTTTTATTTTAATATTAACTTTGATATGAAATAACAGGAAATTATATTCGTTTTATCACTATAATTGTATGTGTGTGGACATTGATGTTTATGATGGTATATATATATATATATATATATATATATATATATTAAAGCAAGGAATATAGACGTTTGTGACATTTTTTTTGTGGGGGGAGGGTGGAATGAAATTGAAAAGTGTAAAAAGGAGAGAAAAAAAAACAATATATGAATATACTAAGCCGGCTTTCGTCTACACTCATCAGAGTAAATACGTGGAAATAATTCAAGCGTAACGACTAAAAACTTAAAATAGTAGAATGACAAGTTTAGTAAAAAAAATTAAGGTCAGGGTCTCATTGAGTCCTAGAGTCATAAGTAGATCACATTCATTATTCCACCTTAAAGTCCTGGAAGCAATATATATTAAGTCATTTATACCCTCACTTTGTAAACAAAAAGAGTGGCTTCTAGGACTCAATGTGATCAATTTGTGACCCTCCCCCTAAGTTTTTTTGCCTAAACTTGTCACTGGTCTTCATTCTACTATTTTAGGTTTTTGGTCGTTATGCTTGAATTATTTCCACTTATTTACTCTGATGAGTGTGGACGAAAGCCGGCTTAGTATATTCATGTATTGTTTTTCGTTTTTTGTTTTTTCTCTCGATTTTACACTTTTCAATTTCATTCCACCCCCAAAAAATGTCACAAACGTCTATATTTCTTTGCTTTAATAACATTTTGTACAACTAGAAATTTATTAAAAAAAAAATATATATATATATATATATATATAAATATATATAAATAAATATTATGACGTTTCACTGAGAATAGTGTATATTTAGTAAAGTCCGGAACAAGACCAATAAAAATAAGCTCGATGAGCCCCGATTATAGGGTACCGAGCATTTATATGCATATTTGGAGAGTTTACCAAGATATTTTTTTCAAGAGTGGATTCATCACAACGAAAAAAATCTTTTATTTTATTATTTATTTATTTTGTAAAGTTATTGTTCCCTACACGTGTTTCACTACCTAGCAACAAAATAATATCTTGGTAAACTCTCCATATATATATATATATATATATATATATATATATATATATATATATATAATATGAAAAAGGGAAAACCACAATGATTTATGTATTCATCAACGTTTCGTCTTTATTTCAAGACTTCCTTGGGATGATTTATTTGAAGAAATAAAATACAAGTACAATATCTGAAAATATTTGGAATGCATGTGATGTGAAAAGAATGTATTTATTGTTTTTTTTCGAACGAAACATAACCGTTAGAATTTGAAATGTGTAATGCGTATACGACATGGAATGTTTTCATTTTGTTTTTCTAACCGACACATAGTCGTTTAAATTTAAAAAATGTCTGGCGATTTTAACGTGAAAAGAATGTTTTTGTTCCTTTTTACCGCACTTGCATTTCCTCTACTCACAGTGGCGATGTTTATTGACACAGATTGTTAGGTACTTGGACCGCTTGTCGTATTTGTATGTGAACGCCTGTTCAAATTTCAAATTTCGACATGAATACATTGGCTATGTCTCGCTACACTGGTGAGTAATAGACGACGAAACAGCTGTCTGTAGATGGATATTATATATATATAAATATATACTATACACTGCATACATAGATATAAAGAGGATATACATGTAAAACATACAAGCTCTATCACTGTTATTGAGAACTATTTCCTATAAATATCGCAACTAATACAACTATATTAATTTATTAATAAATATTGAGCCGTTAGGCAGTATTTCATTAAATGAAATCAGTATTTTGTGTCGACAAAATTCAATCATGGCACATGAAGCCTGCAGATTGTGCCTGTCCCCATCATATACACAACTTTGCTCAAATATGTCTGCGACTAAAAACATATCTCTGAGATGAGACTATGACATTTCAAAGCTGAAGCCACTTGCTTCCGTCTGTCATCCAATTTGAGAAAGTGGTTGCCAGCACTTTGCCATGTCAGATTTGAAGCCTCTCTGTGGTCGAATCTTGGGAATAATGACAGACTTGTTAGTTGATGGATATGCCAGATATAATATAGCTTGGTATCGCTGTGCGTCGATCGGGCTGAAACTTTCGCCATTATGTTTCATTGCTTGATATGACACGCATCGTCTTGTTGGCACGAGATGAAAAGCCGCAGACACCAGTTGTATGTATTCCATTTTGAGCTGGAGGAGAAGAATGAATGACTATTGTAGTCATGATTGTCTTTGGAAAGTTTCATATCTTTAAAATAGCCTATCGAATTTGTTGTAATATTGTGACATTAAACTGATCACCCATTTGGTGTTCTTCGAAATGTAAGGTCTTCTATCAGAACTTAATAGGATTCAAAATAATCATAAGAGTTTATATATTTATAGGTTTTGGAATGTTTTGATTCACTCATCTTGGTTGCTGTTATTTTTACAACAATATATATATATATATATATATATATATATATATATATATATATATATATATATATAAGTATGTGGGTATTTATGAAGGCTGATAGCAATGCAGAAAACCGGAATGGTGGAAGAGAGTGTGAACAAAAACAAACAATCGAAGACAATATTTTGGGTATACATCTTCACAATATTCTATTTATTTTTCAACAGATCTTTCACATATATCAAATATGAGACTTACTTTTAAAATATTAATAAAATCCGAGATTGTGGAACATCTTTTGATATTTCGGGAGAACCCCCGTCCCTTCTCAAAACAGAAAACAAAAGTTCAATCCGTCTAAAAGGAAAAAAAACATTCAAGATGGCTGTAACTTGGCAAAAAGGACGGCAGCAAAGATAAGAGGACAGTCCACGAAACATTTTATTATTATTTTTGTTTTTAAACTATGTTTATGCCATTTAAAAATACCTTCAAGTTAATGTTGAAGATATTTTATATTACTAGCCCAAACTACCCACAATTAACAAGCTGCAGCCTACTTTACAGAAGAACAAAGAAACGATTTTCATGTCACATTTTGGTAATTTGGAGTAAAACAACAAAACGATGATTGTCATGGAGTTATTTCATATATTTTAATGATGAGGAAATTTACTGTGTATGAACATAGTCATATTTTATCAATTAAGAAAAAAAACAACAAAACGGTTACTTTATATTTTTTTTCGATATTCAAAATCGAGGGATTGAGATTTGTATAAGCATGAAAATGAATTCCCATTAAAGAATGGTTATATAATGAAATGAATAAACGAAAAAGCGGAAAGTCGATTGGTCAAATAAAACAATTATATTACTGAGTAATTTGAAATGGTTACTTTGTGCTTTTCACCTTTATTATTAAAGACAGAAAAATAAAACTTAATGGAAATTTAAAAAAAAAATGAATCTATTTATTTTTAAATTTAGAAATACGAGAGGAGGGGTGCTTATTTTTAATGGCAAATGTAATGGTTGTTATTATTATCATCATCACCACCACCACCACCACCACCAACAACAACAAATTTAGTACTAAAAACGAACGTATCTAATTATTAAAAGAAAACATTTGTTACTCATTGCGTTCAATGCAGGGTTTATTTTTAAAAACAAATCATTCCAAAGTAATCTAAGGTATTGCTATGTGCAAATGTACTCGTGCATAAACTTAACCGGAAGTTGTTATTTGAATTTCATAATGATCAAACGGAAGATATACTTTGGAATTTTAAACTTTTTTCATTACATCGCTTTAATATTACTACTTATAATAATAAGCCGCGCGTGCGTGGTCCTCCTCTGTATGTGACTCGATGTAGCGAGTGTAAAATGCAATAAATTTGGGCAATTTGGGGCATTTTTGTCCCCCTGGGGGCGCGAACCAGAATTTTTCTGAGGTCAAGGATGCTCATTTCATATCTAGAACAATTGCCTCTACATTTTGGCCAAGTTGTAGAAAAATTGAATGGATGGATCAAACGTTATGGGAGAAAAGGGGCATTTTTGCCATTTTGGGGGCTTTTGACCCCCTGGGGGCGCGAACCAGATGTTTTTCAAGGTCAGTGATACTTATTTTCTATTAGGAACAATTGCCTCCACATTTTGCCTAAGTTTCAGAGAAATTGAATAGATGGATAAAAAGTTATGGGGCAAAAAATGTCATTTTTTGCCATTTCGGGGCATTTTTACCCCCTGGGGGGCTAACCAGATTTTATTTCAAAAATCGGAGAATGTCACTTTCTAACCTGACCAAAGTTACAACTTCATGCAAAATTACAGAGAAATTCAATGGATGGTTGCAGAGGAAAATCCGGACGAACGGATGGACATGCCTCAAAACATAAGTCCCCCGATTTTATAAATCGGGAGACCAATAATATCAATTGTGTACATATGAGAAAATAGGAGAATCAAATTACAAATTAATCGTACAGAATATTAATTTATTTGAAACTATAAATATGCACATGAAGTAAAACCTTGGATTTCATTTGGAAGTTTACTAATCAGTATCACTGAGCATATTTGAAAATATTTTATTCTATCACTGAATTCTTTGAATTCTTTTGGTAGTCCATACCAGTCGAGTATACATCCTCGACTATCAGTCCGATAAAGGGTGGGCCGTTGTGGTTTCTTCTAGAACCTGCTGTGTTGGGCTGAGGTATTTGTTGTTCTGGGTAGTTCTAGGAGCTCCACCCTCCCAGCCTTTGCTTTCTCTCTTAGAGAAGAGGTTGGTTTATGGCAAATCGCCTGATGCGCCCCTACCTGGGAATGCTGACGTGGCTGCTCAGAGATTTTTTTGTGTGAGTTAGCCTACTATACTTACCTTTCTGACCTTGTGCCATATCTTCTTGGGAGGTAGGTAGATACCTGTTGTATCATTGAAATAAATCAACCTAAGGTGTTTTTGTATAAATATAGTTCAGATAAATGGGAAAAACTTTTGCATTTATTCATTTATATATATATATATATATATATATATGAAGAACAAGGACAGGTAAAATTAATTCCCCAAACATAACAGTTTTGTGTTTACTTATGAAGATTACAATCAAGATATAATGCTACTAAACCTTATGTCTAAAATCCTTATTCCAATTTTTATCAAATCTATTACATAATTTTGATCCTAGAAAATGTCTAAAATTTAAAGTTTAAAGGGTCTTAAGAAGTAATTAAAATTCAGGAATCTCTCTTAATTGGTTTCCAATGACTATCGATCAAATATAATTTAAAATACTTCAAAGAAGCTGAAATTTTGGGAATATTAATTGATGTATAATACCTATTAAAATTTCACAAAATTCGAAAATATCTAAATTTTCATGAAAAAGATTCCACCCCCTCTTTTCTTTGCCTGAAACTAAATTAAATTAAATGTAGACCACATTATCCACCCTTACGCATAACAGTTGTATTTTGAAATTCACAATGATCGGTTAATTAGTTTAGGGGTGAATCCTTTACTTACAAATGCATAAATATATTTACATACCTAATGTTATATAAAGATATACACATTCTTAACTTATTATATATATATATATATATATATATATATATATATATATATATATATATATATATATATGGAGAGCGCCAAAACCCCTCTTATAACAAAGGGGTTGAAACACATTGGCTGATAGAAATTAATGTCTTGGGAGAGGGAATTAAAGCCAATCTGATTATTTAGTAGCTAGAGTAAGAACTAGTTAGATAAAGCAACTATAAACCATCCATCAACACAATTAGCCTGATGATTTCCCCGGGAATGAAACATAAACGTTTCTGTGTAGCTTACTTGTAATCAATATATTTTTATACTACTACATATATATATATATATATATATATATATATATATATATATATATATATATTATTATTATTATTATTATTATTGGTTGGTTGGTTGGTTGGTTGTTAGTAGCGAGAGTAAGCACCAGCAGTGTCAGGCATCTTACCTTATCTTATGGTACTAACCAACTCTCTCTTTTTTTTCTCTCTCTCTCTCTCTCTCTCTCTCTCTCTCTCTCTATATATATATATATATATATATATATATATATATATATATATATATATATATATACTCATCCACATATAACTGTTTCGCCATATCACAATTTCTTCGGTTTGGTTAGACATGGGGAATATTTCCAGCTGAGATTCGAAACCTGATCGTTAGTAAAATAGTCATCATTTTTACTCTTAAGCTATATTACTCTCCATGAAAGTAGGAGAAATTATGTTTTTACATTTGTTTACATTCCATAGATGCTGACAAGCCTGTTTCCTGCACCCTTGCTGCATAAAATCTAAAATGTTGCAATAAATGTTCTCTCTGTGTGTCCACATGCAAAACGATACATTGCACCATTCTCTCATTAAAAAAATGTTACTTTAAAAAAAAAAAGCAATTTCTCATATTTATGACTATCATGGCCAATAACACTTTATTCCCTCCCATTACTTGGTTCTCACTGAAGTTACTATCCTATTTCCCCTTTCTCTGTAATGTTCATGTTCATAGACTTGTTAAACTATTCCAGGGTTTTCTAACCAGAATAAAAAAAGAGGCAACGTGCGGGTGTTGGTCGAGTCGGCCAGGAAATAAGAGAAGAAAGCCTTTTTTGTAAATTATTTTCCCTTTCCCGAAGTTAAAAAGTTGTGTTTTGCATCATCATCATCATCATCATCATCATCGACGACGACAACAGTTTAACATCCTTTTACATTCTGGATGGCTTTTAGAAATTGATTTCTAAGCTAACCTATCTCTGACCATGTCTTTATTTATCCTTCTTTCTCTCAAGTTCATTATTATCACTTCCTCCTCCCATGTTTTCCTTGTCCTTCCCCTGTGAACAGAACCTGCTACCTAAACTGTTCTACATCTACTAACCCAAGAACTCTCATACATTCTTTCAACATTGCCATACAATCGAAGTCTGCTGTTCTGCACACATCTCCCTATACTGTCCAGATTAAATCTTCCTCTGAGGTCATCAGATCTAAGCCTGTCTTGAAGACTACACATCCATCGTATCATTTCTCTGGCCAGGTTTAACTCTTTCATACAAGATCACATTTAATTTACTTTAAACAAAAAATTGACTTAATTTAGCTTTGAAGAAAAATTGTTTTTAATTTAAGATTAATTTAATTTTAAAATATAAACATTCGTTCTTCCAACAAAAAAATTGATCAATCTATGTAAGTAATCTGGGATGATTTAAATAAGACCCCACATTCGTTCGTTATTTCCATGGAAGGTGATCGACTGAGCTTCAATATTTTGTTCCTCCTTATCAGAGATTCATGACAAAAATTAGTCTTATTACCACAATGAACAAAAATAGTCCTTTCTTCCTTAGTGTTTCTAGCGGCAGGCGAAATCTCCACAAACAGAACCTCTTCACAAGGGCTTCCCGTCTGTGGAACACATTACCACAGGACTGCTTCCCCGTAGATTACAACTGTGTCATCTTCAAAGCTAATGTCAACTAATTGCTATCAAGGATTGTCCCCACAAGTATTCGATCTTATTAACTCTCATCCTTGAGTGCCATCTGGCCTTGATAAGTGGTGAGAATTTAGTAAAATATCGGCATTAAATTGCTTAAAACCAGCAACAAATTTGGAATTAATATTTTTTCCAATTCTCTCTAATGTTCTCATTCCTACCACAATAGTTGAGGCACACTTAGGGTCCTCAAATGACCACAACGGTCAATAATAATGAAGCCATTATCTTCCTCATAAAATGCTGTTGATTCTGGCGAAGATTTTCTACTTGTTACCATATTAATTTCTAAAAGGAACAAACAAACACCATCTTTTATATATACAGTGTTTAGAAAATCGATGGCATAACTTTAAGATTATGTTTTAACGTGTAAAGAAGCCTCATATAAGAACATTGCATTACCAGTCTAATTTCCTTTGTTGTCCATTTCTTTGTCTGCTTGGTCTGTGGTATATGTTGATCCTATTTATTTACCTGTATTTGGTCTGTTTTATCTTGTTACCTGAAATAAAAAGGGCTAACATTCACAGGATGCCGAATGCCGACCGGGTTCCCCATCTTGGCTATCACAAGAGCTCATGCCGATTATGACGCTCAGATCTTTCTTTTGAACCCCACAGCTTTTGTATTTTTTGTTTGGTGTCATTTTATCATGTTTTGTTTAGTGTACGTCGCAACACCAGAGCCAGGCTTATTTCATTTGTGATCATATCAAAGGGATAGTGTATATAGAAATAACACATTGTACGTATTAGATATTTACAATAAAGAATGTTGATCAGTATTGTTTCAATAGCCTATAACTCAGAAAGCAAGCATTTCCGGACGTATGTTTATACATATAGAACATAATCAATAATAATTAGTCGTGCCATCGATTTTCCAAATACCCTGCATATGGATTCATACGTGTTACGAACTGAAGTGACATTTTAATACATACTAAAATACATATATACACATCTGGAAATATAAATGTCATAGAAAACTAATTCTTTTCTTTTTAATTTATAGTTTTAGATATTCAGTGAAATATTAAAACTAAATAAGTTGACTGCTATGAGCTGTCAAAAATTTCAATATAATTCGCTCATATTTTAAAATAAAAATAAGATAAAAAAAAGAAGAAAACTTGAATTGTGAATCAGTGGAGTCAAAACGATTCAAACAGCCATCTTAAATTTGGTTATGCCATCTTAATTGGCAAAAATAATTCTTAGTTTTTGCAGAAGAATTCCATGGATACGCTTAATCTCTTACAGAATTTTATTAAAATGGGAAATGTGTTGTAATGTGGTGAAACTTATATATATATATATGAAGTTTCAGCACATTGCGACACATTTTTCATTTTAATAAAATTATATATATATATATATATATATAGTCTAAAGAAGCTTTGAGTCATTTTAACAAAAAAAAAGTAAAATGCAGTTTAAATTCCTAGAGAAACTTACTAAATCCAAGATATTGCAGACTTAACATTCGTTGGGAAATTCATAAATCAATAAAAAAATGAGTAAATAAAATTAAAAAAATAAAAAAGAACGGGGGTTAAGTATCTAACAGTAAAATCAAAACAAGAGACCTTACGCGTCTAATATTAACACGGGGATCATCAGCTGTTTACCATGTAACTGTTTCGGAGATTTAAAACAGGACAGTTATAATATTCATGGTTCTCCAATGATATATATATAGGATTAGAAGGTAAAAAGATAGACTTAAATAGAGTATAAATGGATAAGTATTAACCCAGCCTTAAAAATAATGGCGGCTAACTCAAATTTATAACATTATATACTCAAAATACTTCAGGTATCTAATATATATATATATATATATATATATATATATATAAGATAATCTCCTAAACTAATGAACGGATCATTATGAATTTTTTTAATGTATATTATCGACAACACAGTGAGTAACAATGGCAACTTATTTTCTTTTTTATAAATTTTAACATTGAAGGGGTGCATGTATATGAAGTTACGTATATATATATATATATATATATATATATATATATTTCACGTCAACAACCATGTCGAAGTCAGGACATTTTCTGACGAATCAAAATTAATATTCTGTATGATTTTTCTACATTGTTTTCTTCATCCTGAGGAAGTCTTTCAGTAAAGACGAAACGTTGATGAATACATAAATCACATAGTTTTTTGGCTTTCCTTTTTTCATTTTACATATCTATATATATATATAAATATGTATATAAATATATATATATATATATATATATATATATATATATATATATATATATATATATATATATATATATATATTTGGTTGTACAGGATAAACCGGTTAATGAACCGATCATTTGCTAGGCTTAAGGGGTGATAATATAGTCTATATTTTGTTAAATTTAGTTTTATATAAATGGAGCAAAAATAGGAAGGAAACCCTTTGTGAAATTTTGAAGAATAGGTATTAGACATTAATTAATAAATATTCCCCAAATTTCAGTTTCCTTTGAGTATTTTAAAGGGATTTCATATGGGCACAATCTCATTTTTTTAGATGTACATAAAATTTGATCCATATTCATTAGATATCAATTAAGCAAGATTCCCTGAATTTCAAATTCTTACTAAGATTCCTTAAGACACTTCTATTTGAAATAGCATATTTGTTTGCAAAATACAAAGATTGAATGGATGCATCCTATTTTGAATGTATCAGATCATATTGATAAGTCGTTTTGTATCGAGTTTGGATGACTATGAATTACATATATACATATGCATATACATAGATACAAATTAGTGTTGCTTTACTGCAATGTCATGCTCAATCAGTTCTTGCTGGTTGGTATTAATTGTGGATCAAATTTTTTAAACTTGTAATCATATCATAATTATATTCGGGTTAACATCCGTTTTACATACTGGCATATGTTGAACGGCTTTTAGAAATTGACTTCCAAACTAATTTATCTCCGGCTATGTCTTTATTTATTCCTCTTTCTCCCAATTTTATCCTTGTCACTTCCTTCCATGCTTTTTTTGGCCTTCCCCTGCCAAATGGCCCTGCTACCTCAACTGTTCCATATCTACTAACTCAATAACTCTCATCCATTCTTTTAATGTGATCAAACCAATCTTCCTCTGAGGTCATCATAATGTAAATAGCTTTGGGATATTCGTATTTACAGCCCTGTTGACATGGTGCATCGTCCCTGCTTTTGTTGTTATTACCTGAAACTGTGCCACACGTGCGTGTCTGCTATCTGTATTTGATACTGCATAGCACAGACCAGCGTCATTGTAAATACAACACAACAGTTTAGATCTTTATTAAAATCCTTACTATGGACTTTTTTGATGTATGGAAGTTCAAAAATTGCCGTTTTTATTTGGACCCAACTTACTCCCCTCTCTCAACAGGCTGTTAGTGCTCGTAACGAGCATACTCAATACACGTCCGTATCACACAACAGTCCACTGGAAAAGAGGACGACCGCTGTCAGCCAACTCTCATTGTGATATCTCCCCTTTTTCTCTCATTATACAACAGAAGAATTTTAAGTAAAAAATGTTGTTCTTAATGCAGACTCGCCATGTCGGTGGGGCTACGGATTCGCTGATTGCAACCCTATGCAGAGGGCTAAGCCCCCCCCCCCTCCAAAAAAAACTGAGCCACCTGTAGGTCATGGGTGGCAACCTGTGATGCCTTAAGACGGGATCCTGGTGGATAATCCATTCTTCCACTTCAGCCCTTACTTTGGCTAGACGGGAGGTTGGAAAGGCCCAATCCGATCAATCAGCTGATCACGTCATGCCCTAGTTTCTATAAGTTCATTCTGATTCTTCAAAAAATCAAAACATTATGTCTACTTTTTATTTTTCTCCTCCAAATAGATACTAGCGGGCGGTGGCTGAGGGTCAATCATGTTGATAACAAAGAAGATTACCAATGCCAAAGAGTAATGTTTTCAAAGATTAATGTTGCCACTCTCACTGTGAAATTTCCTTCTACGAGTAATGTATTCTGAGAGCAATGTATTCTAGGAATATAAATTATTACCCTACCTATAGAATATATATTTGACAAGTTTATTCGGCATTAAATAACACATATATGGTTGATATGCCGTAAACCAAACCAAAATGCAAACAGTATCTTTATAGTACAAGAGTTACAATTAATGACTCAATTTACTCTTACTGTAAAGAAAACTCAGACAATTGAAACTCTTAATATCGATTATAAAATCCGTTCTGTTTAAAGGTGGTGTTAATTTAGCTTAGTAAAAACAATTTCATCTTTTAAATTTGTATCATAGCATCTATCGGATTCTGAAATGACAGCGCAGAACCATTTTATGATCAGAGACATTCTCTAAAGTTTGTATTTCTTTCAAGTTACACTTTGATGTAAGAATTCTTATCTTCAATTTTCAGGAGATGTTCCGCTTTCATGTGATTAGAATTATTCTAAACCAATAAATGGTTTTGAGTTTGGCAAAGATAAGCGCCAAGAAGACAAAGGGAAACTCAATAAGATTCTTTGGAATCAATCGACTTAAAGAAAGGCCAGTATACAAAGTTGTATAAACGTTCTTTATATAAAGACCGACTTTTGTTTACTGGAAAAATAAAGTATAACATTCAATGCTGGATTTACCTATAGAGCTAGAAGTCAAGGTGCATAATAAATGTTGACACTGTCATAGGCCTTTCTTACACATGTTGTCTCAACATGTTGTAGCTCCTATTTACTTGAATCCCCATGAGAGTAGAGTTAGACTCAAGGTCAGTTTTTAATGTGGGAAAACTCCAGCTCCTCAAAAAGAGGCACTTTGGATTGAGACAAAATTAATAATTGCCTTTACCTAGAAAGATATCTCCTTCACTGAACGAGGATAGAAAATATAAAGTGTAGTATCAGAACAGATACTACACTTTGCTCCTAGCCAAAAGGCCAAAGAAAACGCACTTTATCCCTTGTATGTCCTTTCAGAATAATACTGTCTCAAGCCGATGACTCCGTGCAAACATTTGTTGTATATTGCGGGACGAGAGGGATTACATCTTGTGGTGTAGCTGTGACGTCATGAGTGAGATGTGAGAGCTTGAACGGTCTCTTTTTCTGGCTAAACTTCAGAGAGAGCAGATGTCTCAAGTGACATAATGCACAATCATCTTCGACCTGAAGAGAGAGAAGTTTGGGTACATATTAATTGCGATTTGGTGACACGGTTCACCAAAATATTTTCTTTGGCCAGGGTTTAATAAATAAGTGAACCGTCATTTATATTGTGTTATGTTGTTAACATCTCGGCCAATGAAAGCACATGGAGACAATTAAAGATGGTGACCCGACAGTACAAGGAGCAGGCACAGAATCACAGAATCAATGTAACACATTGATCTGTGTTGATGTTGTCTTTCCGCTATAACAGCGAGATATCGGTCTAACATTCACAGGTAACCCTGTATAAATACATGTAAGATACTGCCAAGTCTGCTGCAAAGAAGAAGGGCTCCATCTACCGGGTTAGTCAACTTCTCAAACGTGCCAGTATCCTATATCTCTATAAAAGCCACCATTCGCCCATGCATGGTGTATTGTTGCCACATCTGGGCTGGTGCACCAACCACTAGTCTCTCCTTCTGGGACAGGGTACAAAACAGAGTGTCTAACCTAATAGGTAGCACAATGTCTACCAAGCTCCAGCCCCTGCCCTATTGCTGCAATGTGGTCCCCCTGTGCTTGTTTTACAAGTACTTCCATGAAATGTGGTCTGATGGACTTACTGCACTTGTACCCCCTCGACGTAAATACACACGACAAATCTGACTAGCAGCAAAATCCCCTCCTCACTGTAGAAGTCCCCAGATGCCAGAAAACTTTCTACTCCAATAGTTCATTTTCTTGAACTGCTTACTTTTGGACTTCCATCCCTGTTCCTTGTTACCTTAACCGTACCCTGGTGATACCAGATCAGGCTGCCCTGTGGCTCCCTGAGACGAAATTCACCTACATTGACGTTTTTTTTTTTTTTTTTTTTTTTTTTTTGTAAAACTTAATTATGTTCTACAAAACCAAAAACAA
Source organism: Sepiola atlantica (assembly GCA_963556195.1). Classification (NCBI taxonomy): domain Eukaryota; kingdom Metazoa; phylum Mollusca; class Cephalopoda; order Sepiida; family Sepiolidae; genus Sepiola; species Sepiola atlantica. The sequence goes on along the minus strand of OY744520.1, from coordinate 22,178,652 downwards.
AAACAACAGCCCCTCTCCCTTTCTCCCTCCCCTTTTTTATTTTTATTTTTCCTACCCTACTCCCGGTCCTGGATATGACCTTAAACTACATCCGATGGTGAGATCCGGCTTACGGACTTTGGGGAATGTGGAGCCTCCTCTTAATTACCATTGCTCCCAGGTCCACCCTGACCCGGAGTGGTAGTACCTGTTAGGGTCCCAACTATGGGTTAAATAGAAAAAGATATTAAAAGGGGAAAGAAACAAAAAAGAGAAGAAAACAAGACCAGATTCGGCATTAAATAACCCAAAAAGGGTTGATATGCCGTAAAACAAAACTATCAAACTACCAAACCTTAACCGTACCAACACACATAAATGTAAATGTAATGTGAACAAACATCTTGCTGCACAATTTCCCACTAAGGATGCCCCCTATAATCACAGTAGCCCTTACGTCTCAATAGAACTATGCCTTATTTGAGATGAATAAAAATAAAAATAAAAAATCCATCCCTGTAAGATGATTGTTTTTTTGTTTTTTAAGAATGTAACAGCAAACTTACGATTTCATTTTCTGAAGAATTCCTTCTTATTCCACACGATCCTTACAAAGTTCTGTATAGCAAAAGTTTAACGCAAAGTCAATTTTAACATTTATACGTTTCTTTTAATCACTATTTTAATAAGTAATAGCATTTGCTCTCTTTATTTTTTCATTTTACTTCAATTGAAGTTCTCAGAAATCAAAGGGGGCACTTCCTGGGGATAACACTTGACCTCTATATGAGATACATAGATATTCGAATATGTATCTCATATAGAGGTCAAGTGTTATCCCAAGAAGGAGCGCTTTTTAAAGGAGGAAGTGTGAATTGTGTAATGTTAAAAATCAGTACAATTACACTTGTTCCACAATGCCTTTTGGCTAAGATCAAAGTGTAGGATCTGTTCCGATGGATACTGCACTCCATAGACTGGTATTGTCTTGACCTTTGGGGCTTGATTTACGCCGGTCTATGGGTCTTTCCTGTGCAGTTCTAGGAGGTCCACCCTCCCAGGCTTCGCCTCCCCTCTTTGGGGAGGAGTAAGTTTATTGCTTACTGTCTGAGGCGTCCCTACCGGGGAATGCCGACGGGGCTGCCCAGGCAATTTTTAATGGCCAGAGTGATCACCTCTCGGGCGCTGGCTTTTCAAACCCCACTTTCCCGACCCGACCTTGGGTCACATCTTACTTGTGGGAGTAAGATAAAAACTGGCCTTGTGCCTAACTCCTGGAGAGGAGTAAATCAATACTCTTGTTCCACGATGCAACCACATTCTTTTCATCTACAAATTTAAAACAGGAATTGTCACTGTAAATAAATACCCATCTTCAACCTCAACATCACTAAATCTTAGTTAAAACTCTCTTCCATCTGTTATGTTTTCACTTACTTCACGTCGGAAACCCAGATTCTTGCTGGTTTGTGGATACAATCACTCGGACGCCGGTGTTTAGTTTTTAATAAATGTTTATTATAAAAAGAAGAAAAGTCACAGAAAACATCAGAGAGACGAGTTACTTGTGTGAGAAAGACAGATAGATAGACGGGTAGCATGTCCCGCTATACCTTGTTTGGCATAGCACCCTGGTTACATCTTTCCTGCTTGAAGTCTCGCCAGCCAAGAGAGAGAAAATCTCTATCCGGAAGTCACATGGATGCGGAAACTTCTGTTCTTAAGATGTCACTCAAACTTTTCATTTAATCAACGGCCCTCGTTATATAAAGCATCTTCCTTATTACAAGAGTGATGGATTGAGGGATCGCACACGTAGCCTTGGGCACTCTCTTCTTCTAATACTGGTCTTTATAAAATTCAGCTTCAACCAGGAAGTGGTAAGATGTCATTAGTTTTTTTTAAAAACATGTTTTGTTTCTAATCCTGTTTCGAAAATAAATCTGAATTTAAAGTATTATTTATTCAACAAGTTAGTATTTACTTTTGCAGTGTAATTTTAAAAATATCATATTAATTAATTAATATATATATATATATATATATATATATATATATACATATATATATATATATATATATATATATATTAGATCGCTAAATCTCTCTGTGGAACTTTAAAACCCCCTCCTCCCTTTTTTTCCCCCCAAACGTAGTGCCTTTTAATCGTTTTTTTAACGAAATCATTAAATTCACTTCTTTTAATCGCTCCATCGTTAATTTTGGCACATTCAATTCCCTGTTTGCTCTTTCTTTCGACGATATTATTGATTAAAAACTATCGATTTACTCCTGACGAGATGATAGTCGAAAGGGCCTTTGAGAGATTTCCGTGCATCCTTTTTAAATGCATTTATAAGTTTTGTACCTCAAAACATTTATTCAAATATATATATATATATATATATATATATATATATTTGTCATAAATTGAAATAGTAACATTTGTTTGAAACTTCAATGGAATGAAGATGTGTTGACATGTCCTTATTTACCCCTATTTTCTTACCTCTCCACGAGGGCAGAGTTAGACACAAGGTCGGTTTTAATGTGAGAAAAATCCAGCTCTCCAAAAAGGGGCATTCTGGATTGGGACAAAAATTTAAATTGCCTCAGTCTAGAAAGATTTCTCCTTCATTGATCGAGGACAGAACAGATGAGCAGCAGTATCATAACAGCTACTACACTTTTTATTATTTATTTGCAAAAAATATAAAAGTTATATATTGTACAAAGTAGGCACACGGTTATCAAAAGAAAATGGAATTGTTGGTCATGACAATAGCATTTGATATCTTTTGATGTCCATTTAACTAGAAGCATTGCAGTCACCACAATATCTCTTCTAAATTATATTCTTACCTCCCTCCCAAAATGAACTCGTCAGTCAGTATGAAGACTATTTAATTGCCTATCCTCCCCACTATTGTTGTTGTAGTATTTAATTGTAGTTTTTAATTAAACCCTTTATCAATGGTATACTGGTTTCTTATTATTTTCCATCTCAGTACAATACCACATTTACTCTAGTAGCGATCCTACTTAAAATATCCCCAAAATGTTAGAAATACTACACTTTGATCTTAGCCAAAAGGTCAAAAAGATTACATGTCTGAGTCACCCAATGTAACAATAATTCATCATTTTCCTCTGCGATGAACTTCTCTCTCCACTATACACGGTCAAAAGCTTTCGTCAAGATGAAGTTCAGCCGTCGTGAGATTTTAGTGCAGATTACCCAACCACTTTTATTTGCCCGTTTTTTGCCTTTTCCCAGAGGCCTGTATCTTGAATCCAGTTTCCGTGCTATGATAATAAATAGAAAACAACAATCACTTTAATATGCAAGCGTACACGTAATAAAATCGCTTTCAGTTTGTTTCCTGTCAAAGTCTTTATTTTAAAATAATAAAATCATTCTTGATATGTTTTTTTAAGTGTTAGTAATAAAGGTGTATATGTGTTATTTCATCGAATTACGGTTCAAGTTGACTTGCAAAGTATTGTCTCTCGTAGTATGTCTATTGTTTTATGATTTTTCTATGACTCTCACGAGATAAATAATCTTAGTGGGAAGTTTATCTCTCTTGTATTGCATGCTGGGAATTTTACGTTTTTGAAAAGTGTATTTATTTTTATTTTAGCTATTACTACGTCTTTTATCATTTCATTTTACTTCACTTGTTATAAATGGTAATGCTAATCTGTTAAAACAAATAGAAACAAGAAAATTGCAGATGTCTACATTTTAATTGATTTTGCAAAACCAGTTAACTATATTAAAAATATGAAAATGAAGTTACTATATGTATATAATTCTGATTTTTATTGATGCAATTTCTTCACTGATGAAGCACAGTTTACACGAGATAGAATAATAAACGTCCATAAGCAGCACGTATAGGCAGATGATGATCTACTCATAGTTGTTTCTCTTGGCCTTTTGGCTAAGATCAAAGTGTAGTATCTGTTCCGATGGATACTGCACCCCATAGACTGGTATTGTCTTGGCCTTCGGGGCTTGATTTACGCCGGTCTATGGGTCTGTCCTGTGCAGTTCTAGGAGGTCCACCCTCCCAGGCTTCGCCTCCCCTCTTTGGGGAGGAGTAAGTTTATTGCTTACTGCCTGAGGCGCCCCTACCGGGGAATGCCGACGGGGCTGCCCAGGTAATTTTTAAACCCCATTTCCCGACTCGACCTTGGGTCAAATCTTACTTGTGGGAGTAAGATAAAAACTGGCCTTGTGCCTAACTCTTGGAGAGGAGTAAATCAATACTCATAGTTGTTTCATCACGTAGCCATCAGCAGTTCTCACTCAACATCTGGGTAGGTATTCTTGGTGGGGCCTCATGTACTTCCAAATATGCTGATGGGTGATGCATAGCATCGCTACTTGGAAACCATTATGCCTGATGTCATGGATCACATTCCACTTGCTACTCATAAATGATTTCATTTCATGCAGGATTGTGTTCCCTCCATTTAAGTCACATAGCCCGCAGGTAGAGTGACAGACATTTCCCTGATTGGTGGACAGCAAGAAATGGACCAGTTAGATGGCCTCCATGCTTACTCAATCTTCATCCTTTGGATTTCTACCTTTGGGGCAATTTGAAATAAATTGTTTATTCAACTCCATGGTGAGAAGGATCTCCACAATCGAATTGTCACAGGGTGCAAAACCATAAAAATATGTCAGGAATTTGGGAGTGTATTCATGCTTTCATAAGTCGTAATTGCAAGGCATGCATTACTGTACAGGGTGCATATTTTAAACAGTGGTTCTAGTGCATGCGAAAACATGGTATGTGTTAGATGTTTACAATAAAGAATGTAGATTTGTATTTGTTTCAATGGCCTACAACTTGGAAGCCAAACATTTCCGGAACTTTTTATTATTTACCCATATAGAACATAATCCCGAAATTATCCCATTGATTTTCCAAACTCTCTGTATGTGGTGTGTATGTATATATACATATATATTGTTATATAGGTGTATGCATGTGTATATATATATATATATATATATATATATATATATACATATATATACATATATACATATATATATATATATATATATATATATATACATACTTATTATATATACATATAGCAAGTGAAGGATAACTTAAACAAGAAACAAATGAAGGCAAGAAATTAAGAAATGTTCTTATCTGTTGTATTCTTGTTAAACAGACAATATTTGAAAAGCTAATTACAAATAAGATTTTGTCGAACTTGATAGTTTTCGCTTAACGACCTTATCGATGTTAATATACAGCGTTCCGATTTTCTTTTATCAAAATGCTGCAGTTTAAATAAATCTCGCTTATATTCTCAAACATATACATAGAGAAATGTTGCGCGCAAAAGTCGTCAGACTGTATGGCAATCTTCACATTTAAGGTTTTCCACTGCTCTTTCAGATTGCAATCATGGAAATCTGCAACATAAAGATTCTCAGGTTTTTACACTCTTCTATAAGTTTGTATTCTGATTAGAATTTTAGTACATTTAAATAGATATCGAGAAACTGGAACTTTTAATAGAACAGGTTTCGATATTATCTTCTTCATTGGTTCTTTTTTATTAACGTGCAGGTTGGGGAGCATTATCCACACTGGTGCCCCCCCCCCCCAGTCAGCTGGCTAGCTGCACGCATGGAAATATCTATGAAGGTTTATTTAAAGCAAAGGTTTTATGGAGAATGCACTTCCTTGCCCAATGCTTTTTCGTGATTGACACTAAGTGCGTTACCAACCTAGGTCAACATCTTCCACTTGACCAAGTCAGTCACTCAGCTTTTATGGTGACCGACACCCACCAAGTCTAAACTTTACACCGAGCATCTGTATGTATTTCATGAAGTTATACCTGACTAGAGCATATCCTACATAAACTCTCTGAGTAGACAACCAGTTGGTCTGTGACTCCTTATTGGTTATTCGCAGCTAACCTCCATATCTGAAGGCCATACCCTATTCGCCACCGGTGGATGGAAGATAGCTGCTCCAGACCACTATATATATATATATATATATATATATATATATATATAATTCGGTAAGTTATAAAATTTATGCCATATTAATTCAGATTTCAAATATTATAATAATTCTCCGAAAATCAATACGTAACAATGTGCATACATATGTACGTGCGTTTAAAAAAATCCTTTTCTTATTAATATTACATCAGATTAAAGCTTAAAAACTTTTACGATTACCTTCATCAGCATATAGACTTTATCAATTACACATGACATCCAATGTATATACAGCAACCAGTTCGAGAACAAAACAGTGTCAAGATAGAGGGACCAAATCAAACATTTTTATCAATAATGAGGATAGGCAAAACACTCTGTTTAACATAACCTGTTAACCATTGAGCTTATTTTTATTTGCAGTATTTAAATATATTCAGGGATATTCATAAGATCTAATTTGTTTTAAATAAATGTTGTATTCCTGGGAATATCTAGAATTGTTTTGGTTCTCTAACTGTAACATGTGAAATAAAATTTAAAAAATATTAAAAAACTTCCTTAAAAATAAAACGAATAAAGCGAGAACTGCAAATATAAGAAATATCAGAAAGTGCAAATGCATACCATGTAATATTATTTGACTTCCTTCGTTCAATATGAAAAATACTTATTGTAGTACCCTTGGTAATGGAGTTTCAGAATAGATATGGTCACGGCTGTCTATCTTCAAAGCACCAAGAAGAGTTTTTGAACAAACAAACAAAAAAATAGTCAGGAACTAAAACTTGTTATACATATTGATAGATTAATATTGATAGATAGATAGATAGATAGATAGATAGATAGATAGATAGATAGATAAATATAATATTACATGGCTTCAATCAATGTGGGCAAAGTGTTGGCCCAACCTCCTGTCCTGGTGTGGCACATTCTTTATGGAAGCGGCATGTGTCAAGTGTTCCAGACACTTTTCAACCTAACCATGTGTGTGGTGTCTGTGGCAGAGCCTGTCTGTCGAGTGATGATCTACTCAGCCACATGATATCGCATAGCAGCAAATAAATTTGCAAAAAGAAAACAGTGGAAGATCATAGATATATACAAATGGAAGCCAGTTGTCTTATGTGTCATATCTGTAGAAAGATTTACTAAAAGGCCATCTGAGCTGTTAAGTCTTATGTGTGCCCACAATCGTCAGTATAATCTTGTAGGGATGGTCTTCTTTGGTAAAGAAGTGGCAGTCACCATCTATTAATAATGGAGATTATGTATCTGTCTGTCTGTCTGAAACCGAAACTCCATCAGAGTAATATTACTATTTAATTAGTCCGCCAGCTTCCTTATATACTACTACAAAAACCGCCGTAAACACTATGCGCATTTCTTAATTTACATAATTAATTGCTTTTAAACTTCTAATCAATTAGTATTCGCAAATATACACTCATCATTGTTTTCTTCAGATTTCCACATGTATTTACGCTATTTTGCTCGCTAATAATCTTACTTATACATTATAATTATTTCTTTTATTATTTATATATATACAAACATGAAATGAGTTACGTAGTTAATATATCTATGACAAAACTGATTAAACAGCCAGGGTTAATCCATTGAATTGGCTCCCTCCCTCCGATTGTTATGCAGTTAATATATCTATGACTAAAGAAGTGGCAGTCACCATATATATATATATGATGTTTAGTTGAACATATTTATTAATATGTTCAACTAAACTTAGTTTGTAGTAGATTAAATTGGTCTCTATGTGGACAACTGAATGATAGGGTAGGAAGATTGTGCTGTCCTGATATTCAAAATAGAACCTTAAGAATCAGGATTCAACATTTTGGCTTTCTATTGGTTTTAAACCCCAACCTCTGGTACCAGTAATAAATCTATAACTATTTGAGCGACCAAGCAGCTTTTTATGTGCAAGTCGAAAAGCATTAATGTCATCTACGTTTCTGTCAGTTCCTTGTCTGTTTTCTTTCGTCTCTAGTTGAATTAACACTGTTGGGTTTCTATTCTTGATTTATCGTCATTTTCTCTCTTCTTGCTGTGGAGTGATGTGTGCTATCTAAGGTCCCTAGCTAGGGCATCTTGAAAATCAGATGGAGAATAAACTTAAGGAATGAAGAAACAAAGTGCCCTCTCTCAGGCCTAATTGAATCTGGAATAAAAGTAAAGCCATTCCAGCTGATGGTGCTGTTTGCTTTAAGAGAACACAAGATGCTGCAGAAATTTGCACACAATGGGTCAACAAGGGTTGGAGCACCCATTAATTTCTGATTGTTGACAGGCCTACCGCCATCTTTTACATTTCTGAGTCCCTCTCTGAAAGAAGATTAGAGATGAATTCATTCAAGTTGATCGTGTCCATTCTAGCCGCGGGCTAAAAGCTAAACAGTGTGATATGTCACTACCCATCTAATGTACTCCACAAGAGATGATTTCATTGATAGAGAGGATGGTCAAAGGATTCCACTTAGCAGATGTCATTTGTGTCGCATCTCTGCGTTTCAGGATGTCGTTTTTTGTTAACCGTATATTCGATTCTTTTCTAGAAATTCATAAATTTTCTCAGGAATGAAAAGCTTTGTCCATCGGTCAGTCGGTCGGTCAGTAAATCTGTGACGCTTCAGTTTAAAATAGTATTTTCATTGTAAAACGTGCAGATTAAATGGACGCATCTTAGCTGCATTCAAGCATTTCTGTCACACTTGTTTGAAATAGAACTTTCATTGGTCTGTCATGCTTAAGTTAAAAATAAGGTTTTCATTGATCTGTCATGCTTAATTTTAAAATAGGATTTTCATTGGTCTGTCACACTTAAATTTAAAATAGGATTTTCATTAGTTTTCCACACTTAATTTTAAAATAGGATTTTTATGAGTCTGTGACGCATAAGTTAAAAATAGGATTTTTGGTACTTTCATAGATTAGGACCCACGCTAACTTTGACCCTAATCCTAACCCGAACACTAACCCTAACGATGGAGTCAAAGTTAGTAAGGGTCCTAATCTGTGAAAGCACCAGATTTTCATTGGTCTGGCTCGCATAAGTTTGAAATAGGATTTTCATTGATCTGTCATGTCAACGTTCGTCCATATTATCGATACAACAACACAATCTCTTTCGTCTTAGAGATTGAAGAGCTCCACCCTCTATCAAGAACTCGACCTAAATAGTCAACCCCAAATCAAGGGAGATTACTCTTGTCTCCAAATGGTCCAAGAAAGATAACTCATAATTCACATGTCACGCTGATGTTTAAAATAGCATTTTTATAGGTCTGGCTCGCTTAAGTTTGAAATAAGATTTTCATTGGTCTGTCATGCTTAAGTTTAAAATAGAAATTTCATTGATCTGTCATGCTTAATTTTAAAATAGGATTTTCATTGGTCTGCCATGATGAAGTTTAAAATAGCACTTTCATTGGTCTGTAACGCTTATTGAAAAAAGAATTTTCATATATCTGTCCCATTTAGGTTAGAAATAAGATTTTCATTGGTCTGTCATAGTTAAGTTTAAAATAGCATTTTCAGTGCTAAATGCATTTATTTAACAGATGTATCTTATTTTAGATTCATCCAAGCATATCTATAGTAAACTTTGTTTCTTCAAGCTGTTTGAATAGTATTTTTGTCGGTATGTCAGACCTAAGTTGTAAATAGAATTCTTAGATGGATCCATGCATTTTCATATGAGGCGTTGTCTGTTTATCTGTCAGTCAGTCTATTGTATCCACGTTTAAAATATCATTTTAATCGATAAATACGCAGATTGAATGGACGCATCTTAAGAATATCCGTTTTTTGGTTTTCTGTCAAACTCTCATCGTTTGATTGATATGCTTTCCGATAATGATCACGTGACTTGTTTTGAATTATTATTACTTCTCTTTGAAATTGTCTTTTTTGCGGGGTGGGGGAGGATCGTTGATTTATCTTAAACTTGAAGGATAATAAAATCACTGATTGATAAATGAAAGATCGATTTTTAGGGCAATGAAAGAGAAATTCCTCCATCAAAAGATTTTAATTAAAGGTCATAAGATAAAGGTGAACTATTGAAGATAAAGATAGATCATCATTATCATCAGCACCAACATCAAGTGTCAGAGCTATGTCGTCAGGAACTTCGGTTTCTTGCAGGGCTTCCCGAGGCAGATGAGTCTGATACCCAGCAGTATGAGAACCACAGCTCGGCTAAAGAGACTCTGGTGATCAGTATTCAGCAGTCTCTGGTCGTTTTTGCCAATGCGTTTGTGGACAATTTACGGCAAGCAAGGACGTTCAGTCATCTATTGCAATGCAGAGTGAGGATAATAACTTATGAAACCGCCACTCAATGCCTATAGATGACGACCTTTCTCGACGACTCGGAGCAACCGCTGATTCTTGTTGATTTCGGTGTTTGGGTTAACCTGAAATCTTTCAGGAATACGAAGTGATCCAAATCTAGAATAAGGACCTCGATCAAAAGCAGATGATATTGATATCTCCATGTTCGATATTGCATTCACGTCCAACTGACCCAAAACAACAACAACAACAGCAGCAGCATCAAGAACTTGCCCAACAAAAAGAGGTGTTTCTCCTTATGGTTTCGTTTCTTATTGTAGCTTGGCCAGCAACATTTTGAAACTTATATTCTTGTGTCTTGAAAGATATTATGAGGGTATCAATATAGTCTATATATATATATATATATATATATATATATATATATGCATGTTTGGTTAAACAATTGCACCAGCTTCTGTTTATTTATTTTTTTATTCGTTTTTTCGATTCGTCGCACGACTGATTTGGTATTATCGTCCATGTTGTATAAAAAATCGCCATATTTTCGCGAACGTTTTCGACCGACGTCGGTCATCTTCAGGCGGCTAAATGAGTATGCAAAATAAAAGATTAGTGAATTTATTAAGAAGACGTTTTTAAAAACATTTCAATACCATAATGGAAGCGTTGTTTGTTCAAGTAAATAAACCAAGTATCAACCATGCTCGTTATGAGGGGGGGGGGCGAAGGTATGTTGAAGTGTTGTTGAAGTGGTATTGAAATGTTTTTTAAAAGCGTCTTCTTAATCTTTTATTTTACTCATTCATCCGCCTGAAGATTACCGACGTCGGTCGAAAACGTTCGTGAAAATATGGCGATTTTTTTATACAACATGGACGACAATACCAAATCAGTCGTGCGACGAATCAAAAAAACGAATCAAAAAATAAATAAACAGAAGCTGGCGCTATTGTTTAACCAAACATGCATAAGAGAAGGAATGCTGCCTAATTACACAAATATAAATATATATATATATATATATATATATATATATATATATATGGTGTTATTTGAGGGATTATCTTTCTTCTAAACTCATTACCCTTCCAAAGCTCTAGGGTGTAGCCTTCACTACCATTTCACCTGGAAATGGGATATATGATAGATCATTTAGAATAACAGCAAATTGCAATAGAACTAATCAGTGGGCATCATCTTTCATTGTATGGGATCAATAATAAAGGTTTCAACGATCATCTTTAACATTTGAACTTTAACGTTTCTGTGTAATATTTAACTCTTATCAATCATGGTTTTAATGTAATGTTCTACTCTCTATGGTACCAGTTGTATGTCATGCTGATTTGGACATTTGTTAATATCTCAAGTTTAGCAAGCCTTGCCGATGACGGTCTTTAGTAGATGTGATCTTCTAAATTTCACTGAATCTTATTAAAACTTACTGAATTGCAATTACTTTTGAGTTCAAACTGTTCCGAATTTTATTTTATAGATTTTAATTAAGATTTTTGATTCGTCTTTTCATAATTCTCTCTGGCCTTTAATTACTCTTTATGAGTTTATCATATTTTTAAATGCCTTCAGAAGTCGTTTCACATCACCATTTTGTATGAACATGCTGCGGTAATCTGTTATTAAATCAGAAAACTGATCCTTTCCATCATTCATAACTAGAGACCGACGTGCTTGTTTTAAGAGCACCCGGAAAACAGTGAGTGGCCTAACACTTAGCAGAGGGTCAGGAAGGCCCTACTAACCTACATTTTTTCTTTCTTTTTTGAATATTTGTAAATGTTGTCCCACTCCCGACAATGAAGTTTTTGTAAATAAAATTTTTGAAACAAATTGATGATCATCTAAGTAAGATCAAGCCACAGAGTGAATATGGTATTTTGGTGAGAGCGTCTAGCATAGAGTAAGCCCAAAAGCTTTTGACAAAATCGGATGACCATCGATGCCTTCCCCCTCTCTCCCATGGCTCAGGCAAAGGATGAACTTTATGCTTATTTTGTTTTGTGTTTTTTTTGTTGTTGTGAATGTATGTTTTTTTCTTAAATAAAATAATTAGTGAGACCCATGAGGAAACTGGAAACCCCAGAAGTAAATTGATCAAAATGAACCGGAAAGACTCCTTTCACTCAAAATACTTAGCCTTCATCCACGATATAAACATTATTTGTAAAACTATTTTTTTTTTCGATGGGGGTATTCACTGACTTGTTTTATTTGCTTGACCGTAGTGTGTGTGTGTGTTAAGAGAGGGATTTGTTTGAATTTAATTTAAAATATACAACTAGATTACAACCCCAGAAGTAAATTGCCCGGAAAAGAATGGGAAGACATTTTTCCCCCAAAATGCTAAGTTTCTATCCTCGATATGAAATAATATATGTAAATAGAACTACATGTTATAATAAAATGAAAACAATCATCTAATTAGAAAACACAAAATGTACAACAATAATGCAAAGGACTGCATAAAAAAAGTAGGAAACTGTTGTATGACACCATGCTTCAAAGACATGCAAAGAAGAAGAATTAGAAATAAATAAGAACACAGTAAATTAATAAGATGTCCTTTTGCAAAGCAATATGCAAATTAGTTAACGAATGATCCAAATGAAACAAAACAATCAAACTGTGTGAATATGTGTAACATCTATTTAAGGGGTTGATAGCAGTTTTCATTCATCCCTTCACCTCCAGTAAGTCTTAGTTGAAAGCGTGTTTCGTCCTTTTCTATCTTTTGACTCCTTATGTCAAATCCTTTTATAGAAAATATTGGGATCCTGGAAGTGTGCTTGTTTTGGGCGAATTTTAGTCTGTAGACATGATTGTAGGTGGTAACATGGATTGTTATTTTTCATAATTTCGGCTTAATCTCTCTTTATACAAAAATGTTATAGGTTATTTAAATGTAACTTTACGGCATGTCTTATTTGTTTGTACTTAGGTTATTGGTTCATCTTCGTCTTCTTTTTCTTATACGTTAATCCCGAGCTATGGTGGGGGTCTGCAATCATGGATTTTTTTCTTCATTTGAAACGACCACAGGCTTGGTCCAGATGAAGGCCGGTTATACAGAAATCCTTGTGCAGAGTGTCTGCTCATCTCATCATTGACCTTTCTCTTGGACCCTTCCCAGCTACTTCTAATGGGAAAGCAAGTTATGCAACGATGTTATTGACTCTCAGACCCTCTGAGTCAGAATTCCCTCATCTTATATTCAATCAGTGAAATGTCTCCTCATCCTGCTCATCTCCTCCTTGCTTGTAACTTGAAATTTCCATGTCTAACTTTGTTGTAACACACATGACATTTTCAGAAAGAAATAGAGTATTCTTAATCAACCTTTATTATATTCGGTACAAACTGGAATTCACGTCTCAGGAAGGGGTCCTAACAATGAGTCATATTTCGGCATTTTAATAAGTACAAGAAAGTAAAACACCGAAACGAAAGAAATCAAAAGCATGGCACAATTGCGCAAACTGTGCGTCATACAGCTTACACAACTGAAGTTATGGGATTAGATAAAAGAGTAATTTAAAAAGCAGTTAAACTCTCATTAGAGTGCTTTATAATGGTGAAAATTTGCTCATATTTGGAGAATTAGCATAATTTTGTGTCTTTTAACAATAGTTTGTATCACATTAAAATCAGAGGTTAACTATTTTCACAGAGAGTTTCCCCATATACGTTAAATCAATAAAAATCATACTGTTATGGTTAAAACGGTGATATAACATTAAGCTGCCTCGGACACCCTTGGGGAAGGCGTTCGCCACTATCCTTCCTATCACCCTGAAATCCATCTTCCCAGCCCTTTTAACATTTTTCTGCCTACCTTATTTTCCAAATCTATCAATTACTCAAGCTCTATGTACTTCCAACCGTCTTGGGTATGACACAATACTGTATCCGGTGATGATACCGAAATTTGGGGGCTTTAAAAAGTATGAAATCGACCCTTAGTTGCAATTACCTATAGATACACTCTGACCGGGAGTAGTAGTTCCTATTAGTTAAATGGAATTTATCAATTAATGATCACAATATGTATGTGTGGCATTTATGCAAGAGAGTTGATAGCAGTTTTCATTTTTCTCTTCCCTCAGCTAATAGCTGGGAAAGCCTTGATCGAAAGCACGTAGCATCCTGTTTTTAGACCAGCTTCTAGCTTTTGACTCCTCGTGTCAAATCTTTTTTATAGAAAATATGGGGATCCTTGAAGCGTGTTTGTTTTTGGTGGTTAAAAGAATTTTAGACAATCACGTCACTTGTTAATTGATCTACACACTATTCGTATACAAAATAGAATGTTTGAAAATATCGAGACTTTGAATCATAAAAAAACATTTACTAAAATAACTGGATTCGACATTAAATGACCGAAAATGAATTAATATTATTATTGTAAAACAAACCAACTAAATATTATGTTTTAAATGAGGATTGATAATTTGTGTTATTTGATTATTGCATTATTTGGACGACTGATAATGGATAAAAAAATAATAATCAGTGCTAAATGACAGTCTTCTAGAGGCTGAAGGTTCAATCCTCAGTATACATTATAATAAGAATACAATTATGAATTACTTAAGACTTCTACCCGGTCATGGCTGATGGAATGAGAGAAAGCTACCCTCATGAATTAAATAAAGGGTTCCATTCGAAATTCCGTACACATTGTTTTTATTTATCTTGCATATTTAGAATGGATGAGAGTTTTTGGGTTAGTAGATGTAGAACAGTTGAGGTAGCAGGGTCAGTTGGCAGGGGCATCCCAAGGACTTGAGGGAAAGTAAGATAAATAAGGACCAGTCCAGAGATAGGTTAATTTGGAAGTCAATTTCACAAAACCGTCCAACACATTCCAGCATGTAAAACAGACGTTAAACTGAACATGATGATGATGATAGTGATGATGATGGTGTGTGTGTGTGTGTGTGTGTGTGTGTGTGTGTGTGTGTGTGTG
>OY744520.1:22063377-22160877 GCA_963556195.1 Sepiola atlantica | reverse complement strand
TATAGATAAATAATAATATAGAATCGAACAAAAAAAAAAAATAAATAAATAAATAAATAAAGAAAAAAAAAAAATAAAAATAAAGAAAAAAAAATAAAATAAAATAAAGAAATAAAGAAATAAAATAAAGAAATTAATAAATAAATAAAATAATATGTATGCATGTATGTATTTTACATATACGTTATATATACACATATATACATACACCAACACACACACGCACACACACACACATATATATACCAAAGGCTCTATTAACGACGCCCCACCTCCATACCCAGGATTCCTCACCCACCCAATCACATCCGCTACTACACACACACGGTAAACAAATTTATAGAACGAAATTACTAAAGGGACATAACTCCCACAAAAAAAGCTTGATTACCACGAGTTATCAGCCCCTGCCACCGAAATACGATTATTCAGTATACTATTAACAAAACAAACAACGTTATATAAAAAAAAAAAATAATAATAAATAAATAAATAAAAATAAATTACTCAGTATAATTACTAACAAAATAAACAGCAACGGTTAAAATAGTAAATAATAATTTATAAAAATAAATAAGAAACTTCCCCGGACCTACTACTAAAAACAAACCAACATTTCCGGCCCCGGCTTTTGGCAAAAAAAAAAAAAACACACTCCAACGAGTGGTAGTATTTATTTTATTCTGAGGATGAGGGATACCCTCGAAAATTAAATGAAAGGACACACTCCAACCCAACACCACGATCACGATACACTGGTAAATAAAAAATAAAAAAATTCTGAAAATTATTGACTTTTCAATATTGTCACTTTGTTTTGTTTTTTACGATTCCACGTGTCGTATGTGTCACTCTAACAACGCATTGTTATCGCCTACAAAAAATAATATTCTTACTCTATACACAATGCTCCAAGCGAACTACAACATTCTTCTCATATATATATATATATATATATATATATATATATATATATATATAATTTTTTCTGTAATGGAGTTCTAATCTATTATTGTATTGCGAGAATAACATCTAAGATGAGAACAGTAGTCCGAATAACCCAAATTATCAATCCGCATCTAACACATTCCAATACATAACACCTACAAAATTTCTTCGGACACACCATATAGATGTCATGCAATGTTTTGTCATCACACTTCAGTACATTGTCATCCTGAAACTAGAAGTCTCTCCTGAGTTTACCTAATTCTCTAAAATAAAAACGTGTCTAGTGTTTGCCTGATTTTATTCTACCCGGTAACCAACTGATGTCTCACAAACACCTCATTGGGAGAATTCACATAGACAAGCGAGTTTTAAAAAAGCTGATCTCAACATTCGTTGATATATTCACAAGTAGATGATTGTTATTATTTTTTCGTAGTAGTAGTAGACGATGTAATTCATAAAAAACTGTATTTGCCAGTAGCAATATTCTCTAGTGGACAGATCTCAATATCTAGACACTTAGGCTTCAAAGTAGTTTCCATCATCATCTGTTTAATGTCCATTTTACATGCTGGCATGGTTTGGACGGCTTTAAGAAATTGACTTCCAAACTAACCTATCTCTGACCCTCTATCCCCTTTTCTCTTAAGTCAACTTTTATCACTTCCTTCCGTGTTTTCCTTGGCGTTCCATCTGTGAACTGGAACAGCTACCTCAATTGTTCGACATTGACTAACCCCAAAACGTTCATCTATTCTTTCAACGTGACCATATCATCGAAGTCTCCTGTTCTGCACACATCTTCCTATACTGTTTTAATTTAATCTTCTTCTGAGGTCATCAGAACTAAGCCTGTCTTTAACATCTACATTACACATCCATCATATCATTTCTCTCCATGCAACGCATGTCCTCAACCCTCATTGGCCAGATTTCACTTCCATACATTATCACACTGCGTCCACATGTCTGATAGACTGTTACCTTTCTCGGCAGTAGTAACGTCTTTTTATTTTAGTTAGCTGAATAAATTATAGCAAAAATGGGAGACAGTATTATCTATATAACAATACGCTTAGGCAATTTTATGTTCCTACCTACGTTACACAGATCCTGCCCTTTTTTTAAAGATGGGATCGCCGAAAAAGCGATGCAAGAAAAGTATTTTTTTAAAATTGAGATTCGTTTTATTCTTTTAAAGAATATTTAGTTGGCAATTATTTTTACGGTAAGAAGAAAGAGACTATTTATTTTGAAACGATTTTAATTGTAACAATGAATAAATTAAATAAAAAGGTTTAAACTTCTGTTTTAGTTATTCAAAAGAAAATATTTTGCTTACAATTACCTTTACGGTAAAAAGAAAGAGAATATTGTTTTAAAAATATATAAATTGTTAGAATTTTTAGATCAAGAAGAGACATATTCCTTTTAATTCTTAAAAGAATATTAAACTGACAATGCCAGTTATTTTTTTACGGCTCAGGAAAGAGAGAATATTTGCTTAATATTATTAAACCTTAAATAAATGTGTGTATTATTTCAAACAGAGTATTTTTTTCAATTTTTTATGGAAATCGCTCCAGACAAGGCATGAAGCCACTTGATGTAAGGAGCTAACAAGAACAAATATAATGATCGCAAAGACAGAAGATTCCCATTGGCCTTAGTCTTGAAAAGACCAAGGTTATAGGTAGGAGGGAAACAGTCACCAGGAAGAGAATTCCACAAGCCTGCAGTTCTTGGAAAGAAGCCACTGGAATAGAAAGCTGTATTCCAATGAGGTATCAAACCAGCAAATTGATGGAGACCACTAGACCAGCGAGTCAAACGAGCTGAAACAAAAGAAGTAGGGAATAGATAACATAATTCTGAAAAACACATGCCATAATAGTATTTATAGAAAAGACTGAGACTAGCAACATAACGTCTGTGAGAGAGAGGGCGCAGAGAAGAAGAAAGGGTAGGGCCAATCAAATTACAGATGTGTTTCTGCACCTTATCAAGAACCCTCAAACGGGACAGATTCACCAGCCCAAATATGACAACAGTACTCCATACATGGTCTGATTGTAGATTTGTAGAGATAGATAATAGTCTCAGATGTGAGAAAGAGAGCAATAGAGAGAACCGACTTTACGAGAAGCAGAAAGAGCAATGGATTTAATGTATGAACCCCAAGAAATATTTGATGAGAGAAAAATACCCAGAAGTTTTAGAGTTGATTTCTCCTCAAGAGCAGAGCCATCCATGAGAATCTCAGGAAGAAAATGGACATGCCTACGATTGAAAGACACAAGCTGAGTCTTAACTGGATTAAATGAAACAAGCCATTTCGTACCCCAATCCACAACTGAACCCAGGTCAACTTCTAGATCAGCTGCATATTTCGACTGATCCGAGGGAGATTGGCAAGAAACAACACCAGAATAGAGAGTGGTATCATCAGCATAATATTCTTCTAGAAGATCATTTATATAGAGAAGAAACAGTATTGGTCCTTAATAGAGCCCTGAGGAATACCAGCATTGAGAGGAACAGAGAATGTAGAGAATATTATCGTTAAAATTAGGCAGATAGATGATGAAAGCATGGAATTTTCACGGGGTCTGCTAGTCTTTAATAATGTTTTATTCAGGAAACAAAAGTGTTGTGATCTTGAAGGGCCAATAATAATTTAGACAACACTGTGGTATATTTACTAGAGTATATTTACAGAAGCACAGAATAGTATGTTACAGAAAGTTTGGGTCTGATACTTTGGCTATGACTGCCACCAATGACGGTATTTACTTCCTTCCCACAGCAAGAAGCTGTGGCACAAGGCCAGAACGTGGGAAGAACTAAGCCAGCACACCTAAAAAAAGGGGGCATTCTCGCCTCCTAAAAATAGTCTGAGGAGCCCCGTCATTATTCCAAGGTTGAGACACTTCAAGCAGTTAGAAATAAACGAAGTCCACCCCAAAGAGGAGAGGCAAGGTCTGGGAGGGTGCACCTCCTAGGACTACCAAGGGCAATACCTCAGCTCAACAGAAATGGCCCAATTTCTTCCAGACTGATTGTCGAGAACGTACCCTCGACTGGTATGTATACTGACACAGAACGGCAAATGACTGCTGCTATAACTGTCACAACACTTAAGCATAACTCTATTCATAGTGTCTGGAAGAGTCCATCTATTCCCGAAATAGGGTAGATAAACATCACATAATAAAAATGAAATTTTAAACTATACAATTTGTACATTATTGAGTTTTGTAAAAAAATAATCTGCTAGGGGAGGGAGGTACAAGAACAAAGATTAATACATTTTTCTATGACATGAGAATAAACGATTTTGAAATTGATATCATTGGCCATTTCTCACGAGCAACAAAAGAAAATGTTAGTCACAATGAAAGTGAAAATCATCGTTCTTACTTGAAAAACTGATGTCACATGGTCTTCAAACTTAATTCTCTACATCTCGATTTATGCTGTCATTAAGCAACCATCTTTGTGAAGCTATCCTGATAGCATCTCTTTGTGTATATGTGCACATGTCCGCTCACTCCTTTTAGGTTATTAGACCTATGAACATGAAGTTTGTTTTAGGATTGACCCCATCAGATTCTCCTAAAAGAGTCATATTTATCTTTATTCCATTTAAAATGATTCTCCGTGTCGGTGTAACCCACCCCCACCCCATCCCTACTGAAACTTTTTTTATTTCTGATTTTAATGAGATTTTAACTCTAGACAGAGATAAGTAGAAGTAAAGTAGTCAATCATAGTCGAAGGCGACCCGAAGGCTCCCTTTCCATTAGCTACTACAACGAGATGTAGGGGGAGCCACTCCTTTCTCAGGATTACTCCACTTACCCATGATCCTCACCTTGTAATGCTGAGTGTTTAACAATGGGGCATCAAGTACTATTTTTTAAGTCTTTGGTATGACTCGACCGAGGATTGAACCCTGGTCTCCCAGCTTATTAGTAACCACTCTTAACATTATGCCAAATGGGCCAGTTTGTAACTCTAGAAAAATGATACAAAATTAATCAAATTTCAATCATTTTAAGACCTAATAAACTAAACTCCACATAATTTACACTTCAATTATCTAAGGCCAAATTCTATTTAACTCATAGACGGGACCCTGACAGGTACTGTCACGTTGAGTCAGAGTTACTTAAATGTTAACATAACGAACCAACAGACGAAATGTCTTATTGAGATGCATGGACGCATCTAATGACCTACTTTCTTACTTTCAGGTCCTCTTTCATTCAATTTGTGCATTCGGCAATAAAAATGCTGTTGACAAACTTAATGACCAACAGACGGAGCCTCTCATAGAGATGCATGGACATATCTAGAACATAACTTAATCCAGAACAAGAAATTGCCAATCAAATGAAAGATTAATAAACTTTTATCAATTAAATAATAAGAAAAAAGGAAATAGTGACTTTATTTTATCGAAAGGTTGGAATTCAACAAAATAAGGCAAGTTATAAAACTTATCAATAAGTTCCCGATTTTAGACCTCCATAAACTTCAAGGAACAAAAGAAATGCAATGAATCTATCAAGTGAAGCAATAGAAAGAGGCCAAGCAAAATTACTTTTGTATATGGAGTTGGGTGTTATCTGTAATGGAATAAAATCTATTGGTTTGCCGAGTTTTCCATCATAAATCATTTACAATAAAAAAAAAATAATAAAAAACTATGAAAATGTCAGTTAATCTTTTCAAAGATGAATTGGCAAAAGTTTGATAATGGAGACAGAAATTCATGAATTCAAGAAAGGCAAGAATTAATTTCGAAAACCCTTTTTTTTTGTCAGTTGCCAAAATCTTAAATTTGTACTTCTGAATTGTGGTCCAAATGATATTTGATTACACAACAATCACACCATTCAAGAATAAATATTGTAAATCAAAATACTAAAAAATACATATTAGAATAATAATAAAAATAGTCAACCATATCAATATCGCCTTTTCAGGCTTGAAAAATTAATTTAAAAAACCTGATTTTTAGATATGTAAGATTTGGAATTGACATTTTCATTACTAAACATGCTGATTTAATGGACGCATCTAAAATAAGATGCGTCCACGTATCTCTATATGAGGCTCAGTAGGTAGGTCTGTCACACTTAAGTTTGATGTAGCATTCTTAGATGCATCCACGCATCTCTATAAGAAACTGCATCCGTCAGTTCGTGTATCATTCCTAAGTTTGAAATAGCATTTTTGTTGGCAAAGAGTGGCATGCTCAGGTCTGGTGATGCCCTGGTGATTCGTGCAGCCAACTCCTTGATTGTATGCCTCAAAGACTCAGGTATAAGTTCTAGTATTGAAAACGGTTCAACAATTGAAGTCAGGGAGAAGCTTCCTCAGTCCTGTCGAACCCCTAACAACATCTCAGGAAAAGACCAAACTACAGCTGTAGACCAGATGGCTAGAGAATGGCACCCTCCTACTGACATGGGAATCCCCCCTTTCTGAGGCCCTCTCTCGCGGTTCAGAGGCACCCTGGCTCCAGTGAAAAACACTCAATCGACTGAAAATGGGAATGGGACGATCAAAAGTTGCTATGAGTATATGGGACTAAAAAACTGACCCAACCATTTGTGAATGTGGAGAGGAGGATCATACGATGCAACACCTCCTTGTATGACCCCTACTACCCAACCGGTGCAGCTAGAAAGATCTTGAAGAGTACAACAATAATGCAAAGGACTGCGTAAAAAGTGGGAAACTGCTGTATGACTACATGCTTCAAAAACACGTAAAGAAGATTGAAAAATATTATGAGAAAAGGAAATGATTGGATACCCCGCCTCCTCACTGTGGTCACTGCCCGTCGCCCCCTCCCTCTATGCACGCCTCTGTTGGCAAGACACATTTAAAGTTGTAATAGTATTTTCGTTGATATTTCACATTTAAGTTTCACACATTTCTATTAGATGCCTCGACCGTCAGTCAGATGATCTATCGATCTGTCGTGCTTTATTTTGAAGTAGTATGTTCTTTGATCTTCCATGCTTAAGTTTGAAATAACACTTTTTTTAGATGTCTACACATCTGTATAAGAAGCTATGTCAGTCAGTCTGCTACGGTTAAGTTTGAAATAGCATTTTCTTTGATCTGTTATGTTTATTTTGAAATAGTAATTTTAGATGCGTTCCACACTATCATTCGGTCTAGATTGGCAGCCTCACGAGAGCAAAGTTAGACACAAGGTCAGTTTTTAATGTTGGTAAAATCCAGTTCTCTACAAAAGGACATTTTAGATTGTGAGACAAAAATAAAAATTGTCTCAGTCTAGAATAATTTTTCCCTAACAGACCGAAGTCAAAACAGATGAAGCGCAGTAGCAGAACACCTTCAGTCAGTTGATCTGTGATGCTTTCGCTTGAAATATAATTTTCATCACTAAATATGTCAGATGTAATGGCCGTATCTTTACAATGGAGTAATTATCCTCTCTTCTGCATCTAGTAGAAACGTAAATTTGTACTTTAAAACTATGGTCCACATGGCATTCCGGAATAACTATGGAAACACAAAGTAGTGTAAAATACCAATAAATAATAATAATAATACATTAATTAATTTATTTAAAAACCTGACCTTTCGGCAAAAATTGACCTTTTTCAAAGCAATACATTTTTCTTTTTTTCTTCTTTTTACTTGTCTTCAAGGCATATTTCTTCATTATTCAAGACACGAAATCACGTGCTCACATTCAGGCTTATTTTAAAACTAATCGTTATTGCCATTAGACGAACGAACTACTGTCTTCAAGAACAAGCAGATATGTCTCGAACGGGAACGACACGTAAACAGAAGAAAAGAAAATTTTTAAAATGCCTTGATTTGAAAAGGGTGAATTTTCACCGAAAGCTCAGATTTTAAAATTAATAAATTAATTCATTAAAAAAAATTCACATTGTTTCTTTTGGTTTTCAAATTTCTTTAATATCATTCGAATACAAAACTATATTTAAAAAAATGTGACTACCGCTTCGTTAATAATAATACTCTTTAACAATATAAATATCTCTTTTCCTAGCTTGAAGAAAAATAGGTAAAAATATGTATAGAATTTTGAAAGACCCATTACTATTCAATAGTTGATTGTAGAAATAAAACTCTTTCATGTAAATAAAAAAAATTAAAAAGTATATTCTGACATTTGTAGATGCATTTTTAAATATTTTCAGGTATCATAATCATATATATACATATGTGTGTATACGTATGTGGAAGAATCTGTATATAAACATAAAAACACTTGTACCACCCCTGTTACACAAGCTGATATTACACTATACTATGTAGCAATTGCAACAATTTCTACACTGGTAAAACCCAACGCTTAATTAGCAAAAACAAATATGAATATAATAGATCCATAAAATTAGGTGATATCAAAAATGCTCTTTTTTTCGCAAATGCTAAATATTAATGTTGTATATTCTTTTTTTTTATCTTAGTTCCTTAATTTGTACTCCCATGTGTTGTCCGTGTCGGCATCTTGAATTTAATCTTCATAGCTGGTATCCGCATTGGGATAAATTAATAACAATGAACAACATAGAACATGTTGAATATTAATTTATTAAATCTATTTAACTAAAAAAAACTGTTAGCTGCTTCATATGTGTCTACGGTCTTCTATTATCTATTCCTCTTTTCAGGTAGCCACGTGACTATCCGTGTCTTGTAGAATATT
This sequence comes from Sepiola atlantica, assembly GCA_963556195.1. Classification (NCBI taxonomy): domain Eukaryota; kingdom Metazoa; phylum Mollusca; class Cephalopoda; order Sepiida; family Sepiolidae; genus Sepiola; species Sepiola atlantica. The sequence continues at coordinate 22,152,197 of OY744520.1, read as the reverse complement.
TGACTAAAAATTCTATCATCTCAAAAATTAAGAATGAGAATACCTTCGGCCAGGAAATAAATTGACTCAGGCTAAATGACTTGTATTTATATAGATTTTCTTTTTACTTTCGCTTCTCAAGAGAAAACAAATAAAATTGACTTATTCTCTGGTTGTCCAGGAAGAAAGGAGAGTATTAATTCCACCAACAATGTCGGTGTGTCAGGCAATTTCAGCAAGAGACCCTAAATAAAATAGATGCAAAGAGTGTGAAATTAAAAGAATCTCGCTTATTTGGGATTCTTCTACCGGCAGTCTTTCTTCATTCAGGGGCGTCGTCATGCATCAGTGAGAAATAGAATTTTCATTGGTTTTTATGTTTTAGTTAAGAGTGTGAGATTAAAATAATCTTACTTATTTGGGGTTCTTCTATCGGCTGCCTTTCTTTCTTTGATGTGTTTTTAAATATGAGAAGCTTTGTCTGTTTGTAATTCGGTCACACTTAAAGTTTTAATAGAATTTTCATCATTAAACGCACAGATTTAAAGGATGCATCTTAATTTAGATTAGTCAAAGCTTCTTTATAAGCTACCATGTCTGTTGGTTGGTCTGTCGTGCTAAAGTTTGAAATACCATATTCGTCTGCCTGTCATGCTTAAATTTTAAATAGAATTTTTATTGGTCTGTCATACTTATAAATAAAATTTTCCTAATTAAACGAAGTGGTGGACTTCTTTTGTTATTTTGGGTATATGTTGAGTATTGGAGGTGATTGCGAGTTTAGCTCTATCATTAGAGTAAGATCCGAATGAAGTAAGTTCCGTGAATAGTTGCCAATCCTGACCCTGTGAGATATCCCTCTCACTACCAGGGGAAGAGTATATAGCAGCTCTGTTAGGTGTATGATGCTGTATGACGCTGAGTGCTGGGCCCTAACCGAGTCCTCACTCACTTGTCTTCAGCATAATGACAGAGTAATGATCAGAGGGATATGCGATGTCGGGTCAGATCCGACAAATCAGCTCTGATACCTCGTTGGCGAGGCTGAATAAACTAAAGCTTATGAACTCCTGACATATGTCGGCAATGTTGATTTGGCTACGTTGAAAGAAGCGACTCCTAGATAAGAAAATGCAGAGACCTTGAGATGAAGGGTCCAAGAAAACTTGGATGCAAACCATCATTAAGGATCTTAGACAACAGAATTTGAACGGATTCAATCCTCAAAACCGCCAAGCTTGAAGGCTGTCAGAAAACGTCAGACTCTTGACTAAAGGAACTAAGACGATATAATTGATGATGATGATAATGATGATGATGATGATGATGATGATGATGATGATGATGATGATGATGAAACGTGCAGATTAAATTCTAAATGCGTTTAAGCATCTTTATAAGATGCTCTGTCTGTTTGTCATTCTGTTATGCTAAAGTTTGAAATAGCGTTCTCGTTTGTTTATAATGAAATAATCAATTTGTTTAGTTAGCTCCAGCCTTTCTTCTTCCCTGCATTCTCTCTTTCACAGACGTGATGTTGCTAGTCACAGTTTCTTCTATATGTACTATTATGGCAAGTGTTTTTCAGAATTGTCTGATTTATTATTTACTGCTTCCTTTGCTCCAGCTCGTTTGACTCATTGATCTAGTGGGTGTCATCAAGTTGCTGTTCAAATACCTCGTTATAATACGTCTCCCTATTCCAATAGTTTTATTTCAGGAGTTGCAGGCTTGTGAAACTTTCTTCGTGCTGACTGTTTTCCTCCTAACTATAGCCTTAGTTTTTTCAAGACTAAGGCCAATAGGCACTTTTTGTCTTTGTGTTAATCATCTTTCATTATTTTTAGCTCCTTACATCATATGTTTTCATGCTTTGTCTGTAGTGACCCCTCCCCAAAAAAGATAGTAAAAAATGTGTAAGTCACGAAGCGTCGAAACACACACAGACACAAGAAAAGTAGCCAGACATTTTTTTTAATATCGAGACAGCCTACTTTCCTTATTTTATTTTGTTACTTCATATTTTTATTGCCACACTATTTTGGGAGATTAAGTAAAAATCAGTAAAATGATTTTAAGCAAAAATGACTGCAGACGAAAGATTTAGAATTAAGGATATTTTAAGGCCATATCTTGTCTTTGATAAGCATTATAATATCATGGCAGAGTTTTTGAGATGGCGAATTTTTATTTCCATTATTCATAGTCGTACTAGCATTATCATTTTTGCTTTTCTTGTCACAAATTTTTAGCTCAGGCTGCTTTCAGATGGTTGTCAAAATTGACAACACACTGATATAGGTATGCAGATATTGCATGTACTTATGTATACCCAGAACCATATATATATATATATATATATATATATATATATATATACTTATGCATACACAGAACTATATATATATATATACTTATGCATACACAGAACTATATATATATATATACTTATGCATACACAGAACTATATATATATATATATAGAGAGAGAGAGAGAGATAGATAGATAGATAGATAGATAGATAGATAGATAGATACGAGGTAAATAAATTTATGACATATTCATTTACATACGTTCCAAGAATTCAACATGAACAATAGTCTCTTCATCAACGCAGAGAATAGACACCAAGTTCAAAGTTAAAACATGGCATCACATTACATCAGTTATACAGCCATTTGAGAGGTTGATGGAGGGTTAGAATATGATAATTACAATCCCTTTAAAATAGGTTACAAAGCAATTATATCGAACATACATAGGGGCACACTAGGGGAAATAAAGACTGTTTACATTTCAAGCATAGAAAAAGGATTTTTTTTTACAATTACAAATTTTTTGGAAGACAAAAATTTAAAAATAATTAATAGATAAATTTACCATTAATTAAATTGAAGAGATATTCATTTAATATAACTATTTCAAGAAACATTATTTTAAAACATATCTTTATAAAAAAGTTGAAAAAAAAGTTATGTAATTTGCAGTTTGATACATGCACTAAGATAATTGTAAAAAATTAATAAGAAAAAATATTAAGAAATAAGAAATAATAAAGTTCATCCACAGATAACTGTTTAGTTTTATCCAAAGAATTAAAAGGGGGTGGATACCCTTCGTAAAAATTCAGATGCTTCCGATTTTTGTGAAATTTTAACAATAGGTATTAAACATCAAGTAATTAATATTCCCCGAATTGCAGTTTCTTTTGAGTATTTTAAAGGGTTTTAGGGGCCATAATATGGGTACAAGCTCTCATTTGAAAATTCAAATACACCTGATTTACATTGAATTTAATCCATAGTCATTAAATACTAATTAAGCAAGATTATCTTAAATTCAATTTCTTCTCAAGCTCAAGCCTTAAATTTGAAACATTTGCTAGAATCAAAATAATATAATTGATTTTTATCAAAATTAAAATAAGGATTCTAGACATAAGGTTTAGCATCATTATATCATCATTTTAATCTTTGTAAAGGGACATAAAGGTGGTACAAAACTGTTCTGTGTTTTGAATTTTACTCATTCTGAGACGGATATTCTTCTAGTATATATATATATATATATATATATATATATATATGGGAAATGAAAATTATGTCAGATTACTCTCATCCTTCCTTTCTCATATATATATATATATATATATATATATATATATATAAAATGTGCACATATTTATTTGTGTGTATATCTTTGTACATCATTATCAAACGTTCTCTCTGTATTCTGCAAAAAAGGTCTGGTGCCTATATAATGTGCTAACAAATATATACATACATAATTATAAATTACCACACACAAATATATATTTTTTTCAAGTCTATTTATTTATCAATTTTCCTCTTGCCAAATTTTCGCACAATGTATAATAATGATAATGAGCACTTTTCTTAGTCTGATGAGAATGGCAGCAAAAGGAGTAGCCATTAGCGAATACAAGAAATTGTCTTCAATAAGAACTTTTCTTTCATACAGGAATTCTGTGTCCCATTGAGGAACAAAACAAGACTAATAGAGTTATTCATTTTGTTCGTCCATAAAACACATTACGAGAATCTGAAGAGGTTTGAGCTGCGTCCAAGTTCAATTGATTTCAAAATTTGATTTTCACAATTCATTGTTAGAATCTTTATTGGTAACCATCCAAAAAAAAAAAAAAAAACGCTGTCGATTCAGAGATAGGTTTTTCTAAAAAAAAGAAGAAGAAAATTAAAAGATGAATAATGTTTAGACATAACTTCAAAACCTAATAAACAAATGGCGTTTTAAAGGTTTACATTAATAAAAGAAACATGACGAAATAATTTCACAGCAAACAACATGACTGCTTTACAGATAGCCAAAAGAACATGACTGAGCCAGAGATGCGACTAAAAAAAAACATTGATTGATAGAGAAAACATGACTCTACCACAGGAACCAAAAAAGCATGACTGCCCGCAAAGGTACACACGAAAAAGTCATTAGACATTTCTCAGTATTTCATCATTTCATCTTTTATTTATTTAGTATTTTGTTTACTTTATTGAAATGATGTATATTTTCAATCAAAAGAAAAAAGATGTAGGCAAAACATGTTTTTTCTATTAAATATATAAAAAAAACTCATTGATTGATATAGTCAAACCTTTAGACTTTACAAGGGTGTTTTTCTTGCTTTTTGCGCAAGAAAATATAAGTATAAACTCATTTTATTTCATTTTATGGGAGTTGCTCCATACAAGGCATGAAGCCACTTGAGCTAAAAAGACTGAAAGCTGATTAGTGCAAAGACAAGAGATACCTATTGACCTTAGTCTTGAAAAGACCAATGCTATAGATCGGAGGCAAACAGTCAACAGGAAGAGAGTTCCACAAACCTGCAGTTTTTTTTTAAAGAAGCTACTAAAATAGGAAGATGTATTATAACGATGTATCTGAACAGCGAATTGATGAAGCCCACTAGACCATCTAATCAAACGAGCTGGAACAAAGGAAGCAGGGAATACATCAGACACGTGTTCTTGTTTTGGAATTTTTTTAGATTAGGCTGATAATTTGGATTATTTGGACTACTATTCTCATCTTGGTGATTGTGTTCACAACGTTCAAAATTCCATCCAGTTTCCAGAGTTCGACAAGATATGCCTAAATAAATTGACACCTTCGATGCCGAAGCGGGTTTTTAAAGTTATCCATCGAAATGGAACCCATGTGGCCAAATAATTCATTATGTCAATAAATATAATAATATATTGTATAACTTGGATTATTCGGACTATTCTCTTTTTGGTTCTTATTTCACAAAGATGCATCTAAAGAAGGTCGGAAATTACATCGGCCGAAACGTTGTGAAAATAACGATAAAAATACAAATAGTAGTTCGAATAATACAAATAATTTGTTATCGCTGTCATCGTCTTTGCCACATTCCTATTTACTTGCCTCCCCACGAGAGCAGAGTTAGACACAAGGTCAGTTTTTAATGTGAGGAAAATTCAGCTTCCGCTAAAGGAGCACTCTGGGCTGGAACATAAATAAAAATTACTTCAGTCGAGAAGGATTTCTTATTCACTGAACGAGGACAGAAAAGATGAAATGTAGTGTCAGAACAGATACTACACTTCGTTATGTCTGTTGAGAATTCTATTTGCAATTGCAGAGAATAAAAAGATCTATTATGAAGAATAAATATGTTAACTAATAAAAATAAGTCTATTATTTATATTATTTACACATTTCGAACTGTTGTCTGAATCTTCGTTGTTGTTATACTCACAACATTTCGGCCTGTTTACTCCCCAGCCTTCTTCAGGATCTTTTTTTTCATTCTCAGTAAGCTTCCATGAATTTCGGACATGAACCTGTAATTAATCCATGTTCTATTTCTTTTATGTCTCTTCAGTTGTGTAAGCTTTATTTTCACACAGTGTTCATCATAGTTATATGTTTTTTATTGATTGTTTTAGAATTATTTTGAGGTTTCAAACTTTTGTGTTTATTTGAGAACAATCTAAATTCTAGAATGAAGTAATTTCCGTTGACGCACACATTAAGCTCATGTTAGATTGTTTGAATCAGAGAAAAGTGATTCTTCAAAGCCAGATAGATATCAAACATATGAAGACAAAATCCAAAATTAGTTTATTTCTGTTCGCTTTATCTCCCTCTCTCTACCCTTTCTCTTATCCAGCTACGAGTTAAATAATATTACCATTTTTGTTGATATTTCCCTTTGTTTATAATGGACTATTCCAATCTTTTGATTCTTTCCTTTCTTTATTAACTTTGACTGTTAAGAAACAGAGAGAGAGAAAGCATGACACATTAAATATAAAAAATAAAATGACAATCCCAAATTAATCTATTTCTGTATACTATACCCACCCTTTCTCTCTATCTCTCTCCCTCTCTCTCTCCCTCTCTCTCTCTCTCTCTCTCTCTCTCTCTGTCACACACTACTGATACGGGTTAAATAATATTACTGCCCTGGTGATATTCGCTTTTGTTTATAATGGGCTATCCTAATTAATTTATTCTTTCCTTATTTAGCCAAATATGCTTAAATTCCACACATCCTCGAACCTAACTTTTTGAAATATATTTTTTATTTTATCTATGTAAGGTTAGTGGGAGAGAACCCCAGCAGAGTGCTCGATTATTAAGAAAAATCAAAAATAAGAGCGTAATATTTATTAATGTTTGTATTACAGAAGATCAGAACAACATCGGTACCGTCGGTTTCAAATCATATCAAAGGAGACCTATCAAAGCCTCTTTACTGGACTCTCTTCCGTTTCTGTTTATGTCTGTCTCCCTGGAGATTTTTCGGGGATACAGACATGAACAGATGCGGAAGAGAATCTGGTAAAGAGGCCTTTAGAGGTCCCCATTTGTTAGGATTTGAAACCGATGGTACCAATGGTACCGATGTTGTTCTAATCTTCTGTAGTACAAACATTAACAAATTTTATATTTCATCGTTAGTTTTTATTTTTACACCATTTCATTAAAGATCACATATACGTTAGTGTTGTAATAGAATACCATAAACCCCCTTTTCCTATGTGGGTTTTCTCATGGATAACTATATATTCAGTAGCACTGCACTCAAAATTGGTCTTTGCTTCGGACCTTAGTAATTCATCACTAAGGTCTGTCTCTCCTATGACAATAAACTTTTCCTTCATTCATTATAATATCGCATTGGCTATTCTTTTTCTATCTGAATTACAACCTTGTTAATTGTACCTCTTTCGAAGGATACAACAGTGACGACAATGATTCAAAGTTTACAACAATTATTAACGTTACACTCCAAAAAGAAACAAATTGAACACAAAGGTAGCTATTTTTGATTTCTCTGAATATGATCTGTCATCGCCGGCCCGTGTCTAGTCAGCGTTGATCACAACGAACGGTTCAGAACTGTCTGTTATATTTGTATATTGATGGCCATCCCTTAGCTTGAAAGGCTATTGGAACGGGGTTTTACATAGAAAACTAGGTATTCCCAAATGATCACCCATCTAAGTACTGACCAGACTCAACGTTGCTTAACTTGGGTGATCTTATGGAAACTGGTGTGTCAACATGATTAAAATCGTATATATAAAGTATTTTATTTAAAAACTACACAGTGTCTGTTGGGTGTACTCTGGTTTCATCGATCTGGTCATGCTGGATCTGGGATAGAAACCGGCTGGTAGAAACTGAACGATACTGAAGAGTCGATCTGTTTTTACCAGCCGGTTTTTACCGTAGATCCGACATGACCAGATCGATGAAACCAGGGTACATCCAACAGACGCTGTAATATATAGTTTTAAAATAAAATACTTTATATTAGCTCTTGTAAAACCATTCGATAGCACACTTTGTTTTTTTTCAAGTAACTTCTGATACATGCTATATATATATAAATATTATAATAAATATTTTTAATTATTATCCATATACATATATGTTTCATCCTTTTTAGAGAATCGTCAGTGTGGAGATAACTGCTCTGCCGGTCGCACGGTTTGAAACCCAGAAACAAGTCACCTTTTAACTCAAGTCTGAACCTCTTAGCCCATGCGACCAACCTAACAGTGTATGTGTCCATGTGTGTGTTCTTTATAAAAAAAGGCTAGAGAATCTACATAACAACTAAAAGTGTATCTATATGTAGGTGTAAATAGTCTATCAGGCATGTGTACACAGTGTGATTATGTATGGAAGTGAAACCTGGCTAGAAAGGGTTGAGGACATGCGTTGCATGGAGAGAAATATGAGAATGATATGATGGATGTGTAATGTGAGACTTAAAGACAGGCTTACTTCTGATGAACTAAGAGGGAAGTTAAATCTGAACAGTATATGACGATGTGTGCAGAAGAGGAGACTTCGATAGTATGGTCACGTTGAAAGAATAGATGCAAGTTATTGGGTTAATAGATGTAGAACAGTTGAGGTAGCAGGTTCAGTTCACAGGGGAAAGCCAAGGCACCATAAGAGGAAGTGATAAAAATGGATCTGAGGAAAAGAGGATAAATAAAGTCCTGGTCAGAGATATGTTAGTTTGAAAGTTAATTTCTAAAAGTCGTCCAACACATGTTGGCATGTAAAACGGACGTTCAACCAAATATGATAATGATGATGATGCAATACTGGTAACAATCACCAAATCATTAATTCACCAGAGAGGTCCTAAATGTAATAATGTCTAAGCTCTTGGTAGTCAGAACACCACTAAACAAATTGCATTTTCATTCTCAAGTAGATTTATGGTTAGCTTACAATAGAAATGATTATACTAAAATATCCTATTTTCCCAGTAACTCATTTACAAAGAGACTCAGAGGTTTAATATTACAGGGATGGCAGAGAAGAAATACCTATGCAAAGTTGCGAAATTTACCACCAAAATATTATGATCAACAGAACAAATGTGGGATACTCGTCACCGAATAATTGAGTAATTACAATAGTGCATCTTAGAACTTCAAAGAATAAAGGAATTATTTTATTTTTTGTAGGCAAGTAATCATTTTTTTTTTGATAAATTATAATTAAATAAACATAGACACATTAGTCATACCATTTTTGTTTCTTGTCTGCTACTGAGGAATCAGATTTCTTGATTTTCAGACATTGCTCGACCAATTCCTTTGACCCTCGAGCGATCTGAAGAACCATTAGCAATCATCTTTTGTGCCATCAGTTAATTTTATTTTTCGGCTCTAATGAAAAAAAAAACATCAGTAACAAAACAAAAGACGAAATCTCTAATAGCATTTGCTCTCTCAAAGCTTCTTTTTAAATTTGTTATTGATCGGTAAAACCATTTACCGATAGATCTGTTCTTGTTTTTTGTTTTCGAAAAATAATTACATTACAGTTTCAGTAATGAGTATTTTTAAAGAATTCAGTCCTTTCAAGATCACCAAGCAAAGCTTGAAGAAAAAATCCATTAAAAGGAAATATCGGAAAAGCAAAGGAAAGTTCATACTTTTATTCACTCAGACTACAGTCTTCATCTTTGTTTTCTTTTCTTTTTTCACAATTAAAGACAAAAATTAATCTTAATTGGAATTAATGTATTATAATTAGCCACACATCTTATGAATTCTGCCAAATTTATGTAATAAAGTGTTTTCTTTGTCGGCTTATAAGTAAATCAACCCTTTCTTTTAGAAGGTTACAAATCAGTCAACTTCCGGATCTTGTCTTAGGGGGAAAAAAAATTAAACAAAATACTCAAACGCAATGAATCAGCAAAATGTGATATTTTTCCTTGCTGATTATGCAATTTATACAAAAGTAAATGAGTAACCATAGGAGATGGGGAAATACGTATCTTTGTATGTGAATGGAGTAAGTTCAGGGAAGTTCTGCCGTTTATTAACCAGCAGAGTGTTACCACTGTCGACCAAGGGAAGAGTCTCTCATGCATGTGTATGCAGTGTGATGATGTATGGAAGTGAAACCTGGCCAGTGAGGGTTGAGGATATGCGTTGCATGGAGAGAAATAATACAACGGATATGTAATGTAAGTGTAAAAGACAGGCTTAGCTTTAATGACCTCAGAGGAAGATTAAATCCGGAAATTATAGGGAGATGTGTGCAGAAAAGTAGACTTTGTTGATATGGCAACATTGAAATAATTGATGAGAGTTCTTGGGTTAGTAGATGTAGAACAGTTGAGGTAGTAGGTCCAATTCACAGGGGAAGACCAAGGAAAACACGAAGGGAAGTGATACAAATGAACTTGACAGAAAGAGGTATAAATAAAGACCTATGCAGAGATAGGTTAGTTTGGAAGTCAATTTCTTAAAGCCGTCTAACACATGCTAGCATGTAAAACGGACGTTAAACCGAATATGATGATTTGTATGCATACATTATAACCCCAGAACAATAGAGATCCTCTATTATTTATATTATTTCTATACTGTTATCATCATCTTAGTTGTTATGTTCACAAAGTGTCGGTTGTTGTACTCTCCTACAGTTTTCATGTGCTTTTTGTTGTAATCCATAATCTTCCTTACTGGTGCTACCAGATCAGGCTGTCTGAAGATATCGGCTTCCTGACCCAAAATGCACCAAACATTGATGTTTTATTGTTTTTTTTCTCTTTGCAAAACTCAATCATGTTCTGCAAAGCTCAAAACAAGACAGAACAATTTCCCTCCCCCCTCGTTTCCCTGCCCTTTCCTTCTCTCCCTTCCCAAAAATTTTACTAAAATGACCGGATTCAGCATAAAATAACCCAGAAAGTGTTGATATGCCGTAAAACTAAACAACCAAACCAAACCAAACACCATGAATAGACGTTTGAAGATATAAAGAACTTGAAGCATAAAAACCTTTACCAAAATGATCAGATTCAGCATTAAATAACCTGAAACGAGTTTATATGCCGTAAAACAAACTAACTAAACCAAACACCATGAATAAATACTTGAACATATAAAGTACTTGAAGCATAAACACTTTTTACCATACTACAACTAACGTTTCAGCATTAAATGACCCATAAGAAGTTGATATGCCGTAAAACAAACCAAACCAAACCATAATCTTCCTACTTGACACATAGCCTAGTGGATACAGCCGTTGTTTAAGAAATATTCTCGAGCAAATTTTAACTAGAGTTTGGGCTAGTGTTCAGGAGAGCTGGAGAAAAATTATAAGTTACTAGTTTATACCCGCTCATTTAGCAATGTTGGTATAGTACCTGGGTATGTCAATTTCCATCTTTACCTAGTTTCCACCGCTTTATAGCTAGTACAAAGGAAAATATTTGTGAAATTTTGTGGAAGAAAATGCTACTTAGTATTTGCATGTGAGAGTAAGTAACTATGATGAATGTATTTACGAATTGTTTTTATTGGCAAAAACATTAGAAATCATGTTTTTAAGCCAAAATAATTTGCTTTGAACTAATATCGAATGCCATTATGTCTATTATTATCAAAAGAAAACAGATTATTCAGTTTAAAAATTTGTTTATATATACTTATGTAATGCTTTTTATTTTGTTTTGGAATTTTGTAGATGAGGATAGATGATTTGTATTATTTGGATTATTCAGACTACTGTTCTCACCTTGGATGTTTTTCTCACAACGTTTCTGCCGATGTAACCTCCAATCTTCTTCAGGTACTTAGCACTTATATTCGTTAAGCCACAGGTCCTTACAGACGTAACGAATATAAGTGCTAAGTGACAATATTCTTGGAGTTTGAAGGTTCAATCCTTAATGCAGGCGATACTAAAGATGCAATTACAAATTACTTAAGACTTCTACCTAGTCATGGCTAACGGAACAAGAGCAAACTACCCCCATGGATACAATAAAGGGTTCCATTCGAAATTTCGTAGAGATTTTCGCGTTCGACATAAAGATTCTTGAGTTTGGCACCTAAAGATGGTCGTAACTTTCATCGGCTGAAATGTTGTGAGAATAACATCCAAGATGAGAACAGTAGCCTGAATAATCCAAATAATACATGTTTTTTTTTGTTATTATGTTATGTTAATTTCTTTAAAATTATAAAACATGTATCCAGTTAAATAAATCCTTTAGACTTACATGAGATTCGAACACAGGTACTGACAGCGCAAAACTACTGATGTGTAATCTGCCTATTTCTTTTTTGTTAACCAATCACATGTTTCTATTTGCGTATGAATAGACAAACTCCAAAAAACACCATAACTTTTTAACAGTATATTGGCCCATCCGTAAATATATGAGTCTGATTTTCATAAATGATGCTTCTAAGGTAGGGTGAAACAACTTAAGTTGCTTGTTTTTTCACAAAAAATTAGTAGAGAAAATGTATAAAAATGTAAGGGGAGTATATTTTTCCACAAAAAATTAGTAGAGAAAATGTATAAAAATTTATGGGGAGTATATTTTTTCACAAAAAATTAGTAGAGAAAATGTATAAAAATGTAAGGGGAGTATATTTTTCCACAAAAAATTAGTAGAGAAAATGTATAAAAATGTAAGGGGAGTATATTTTTCCACAAAAAATTAGTAGAGAAAATGTATAAAAATGTAAGGGGAGTATATTTTTCCACAAAAAATTAGTAGAGAAAATGTATAAAAATGTAAGGGGAGTATATTTTTCCACAAAAAATTAGTAGCGAAAATGTATAAAAATGTAAGGGGAGTATATTTTTCCAAAAAAAAATTAGTAGAGAAAATGTATAAAAATGTAAGGGGAGTATATTTTTCCACAAAATATTAGTAGCGAAAATGTATAAAAATGTAAGGGGAGTATATTTTTCCACGAAAAATTAGTAGAGAAAATGTATAAAAATGTAAGGGGAGTATATTTTTCCACAAAAAATTAGTAGAGAAAATGTATAAAAATGTAAGGGGAGTATATTTTTCCACGAAAAATTAGTAGAGAAAATGTATAAAAATGTAAGGGGAGTATATTTTTCCACAAAAAATTAGTAGAGAAAATGTATAAAAATGTAAGGGGAGTATATTTTTCCACGAAAAATTAGTAGAGAAAATGTATAAAAATGTAAGGGGAGTATATTTTTCCACAAAAAATTAGTAGAGAAAATGTATAAAAATGTAAGGGGAGTATATTTTTCCACGAAAAATTAGTAGAGAAAATGTATAAAAATGTAAGGGGAGTATATTTTTCCACGAAAAATTAGTAGAGAAAATGTATAAAAATGTAAGGGGAGTATATTTTTCCACAAAAAATTAGTAGAGAAAATGTATAAAAATGTAAGGGGAGTATATTTTTCCACAAAAAATTAGTAGAGAAAATGTATAAAAATGTAAGGGGAGTATATTTTTCCACAAAAAATTAGTAGCGAAAATGTATAAAAATGTAAGGGGAGTATATTTTTCCAAAAAAAAATTAGTAGAGAAAATGTATAAAAATGTAAGGGGAGTATATTTTTCCACAAAAAATTAGTAGCGAAAATGTATAAAAATGTAAGGGGAGTATATTTTTCCAAAAAAAAATTAGTAGAGAAAATGTATAAAAATGTAAGGGGAGTATATTTTTCCACAAAATATTAGTAGAGAAAATGTATAAAAATGTAAGGGGAGTATATTTTTTCTCTCACAGGGTAAAACAAATGAAGTAAATTGAAATTCTGCATGAATAAAAACTGAGTCGTTGACCTCAGTTTGCTTCTAAAGATTTCCATATCATCAAGTGGCATCAGATGACATGCACAGAACGGCATCAGTTTTATGAGAATTAACTCCCTAACAAGAAGAGACAAAAAGTGTCTTTCGTTAATGTTTAATTTTTGGCAGTTGGAAATCTTTCTGGGAAAAAAAACAAAGTTTGTTGCAGAAAAAAAAAGTTTGATCAGGAACAAGGGAAACAAGAACGGATATTTAAAGGTATGGCCATTCAATCTGCGCGTTTAGTGGTTAAAATGTTTTTTTTTCAAACATTAGTGTTACAAACACACCAATAGAAAGAGTCTATTATAAAGACAGTTGAATGCATCTAAAATGTGTACGTTTCATCATCATCATCATCATCATCATCATCATCAGCAGCAGCAGCAGCGGTTTAACATACGTTTTACATGCTGCCATGTGTTGGACGACGTTAAAAAATTGACTTCCAAAATAACCTATTTCTAGGTAGGTCTTTATTTATCCCTCTTTCCCTTAGGTCCATTTGTATAACTTCCTCCCATATTTTCATTGGCTCTGCCCTGTAAACTTGACCTGCTACTTCAACTGTTTTACATCTACTAACCTTAAGAACTCTCATCCATTATTTCAATGTGGCCATATCATCAAAGTCTACACTTCTGCATACATCTCCCTATACTATTCAGGTTTAATCTTTCTCTGAGGCTATCTGAATTAAGCCTGTCTTTAACACTCACATGACATATCCATTGTATCATTCTCATATCCTTTCTCTCCATGCAACGCATGTCCTCAACTCTCACTGGCCAGGTTTTACTTTCATACATAATCATACTATGTATATATGCCTCATAGATTGTTTCCTTTGGTCGACAGTGGTAACACTCTGCTGGTTAGTAATGACACAAGTTACATGAACTTACCCCATTCACTCCTAATTCTTATAATCACACTAGCACCTGCTCAACCCTGTGCTCTAATAGTATCATCAAGGTAATCAAACTTATCAACAACCTCAATAGCTTTGCCATACAGATATACTTTCTCACCATCTGAGTTCTCATCCATCTCCATTTTTCATACCTCTTGCACACAAATTTGTTAGCCTTTTTCAACCTACCAGTAAATCCTGTATACACAATGCTTACAGGTACCACACAAAATTGAATTGAACCCGATTCCCTTTCCACAACTGAGCAGTTGAACTTTTCTCTTTTTTTTTAACTTTTCAACACTACAACCACTGATCATCACTTTGATCTTGGTAACATTTACTCTCAGACCTTTACTTTCAATAGCATTCCCCCAAGTCTTTAACTTAACAACTAGACCATCCATTGTTTCACAGTCAAGTACTAAATTATCAGCATAAAGCATCTCTTCTGGTCAACTAGTACAGAAATCCCTGGGCAATGCTTCTAAGACACAAATGAAAAGCAAGGACTTAGTACAGAACCCTGATGTACTTCTAAGACACAAATGAAAAGCAAGGACTTAGTACAGAACCCTGATGTACTTCTAAGACACAAATGAAAAGCAAGGACTTAGTACAGAACCCTGATGTACTTCTAAGACACAAATGAAAAGCAAGGACTTAGTACAGAACCCTGATGTACTTCTAAGACACAAATGAAAAGCAAGGACTTAGTACAGAACCCTGATGTACTTCTAAGACACAAATGAAAAGCAAGGACTTAGTACAGAACCCTGATGTACTTCTGCTTTAAAATTAAAACTGTCACTAAATGTAATTTTAATTCTAACACGAGTTTGAGCATTTCTGTAGATTGTTTGAACAACCTTCACTAACCACTCGTTTGCCCCAAGTTTACACAAAATCCACCAGCCACAACCTCTCTCAGCACTCTGTCAAAAGCTTTCCCCAGATCGACAAAGGCAAGATACAGGTTCTTCTTCTTACTAACGTACTTCTTTTGCATTTGTCTCGGGATACATATAGCACCAATTGTACTTTTCCCAGGCCTAAAATCAAACTGCATTTCATCTATGCTTATCTGATTTCTTATTTGCTGCTCAGTTATTCTCTCATCATTCTCTGATCCATCAATTGTAAGCCTTTGTTATTAGCTCTATTTAGTGGTTTCCTCTAACCTTGTAGCAATTCATAGTTGTACTCAGTTCCCAGTTTTCCGTTTAGCGATGAAAATGCTATTTCAAACTGAAGTGTGACAGACTAACAAAATACCATTTAAAAATTGAGCGTGACAGATCGACAAAAATGCTATTTCAAATTTAAGTATTATATACAAAGTAAAATGTTATTTCAAACTTAAACGTAACAGACTAAAAAAATGCTATTTCAAACTGAAGTGTCACAGACTAACAAAAATACCATTTAAAAATTGAGCGTGACAGATCGACAAAAATGCTATTTCAAATTTAAGTATTATATACAAAGAAAGATGCTATTTAAAACTTAAACGTGACAGACTAAAAAAATGCTATTGCAAACATGAGCATGACAGATCAACGAAAATGGTATTTTAAACTTAAGTATTGACACACCAAGGAAAGTGTTATCTTAATCTTAAGCATGACAGACCAACGAAAATGCTATTTAAAACTTGAGTTTGACAGACCAATTAAAAAGTACTATTTCAAAAGTAAGCATTACACAGCAAGTAAAATGTTATTTCAAACGTAAGTTTGACAGAAAAACGAAAATGCTATTTTCAACTTGACTATAGCAGACCGACAAAAAGTGTATTCCAAACTTAAGCGTTACCCACAAAGGAAATTGTTATTTCAAAATTTAGTATGACTGCCATTACTAACCAGCAGAGCGTTACCACTGTTGATAAAGGGAAGAGTCTATTAGGCATGTGTGTACAGTGTGATGATGTAAAGGAATGAAAACTAGCCAGTGAGAGTTGAGGGTATGCGTGCAGGGAGAGAACTGATATGAGAATGATGCGATGGATATGTGGAGAGCAGGAAACTTCAATGGTACTGCCACGTTGAACGAATAGATGAGAGTTATTGACTTAGTAGATGTAGAACAGTTGAGGTAGCAGTGTTAGTTGGCAGGGGAGTCAAAGGAAAACATTAGAGGAAGTGATAAAAATAGACTTATGAGAAAGAGGGATAAATAAAGCCATACCTAGAGATAGGTTAGTTTGGATGTCCAACATGTGCTAGTATGCAAAACGGACGTTCAACTGAATATGATGATGATAATCTCTGACAACGAATGAAGAAACTTTCATATCTCGCATAAAGCTGTGTTAAATGTGTCGATGATGATGATGATGACAGACCTACAAACGGACAAAGGCTTTAAATAAGATTCCTTCTGTTCAGTCTACATATTTAATAATGAAAATGTTATTTCAAAATCTGAAGTGCGACAAACCGACTACGTTTCGGGATGTACCTAAAAAGAAATGTTCCATGAAACGAATCTGCTAAGTTGAGTTGTCGATGAGTTGATAAAAATCTCTTTGAAATCCAATTTTGTTGAAACAAACTCTTAAAGTTTCAGATTTCGTTTTCCATGTTGTTAATTCAAGTGAGCGTTAAACAAGAGAAACAATCTTCCATAATTAGTTTTTTTTTTCAGCAGCGTTTTCACTTGTTCATCAAGATTAGAAAACGATAAAAAGGCAGAAGCTGCAGCAAAGAGTTCCTGAATTATATTCTGCAAAGATGGTTGATAAACCGTGGGTAATTTACAGAGAGTTCCTTTCAAATTGGACATAATGATATTTTAGTTTAAAAAAATAAACGATTGGAATTTCAGTCCCCCTCAAAAAAAAAAGGGAAAAGAAAAAGAAATTCAGTGAATATTTCTGATAGTATTAGAAGAAACATAATTTGTATGTACATGTACATGTACATGAAGAGTTCGAATGCAAAACGCGATAAATCCAATGTGTTAAAATTGAGACCTCAAACAATAAAAGGACGAATATATTAAATTTAGATTTTTTCTAATAGTTTATTTTGATTGAAAGCAAAAGAAATAATGCCCGTATCCTATTATGTCAAACTTGATTTTGGTGTGTGGTCAATTGAAGAAATGCAACAATTTATGTAGTGATAGCTTCGTGATTTTGAAAATGTCGTTTATCGCATTTTGCATTCAAACTCTTCAGAGAGAGAGAATATATATATATATATATATTTCTTTGTAATATAGTAGAAAAAATCCCAGCAGAGTGCTCGATTAATTAAGAATTGAAGTTAAAAATTAAGAGCATAATATTTATTTATTTTGGTACAGAAAAATTAGTACAACATTCGTACCGTCGGTTTCAAGCACGGAAAGACTTAGCCATCCGACTCTCTTCAGCTTCTGTTGTCATCAGAGATGACTAAGTCTTTCCGTGCTTGAAACCGACGGTACGAATGTTGTACTAATTTTTCTGTACCAAAATAAATAAATTATATATATATATATATATATATATAATTTTTGGTTTCGTTAGATACAACAAATCCAGGAGAGTGCTCGATAATCATATAATAACAAGAGTGTAATATTTAAATATTTCTAATGTTAGAAAAATTTAGATCAACATGGTAATTTAGTGCAGGAAAGTAACAATTTCAGACGGTCGGAAGGCGCGAACCCGGTTCACAAACTCAGCCTAGAATCTGCAAGCAGTCGCCATATCTACTCGGCCAACGGAAACTGTTACGTAATTAAGGGAAATTAAGTCGGCACAGATAGAAGACTAGTCGAGAGTGTTCGACGAACGTATTCGGAATATTGCATCAGAACTTTTTGACAGTCTATTTTTAACATCCCCAAGAGTGCTCAACTTTAGTTTCTAAAAGGGGCTTAGTATAATATTTATAAATAAGTATTAAATTATTAATACCTACAGACGTTAGCGTTTCAAGCTTATTGCTCTCATCAGTGCAGGAAAGTAACAATTTCGGTGCCCATGTTACTCACCGTGTTGCCTAGAATATATATTTCAAAATTCATAATGATCGTTTTATTAGTTTAGGAAATTATTCTATACATAGGAATATATATATATATATATACCAAACCTTATATATATATATTTATATATATCCATATTATAATTGAATACATGATGTGCTTTTTAATCGGTTATGATGAGTCGTTTCACACTTTAAGCGATCATCAAATGACTAAAACAAGCTTTTATTTTGAGTCATCTGATGATCCCCAAGATGTGAAGCCATGATCGATTAAATAACGTAAATTCTTCTAAATAAAAAAATTGACGTAAAAGAAAAACTTTGAATGTAATTTTGCGAAGATGTACAATTGATTTAAAAATAATAAAATCATGTTGCCAAATAATAATTAAAGTACAAATACTCTCGGGCAGTGCCGGGTCGGGACAGCTAGTATATATATATATATATATATAGTAAGTTATGAAAGTATATTTATGGCAATTAAGCTACACAGAGGCTCACGCGTTTCATCCCCAGGGGGAATCTTAAGGCTAGAATTAAGAGAGCCTCTGTGTAGCTTAATTGCCATAAATATACTTTCATAATGTACTACCTAGCTCTACTTACGTATCAAGCACTGTTGAAGTAAATACTGAAAAGTGATACATAAAAAATTATATCTCCTTATAAAATTTTAATGAAATAGTAATATATATATATATATATATATATATATATATATATATATATATGCGTGTATTTTTGTTTTTGCACACACATATATATAATTTATAATATATATATTATTATCAACTATGCGCTCTTATGGTGTATGTAAATGTTCAGTATCATCTATGATTCTTATGTGGCTGATCCTGGCTTAAAATAGACAGAGACAGTTGGGGCATTAAATTACCGCAGGAGGAGAAGGAAATTCGACCCAATGCTTTTGGTCTCTCCTCTTGGCTTTAATATTACCAGGTCTTCATTCTTTGGAGAATGTTGTTCCCTCATGGGTGGCAGTTCTCCACTGGGGACTGTCTGACGCCACTGCATTCCGAATTTGGTCATCCTACTTCCTTCAGCTTGCGCTTATACTGTTCTTTATAGAGGTCCTTGTGGACACTAATGCCAGGAAGCTTGAGGATGAGGGGAAAGTGGTATCTGACCTCAAAACCCCAATGACAACTTCAGTCTTGAACTTTGCATATATATATATATATATATATATATATATATATATATATATATATATATATATTACGAAGAAAAAGGAAACCTGCTTTCTTACATTATATTTTGGTTTCTTAATACTTGGAACAAGAAATGTTTGCGTAAATTCATATATGTCTCATATAAGTGTATGTTAGTGTGTATGCATGTATATATAAAGTGATAGATAGATTTTGGTCCACTATCATGTTGAAATCGTTCTCATGTTTGTACAATCTTCAGTTGGTAAAAACTTGAAATACTCATTTCAAAATTTGTCGACCTTATAATTATCATTTTCCCAAAATACCTTTTTTATTTTAAATATGAAACATTCTATTTTTTCTACTTTTGAGTAACTCTATTATACTACAAAACGCATTCTAACCAACTACTTAGCTAATACGGATCCGGTTTTGCCGGTGACATGGACAACATGAATTGAAAACTCCAACGATAGAACTGCGTGTTTCCAGCATTCACTAAACTATTTCACTTGACAATGAATCTGAAAAGCACGATCACCATACCGGCTAAAAAAGTCCCATTATTGGCTCTTTTTATGGTGGGATTGTTGTTTCATTAACATATATCTATATTATTAGTCCACCCACATCTCCAATCTAACTACCCCACTATTTACTACTATGTACTCTCCAGAATGATTGAATTAAATAAACAAAAAATAAAAAAATTATGAAATTTAAAATAATAAATATAATATTTTTTTCTATCTTACATGACAGATAGTACTGTCTTCACTATATATATATATATATATATATATATATATATATATATATATATATATATATATATATATATATATATATATCATCCACTCTATAATAAAGATCAATGTGTATTTCTATAGAAATAAATATAAATCCGTCCGATTACACAAAAGTTAGCAGAGGATTGAGGAGAGACTGAGTTCTGATGACCTCAAAGAAAGATTAAATCTAGACAGTATAAAGAGATGTGTGCAGAACAGGAGACTTCAATGTATGGCCATAAAAATAAAAAGTCAACAGTTGCTGTTTTTTCTTCTTTGTCATCAGAAATAATAATAATTTATATATGATAAAAATTAAATTATTGACCTAATTCTGTGATTGAAGCGAACACTGGTGAAGTATTATTTTTTCCATCATTTTTGACGAAGAGTGTACACTACTAGTGTATGGTATAGTTTTCTGCGAAAAAGGCTTAAATGATTCCATGACGTTTCGGTGTATTATATACCTTCTTCAGATATGCAAAACCAAAAGAAATAAAAAGATGTTTCTTTACATGAATAAGGACAGATAATTGACCGAAGAAAGAATAAACAAAGAAATAAAAAATAAAAAGAGAAAAATATAAATGTAGAGAAAAGGACAGTTTAAATAGGATAAATTGATTTCTGATACCCTACTAGATGGGTCAAATGTACATTCATATAACTGTCTTATATTTTAAATCTGTTGGTGAGAGGGTTTCTCTGAATGTGAGGTGAAGCGATTAAGCAGGTTTATATGTTAAAGTCGCAAACGAAATAGGGGTTGGCGAAGGATAGCTTACAGACAGGTGAATGTCAAATATAATAAATAGAGAAAAATAGAGAATTAAATTGATATTTAATGGGAGAAGGTATGAAAATATTTGGAGCTTTTTAGAATTGAAAATAATGAATGGAATGAACTATTATGGTGTGTATTCTTTAGAATTATTTTATTTAGTTCCTGCTTCCTTTGTCCCAGCTCGTTTGACTCGTTGGCCTGATGGTCCTCATCAATTCGCTGTTCAGGTACCTCGTTGTCATACATCTACCTATTCCAGTAGCTTCTTTCCAACATTAAAATGATCTCCTTTTATTTATGTTAACTGTCTTTGATAGGACGATATGCATATTTTCCCAAGCATTACCACTGTAAACCAAAGAAGAGCCAATCAAGCATGTGTAGCCAATGTGATGACGTATGTGAATGAATAATAGCCAGTGATAGTTGAAAACCTGCGTTCCATGAACAGAAATAATACGTGTATGTCTTAAAGACAGGGTTAGATCTGATTACCTTAAAGGTTAATTAATACTGGATAGTATAGGAAGATGTGTGTAGGGGAAGGCTATGGAAAACATGGGGAAGTGATAAGGATAAGAAATCATTCTAAACTGGCACCATTTTTTTTATTGTCCAAATCCTGGTAATAAAGGTAAATGCTATTTGGAGTAATTGCAGAATGTTCATAAATGAAACCTACCCCCAACCCGTTCAGCTCAATACACTTTCTATATCGTAAAGAAATGGACCTACAAACGTCCCGCAACATCTACTCGAGCATATTCTGCTTCAATTGCTACTCTCATTTTTCTGCAATTATTTCAGGTTTCCTGCATTAAACATTGTAGTCTTTAGCTTCATTAGAAATTAATTGTTTATGTTTTTGTTAATTTTACTGTCAGTATCTTTAAATGTGTATTCTTACTCTATCAATCTTGTTTTTAAGTCAAACTCAGTAAATTGAACGCGTTATAATGATTCAAAGGATGTATACATTATTTTGGGACACCCTGTATATAAATGTCTATATTTTTATTTTTGCTATTGTATATATTTTCTTCTACATTTTCTTTTGCAAATTATTATTGTGAGGATGAGAATACTGTATAATGCAAGAGGGATTGTAACTCCCCAAATATCCCTGTTCTGCAGTAAATATTAAAAACAATTCAGCACATCATTACAAGAACTGAACAAAAACGAGCGCTGAATAGTTCTATTAGATGAATGTCATAAAACACTTGTCGTTGTCTACATCATCTTGACACAAATCAATAACACGAACAAAGAAGTGCAATAGAGAATATATTTTTTGGTATCACTCCATCCACAAAAATACAATTACCATTCTGTGTTGAATGATATAACATGGCTGAGAGTAGTTCGGGTGGGGAAAATGAATTAGGTTTTTGGGAAGAGATTGGTGTTATTGGTTGGCAGCAGACTTGGGTTGGGGACAGTTCGGAATTACTAGAGAGCTACAATAAACTTGATCTTTACTCCTTTACTGGGCGGTGTAGATTTCTTTTTTATTAAACTTGTCCATCAAATATATCTGCAAGATCAAAAGAAAATAGCGGAGAGCGAAAAACCTTCAAGAATGTAATACAAGTTTTTATTTTAGGCAACTGTACAATTGAATATATAAATACCCTTCTTGGCTCAAATAGTATGTGTAATGAAGTGACAAAAAATTATAGACAGTATTAACTTGGGAAAATTTTTCCTATTTTATAGAATTTAATCAGATTGGTTATATAGAAAACGGGAAGAATACACGTCCCAGGATGGGTAAAATTAATTCCTCAAACAAAACAGTTTTGCACCACTTTTATGTCCTCTTACGAAGATTAACACCAAGATATAATGATACTAAACATTATGTCTAGAATCATTTTTCCAATTTTGATCAAAATCCATTAAATTATTTTCATTCTACAAAATGACTAAAATTTAAGGCTTAAGCAGAAATTGAAATTCAGGGAATCTTGCTTAATTGGTGTCTGATGACGATGAATCAAATTAAATGCAAATATGAAATATTTGAATTTTTAAATGGGAAGTTTTGGCCATATTGTGTCCCCTAAAACTTGTTCTGTCCACTTAGAAAGATTAAAATCAATAAGTATAATTCAGAGAATCTTGCTGAATTGGCGTTTAATAATTATGGATCAAACACCAGAGAAACTGAAATTTGGAGAATATTTATTAATTGATGTCTAATTCATATTGCTAAAGTTTCACAAAAATCGGATGTATCTGAATTTTTACAAATGGTTTCGACTCCTTTTTATCCCATTTGCATTAAAGTAAATTAAACTAAATATACCCCACATTACTACCCCTTACGACTTGCATCTGCGTTCCAAAATTCATAATGATCGGTTGATTAGTTTAGGATTTAATCCTGTACATACACATGCATAAACATATACACATACATAACTTTATACAAATAGAGACTATTAGAATACCCGTCCAAATATGGGTTTTCTGTTGGTTAATAATAAAATTCAATCACCGAACAGAACATTTTTGCACTACTTTTATGTCCACTTCCGAAATGTAATTCAGAGAATCTTTCTTATTTGGTGTCTAATAACTATCGATCAAATTTCAGGCAAAACGAAAATATTTTTTTCTAATTTACTCTCAGTTTTACACTGTCGAAAACCTCTACTACACAATATTTTTTCTAATTTACTCTCAGTTTTACACTGTCGAAAACCTCTACTACACAATATTTTTTCTAATTTACTCTCAGTTTTACACTGTCGAAAACCTCTACTACACAATATTTTTTCTAATTTACTCTCAGTTTTACACTGTCGAAAACCTCTACTACACAATATTTTTTCTAATTTACTCTCAGTTTTACACTGTCGAAAACCTCTACTACACAATATTTTTTCTAATTTACTCTCAGTTTTACACTGTCGAAAACCTCTACTACACAATATTTTTTCTAATTTACTCTCAGTTTTACACTGTCGAAAACCTCTACTCTTGGCCTTTTGGCTAAGATCAAAGTGTAGTATCTGTTCTGATGGATACTGCACCCCATACTGGTGTTGTCTTGGCCTTCGGGGTCTTTATTTACGCCGGTCAATGGGTCTGTCCTGTGCAGTTCTAGGAGGTCCACTTTCTCAGGCTTTGCCTCCCCTCTTTGGGGAGGAGTAAATTAATTGCTTACTGCCTGAGGCGCCGACGGGGCTGCCCAGGCAATTTTTAAACCCCACTTTCCCGACCCGACCTTGGGTCACATGTTACTTGTGGGAGTAACATAAAAACTGACCTTGTGCCTAACTCCTGGAGAGGAGTAAATCAATACTCTAATTTTTACACTGTCGAAAACCTCTACTACACAATATTTTTTCTAATTTACTCTCAGTTTTACACTGTTGAAAATCTCTACTTCACAATATTTTCTAATAAGCATTTAAATATATTAATTTTAAAAACAAGTTGTCGGAAATATTTGTTAAATGTCCGTATTTCTTAAATGCATGTTTTCTAGTCAATCTCCAATGTAGTAGACTTGTGGTTGTCTCCTTTTGATCGACATGATGACAAGAGTATTTTCACGCATAGGTGTATCTGTCACAGTCACTCCATTTCACGAGGCTCATTGTTTAAACAAGATATAATTCTGCCCATGGTAGAAATTAACACAACTGAACGAGAGCCAACAACTCCAGAAGTCTCCACAGCCAATGAAGTAAAAATAAATCTGTTTGCAAGGAAAGAATATTCAGCTATTTTATTAAAATCGACTTCTCAAACGACATAGCCATGTTTTTGGAGCTGACTAAATTACTAGCTGCAAATGTGTTGCCACAGGTAACATCCCAAAATAAATGGGTTTTCATCTTACTAAGGGAAATGGGTAATCTCATTCAGTTGCTTTCTATCATCCACGGTCGTGGCCTATGGGTTTGGTTTGGAAAAGGAATCCTGCTGTACCCAGACCCATTCTGATGTGCTGCATAATTCGAAATCAGCAGGCAATACGACAGCATCAAAGTGGGTGCAGATCAAATTAATCAATGGAAGCTACACATCTGCATCTGTCACATCTATTACTAATGGAGATTTGGTATCTGTCTGTCTGAAACCGAAACTATTCTATTATTTCTATATCTGAAGTCGAAACTATACTATTGCTATCTTTTAATCCTCAAATGAGTTTACTATAGTGTTTCAGACTAATGTGCTATCTTACAATGATCAATTAATGGTGAAGGTAGTGTAGTATCTGTTCTGTAGTCATGATACCATCCTCCCAGGAATTACGATCTTTTTTGGTGGGGAGATAGTGTAGTATATGTTTTGTGATCATGAGACCATACTTCCAGGCATTACCTCCTTATTTGAGGGCCGTGTAGTAAATTTTAGTCAGTCATATATACTAGCATGAATATGCGACTGGAAAGAACGTATTATTGCTAGTAATTTCAATAAAGTTTAGATGAAAAATCTATATATAAAAGACAAAAACATCTGTCTGTTTGCTTTATGGCTTTTCCCATCCAATGCAGACCTGATGCTAAACCTGCACCAATTATAAATGGTCGTACACTGCAGTACCTATTTACTTGCTCCCTCCCCACGGGGGTAGAGTTAGACACGAGGTAGATTTTTAATGTTGAGAAAATCCAGCTCCCCAAAACAGGGCACTCTGGATTTGGATAATAGTAAAAATTGTCTTAGTTTAGAAGGATTTCTCTTTCACTGATCGAGGACAGAAAAAACTAAGTGTAGTATCAGAACAGATACAACTAGACTTTGCTCCTAAACAACTGAAGTTAGTTTACTGCAAAAACAAAATCTCCTTTAAAATTTTAAATATATCCTACTTTGATGAAATTTATATCATATGTATAATATTCTCCGGGGAAGACAATGGAAGTGGCCCCAAACCTCTACATTACTCTCTATGTTCCGAACATCTCACCTTTAAGTGACCCATTGGGAAAGGACCTTCAAATACATATATCCGATTTTTACGAAATGTATAGGACACTAATTCAGAGAGTTTTCCACTATTCTTCCGACTATATTGGGGGGGGGGAGGGAGAAATGGGATGAGGGGGTTAGTAAAAACAAAGAAAGTAATATTGTGTTATGAGCATAGTAAAAAAGTGCATAATAGTGATCCTCATTCAATCCCGAGCAACGTCGGGTCTTCTTGCTAGTTTATTCATAAAATCAGAGTTACATTCAAGGTTGTTTATATGTTCATTTACTAAGTGTAATTCCTTTTGATGGAAGCATGGTTCAAATTCACATGCTGCCAATGTACCACCACTACCATCATACCAATTAAATAAGTATAATTCTTTGCTAAAAAAAAAGCTTTCGATCAATAAATAACCAGGAAATATTTTCACAAAATAATGAACGTTGAATAATTATTACTAGTGTTTCGGTATTATTTTAGATGAGGATTGATAATTTGAATTATTTTAGATGAGGATTGATAATTTGAATTATTTTAGATGAGGATTGATAATTTGAATTATTTTAGATGGGGATTGATAATTTGAATTATTTTAGATGAGGATTGATAATTTGAATTATTTTAGATGGGGATTGATAATTTGAATTATTTTAGATGAGGATTGATAATTTGAATTATTTTAGATGAGGATTGATAATTTTAATTATTTTAGATGGGGATTGATAATTTGAATTATTTTAGATGAGGATTGATAATTTGAATTATTTTATATGGGGATTGATAATTTGAATTATTTTAGATGAGGATTGATAATTTGAATTATTTGGACTACTATTTTTTTTTTTTTTACTAATGAGTCACCATTTAAGAAGACTAAAGAGTTAATGGGATTGATAGATTGTCAGTTGAAATGATAAAGAATATTATGAGAGGATTATAAATGATGAATGGAATGAACAAAATTTGATTACTTATGCCGACAACTTATAACAAGTATTTGTTAACATTGGATTTGGAGACAACGAAGCAGTCCCATAGTAACATGTTTCACAGAAAGGAAGTTCTCGATTCATGGAAATTCCGTTTGATATTAGGCATAGGAAGGAAGAAAGGAAAGTTCTTTTCAGTTGTGCTAGGAAGACGTGTTCTTGCTGCAAATGTCTTATAAAGAGAAACCAGAAATCGGGGTTCAGTCGAACACCTTCCATGAAAGTACCGATAGAGTAGAGAAAGACTAGCAAAATCTCTTCTGCGATAAAGGGTCTGTGATTTAAAAAAAATCTGATTATTATATCGATTAAACACGAAATTCTCAGATTATAAATATAATTTATATATATATATATATATATACATATACATATAACATAAACTGATCCTCAAAATTCTGAAAAAGCTTTTTAAAACTAGATTATTTGGTCGAAAAATCAAGAAGACGAACCATTTTACGTTTAGGTTACATTCTGATCTTGATATTCACAACGTTTCGGCCGATGAGACCTCCGACCTTCTTCAGGTGTATTTTTTTGAACTTGGTAAACCATCTAGTTGATCTCAGGAATATTTATGTCGAACTCGGGAACATGTTGTTGCGTCTTGCGGTCAGGTAAATAGCATCATCTTGCTTTCTGATATGAGAAGTAAATAATAGTATAATATGGCCAATCGAGGGTAGGAAATACTACTACTACTACTACTAGTACTACTACTATTACTACTACTACTAATAATAATAATAGTTATAATAATAAGACCGAGTAAGATGAGCACTAACCAGACCTCGACTAGAAGGATAGGGAGAATACTGAAACTCTGGGGAGGCTTATTGACACTCAAATTCCAGAAAAGACCAACAGTCGTTGTTAGTGAGAAATCAATGGTAAACGGCTGTTGAGATAACGTAAAATGATTTGCAATGGTTCTCAAAGTAAGATGGAGAGTGTTGGAAATCTGGGGAGACCCATTGCCACTCGGACTCCAAGGAACACCACTTGTTACTGCCTGTGAGCAATCACTGATGATGACTTGTTTGAAAACCCCCAGTGAGTAACTAATAATAATGAATAAGATGAAATAATAATATTAAATGTATTTAATTATTTTTTTAAACTGTGGTTATTTGGATACAAGGTTGGCATAAACTGTGATTTACAATCATAGACTCCAATAATATTTAGAACAAATGATTCATTTTTTTATTGGCAATACATTTTGATATATTCTATCACCTATTTTACGTAAGTTTGTATAAAATTGATTAAAACGAACTAGAAGTAGTTTTCTCTTTAAAATTAATATTTGATTAAAAAAATGAGCCAAAAGAAAGCCGATTCAACATATAATTATGTAAAATTTTATTACCATTGAACGTATTTTGATTAATTTTGTAGAATTGTGATTTAAGTTATGGTCAAACTGCAATAAATTTCAACTGATTTTTTAGTTCCTATTTGGATTTATTTTCCTTTCAGATGTGACCTTGCATCTCTGTGAAAGGTTTTGTCCGTCCGTCCGTCCGTAGATCAGTTGATCTTGCTTTAGTTTGAAATAGCATTTTAATTGCTAAATGCCTAGATTGAATGGATTCATCTAATTTGAGATGAACCCAAGCATCTTTATAAGATGCTTGGGTTCATTGATCAGCCTGCCATGCTTAAGTGAAAAAAAAGCATTGTCTTTAGTCTGTCACGCTTACGTTTTAAATAGCATATTTGTCAGTCTGTCATGCTTAAGATTGAAGAGTACTTTTTAATGGTAAACCATTCTTAAGTTGGTCTGTCACACTTACGTTTGAAATATCATTTTTCTCGGTCTATCTCCCTTAAGTTTAAATATCATTTTTGTCGGTCTGTCACGCTTAAGTTTGAAATAGCATTTTTGTCGGTCTGTCACACTTCAGTTTGAAATACGATTTTCGTCATGCTTAAGTTTTTTAATAACATTTTCAAATGTGTCCATGCATTGCTATGAGAGGTTCCACCTATCATTAGTTGGTCTGTCAGGCTTAAGTTTGAAATATCCTATTCATCGTTACACACACGGATTGTATGGACGCATCTTGTTTTGTTGGTTTTTTCTTACTTTCTCTTTCTTGTATGAATAATACTTCTGTTCACATTCAATAAACATTGATTATTCTAATCTGAAATAAATTTGAACCGATGACAGTGTTATTATTACTTGCCCACAAGACTTTATAATCTTGTGCCAAAGTTTTCATTGAATAACTATAAGAAATGTAATTAATTACCTGAGTGAACAGGTGGACATGGTATCAGTTTTGCCTGTCTTCTCCTTCTCCTCCTCCCCCTCCTCTTGGTCACTCTCTTTGTCTTAGACAGAATTTCATTATGCAAATTAACTCACATATGTCAAATTCAAAATGAGTGGGGGTTCACTTGATTTTAATGAAGAACTTTCAAATGAAATTAACTTTTCAGAAACTGAATGAATATTTAAAAACGATTTTAAAACAAGTGATAACAATTATCATTTACCTCATTTATTTACAATATGAATAATCTTCACTTTTACATCAACGTCTAACAATTTTAAATAGCTAATCAGTGCTAGACTTACATATAAGCTATCGCTAAAGGGCATGCACCTCCGAGACATCATTTTGACAAAAGATTTTATCGAACGAAAAAGGTATTATAGAATTATTCCTATACTTAATCGTTACAAATTGCCCATGAGAAAGACTTAAAATAAATAAAAAAAATAAAAAAATCATGTCACAAGATAGACTGGCTCCATTATGTCACAAGATAGACTGGCTCCATTATGTCACAAGATAGACTGGCTCGATTATGTCACAAGATAGACTGGCTCCATTATGTCACAAGATAGACTGGCTCCATTATGTCACAAGATATAATAGCTGCATTATGCCACTAGATGGATTGGTTGCACTATGTCACAAGATGATTCGCTGAAACTATGTCACAAAGTATATTATGTACACTATGCCACATGATAGACTTACTGAACGATGTCACAAGATAGACTGGCTACACTATGTGATAATATAGCCTGGATGCATTATGTGACAATGTAGCCTAGCTACACAATGTGACAAGATAGCATGTATGCACTATGTGACAAGATAGACTGGATGCACTACGTCACAAGATAGACTAGATGCACTGTCTTCTATGTAAATAAAGTAACAAGTTACACTGAACTCCTTTCAATGAAATGATGGATCATTTTCCTGGAAAAAAATAATGGACCAAAATGTGTTCAATAAAAATAGGAAAATTGTTAAATGTAGTTTTGTTTAAACATTTATACTGGATACTTGTTATCTGTTAAGAGTAGTAATTATTTTCTCTGCGGAAAATGGAAGAAATACATTGATGTGAAGGTGAAAAAAGAAACAAACATTACATGTTGTATTTAGTGGACTTCATTGTTATGTCACTTGAGTTTCTGTGTTCTTCTTTTATAGTAATTCAGGTCTCTTATAGAAGACTTGAACTAATCTATTATTAATTTATGCTCACAAATTATTCTTGGAATATTAAGTATTCTCATGAGATAGGTGAATTATGCAATGCCATCACAATAATATGAGTGGCTCACTGATAAGTTTTGGCTCGGGGATCACATGCAAGTACATCCGGTTCTCGCCAAATCAACAGTTTTTTGAGAATTCACTTCGGAATATATATCATATTTTCTCTCTCATTGTAAACAATTTGAAACACTTTACGATATTTTTGAGATGTTATATTCTTTATATTTACATTTGTCGATGTTTCAGACTGTTATTTTCATCTTGGTTATTGTTATGTTCATAATGTTTGTACCATTGTACTCTCCGGCCTTCTTTTGTCATAGTTGAAAAACTTTTGGGAATTTCGAACTAGATCCTTTATTTGATCCACTAGGGTAGCTTGCTCTAATGCCATGTTGGTAAAAAAATATCCGAGAATAAATTTTACTAAGAACTTTTTAAATCCGTGACGAAGAAACTAAATAAAACATAACTGAAAAGAGATAACTAGAAGACAAGTATTTAAAAAAAACATTTTTTTTTAATAATGTGTCACCGCTTATCAAGGCCCGGGGGCCACTCAAGGACAAGGGTTAAAGAGATTGTCAGTTGGACGATGATCACAACTACGAGAGGATTAGAAACAATGCGTGGAATGGGCAGAAGATTATTTAAGAGGAATTGATTATCCAAGAGGACGGCTCAACAAGTATTTGTTTACATTAGACTTGAAGATGACCATGTTGTAGTCGGTTGGAAAGCAGACTCGTGGCATCTTTTTCCACAAATGGGTATGTTCTAGGAAAGAAACTTTGTTCATAGAAGTTCTGTTTGGTATTTGGTACAGAGAAATAGAGAAAAGAAAGTTCTTTGCTGTGGTTGTAGCTAGACAAGTTCTTGCTGTGAATGTTTTACAGGGGGGGGAGGCAAGGGATTGAAGCTCAGTCGAGAACCTACCATGAACATAATGATGCAGTATAGAATGTCCTCCATGTGTAATGGGTTAATGGGTTATAGAGCTATTGGGTATCCATTATAAGTTTTAGTTGAGGTCGATTGTTCTTTTGACGCCGTGTTCGAAACAGAATCTCTTCTGGTTCTGTTGTGATCTTCAAGGGCCGATAATAACTAAGACAACACGGTGCTATATTTACAAGAGAGTATTTACAGAAAGTCTGCTTCCGATACTTTGGCTATGACTGCCACAACACTTCGTCTTAACTCTACATATAATGTCTGGAAGAGTCTATCTATTCCCAAAATAGGGTAGATCAACATCACACGATAACAGGTTCACAGAGGAAAGAGTAAACGACATTGTTGTTTAACATGAAATACCTTTTATTTAGGCAGAACTAGAAAGGAATTAAAAAAATGTGTGTAGGTGCTGCAAGTAGTCCAACAATACATTTGTTTGGTCGATGGGCCCATTACTCAGTGATAAACCTTGTCTATTTACCTCAAGAAAAAATAGTTCATCAAAACATGCGCCTGCTACATTGGAACACTGAATGAGGACAATCTATCCCAGTGTATTAAATACATGATTCTGTTGAAATTCCTTGAAGGTTACCGACTTTGACGAAAAGAACCCGAAGAAGGCCTGAGATTACAACGACCGATATATTGTGAGCATAAAACAACCAAGATGATAACAATAGTCTGAAACAAGTATATAATCTCCAGAAAACAACAATACGACTTAATTGAGCGATGAAATGCCATCAGTTCCATCTCATATAATCTCTTGGAAAAAGCAAGACGTCACTTTAAACATTCTTTATTGTCATGAGAAAGATTTACACAAAAAATACAGCGATTTAGTCAAGAGAAAATACAATATTCATCTGAATGTCAAAATAATTCCACATTGAATGAAAAGAAAAAAAAAACCAAGGAAATAGAATTAATAATATGAGGAAAGTTTTCTTTTCCCCTTCATCATCATCTCCTCCTCCTTCTTTTTCTTGTTCTACTTCGTTATCTTATTTCTTCCTTTTCCTCTTTGTTTTTGTTTTTTCTCTCTCTCTCTTCTTCTTCTTCTCTGCCTTCTTTTTATTATCTCCTTTTCCTTCTTCTTCCCCCTCATCATCGTTCTTCTTTACCTTCGTCATTTTCTTTTATTCTTTCTTTTCCTCCTTGTTGTTCTTCTTCTCCTTCACTTTCTTCATCTCCCCTTCAACTCCTCCTTCTTCTTCTTTATTCTCCTTCTTCTTCTTCTTCTTCTTCTTCTTTATTCCCCTTCTTTTTCCTCTTCTTTTCTCCTTCTTCTTCCCTCCTCCTCCTACTTTTTTTCTTATTTTGCTCCCATTTCTTATTCTCCTCCTTCTCTTCCCTATTCTAAACTTGACTAACCTGAACATTTCTCTTTATCCGCTTCCTTTGTATGAACACATTTCAAAGTAAAGAATCCCCAATTCATAACCATAAGAATTCTTTGCATCTAAAATCCAAGTTTCTTTTGACAACAAAATTTAAGACTTGATTTCATTGTCAACAAAGACGATTATATTATTGACAAATTTCCATCTCCTAAAACGTGAGATTTGTACCTTCTGAACAACCTGATATTGTTTAGATGAGTTCAAACATCTTTATAAGAGGATCAATTTGTCACGATTCAGGTTGAAAAGACATTTTCATAGTTAAATGCTTAAATTGAATGGACTCATCCTAACTGAGATTAGTCCAAGCATCTCATGGCCGGTCTGTCATGCTTAGTTTGAGATAGACATTTATTCTCTCATCGTTCAGTTTGAAATGGTATTTTCTTTGGTCTGTCATACTAGTTCGAATTAGAATTTTCGTAAGTCTGTCAATCTTAAGTTTGAAATAGCATTTTCTTCTTCTTTTTCTTCATAATAATAATAATAATAATAATAATAATAATAATAATAATAATCGTAGTTGTTATTCTATAGTAGTAAGTAGTAATACTAGACATCTATAGAAGATTCAGTTTAAGTCTCCCAAAATGTGTATTGCAAGTTAGATAAGATGCACCTGGAGAAGGTTGCAGATGGCATCGGCCGAAACGTTGTGAATATAACAACCAAGGTGAGAATAGTAGTCTAAATTATGCAAATAATACAGCATTTTCTTTAGTCTGTCATACTGAAGTTTTAAAGAGGATTTTAATTGGTCTGTCAGGCTTAAGTTTGAAAAAGTATTTTACTTTGAAATACTATTGTCATTGCTAAACACACGGATTGAGCAGAGTCTATCAGGCATGTGTATGCAATGTGATGATGTATGAAAGTGAAACATAGCTAGTGAGGGTTGAGGACATGCGTTGCATGGAGAGAAATGATATGAGAATAATACGATGAATGTGTAACGTGAGTCATAAAGACAGACTAAGATCTGATGACCTCAGAGGAAGATTAAATTAAAACAGTATAGAGAGATGTGTGCATAACAGGAGACTTTAATGGTATGGCCATGTTGAAAGAATAGATGAGAGTTCCTATGTTAGTAGATGTAGAACAAGTAAACAGGAAGACCAAGTAAAACATGGGAAGAAGTGATACAAATTAACTTGACAGAAACAGGGATAAATAAAGACCTGGTGAGAGATAGGTTAGTCTGGAAGTCAATTTCTTAAAGCCGTCCAATGCATGTCAGCATGTAAAACGGGCGTTACACCGATGATGACGATGATGATGATGATTTGTATTTTTATTATTATCATTATTTATTTATTTATATTTTATTTATTTTTTTATTTATTTATTTTTTTTGTTATTCAGACCCAGTTAAAAGAAATAAAGAATCTGCAATTAATATTGTTCTATCATTAAATTACAAGGAATGCACAGAAAAAAATTATTTTATTCTTGAAAAGAAAGTATGAAAAAAATGCTGAACTTGCATAATGAATTCTTTTTCATTTCGTTCTTTGTCTTGATGCTGTTCTTAACGTTCCTTTTGTTTCTGTTTCAGAGTGTGACGTTCGTGTTGTGAGCACAAAGGAATCGAACGGAACTATATCCTCGCCAGGCTACCACAACAACTTTCCTTCGAATGTCACCTGCCATTATTATATCGACGGACTGATGGATAAGCAAAACTTGGAGAAAGCTCGAATCAAATTCATGGACTTTGACATTCCTGGTTCCATGCCATAGTAAGTCACCATTTCTAAGCTTTCCATTGTTGCCTTTTCAAAAGTCTTACACCATTGTCTCAAAAATTGTGATTCTACTATAAATGAATAAAAGCCTTCCTAAGCGTTAAACCTCTCCAATTTGCAGCATTATGAGAAACGGATGAGCTGAACTTAGTTCTATGACAGAATTCTAGCCTGTTGCTTGTTATAGTCTCAGCCAGCCTGGATGAAGTCTATGTTAACATAACATAGTATTTCCAAATGTTCACACATCTAAATAGAAACCAGGCTCAATGTCACCAAAATAAATTTAGCCTGACAAGTTCCTTCCGGAAATGAAGCACAAACGTTTCTGTACATCTTACTTGCCATATTTTTATACTATTATGTAGATCTACGCATACATTGAGCACTGTTTAAGTAAATATTGAAACATATTAATATTTAAGATAATATAAATTATATTTATCTTAATTGCTATTTAAAAGTATATTACCTTATAAGAAGTATATATATATATATATATGAAACAGTAATATATATATATATAACTAATATTGAAATAATGAAAAAAAAGTAAAGTTACATACTTTACAAGTTTATTATAATCATCGGGTAATTAAACGATGAATAATATGATATATATATATATATATATATATATATATATATATATATATATAAGAAAGGAAAGATGAAGTAATCCGACGTAATGGGAAATGAAAAAGGAAAAACCAAAAAGGATGTTTTTTTTTAATATATATTCATCAACGTTTCGTCTTTATTTGTAAGACTTCTTCAGGATGATAATATTTAGAAAAATGTCATGCAAGTACGAGAAAATATTGGCTTGACATGATGGGTTGATGGGAAGAAGTAGTAGCCACTGCTGGGAGCAGTAGGACCATGCTACTGACTTCACTAAGCCCGGACCTCGGTCCTACTGCTCCCAGCAGTGGCTACTACTTCTTCCCATCAACCCATCATGTCAAGCCAATATTTTCTCGTACTTGCATGACATTTTTCTAAATATTATCATCCTGAAGAAGTCTTGCAAATAAAGACGAAACGTTGATGAATATATAAAAAAAAACATCCTTTTTGGTTTTTCCTTTTTCATTTCCCATATATATATATATATATATATATATATATATATATATATATATTATACCGTGTTTAATTACCTGATGATTATAATAAACTGGTAAAGTATGTAACTTTACTTTTGCTTCATGATTTCAATATTTCCTATAACAATGCTCTATCCCCAATATTGAGCATATCCCTATCACAATAGAACCTACTATAAAAAGATTATATTTATATTTTATATATATATATATATATATATATATATATATATATATATACATACAGGGGTTGGACAAACTAATGTGATTGCTTGTTAAATTTAAATAGAGTTGAAGGCAGATCTTCCATGAATTGTCTTTACGGCAAAGATTTTTACTCAATACTAAAAAGATTAGATGTTAATTCAACTCAGTAGTCTGATGATTTCTTCTCACAGTGCGTTTTAATTTTTTGCATTACTTCTATTCACCTCAAAAAGGACATATTACTACTGAAGCATAAGGGGCTACTATGGTAGGGGCCAGATATATAAGATACCAACCTGGGTGAGGAGTTGAGTGACAATATTTTTGTTCACATTACATTTATGTTTTAACATGTTGGCACAGTCATGGAAACGGAACAGGAAGGAAATTCTGACGAAAGAAGCTATCAGAGCAATCAGTAAGTTTAGAAGTCAGTCTAAACTACTCCACTTCTTTTGGCTAAGATCAAAGTGTAGTATCTGTTCCGATGGATACTGCACCCCATAGACTGGTATTGTCTTGGCCTTCGGGGCTTGATTTACGCCGGTCTATGGGTCTGTCCTGTGCAGTTCTAGGAGGTCCACCTTCCCAGGCGTCGCCTCCCCTCTTTGGGGAGGAGTAAGTGTATTGCTTACTGCCTGAGGCACCCCTACTGGGGAATGCCGACGGGGCTGCCCAGGCTATTTTTAAACCCCACTTTCCCGACCCGACCTTGGGTCACATCTTACTTGTGGGAGTAAGATAAAAACTGGCCTTGTGTCTAACTCCTGGAGAGGAGTAAATCAATACTCCACTTGCATCTTGAATTCTGTCATAGTCTTCATATATTAGTTCTAGAAAAACAAGCAGTTCGACCAACTGTTTTGATGATCGAGGCTCCTGCAAAGACGATTGCCAATAATTTGCCCGTTGTCAAACTCAATCATGCACTTTTATCCTAATTTTACTAAAATCTGAAAGAGAATTAATAATACAGATGGTCGCTAGAAAAGCGGGAAATTTGAGGTTGTAAATTTTATTGTTTAAATTTATTTTCTTTAAATTCTATTGTTATTGCGTCTGGTTTATTCACTTTTTCGATTTGCACGGACGACATTTTGAGCATCTGTGAGTGTATTGTAATATTATTCTTTGAAAGACTTTATAAAATTTATTCTTTGTAAAAATAAATTACCGTTTGACAAATTTCCCGCTTTTCTAGCGACTAGAATAATACATATTAATTATAAATTAATAACGAGAATAATTACCCAAAGTATTTACATCTAAATAAACAAAACTAATAAAATAGATCTTTTTCGTTGTTCATCAAGTTGATAGTTTGATTTGCATGGATGAATTCCATCCCATTAAATATTGATTTGACTAAAAATCCTGTATAAAGTCAAGTAGATAAGAAAAAGGATCTACAATAGATATACACCACCTCCATAATAAAATTTGGATCAACATTCTTGATAAGTCATTGAAATATTGGAGTAAAATTCGTACTATTCCAATTGTTTTGTCCACCCTTGCATATATAAGTGTGTGTATGATTGGCTCTTGTGCTGACAGAAAACTTAGTTCTATCTTCCTGTTAAGGCTTCCTCTATTGGTGGATCAATATAAAAGCAATTCCCTGAAAAGAATAGACTCATTTCCTTGTTCCTGGGTTGAGTGTCCTTCAGCAAAATACTTGGTCGTAGTTCGGTCATATAACTTTATTAAATTGTGATGTTCTTGTTGAAAAGATGAGAAAAGAAGGGAGAAGAAAACAGATAGAAAAAGCAGCAGGAAAGGATTTCTAAAGAATACAATGCGCACGAAACGAGGACTGAGAAAAAGAAAAAAGAATCAGTCGAAACATTTTCTAAGGAACGATAAAAAGGGGGAATTTTTTTTTATCGAACCTTCCTTTTTCTGATTCTACTTTTTCTTTTTTTAATCATGAAAAATCTTTGGAAATGTTTTAATATCAGGAGACCACCATTTTGTAAATGAAGATTTCGTTTTATATCTATTATAGCTATTTTTACTAAGCATGATTTTTCTGGGGTGAATAGTAATCACATTCCTACCCTCATAAAAAAGTATGGTTATCTATCTAAAGAATATTAAAAGGTGATTGAAGGGGGAGTTCCATTCATATGGCTACAAAAATTATGTGTCTACTGCTAGTGATGTTAATAAAGATTAATTTGGTTTGTATATATATATATATATATATATATATGATTATTTTTATTTGCACAGACATGTACAAAATCTGCGACACTGGCATGTCGATGTTATCGATCAACAGTTATTATAAACTGAGATCTCATCAGGCAGAGTTAGAATCCGATCTTAACCTTAGATCATATTTGGAAAGAATATATATATATATATATATGTATATATATATATGTATATATATGAGATATGAATGAGCAAATTTTGAAAATGAAGCTCTGATTTTGTAAACAACAAAGATGGACACTGGTTTGTTAAAACCACTGTGAGAACTCCTTCTTTTATTATCGTGACCTTAAAAACTGTTTGAATGTATCATTTAAACCTCTGATGAATCTTAGTTAACTGTAAAATTCAGATTCACATATGATTGTACAGTTTATAAAAGAGGAAACGATTGTAAGGACCAAATAAAAAAAAAAACGTTTGAAATAGAAATCGTTGGAATTATGAATAAATTACTTCTACTCTAGAAAAAACACTTAATTGGGCGAATCAAAATACTTTATTCGTGTCTTTGGAACTACGATTCGGAAGATCTATGAAGAGTTTACTTTCATTAAAATGTGATTATATAATCAAGCTGTTTATAATTTGACCGGAAGTTAATTTGATGAACAGCTATGTAGTAAATTCTAGTGTCCTTAAGTTAAAGAAAAAATGAAAAAAGGAGTAAGAATGAAGAAAAGGGAAGAGGGTTTGAATTCGAATAATTGTGGTAGATGGAAAATAATTATTAATTATATTTAAACTTAGAATTCTGTCTTTTATTGATTTTTTGTATCGATTGAATGTGAACACTGTAAACAAGAAAGTGCAGCACATATCACTAACATAATACAACATGAACCTTTATACTGAAAAAAATAGAGTTAAATAAGTGTTTCCCTTTGAAAAATTGTAAGTGAAAAGCAAATATGTATAAGCTAAATGAATGTTGGATGCGTTTTAATTTTTTCAGCCTGATTGGGAAATTTTATACACTGATGAAGCCTCCTCATAAACATTGATGATATTTTGTATATCATGAAAATATATGCTCTTGAAATATGCAGAAACAATTGTTTTGAAATAAAAGTGTTTTTGAAGGAAATATGGAGTGTTTTTCTCTGAGAAACTATGGTTTACATGATGTTATATATATATATATATATATATATATATATATATATATATATATATATAAAATATAATAACACGAAATCACATAATTGTCGATGCAATAATTTATTTCAACCGTTCGGTTTTTTCAAGCATCACTCAGACAATTACATTTTTGAGACTGATAGAAAATTGAATTTCCCTACCACAGTTCCAATACAATCAGAGATGGTGGTAGTAGCAACCAATTTGATACATCTTTTATAGAGAGGGGGAAAATTTAAAACTTATATTTAACTATGGCGGGCGAAGGGGAGGGATCTTTAAGTTAATCAACTAAAAACTGCCATGTCAAAATTATGACACATACGACTTGGCGATATCATACATATAGGCAATTTTACTCACGCGCATACACAAAACTAAATACGCACACATCATATGCTCACTCACATACATAATCTCACTCGCACATTATCATAACTAAACATAATCACATACGCAACTTTTATTCATCTCTAGCCAGAATGCGTCCGGCGAAACTCGTGTTCTCAAATTCGGTTAGAGAAAAGAAAGAAAGAAACAATTAACAGGCACAGAGAAGATATAGACAGACCGCGTGTCATAAATTCTCAGTCCGTCTGGGTTCCAAGAAAGAGAATCTAATTGAAATAAGATTACACGCACATACATATATGTATACATACAAATCCATACGCACATACACACACATATATACACATACACACCCACACATATACATATCTATACACATATACATATACACACATATATATATATATATATATATATATATATATATACATACATGAATACACCTATATATATCTCTGAATCTATTTGAAATATTGACCAAATGCATACGCATGTAGTTGTTCACACATGTAAACATACATACACATACATACACACACACATATATACATATACGCACATATACACACATATACATACGCACACATACATATATATCCACACACCTACACACAATATTTACATAACACTCTATATTCTTACTGATGTAATATGAGTTCTAAAAATTAGTCTTACCTTATTTATATTTTAGATTAATTTGAGTCGTATGTGTCATAATTTTGACATGGCAGTTTTTAGTTGATTAACTTAAAGATCCCTCCCCTTCGCCCGCCATAGTTAAATATAAGTTTTAAATTTTCCCCCTCTCTATAAAAGATGTATCAAATTGGTTGCTACTACCACCATCTCTGATTGTATTGGAACTGTGGTAGGGAAATTCAATTTTCTATCAGTCTCAAAAATGTAATTGTCTGAGTGATGCTTGAAAAAACCGAACGGTTGAAATAAATTATTGCATCGACAATTATGTGATTTCGTGTTATTATATTTTATTATTGCTCTGTTTACTACATTGAGCTCTCATACCCGGATTTCCTCCTGGAATTATTCCATTATAACACAAATATATATATATATATATATATATATATATATATATGACAGGATACGTGCAATTAGAAATTTTGAAAACCCTTATTAAATTATAAACTATTTATCCACAGATAACAAAGAGTATCTATCATTTCTTGAGTTAGAAAGAGGCCAATATATATTAATTCCTTTTTACGTACATATTAAATATGTACATAAACATTAAATAATAAATATATATATATAAAATTTAAAAAAATAATTACACGTCCTATTAAAAAGGGCGACTTATGCCATATTCTTTACCGCTTAGGAAATGGAAAAATACTAAGAAAACAGTTATTTTTATAGGCAGTAAAAACAATAACAAAAAAATATGTATATATATATACATATATATATATACATACATATCAATAATTAATAATGGCTTATCAACACTTTACTGTAATTTCCGGGTAAATCCAATCGCCAGGTGTATTCATATACCATGCGATCTCAAACTCTTTCAAGTATATACAGACACATGCGATATGAAGACACTTCTGACGATCGGTTTTATTGCGAAACTGCAAAAAAGTATTAAGATAAGCGCCTTTTAATTATTTATTATTGTTATAAAACTCTATCTTAGATAAGATCTGCTCTTCCGACCCGGAGAAGTTGATTTTTTATGATTGTATGGATTGTTTGGCTTACATCAACAAGCCGAGAAACGATCTTTGCGACCTTCTCAGAGCCAATTTAAACTGATACAACATTTACTATTTTGGAGTTGTGTGTATGTTTGAGGGGGAGGGGGTATGCTTTGAATTTTAGTTTTGGCGCCTGATATAAAGAAGTTAGAATTTTGCTAAGTAGTTTCATAATTTTTGGAGGGTGGACAGGAGAACACTGCACTGTGTGGTCACATTTTAAACACATTAAATTTTGTAAACGTCCAGCAAGGAATGCTATCATGGTCTATATCAGTCGTTATATGACGGTCAAATACAGAGAGAAATGCAACCGAAACACAAGACTCAACTGTAGCAATATATCAGATATTATTAACAACAAAACATTCTTTAAAAACAATCAGGTGAAAGAATAACATGTTTAGCCTCATGGAAAAACATAAAAGCATG
Organism: Sepiola atlantica; assembly: GCA_963556195.1. Classification (NCBI taxonomy): domain Eukaryota; kingdom Metazoa; phylum Mollusca; class Cephalopoda; order Sepiida; family Sepiolidae; genus Sepiola; species Sepiola atlantica. Next base: position 22,110,159 of record OY744520.1, on the reverse strand, counting down.
AAAATTATAGGTATTAATATAATTTTTAATATTTAAGACAGTCTTCCATCCTTTTTAAAAAAAATGTATTTTTTGATGAAAAATAAACGAATAAAATGTGAAACTTTTATGAAAACCTGGACATTTTCATCTATGATCAACGCTTTTTTTCAACTGTCTCATGTAAAACTTAACATTTGAACCGTAGAGCATTTCCTATTTTTGCTGTTAATATCTCCTTCTAGTTATCAACATATACACATATTCTTACCGCCAAGCACAAGTAATATATATATATATATATATATATATATATATATATATATACACACACAAGCAGGAAGACCCGATATTGTTCGGAATCACTACTACATATTTTTCACTTACTCTTTTTGTTTTTACTGGCTCCCTAATATAGTTGGAAGAAGCTGAAATATTAGTAAACTCTCTGAATTAATGTCTTATTCATATGGTTTGAATTTCATTAAAATCGGATATACATAGTTGAAGTTTTAAGGAAGTTATGCTCTCATAACGGTAACTTGTATTTAAAACTAAATGGGAGAGAGAGCCTAGTCTGCTCTCTAACCCACCCCTCCTGAACGACTCTAATTTTTTGTTACCGAATTGTCCTAGCTTTGTGCCATTTTTTCTTATTTATTCATTTGTGTCATTTTACCGTGCGATTTTTTTTTACCCTTATGGCTGGACTTAGATATTCGGGAACACTTCCATTGTCTTCCCCGGTACATTTTACATAGGGATATGCTTTTAGATTTTATGTAGATTATGTACCCTTCCTTTCTATAGGGAACACACACACACACACACACACACTGAGTTTTATATATATAGAATATATATATATATATATATATTATATTCAAACGTTACCTTTCTTTAAGAGTATCTTCAAATAAGATATAGTAGTCATCTTGTTTCTACGCTACAAGCTCTACTACAGATTTGAATAGCAAAGACTAAAAGGAATAGAAACCAAACGTTGCTATTATTTCTTTTAATTATTTATTTATTGATCTTCTTTGATTGATTTTCTTTCGTCTACCGTTAATTCAAATCATTTTTTCATACTTTAAAGCCGAGGGTGGCAAATTAAAATGGTAATTTGAGAGTTAATTCCAGAAACAAGAAATTAAAATAATCACTTCTAAATTTGTAAACCTGATATAATCAATAAACGCATTACAAATAAAACGCATAACCCCTGAAGATATTTGAACATTTGCTAACGGGACCCGTGGAAATTCCACAGTTGCATCTGTTCTATATTGTTGTTGTGCTTAAAAATACTTCACTTCTATGGACGGCCAGCACGAATGCTGACCTCACTATATGTTGTACCACCTTTCTTTGTTCAAACTGAAACATACTCTGGTTAATGTAGTTTCACAATATATCTGATTATGAGGGTCTATAGTCTATATCCAAAACCCTTGTACGAGTTTGTGACGTATTTTCATTCTATGGACGCCTGTCGCAAACGGAGACTCCACGATATTATTGTACAATCTTTGGACAGAACAAATACTACACTTTGATCCTAGGCCGAAGGCTAAGAAAGTTTATTTTAATTAAAGTTTAACGCTCGAGACAACAGTGACATGAGATGAAATTAAAAAAAAATTTTTTCATTGTATATCTTCAGCGGTTGGGTGATCCCATCTTTAAAAAAAAGGGGTGGATAGTAATAATGTACGTACGAACATGAAATTGCCATAACGTATTATATAGATTTTTCTGAATATAAAGATTGATTCTCTATTCAAGAGTATAATATAAGAGTCATAACACATCATTCAGGTCCTAAAAGTGTCTCTGGTGACAAGGCCTCAATTTGGGAGCTTTGGGGAATGTGGAGTTAGCCTTTAGTTACCGTTACTCCCAGATCCACTCTTATGAGCAGTGGTACTACCTGTCAGATCTCCATGTATGGGTTAAATATTATTTGTCCTGGGCACAATACTTCGCAATGTGTTCGCCTCTACCCTACCTCACTACCACAAAATCGATCTTTTGCAGCCCTCTAAACTTTTTTTTACTGTATACCCTATTTCCCCACTACTATCAACTACTTAAGCCCCCCCCCCTCCCCAACCGTTCTGGGTATAATACAAAACTATATCTAGCAGTGTAGCCCCGATTTTAGGGCTTGGGATGGGGTGGAATCACTACTCCCAGGTGAATTCTGAACCGAGTGGTAGTTGGATTAAATAGAATCTATCAGTTAAAGACTATTTGTTTACAAAATTTATGCCTACAAAACAAATTAATCTACGGATCAATCATCAATCATATAACAAAATATACATACAGATACTACACATTTATCCTAGCCTGAATGCCAGGCAGTACTGATATTTTTCTCACAATATAATTCTATTCATGACGTTATATTTGATTTTGAAATAATTCCTTTAAAAATAGGTTAAGTGTAAATTTTTGACACACAGCGACAACAGATATTTCTCAATTACATTTCATTTGGTGATCGGTCAATCTCATTTTTAAAATGGGTGTTAGAGGCGATAACTTACGTACAAATGAAAGTATTGACGTTTTCTAATACAGATGGTTTTAATTTCGTATTAAAATTCAATTAATTCATCTTGTTTATTAGTCTTTTTTATTTATTTATTTTTTATAAAATATTAATACAAGCATTTAAATCCGATAATTTAAAAGACAGGTTTATTGGTTGTTGCTTTAGACATTTTTATTCGTGATGGAATGTTCAGGAGACTTCCGTAATACCATGACCATTGAACGTCCATAAAGTATTTAGGCGAAATTTCACAATAATTACGATCATGTTTATTATCATCGTCACGTGAGGGGATAGGTAAATACAAGTATATTTAAAAAACAAAAAACAATTGCATGCTCTCTCCAGAGAGCTTCGCCGCATGATTGAGAACAAAATTTCTGCCTGGGGGAGGGCGGTTGTCCCATTTTATCAACACATGTGTGGATTAGCAGGTTATACTGAAGTATTTGCTAAAGGTATCTTCAGGGCTGTATTATTTTTTCAGGAAGGTTTTGCCGTACTCCCACATGCAGTACCTGGTATTTCGAAATGGTCACCCATCTGGTACTGTCAAGACTCAACGTTTCTTAACTTCGGTGATTCCACCGAGAACCGGATTATACCGTTCAAGTATTTTTGGATTCTCAAAATCTAACACAATTCCATTGGCAGCTTCAAAAGCGGTTACAATTTATTGTGTTAACGTATGCTGTGTCAACAAGGGCAAGATAGTAAAAAGAAAAAATGACAAAGCACAGGTATTTCAAGTGCGTACGAAAATAGATGGCTGTGATTTCATTAAGTCGGTAAAGTATTTAGAACTAGCGATTTATATCACTGATAATAGTTTCCAGCAATATGGATTTGATTTTAAAGATAATCATGAAACGCACAGCACTTTTAATAGATTTAATTAAATTTCAATGAAATTATCAGACTTATAACTTTAATATGGATTTCGTCAGTTCTTGATTTAAAATAATAATGATAATAATAATAATATCAGTACTAAAATAAATATTAATCATGAAATAGTAAAATGCAATTAGCAATAGTTTTTGTTTTACTTCTACTAAAACTATGTAGAGATGTGCAAATGGTGTTAGATTTACCAGCAAAGATGACGGAATCGGTAAACAAAGTTCAAATTATTTTAGATTTATAATATTCAATTACACTTTGAAGTCACTAGGAAAATGCAGCCATCAATTCTATCTATCTGATTAGTGATGGAAATGCTATTAGAAAAGTAAGCATGGAAGACTAACAAAAATGCTATTTCAAACTTACGCATAACAGATCAACGAAAATGCTATTTTAAAACATGTATAAAAGATCAATGAAAATACTATTTCTAACTCACACATAACAGATCAACGAAAATGATATTTCAAACTTATGCATAACAGATTAACGAAAATGCTATTTTAAAACATGTATAAAAGATCAATGAAAATACTATTTCTAACTCACACATAACAGATCAACGAAAATGATATTTCAAACTTACGCATAACAGATCAACGAAAATGCTATTTTAAAACATGTATAAAAGATCAATGAAAATACTATTTCTAACTCACACATAACAGATCAACGAAAATGCTATTTCAAACTTATGCATAACAGATCAACGAAAATGCTATTTTAAAACATGTATAAAAGATCAATGAAAATACTATTTCTAACTCACACATAACAGATCAACGAAAATGATATTTAAAACTTATGTATAACAGATCAACGAAAATGCTATTTTAAAACATGTATAAAAGATCAATGAAAATACTATTTCTAACTCACACATAACAAATCAACGAAAATGCTATTTAAAACTTATGCATAATAGATCGACGAAATTGCTATTTCAAACTTAATCATCACAGGTCAAAGAAAATGTTAATTAAAACTTAATCATAAAAGATCAATGAGAATGCTATTTAAAGCTTGAACATTGGAAAAGGTATTAACTTTCGTCTGTGGGATTCATGCTTGGCCTAATGGATACTATCATGGGCTATGGAATTGGCTATTCTGAGTTCAAATTCTTGCAGATCTATTGTGGTCATTTATGAACAAATACTGTTGGAAAAGGTATGAACCTATATCCTACACCCAACTGTGTGTAAAATGGCAAGCTGTGTTCAATTAATTGTTTACAATGAATTCTATATCAGATTTAGCGTATTCCGGCGTTTTATAACCCCAAAAAGTATTCATTTGCCATAACATAGACTCGTCCCACTTTCTCCCAATCTGTGATTAAAATAGAAGATTATATTTGCTGAATCATTTCTGATAGTCATTATATTTTGTCATTCCTTTTCCTTATCCGTCTGAACTGGTAGCTATGACAACATTTTATGTTAATATTGATATAGAAGAACCAAGCGCACAAACATAGCAAGTTGTATAGAGCAACCAAGAGTTTGCTGCTTCTGAACAAAGAATGGAGTAGTTCCTCCTTGCAGCCAACTTAGTCCCAAAATTGCATTACAGAACCTTGATAAAAACAGGTTCTTCAACAGTCGACTATTTTGTATGTCAGTGAGTAGCTTTGTCAGACTTCCCATTTGTAGCCATTTTCAAAGCTGAAAACGGAAAATGCTTCCTTTTATAAAACTTCTATTTGATTCTCATATGCCACAGTATGAATACACATGGCAATTCATATCTTCATGAAAAAGAAGCAAATGCTCCAGGAAATTCTTGCTTACATTGTTCAACAGACACGGTAGCTGTTACTAACTGAATACATTCATGTTGTAGAAAGTTATAGCTTTTCCATTAATTTCATCCATAAGTTCATCTATCTTTGAAAGATCCATCTTCTTATCTTTGGAATCTCTACATTCTTCAGGCAAGAGTTTCCGCCATTTTGAATGGCAGAATACGACTCCTCGCGGAAATTGAAAACATCAACTGATGTAATGGAGCTTCGCAGTCCGAATCTACGAAGCAGTCAATAAGATAATGTGATGTATAGCAGCTTGTCAAAAGAGAGGATAACTTATCGCTGTTTCGTACAAGCGACGGCATCTACTGCACTGAAACTGTCAAACGGAAGTTTGTAGAACCGTGTGGATGCCAAGTTAACCTGGCAAATCTTGTAGGAGAGAGACTGGAACCAAAACATTAAAAGTCACTCTCATACAAACGAAATAATGACTGCGACACAGTTAAATAAACAATAATTAGTTTATACTCACTGTTGGTACAGTATCTGGGTATGTCAATTTCCATCTTTACCTAACTTCTACCGCTTTATAGCGAGTACGAAGAAAAATAGTTGTGAAATTTAGTGTAAAATAATATACTACTTAGTATTTGCATGAGAGAGTAAGTAACTACGATGAATGTATTTACATATTGTTTTTATTGGCAAATAACATTAGAAATTATTTTTTTAAGCAAAAATAATTTGTATTGAACTAATTATGAATACCTTTTATGTCTACTTTTTTTCAGATTATAAAAGAAAGTCGCTTAGTTTTAAAAAAAATATCTATGTAATATTTTTCTGTTATTATGTTAATTTCTTGTAAATTTATATACACGTATCCAGTTTAAAAAATCCTTTAAACTTATGTGAGATTCAAACTCAGGTATTGACATCGTAAAAAGTCTTGGCCAGTGTTGGTACAGTATCTGGGTATGTCAATTTCCATCTTCACCTAGCTGCCACCGCTTTATAGCTAGTACGAAGAAAAATAGTTGTGAAATTTAGTGTAAAATAATATACTACTTAGTATTTGCATGAGAGAGTAAGTAACTACGATGAATGTATTTACCTATTGTTTTTATTGGCAAATAACATTAGAAATCATGTTTTTAAGCAAAAAATAATTCGATTTGAACTAATTTTGAATACCCTTTATGCCTACTTTTGGGTTGCAAATTATTTTTAAAAGTTCAGTTGAGAAAATATATTTATGTGGTGATTTTTATGCTATTATGTTTATTTCTGTAAATTTATAAAACATGTATCTAGTTAAAAATAACCCTTTAGACTTATGTTAGATTCGAACTCTGGTATTGACATCACAAAAACTACTATCTTAGCAATGTGTACTCTGCCTATTCGTTTTTTGTCAACCGGTCACATATTTCCATTTGTGTATAAACAAACTTCAAAAACACCATAAAATTTTAATAGCATGTAGATTCTTGTTGATTGCAAAAAAGGAGACAGGAAAAAAGTTCGACAAATTCCTGTTTGCGACAATTTCCATGCCTTCCTCATGCGAGTGGGAGAAAACTCTCCCTGTCTCTTCCTAAAGTTTGCTGTTTGACTTTTCGACAAAATCTCACCATAATTTCCCTGCTCTGATTCATGTCTTGTAATCTGTCTATCTTTTATAAACATATTATATCCCTATTTACTTGTCTCCCCATGAGGGCAGAGTTTGACATAAAGTCAGTTTTAACTGTGGGGAAAATCCAGTTCCCAAAACGGGACAAAAATAAAAATTGCCTGAATCTAGAATGATTTTTCCTTCACTGAACGAGGATAGAAAAGATGGATTATAGTGTCAGAACAGATACTACACTCTACTTCTAGCTAAAAGGCCAAGGAGACAGGTGATGTCATCATACATATATTTTCTTTATTTTAATTCACCTACACACTCTCTCTCTATATTTTTTTACTTTTAATTAGCAATCCTTCCTTTAGACATGTTGCATTAAAAACAATAACCATATTCTTGTTTCACTTTTTTAATAAACTAGTAGAATATCCATCCCAGGACGAGTATAGGCAATAAATATAGCATTAGTTTTACATTTTACAACAAAAATATAATGTGCCCGCGTTACTCACCCTGTTGCCTAGAATACATATTCTATAATTAATAATGATAAATTCAATAGTTTAGTATTTTACTAAGCACATACATATTATTGAGGCTCATATGCACACTAATCTTTTAAAAAAATGTACTACTTAACTCAAAATTTGATGTAGAGCCATTCTTTTCTCTATTAATTTTTTTGTAACTAACTTATTTAAAAAAAAATTCGGGGGGGACGATGCGAGTTTGGATGCACTCTCTAAATTTTAACATTTATAAAATAATAAATAATGTGCCCATGTTACTCACTGTATTTTTTAGAATATATATTCCAAAATCCATAATGATCAGTTCATTAGTTTAAGAGATTAAAAGTCAGGGGGGCGCACCCCTAAATTGTAAGGTTTACAAAAACTAATGTGACCATGTTACTCACCGGGTTGTCGAGAGTATATATTCCAAAATTTATAATCATCATTTCATAAAAATAAGAAAACTCTCTCTCTCTCTCTCTCTCTCTCTCTCTCTATATATATATATATATATATATATATATATATATATATATATGTATATATATATATACCCCTTAAATGTTAATATTTACAAAATAAATAATATGCCCATGTTACTCGCCGTATATTTTAGAATATATATTCCAAAATTCATAATGATCTGTTCATTAGTTTAAGAGATTACTCTGTACATAGATATAAATATATATAAATAAATACACATACCTATCTTTAGAAATATAGAAATTTCTAAAGTTAATATAGAATCCTACTTATTTCTTGATCAACTCACATTTTATCTCCTAAACTCATATCTTTTCTCTTATATTTTAAAAACCTCTCTCTTTCCCTTCCTTTTTTCTACCTACTCTCTCTCTCTCTCTCTTCCCGTCCCCTCCCACTCGCTCTCTGGACCTTTCCAAAATAGCACATCATAACAAGTGTTTCTGTTCCAAGAGAAACTCTTTGATCTTTTTCCCTTTTCTGATCTGTTCATGCAAAGAAGCTTAATTCTCGGTTCAAATCTCACTGATATCGTTCATACAAAATTCTCCTCTGATCCCGGTTATCACACTAAACAGCTTCAGACACCCTTGGGCTAAGTGTTCTCCTCCATCACTCACGCAACAACCCCGAATGCATTTTCTCTTTTCATCCTACCTTTCTACCCATTTTCTTTCTGCCTACTTTACTTTCCAACACCATAAACTGCTCAAATTCTGTTCCCCTTTACTCCTTCCTAAGTATGATCCGGTGGTGAGGCCCCAATTTGAGAGCTTTGAGGAGTGTCGAGTAACCCCTTAGTTGACATTACTCTCAAGACCACTCTGAGCCAGAGTTTTTATACATGTCAGGGTCTCATCTGTACGTTAAATAGTATCTATCATTTACATACTATTTATTTACAAAATATATGTCTACGAAACAAATTAATCTATAACTATTTGAACATATTAAGCACTTGAAGCATAAGAAAATGATCAAAATGACTGAATTCATTATTAAATGACCTAAAAGTAGTTGATATGCCGTAAAAGTACTAACTAAAGCAAGTGATGGAAAAACACCATTTTTACCATTTTTCTCCATTATCTCATTCATCCCTGTGTAAATCACATCACTTGTCTACATGTTTGAAAAGAACAATATAAACTGAAAACATTATTTCAAGAAGCTTCTTAGTCTATATTTAATCCTTAAAGAAGTTTTGATTTCCCCTTGGAGCACCGTACAACTTTTTCAGCGATCACACATTTGAATGAAAAAAAAAAAAAACAAGAGAAAATTATTGGAACGCAATTTTTCAGACATAAAATTAATCCTTTAGGAATTCAGTGCCTAAAACTTGATGAGGTTTGGGATAAAAGCTGAAGTATCTGTCTAGACCAGTTAAAAAAAATGATGCCAACACTTCTGAAACACTCATTGTGTTGAGGAGGTCTTGGTAATCCTGTAACGATATCAGCCTACATGCACTGTGGTCACCCAATGTTACTTAGGCTTTTAATCTCATTAGCCAAATTGTAATCTAATTCTGGTCAGTGAGTGAATGCCCAAAACATGCATGGTTGACTTGCACTGAGACAACTGTACATTTCTGACTGACAGAACAAAGAACCCATCTTTCACTCTATAATAAAGACCAATGTGTATTTATTTTTATATTTATATAAATATGTGTACTTCCATCCCGTCACACAAAAGTTAGCGAGTAAAACATTTGACTTTTTCTAGTCCCTAGATAAAACCATTACAAGTTGTGAGGGGAAACAAGAAAGCAAATAGCAAGTCAGACAACCACCTCCGACTTACCTTGCAACCAGGAATGAATTCTGAAAGAAATCTTCCATTCTATAATAATAAGTCAATGGTGGGTGTTTTTTTTTTAAATTAGGTCATCAGAAATGATAATAAAACTTTATATAGGAAAATTAAACTACGTAATTCTATGATTTTATATGACTATTTTAATAATATATCTAGATAAATAGCAAGTGCAAATATTGGAGAAGTATAATTTGTTTTAGTCATTTTTAACGGAAGGTGTGCACTAGTGTTTATGTAAAACAGTACATAAGAAATCAGGTGGAGGATGACAAAGCCTGCCAGAGAGAGACGACATCAGCTACCCACATTTTAATTTTCACTTGCCTTTCCCCTTGTCTTGTTCGTAGGAAAGAATAAACTTGTTGGCTGCTGCAATTTTGTTGTGTATTGAATTTATTTCACAAACGTATCATTCGACGGATACAAACATAAAGAAATCCATGGTGAATCCTCACAGAAATTACACCTACGTTTTACGTCTAAGCTAAACATTACATGGCCTTCATCTATTTAATATCTAAACAAAACACCTCTGGTAAACGATTCATTGTATACAAGTTGTTATTTTACTCATAGCTGGGGAGTAATTGCATGTCCATGCCATATTCCCAAAAGTATTAGTGCAGACTAGAATAAAATATGATGCGTTTGGTCACCAATTGAGCTCGGGTTAGATTGTTTGAATCAGGAAAAAATGAACTTGCAAAACCAGTTGAATATAAAAAATAAAAAGGAAAAAATCTAAAATGATCTCTTTCTACTTGCTATATCCCCCTTCTTTTGTTCTCTCAACAGCTATGTGTTAAATAATATTACTACTTCTGGTGATTTTCCCTTTTGTTTAATTTGGACTAGTCCAATCTTTTTATACTTTCTTTTTTATTATCTACAAGCAGGAAGACCAGACGTTTCTCAGGATTGAATGAGGATCACTACTATGTACTTTTCGCTATGTTCATATTACTTTCTTTGTTTTTTATACTCCCCCTTCCCGTTTCGTCCCCTAATATAGTCGGAAGAAGCTGAAATGTTGGAAAGCTCTCTGAACTAGTGTTTTATACACATGGTTTAAATTTAATTAATATCGGATATACATATTTGAAGTTTTAGGAGAGTTCTGTCCCTATGGGTCACTTAGAGGTTGCAGCATGTAGAAATTTGGGCCACTTCCATTGTTTTCCACAGGAAATTTTATACATATCATTTAAATTTCATAAAAATAGGATATATTTGAAGTTGTAAGGGGGTTATAGCATCATAGCTCCCTAAGGGGTGCACTTAGAAATTTGGGAACACTTTCATTGTCCTCCCCGGTAAATTTTACATAAGAATACACTTTTAGATATTATGTAGATTCTCTAACGTTTCTTTCTATAGGGAACATCACACAAACACAGACATTGAGTTTAATATATATAGATAATTAATAAACACAGAGAGAGAGAGAGAAGTGGATACTGTATAAAATAAGAGCGGGGGGGGGAATCAAACAACATACAATGAAAGAGGGTGAGAGTGATAGATAGAAACTTAGTAAGAGATGGATCATCTGGTGAGTTAATTGCAAATTACGGCTAATTAGAACAATTAAAATGTAACTTTTTCTGTAAAGATATCTCAATCCCAAAACTGAGGAATATTTTAGTATGTATTTTGTGTGATTAAAATATATAGTAAAAATCAAACGTTGACTAACTCTTTAGTATAATAATAAATGTCAACATTGGATCTGATAGGATTTGAACTCAACACAGTTGATCTCATTAAGCAAACCATGCATTACCCCCAAGTATGAATGAGAGGTAGCATATTATTATCAATTAGCTGATTTGTCACTAAATCAAATTTTATTATCTCTCAGGTGTTATTCAAAGCGAATGTTTCCCATCCTTCAATCGGAGGGCTACAGTCGACAAATATTTCCAGCTTAGACCCTGGAGGCTCTTTAGGAAAGATATTTTTAAATCCCCCAAAACTAAATAAAATAAATGATTAATAATTTATTATCTGATCTGCTGGTAAAGCGAACACTAGGGCTAACTGACAACTAAGCGTGCCGTGTTCGAATCCTACTGAATCTATAGCGGCACTTTCATAGGAGGACATTAGCAACCTTCACATGGTTCCTCCTCTGTGTAGTAAAGTGTTAAGATAAAACAAATTTATTAATTACTAACTGTACCTACTCGGCATTGCTCAGGACTCTTTGTACTTTCATTTTTGTTTCCTTTTTGATTTTTAACCATGACAAAACTTTCAATCTTGTAATACATGAGGATTTGTTAAGAATTTTAAAACCAGATATGACTGTCTGTTCGACACTTTAAATGCTTCCAAATTTCTTTCAAATTTTGAAAGGTCATAAAGTAATTCATTCTTTCTTTTTTTTTTTTTTTAACTATTAACAAAATATTAAAATGGTTGACTTGTTTACAAATAAATGGAAATGGATTCTGGTGGATTTAATTTTACAATTAAATTGTTTTTAAATATAATTTTGAAAAATTATTTTCAGTACTTTATGCTATTGTATTTTGATTTCAATAAATATTCGGTTAGTAGTAAATAAAAAAATAAACATGTGTAAGTCATTTAGAGGCGATAAACACTAATCATAATTTTAGTACTAGAAAGATTAGTATTAGCATTTCACCAGGATTCGTTAACAGGCTGATTTTTTTACTCAATTATATTATATGGAATAACATATCCAAATGTGCCACATGTCCAGCTTAATAACATACCACAAGTCTAACATAGTCAAAACAGCAGAAATGGGTTTATCTTTAAGATGACATCCACTATTTTTCAACTTCTTTGAGATAATGTTAATGCCACAAAGATTCATTTATTTATGATGCCATTTTGGGTATTTTATATTTTAATCAATTATTTCTTTTCAACTTAATATTTTTTAGTGATTAAAACCACACTACCTTCACAAAATTATTTATCGTTTGTTTATAATTTGGTTAAATTAATGATTTAATTATCAAACGATACCGTAATAATTAAATTTACATTTCAAAATCTTATTCAAAAATATAATAATCATTCGGTAAAAGAATAAAATAGCATACCTAAATAGGAAAGAAAAGCGAAACTAAACGTAAAGTAAAAAGAATCTCTGGCAACGCCCAATAGACACATCTAGTGAAATATAAGATAATTAAAAACCTCTACTAATTGTAGAAACTACAGTTTTTAAATGTACAGAGAAATAGAATACTCTGTGAGCAAACCACTCACTCATGCCTTGGGGACTCTGTCTATGATGTGATGAGATACCATCTTGGAAGTTTTGAGGAGTGTAGTGATCCCTTAATTTGGTTTAATCTCATGTCAATCTGACACAGAGTGGTAATACCTGCCAGGGTTCCATCTATAGGTTAAATAGAATATGTTGTGGATCAGACACTAAACTGTTTCTCATATCCTTGTGCAAGTTGTCTGCCCCTAACCTATTCCTGTGTTAATGTCAGATGATAAAGGAGTTACTTCCCTTGAATCATTATGCAGGAAGTAGAGACTATTTAAGGCAGATACGCTTACTACTCAATAGGTGAAATAAGTGAACTTGGAACGTCGAGTTGGTGCCAAAATCCTTTTTTGCACTTCATACCAGTAAAGGATACGTCCTCGATAATCAATCCAATGGAGGATGGGCCTCTGTGACATCAGTTGGCTCTGCTCTGTCTGGGTGAGCTATTGTTCAGATCAGTCCTAGGAGGTCCACCATCCCAGGCTTTACCTTCTCTCTTTGAGAAGAGGTTAGTTTATTGCTAACTGCCTGAGGCACTTCTACCGAGTAATGTCGATGGGACTGCTTGGGCATTTTATTTGCGAGGTAAGAGTGCACCACCTCTTGTGCACTGGCCTTCAATCCTCACCTTTGGACCCTATATCACATCTTCCCGCAGTGTGAAGGAGTTAAATACCGGGAAGTAAGTGGACCAGTAAATGTCTGTGGAGGCTATAGGAAATATTAACACCCAGCACCTCAAGATCCAACTTTTCCAGCCATTTCTACCTTTTTTTGCTTACCCGAGCAACTTTTATTCCATCCCTATTTCCCAACCAACTTTTATTCTATCCCCCCCCCTCCAACTTTCCAGAGTATGACTTTTTTAATTCATTTTTTGCATCTCTGTAAAATTCTAAAATTATTTTTTCTTGTCAATATCCGCCTTTTTTAAAGCCGATATCTTTTGTTTTCTATGCAGCAACGATTCATCTCTGAATAACACCTAAAAGTTCAAATGTTTTGATTTTTATTTCTATCAGTTCATTGAATTATTTTAAGAGATAACTTTTCATTGTTTAAACTGACTTGATGATAGAACTTTGCTTATTTGTTGAACTTAGCCTTAGAAACTTTATCAGCTCTTAAAATTATGGTGAAAAGAAATAAGATGAAACATCGAACAATACATTGCCTTTGTGCTGAAGAACAAATAAAAGATTTTTAGATATTCTCACAGCTTATATCTTAATGCTTCACCTCTGCAAATAGCCAAAAAATTAAAAAGCAAAATAGCTGAAACATCGCACAGATTTTAAGCGACACGGACTCTTTTCTTTTTTATATCAGGTTTTCGATACGTATCTGCGGCTTCTTTCTTTGCTTCTAGTGCACTCAAAATTTCAGATTAACTCTAATCTCTCTCTGTCTCTCTCTTGCTAGCAGAGGAGAAGCAATCAGTTTTGCAGGTCTTCGGGCATAAGCAGACTCAGTCATAGCCAAGAGGTACACTGGTGTTTCAGGTATAGAAAGAATCAGACTAGCATGCAGCACTCACTGACTCTTGTAAATTTCTAGGAAATGATGTCATCTCAAGAGTTTTGCATGAATACAGCCAGAATCTAATGTCTGACTTGTTCTACTAAGTTTTCAGGACAGATGTGAATTTTTATATAGGTACTTGTGTTTTTCTTTTTTGTAAAGCACAAACTTTATTTATTGGTGTGACATTGCACAAAGTCAACTTCCTCAACATCTGTTTATCTCTTATTTGCATATTCGTCCATGCATCCTTATAAGATGCTCGGGTCGTCTACTCGTCTCCCATGCTTCCTTATAAGATGCTCGGGTCGTCTACTCGTCTCCCATGCTTCCTTATAAGATGCTCGGGTCGTCTACTCGTCTCCCATGCTTCCTTATAAGATGCTCGGGTCGTCTACTCGTCTCCCATGCTTCCTTATAAGATGCTCAGGTCGTCTACTCGTCTCTTATGCTTCAATTTAAAACAACATATTCATCACTAAACGTACAGATTAAATGGATGCATCTTAAAAATATCCGATTTTGATTTTTCAAAGGTTTTATTTACTTATTTATTCATTTATTGTTTTTTATATTCAAATCATGAATTTATTTGTTCCTTAACAGAATTTAACAAAATTAAAATCAAAAATGGAGATTTCCGAGTTTGGTAAAACCACGACCAACGTAATAACTCAGACCTGTTAACTGAGTCGACTTTTTCTAGTGACGTCATTGATAGTTGGTAGTAAGAGAATGTAGAGACACTGTCCTAAGTTACTCGCAAGCTTCAATCAGAAATAAAAGAAATAATGGCGATGGAGGAAAACTCGAAGAGCCATATAAACTAGAAAAATGTGACCTGTTGATTCATCTATTGGGCTCGGGTTACATTGTTTGAATCTGAAAATAATAAGTTTGGAAAGCCAGTTAAATATAGAATATAAAGAAACCAAATCCAAAATTAGTCTATTTCTGCTTGCTATATCTCCCCTTATCTCTACAGTTATGCGTTAAATAGTATTTCTACTTAGGTTTATTTTCCTTTTTGTTTATAATGGACTATTCCAATCATTTTATTCTTTCCTTTCTTTATTACATTTGACTGTTAATAGAGAGAGAGAGAGAGAGAGAGAGAGAGAGAGAGAGAGAGAGTGTGTGTGTGTGTGTGTATGTGTGACGGAAGCAGGAGTGATAGACACTGTATAAAGTAAGAGGGGGGGATTAAAATAAAGTAAGAGTGGGGAGGGTCAAACAACATGCAGTGAGAGAGGATGAGAGTGATAGGTAGAATCTTAGTAAAAGATGGATCACTTAGTGAATTAATTGCATATTTCGACCAATTAGAGCAAATTAAAATGGAAGTTTTTTCAAACCATAACTCAATTCAAATACTGAGAAATACTTTAGCATGTAATTTGTATGATTACAATATTTAAGAAAAAAACCTTAGGGAAACAAACGTTGATTAACTCAGCTTTAGTATAATCAATAATATATTGATTTTTGGAATTGTTTTTGCCTTAATCTTACCAAAAAATGGGGAAAAAGAAAAAAAATCAATATTAGAATTAGTCATAATTTTTCCAACTGTCAGCATGTTCCTGATCAATTCTTACCAATAAATCAACGAATAATTATTGATTAGATATTTTCCTGTGTTTTTTTTTTAATTCAACAAGATCGTCAACTTAGTAGAAGGTCAGGATCAGAAATTTGTTGATTCAGAAGAAAAATTTAAATTTCTACAAATTCATAATTTCTTTTTTAAATTTTTTATAATATGGTGAATTAATTGAATTAAATGCTTTAAAAAATAAACAAATATACATTTTAACAATATTTTATATACTTATATAGTATATTTATTCCGTAAATAATGATGACCTTTTTTCTAAACAGAAGTTGTTTTTAATAAACTTTCTTTAAAATAAAATCCTTTTAAAATTAAACAGTCAAATATGCACTTTTAGTAAGATTATATACATACAGATATACGAATATACATCCTCCCTAAAAAATTATGGAAAAAAGTATGCTTCGCCAGTGTCTGCACTAATATTCATAAATAAATGTCTTCAAATACATTGAAGACATTACATGGGCTGCTGCAAAGAAGGTGGGCTCCCTCTACCGTGCTAGTAAACTTCTCACACCTGACATTATCCTATATCTCTACAAAGCTACCATCCGCCCATGCATGGAGTATTGTTGCCACATCTGGGCTGGTGCATCATCTGTTGTATATTTGAATGAGACGACGACAAACGTACAACTTACCTCGTGTGGGGAGCCTGGTACAGAGAAGGAAAAGAAAGAAAGGAGCAATGCGTTTTTATGGGAAGGAAGTACTTCCGGCAGAAACGGTAGTACTTCCGGTGGAAACGGAAGTGCTTCCGGTAGAGACGGATTGTGGGAAGGAGGCTGCACTATAAGAGCAATCAATGTTTGGGTAAGACAAGGGGCAGTTGCCTGAGAAACACGTGGTGCCGTCGTCTAAAGTGATAGAAGGAAGAAGAGAGAGAACGGAAGGGAAGAAGAAGGAGAGAAAGAGGAATTTATTTTTATTTCAGGTTGCTACCTACTGCCCGAAACTTAAGAACAGTCTCTCCCTCTTAGACAAGGTCCAAAAAAGAGTCGCCAACTTAATAGGTCCCTCACTATCCTCCAAGCTCAAGCCCCTGTCCCAGCGCCACAATGTTGCTTCCTTGTGCCGGT
Organism: Sepiola atlantica; assembly: GCA_963556195.1. NCBI lineage: Eukaryota > Metazoa > Mollusca > Cephalopoda > Sepiida > Sepiolidae > Sepiola > Sepiola atlantica. The sequence continues at coordinate 22,093,020 of OY744520.1, read as the reverse complement.
TTTACAAGTACTTCAATGGATTGTGCTCCGATGAACTTGCTGCTCTTATGCCCCCATGACGTAAATTCATTAGACCAACCCAACAATCTGCCAAATCCCATCCATTAACTGTGGAGGTTCCCAGATGCCGAAGAGCTTTCTACTCCAATAGCTTCTTTCCTCGTGCTGCTGGACTCTGGAACTCCCTCCCTGCTCCTTGTTTACCTGACGGTACTGACATGCAGAAATTAAAAACTAATGTTAGCAGACGTCTCGCTACACAGCTACCAAGTTAGGTTGCCCCCCCCCCCCCCCAAAAAAAAACTTTCACCCTTTTTCTCAGTAGCCTCTTATGTCTACAGTGGCGACCTGCCTTGTTTGGTGTGAACTATGTTAAAAAAAATAAATAACATCTCTATCACTGAAATTAAACAAAGTTTTCTTATTTATTCATTTTTACCTCCGCCAGTGAAGTTATGTTTTTCGTTGAATTTGTCACTATGTTTGTTTGTATACAGCCTAGCTCAATCGTCACCAAAGTTGGCTAAAATGTCGATTATGATCTGACTTAGAACTGATTTAATTTGGGATATCTAGGTCAATGGTCAAGGAAAAGGTGAAAGCCACACTTTTGGCAATAACTTTGGTTTTGTTCATTGTGGAGACTTGCCATATTGAAGTCCAGCATCTTATATGACCTTGTCCTTCAAAGCTTCGGTCATTGTCAAAATTTTGACGAAATTTCAACTTCTGATTTTTCTAAATTTGATATATGCGTCTGATGCTCTTTGATAACAGTAACTACCATTCAAAATTTCAGCCTGATCAGATAAATAGTTTTTGAGTTATCAACGTTTCCGTGGCGTAACTATGGGAATAATTTATACAATATGGAGAAGTAAGGGCCAGATAAGACTTTTACCCATTCTTACATTTTCAGGCAGAGATATTCAGTTTCACAACTGGCTTATGTTGTTGGTGTCATATGTAGTTAAACAATTAGCTTCGGTGAGACCAATGATCAGCCGTGTGTGTGTGTAAACTAAATTACTAACTGATGCTGAAAATCAACAGTGAAAATATTTTCTGTTGAATTTCTTTTTATTTTCCTGAGAAAATCTTTCTTTTCTAATTCGTTTATTCAAGTAAATGTAAAATTTATGCATTCCACATTTAAATTGTTTGAAAATTTCATCATTAAAATCTTATTCTTATGTTGCTAAAATGTTTAAGCAAATTATACCTTGCAAATCATATAAGGTATAATCAAGTATAATTTTCTTGTAATTATCTAAATTACCTCCCTTAGCAAATCGTAAAAATTACCTCCCCTTTTCTAATTTCCGGATTTTGATTGAGTGGTTTCAGCCATAACCTTGTTGGGTACAAACAACATGACACATTTTAATTGACTCTTTCTCATACATGAGCACATTTATTGTATTTAATCATTTTAATGAGAGTCAAAGCAAAGTTAAGAGAATACATGCCAAGAGAATATTTGCCTTTAGCAAATGGTCAGGATGCAATAAAGATTTGAAAGAGAAACATAAACAATTGCTGACCAGGGTCAGCAATTAAACAATGAATAAATCTGTATTATTTAGATTATTCGGACTACTCTTCTCATCTTGGATGCTATTCTCACAACATTCCGGGTGGTGTAACCTCGTTCATGTTAATCTTGTCGAACTCAGGAATCTGTACAGAATTTCGAACAGAAACCTTTATTTAATATACGAGGTAGCTTTCTCTCGTTCCGTCAGCCATGATCAGGTACGCGTCTTAAGTAATTCGTAATTGTATTCTTAGTATCACCTACACTGAGGATTGAACCTTCAACCTCCAGAAGACTGGCACTTATAACTGATTATTACTTAGCACTTATATCCGTTATGTCACAGGTCCTTGCGTCATAATCAAAGATTCCGAAATCTAAATGAATAAATCATCACCTTTCTTCATATGTAAACAAATTGTTCATGTAATACTGTGATATTGAGTTAAGCTGTAATTATGAGAAATAATGACGAAGTCGATCAATACAAAAATAAATAAAATATTTATGTGTGACAGACAACGAATTTGGAGAAATAGCTGAATATACAGTCATTTGTAAGGAACAGTCTCGTACTAACACTCCCACCCCACCTCCGAAAGCGTCTTATTACAAGGAGTGGCTCATTAGGTAGGGGCAAGATTAGCAGTAACTGGACAGTCTGAATTAGTTGCCAGCAGTGAGGTGAAGGGATTCGTGCAGTGGAAGATCTTGGGCAGCCTGTCCAGTTATTGCCACTCTTTATTATCAATCGGCTGCCGTCAAATACTAAAACAAACTTTTTCAAAATTCCTATTTTACAAAATAATTTGATTATGAATTTAAAGTCACCACAATTAATTTCCACTTCTTTGTAAAAAAATTAAGTCAGTTATTTTTTTCTTTTAAACCCGGGCAACATCGGATGGATACAACTAGTTGATTATAAATGAATGTGAGAAAAATGATGAATTAACAATAATTAATGTTAAATAAGTGTTTTATTTTTAATTTTTTACATATACTTTTATGATCTGTGAGTTATGCTTTTTTAGGGTGTAATTTGGCTAGGAACAAAGTGTAGTATCTGTTCTTATGCTACATTTAGTCTATTCTGTTTTTGGTCAGTGAAGGAGAAGTCCTTCTAGACTGAAACATTTTAAAGTTTTGTCCCAATCCAGAGTGCCACTTTTTGGGAAGCTGGACTTTCCCCACATTAAAAACCGACCTTGTGTCTAACTTTGCCCTTGTGAAGAGGCAAGTAAATATAAAAATTAAAACCTTATTGGTCATCCCTCTTAACTTGATACAAGACACACGTAATCTATATATTTAAATGAATATGAGTGAGGCCAAAGATGAGGAATACGGTTTAGTGTTCATCCAATATTTGTACATTAATTGATGCTATTTTTAGATGGGTTTACGCATCTCTCGAAGAATCTCAGTCCATCCGTTATTCTGTTCGTTGGTCTGTCACGTTACAACCTGTTTATCTCACCATCCAACCATCGTCTGTAATATCAAGGTGTTTATGTCACCATCCAGCTGACGCAAACCCTTGTATTCGAATGGTCTTTGGGTCTTGATGAGCGGTTATTCATTAGTTAAAAAAACACAAAAAACAACAACACAGCCTTTCTTGAGGGAGAAATACATCAATGACAGTCGTCTACTATCTGTGAATTATCTTCGGAATGAAGGTATAGCATGTGCAGTAATCTAGAATTAGTTGTTCATTTCATGAATACGAGCCTCTTGTTCAAGACATGGCATAGCGACTTGCCTTCGATAGATCAGCCATTTTCATCTCGTTCACAATTTCTTCTCTGAGAACATTTTCCTTTTTATGTTTAAAGTTTTCTTTTTTCTTTCCTATATATTTTTTTACGTTTAACTTTAACTCGCAGATCATATGAGCTTAAGTTCAAATCCGTCAATCTGATTTGATCTCACTTAATGTGAATACGTTTTTATTTTTTGTTCTTCACTTTGCTTCTGTTTTAACATCTAAAACCTTTCAGTGGATAATCACCTGTCTTTATTCAAGAGACCGTATCTTTATTCTTTAAACCCAGAAATCATTTTCCTGGGCAAAGTAGCTTCGATTTGCGATTTGCACAGCCTGGGAAATCAATTTCAAGTGTGGACCTGATAATGTTTTTGTTTTTTTTGCTTTTTTATTTTACAATGGGCTATCCTTTTTTCTGTAGGGTGTAATCCGCAGATATTGAGGTAACAATAATAAGCAAATGGCCCTGTGAGCTCTTCAGCTTGCTTTTTCTTCATCTTCGTCATCTGCTGTGTTTCTGATTTTCTTACATAACAACCCACATTTAATGTCTCCTACTCCTCAACCCTCTTAAACATGTCAGATCACCTTAGTGTTAGAAGTGTTAGGCTATCAATCATTTCAGAAGCCCATCTGCTTCTATTTTTCTTTCTCCTTTTTAACTTTCTCTCTCACAGATCAGCCGAATGTGACCCGTAAGTCTTCCTGATGGCCACTCTAAAAAAAGTGATAAGAACGAAGCCCGGAAGTGTCTCTCCTTCATAGATTTGCTTCTTTTCTCCCTGACTTCTCAAAACCCCAGATGTTGAAGGGCACTTGACTCATGTGAACTTTAATATAATGCATGTGCCCTTGGGAAATAACTTTTAAGACTGCATTAAACCCGAAGGTCACAAGGACCAAAGTTCTTGACATGACCATCTTAACCATTTCTTTTTCTCACTTTAGTTAAGTAGGTTAGTTCAAATGATTTAGCTTTTGTCATTATTTGACCTGATCGATTCTTCGCTAAGCATATAGAGTTCTTTCCAAAAATTGTAAATCCTGCCCGGACAGTGTAGAGGTTAGGTAATCAAATAATCCTTGTGTAGAAGTTAAGTAATCAAATAACCTTTCCTTCTTCTTCTTCTTCTTCTTCTTCTTCTTCTTCTTCTTCTTCTTCTTCTAATCGTTATTTAACAATGATCTTTTGTCTTGCCGTCTTGCTTCTCTTTTCACTTCTTCTTCTTCTCCTTCTTCTTCTCATTCTAATCGTTATTCAACAATGATCTCTTAGCTTGCCGTTTTGATTCCTTTTTCTCATAAATAAATCCATATACTCTTTTCAATGTGCTTTTTTTTATCCATAATGTAGTCTCTTTTGACATCGAATTTTAATTTGAAGTTAAGAGAAAGCGAACTTTTCATCTTTCATCTATTCAATAAATCGTCCAGTTGCATTTCCCAAAAGATACTCAAACAATTTTGATTAAACCAACCCAAAAACTTTTGTCTATTTTATTCTTTTATTCAATCCCTCATTTTTTTCTGAGATGTCTTTTAATATCAAGGTTAGGATTTTAACAAAGGAGCCAACGTTATTTACACACCAAGTACTTTCAATCCTGCTAAGAATCAGCTTTAACTTATAAAATTAAAGTGAAAGAAAGAATATATATATATATATATATATATATATATATATATAAACGCTCTTAACTCTTGCTTCCCTTATTTTGTCCTTAATTCCTCACATTCCATGAGCGATGTTTTCTGGGTCAGAATTGATCCATCGAATAGTTATCATTCGTTATTTTTTTTACCTTGAAGTACTATATTTTTAGCTCCTTACATCAAGTGGCTTCATGTCTTGTCTGGAGCAATTTCCATAATATATATATATTTCCAGTTTCCTCGACTGTACTAACATGCAGAAATTTAAATGTAATGTGAACAAACATCTTGCTGCACAACTCCCCACTTAGGATGCCTCTATAAATGTGGCCTCTAATTCACAATAGCCTCTTACCCCTCAGTGGCAATGTGCCTTGTTTGGGATGAATAGAAGTAATATATATATATACATATAAAATTAAGTCAGTCGGATTTTCAAAATCAGAGCGAAATAGCGATGCATCTGCTAAATCGATATTTTATTCTGAGGGGTAAAGACATGCACTGTAGGGAAGACAATATTCTCATCTTTTAAATGTCTATATAATTGCTCTATCTCTATCGAGCATCAATTTTTTCATGATAGGTTATAATTTAAAGGTATACACTCTATCTTTATTTTCCTATTCTCTCTCTCTCTCTCTCTCTCTCATATATATATATATATATATATTTAGACGCTTAAGGTCTCCTGTTTTTGTTTCACTCTTAGATAATTAACCCCCCCCTTTTTTTTTTTTTTTTTTTTTTTTTTACTTATATGTTTTCATTTATTAATTTTCCAAGGATTGTTAAGTCTGCAATATTTTGGATTTAGTTAGTTTGTCTGGGAATTTAAACTGCATTTTACATATTTTCATTTTTTTAAATTTTTTTTTAATGACTCAAAGCTTCTTTAGACTATATATATATATATATATATATATATATATATATATATATATATATATATATTAGTATACGCCCTTCATCAGAAATGACAGAAAAAAATTATGCTTCGTCAGTGTTCGCACTAATATTCATATAAAGTAATAGAATTACGTCAATAATTTAATTTTTCATATAGAAATTATTATTATCATTTACGATGACCTAAAGAAACAAAACACACTGTGGACTTTTGAGTTAGAGTAAAGGATTTCTTTCTGAATTCATTTCAGGTGGTGGACGTTGTCTGACTTGCTATTTGCTTTCTCGCTTCCCCTAACCATTTGAAATGTTTTTGTCTGGGGCTAAAAAAAAGGCACGTTCTTTACTCACTAACTTTTGTGTGATGGGATAGATTTATATTTATTTGTATACAAATAAATACACATTGGTTTTTATTATAGAGTGGGGGATATTTATTTCATTTCATACTACACAATCATTCTATCAGCTATTGATACCTTAGGTTTCATGGATAACGGGAAAAAATTCCCAGTGGCTAGAAAACTCGATGTGTTTCCATCTCATCTGTTAGCCTGACTGAGGATCTGGATACACATGAGATTTTCTGCCCACTGGCCAAATTTTTCCCCGTTATCCATGGTATAGTATGAAATTAAATAAAAAATATATATACTATGCTCTTATAAACATAATTGAGCACTCTGGTTTTATTCCACGTATACCTCAATATTATACATATATATAAAGAAAGTTGAAACAAACAAAATTAGAACAATATTTACATCAGTTCCAAGAATTCTAACACAACGAATATTTGGCATACGATCATTTCTAAAACGATTTGGAAAATTTTATTTTGTTTTATACTTTAGATGAAGTCTCTTCATTAACGCCTCTATAACATCACATATAGAAGTCAAGCAAGAAAAACATCAAATTTTAGTATTATTAAAAAAAACCCACATATATCCAGTCAATATGGGAAACAGAACATCTTATGCAATTCGCACTACTCCATTTGAAAGATCAATAATGATAATAATAATGAAAATATAGAGGATACAGCAAATCAAAATATTTAAATACAGAATAAATAAAGTCAAAAAATAAATAAAATTAAATAATAATAGAAAATAAATGATAATAATAAATCACAAATCAATAACGTAGAGATTAAAACAAGGAAAATTAAAAATAATTTGAAGATAAAACAACTATAATAGTGAACATTCAAATAGGCAACGAAATGAATATTAAAATTATAATTATAAGAAAAACATAGCAAAATAAGCAAAATAGAAAAATAATTAAAAAAGAAATAGTTACAAATTTTACAAAATATATTATATATCTATATTAATAAACACATACGTATATATCAAAAAAAAATTCAAAGCGCTTTGATATCAAGCCAAAAAACATTACGACACATTAAAGATAAAATAATAATAGTAAAACGCAAATACAAGAATGAAACTAAACGGCAACTCATTCTTAGATTTTTTTTAAAGTTCACATAAAATATCAAGTCAATGGGAAATAAAAGAAGAAATAATATATATATGTTAAAGAAACTCAAATGTTGTATCTTAGTGAGACAAGAAAATATCTCACTTTAATTACAGTAAATATAAAAAGTGAAGCAATTCAAATCTTTAAAATACTAGTGAATACAACAAGTGTTACTTAGTTTAATCATTAGGACTTTAGGTTACACAGAGCTCATATATTTGTTGATGTTGAATTTTTGGTGCATGAATACATAATATTGATTATGTTATAAACTTTTTATTCTTCTGAGTTATAATGTATATATATATATATATATAATTTATATTGCCTTTTATAAATTACCCTTATATACACACTAAACAATGCTTTAAGCAAACTACATTAACCTCTTATATATTATTTGTTTTATTTTACTTCAGTCGAAGTTTTCAGAAATTAAGGGGCCACTTCCTGGAGCTAACACTTGATCTCTATATGGGATACATAGATATTCGAATATTCCATTAGAGTTTTTCTTTACCTGTCAAACGTATAGTTACTAACTATAAATAGAAGATAACATTAATTTTCCTCTCCCAAATTGACCAGTTAACTTTATTATAGTATATCTTTCTTGTGGTCTATTGGTCTTACCGGATTTCAGGACAAGAATTCATCTAGTCTGGTGGAGTATCCAGCTAAGTACTGTTACTTGAAGTAACATTACTTGGAGATGGTGCACAATTCTCTCGTATGAGCCAGTGTATATCTATGCCAAGGATATCTTATTTGGGTTTCGAATACTATGGTATTTTGAATATTTGGTCAAGGTTTACTTGTAGGGTGAAGTATCCTCATGGCAGGTTATCCTGAGAAACCTTTATACAGAGAGACCGAAGACACTCGAGGATTGTGTCTAGTAGGTAATTAAAACTCTCTTATATATATATATGTATATATATATGTGTGTATGTGTTTTTGTGTATGGATTTAAAATAGAATTTAAATAAAGCTTCAGCAATGCATATTTTGAAAAATGTATGTGGCCATCTTTTAATCTGTCTGTCTTTATTGGCAATATGCGTTTTTTGCTGCCTTTCGGATTATTTTCTGACAAGAAGCGACTTTACTTATAAACGACTAAAAGAAAAAACCTGATCGCTTTATTTCATGCTTTGCCTTGTACCAGACGTGGAATAATAAATTGACATCCGAAACGTGCATACACTCGCTTTATATGAACTCTTTTTTTTTTACACTTGATTTCAATGCTATTTAAATCCATATGTACACACCCACCCACACACACACACAGATATATATATATATATATATGTATATATATATATGTATATGTTATCGCATGAAGAAATATTGAGCTTTCCATTTTCGTTCAGATAGCTCGATATGATAATTTTTTAATTGAGCTTTAAACAAATTATTAAAATCTTTTAAATAGTTAATAGACATATATATATATATATATATATATATATATATATATATATATATATTGTACGAAGTATCAGACATATGAGGCAACTTTGAATGTTTAGGGTTAGAATGAACATTGTTTCCCACCTGTCTATTATTTCTCTTCGTTTACCTGCCTTTCGATGTTAGTCTGTTCCTGCTAAAACTTGATTTTGTTTCATCACATAACCCACAGGCTTTTTCTTCGGCAGATTTATGCTCTTAGATAATTGAATGACAGAAGATAATGGCTGGAAACCATAACTGACATATGAGCTTCATACCCTTCTGTAAATGGATTAAACTGTTGCATACATTGACGCTGGCCTTAGGCCTAATGCAAACTCGGCCCACCTGTCCATTACAGGTTTGAGATAAATTTGCACAAAAATGGTAACCGATAAAGAGATCGATTCTTTAATCAAGCAAATTCACAAATGGTCAAATCTGAAAGGAAAAATGTGCTGCTGGCCACTTTCTTATGCACACCAAACTTATTAGCAACAATCCAATTACAGATGAACTATCAGAGTTATGAAACAAATACAAAATCATCTCGTACATTTTAAACATAGGCAAAGGTGCATTATAGCTAACAACGAAAAAAGGGTTAAAAATCAAAAACAAATATTCAACAAATTACTGTTACCAAACGCAAGAAAAGTTACTTTTCTACTTACATGCATAATTATTTTTCTTCTGAAAGTATTTTTAGGTTTATTCATTTCAATATAAAATTTCACTAAAATCGTCTTTTGTGAGAGTAATAATCTAAAATGGTTGCTGCCACTTTCCGGAAATCATCGAAGTCTAATGACGTTTTTCTTTTTTTCGTCATTTTCTCCTTTCAATAAGGTAGAAAATAAATTTCATTGCGTTTGGAACAGTTGTTGTTGTATAATTTCGGTGAATTCAGCCTAAGCCAGTGCGTTATCATTTTAGATTATCACTCAAACGATATCCGATTAGAACGAAATTTAATATTGAAATGAATAAACCTTAAAACACTCTCAAAAGAAAAAATATGAAGATAGGTAGAAAAGTAACTTTTCTTGCGTTTGGTAACAGTTATTTGTTGAATATTTGTTTTTCCACACATTTTTATTGCTGTTAACTATAATAATGCACATTTGCACAAAAATAGGTGCTTGTATAATAAAAAGCTGAGAAAAGTTTTTTTGTCTTTTAGTGTTGGAGAGGTAAATAAGGGGCAGGTAACTCTTCACAACAGCTCTAGCTTTCAAACAATATTTTTCTAACCCTAACCCTAAACCCTAATCCTAACCCTTTTATGTCTAATCGACGTTCTCCTTACACAGTAGCCACATGTGCAACGCTAATTAAAGCCATCAGTTTTGATTACTGGAAAATATTGCTTAAAATTCGTGGTACGAGTTACCTGCCCCTTATTTACCTCTCCAACACTAAAAGACAAAAAAAACTTTTTTTCTCCTTTTTATTATACAAGCACCCAAAAATATTATATAAACATATATAAACTAGATACTGTTGCAAAATCATCTATTAATTCTTCAACAAAATATAATCTTACCAAAAACTGCTTGCCAAAAAAAAGGAAGTGATCATGAAATTTAGGTTTAACCAAGACAAAAGCGTCTATTTTGGATGAAAAAGTATAACAGATATTTAAAAAGATATCATGTCATTGAACGTTGGAGTTCTGGCTTTTTTGTTCATTATATCTATGTTAATACAACTGTGTGACCACATCTCGTTTTTTTGTGTGTGGTCGTATTTATCGTATCATCGTAACTTTGATAATTACTCATTTAATTATTTTTTTATTTACTATTTATCGAATATTTATTGAAATCAAGAATTCAAAATCGTAAAATAAAACTTCCATTTAAAAAGTGACTTAATTACGAAATTATATCTCTCATAATGCATTTCAGTTTCTTTGTAAAAAAAGTCAGCTATTTTATTATTTTATTAATAGCTAAAAGAGTGAATTGTTTTGTGAGCCTTCGAAATTTAAAAGGAATTTTGAAGCATTTAAACTGTCAAATAGAAAATCATGTTTGGCTTCAGAATTCTTAGCAAATCCTCATGTATTAAAAGATATACATCCAATAATTTTATAAATAGATTAAAACAACATCCTTAACAAAATTAGCTAAAGCTTTATAACAATTTGATTCAATATTTTAATGACCAAACGGTACTATAATAATTGAATTTAACTTTCAAAATTCTATTTAAAAAATTGATAAACAATCAAAAGTCATAGTTAAAAAAAAAAAAAAAAAAGCGAAAAAAATTAAAGTTAAATGATTCTTGGGTAGCGCTGGGTAAGACCAGCTGGTTTTCAATAAAATCATGAAAATTATAATCTAATCTAGTTTGTGTCGATGTAATAAAATTAGGACTGCTTATTATGGTTATTAAATGAAGTTGTCATAGTTTTCCACAGAAATTAGATGAAAGCCGTTTTTTAGTAAAAAATTAAATGAAACAAACTGATATTTTACAGACGAATAATTAAACTTTTTCAACTTCATATTCAGCCTCTAAGGCAAATTGTTTTTGTTTTTTGCCTTCTTATACAAGAATAAAAAATAAGTTCTAGAAGAAGGCCCCTGTTCAGTCTCGAGAGACAATAGATACCCCCCCCCCCCGTAAGGGTGCCTGTGTACAGAGTCAATTGCGAAGCAAGGGTTGTGCAAGCCTCAACCACACCTCTCCTGAATCAGCATTGCTTGATTTCAGTGGCAAGGAAAAATACAAGGCGACTTTGAACAATGCAAAGATAAGCCGATAGCTTTCCGACATACAGCACCTGGTATTCCTAAAGATGTACATCGTCATAGATTTGAATACAAATTTAAATTGAGCAAAAAAACAAATTCTAAAATGCCTAAAGTGTTTTTTACAGCAGGCCATCACGTTTTCTTTGTTAACCCTTAAATGCTTTATTTTTTATATTTTTTTACATCACAGATACTGATTACTTATTTAGCGGGTGTGCTGATGCAACATCATACTAATACCTACTCACACTTGCCAACAGGCAAGTCCTCTATCGCAGATGGGGTTTGAGTACATAAAAGATTAACAATCAATACCATAGTCCATGCATGATTTTTTATGAGCTCGAAAAAAAATAATAAAAGTTCGAATTGTAGAATTTGTTTTTGTGGTACAACCAGCCAGCAGCCACGTCTGACACAAAAGAAAGATGGCTGACCACAAAGAAGACGGAGACGAGTATCCAAAAATGTAAGTTTATTAAACTTAGAAAAATTAATTAAATTATCTTTTCAATTGCACATCATGGTACTCTCTGCTATGCCATGTGGTTAAGCAATTCTTGTCTGCAGTGCAATGGATAAGTACACTTGTGGGGTTCTAAACCTTGCTGCAACAGAAATACAAAAATTGTTGTCCATGCTTGTCTTAAAAGATTTGATTACAGGACAGCAAGCCTGGAAGGAGTGTGCAAAAGTGCATACCGCTAACTGAAAGATTGCTGCCCCGGGATCAAATCTCTTATTTATACTTTCAAAAGGACTAACTCAGGATAAAACTGATGGATGACAGAGAACATTTATTCAACTTGATCTTTGTTCCAAATCACTGATCGGTGAGGGGGGATACAGAGAGAGATCAATAATAATTGTTTAATCATATATTGTCAACCCATGTCATTTACATGTCTGAATGCGCTGTGTGTTATCCGCCTCCAATTGCCTCTGTTTCTATCACTGTCTCTCTCAGAGCTACGTGACCTATAATTTGCAAAATGATATATTCCGAAAACTTACCTAATTTTTATTCTGGGATAATGGGTTGACCTTTGCTGACCCCGAAACACTCGTTAACCTAGCCTTAACTCAAATTGTTGATCTACCCGTCTAATATTTCACACACTTTGGTTCAATGGTGTATCACAGAAAGACAGACGTTGAGCTTCTTTTGGGAAGACGCATACCACACTTTGAGACGATATTTAAAGGGTCAGCATCAAAGTGTTAAACTTCTGAGAATAACAAGAAGCCATTATTTATTTAGACTATTTCTTTATTTGAACAAATGTCATAAATTTTGTTCCTCTCTTCGTTTATGTTTAATACTTTATTACTTCTCTCTTTTCAAACTTATTCAGCCTCTCTCTTTTCGTCACCTTCATCCCTGCAGTGTCATAAATGTCATCAGTTTCTTCTTTGCCTCTTTATTATCCATTTGCATCTGAATCTCATCAATTTCTCTTTCATTTCAACTGGCTATCGACAGATTTATTCCTGTGCAAGAAAATTAATGGAGTCTCCAATTCGTTCCCAAATATTCAGTGGTATCTGTGCCAAATGACCTTTGGGACAAACTGATATTTCTTTCCAATGCACACACATACACACACGGGCATCTCAGAGAATTTCCTGTTCAATTGGATTTATGTAACAAAACTGCTTTTCTGCCATAACAAATGAAAATTAACTTTTTCGGGTTTTTATTTTAGAGGTTCTTTTTTCATATTAAAGAGTTACCAATGCGAAAGGATTGTCAGCTCGATGACGAACAGTACTATAAAAGGATTTGGAAACGATGGGTGGGACAGACAAAATTTGATCACTTGCTCGACAGGTATTTGTTGATATTTGACTTGCACACGACCATGTTGTAGCCATCTGGGAAGCAACTGTGTGGTATTGTGTTACACATATGGGAAGTTCTTGGAAAGTAACTCTGTTCATGGAAGTTTCGTTTGGTTTTAGGTACACAGAGGAAGAGAGGGAAGTTCTTTGTAGTGGTTGTAGCTAGACCTGTGAATATTTTATAGGAAGAACCAGAGATTGGAGCCCAGTCGAGTACCTACAATAACAATACCGATAGATGAGAAAAAGACTGGCAACGTTTCTTCTGTGATGTGTCAAAACATCTCTATAAGCGGCTCTGTCTGTTCGTCATTCAGTTGTGCTTGAGTTTGAAATAGAATTTTTGTCAATCTGTCATGCTTATGTTTGAAATAGAATTTTTGTCAATCTGTCATGCTTAAGTTTGAAATAGAATTTTTGTCAATCTGTCATGCTTATGTTTGAAATAGAATTTTTGTCAATCTGTCATGCTTATGTTTGGAATAGAATTTTTGTCAATCTGGCATGCTTATGTTTGAAATAGAATTTTTGTCAATCTGTCATGCTTATGTTTGAAATAGAATTTTTGTCAATCTGTCATGCTTATGTTTGGAATAGAATTTTTGTCAATCTGTCATGCTTATGTTTGAAATAGAATTTTTGTCAATCTGTCATGCTTATGTTTGGAATAGAATTTTTGTCAATCTGGCATGCTTATGTTTGAAATAGAATTTTTTTCAATCTGTCATGCTTATGTTTGGAATAACACTAGACTTATCAATAACAATGGGCTTGCTACCACTATTTATTCCAATTTTATTTTATTCGAAAATTTATAAACTGTGGCATCTCTGTTAAAATATTCTCTTTTACCTTAAGATCTATAAAACCTATCCTTTCCTTAACCCAAACGTCTCTGCACATGACTGAGAAATTATTATATCACGAGCATGTAAAACAGACGTTTAACCGAATATGATAATGATGAATGAATATGAAACTCTCCACTCTATAATAAAGAGCAATGTGTATTCATTAGTGTGTGTACATATATATATATATATATATATATATATATATATATATATATATATATATAATATTCTGTCTGCCAGGAAAGCGTGGATGTATTTATTTTTTGATTTTCTACGAACTTTTTAGGGAGAAATACTGACTCTTATTTTTTTATTTTCTGAATGTTTTCATATTTTGGACTTTGAATTTAACCTTATATCTGCTTTCTCTATCCGATCCCTTGGCTATTTACATAGAAACATTATATTTTTCATTGAAGATATTTTTTTGCTGACCAAATTTTTTTTAATGTTTTCAAGTGTATGCTAACCATTAATAACATTTTTGCTAATTTTTTCCTCTGAGCTTAATTTTGAAAATCCATGGATTAAGGAAAATAATTTTTTTTTATTACTTGTTTGAATACTTGATGAATTAATAAATATTGTATTTATCCAATTTTTATTTTCATCATTAATTTTATTCATAAATATATATATAATTTTAAATTATATTTTGATATTTTACCTACATACGACGTTGTTTCGAGCTTTAGACTCTCCTCGGTGTAGGGAAATGACAATCTCAGACGGTCACAGGTCGAACCCGGTTCACAGAGATACCTGTGAATCTGTAACCGGTCGCCTAATCCCCTTGGCCATGGGCGGTTGTCACGTGATAACAGAAAAATTAAGTTATATTTACGCTGAGAGCGGCAAGCATAAACATCAAGACATTCAGATAGAACGGTGTCTGTTTAGTGAACCGAGGTTTCCGAGGTCTGAACATGCCGTTTTCTGGAGTAGAAACCGCCTTATATTGTCAGGCCGTATCTTCAGCACTGTCCAGTAGTCGAACGTCTCAAGGAATATTTTTTCTCAAGGCCTTTAACAACTGAACGATGCTGAAGATTCAGGGTTTAATCGGTCTAGACATCCTGTTTTCTGGGCTAGAAACCGTCTTATGTTGTCAGACCGAATCTTCAACACCATTCAGTAGCCAAAGGCTTCGAGGAAGGTACACCAAACAGACACTGTAATGTATAGTTTTTTAAATTAAATTTTTTTTTTTATATTAGCTCTTGTAGAACCGACGGTCGGACACTTGATTGTTTTTTCTCAATTATTTTATGATACATGCTATATATATATATAAATATATATATATATATATATATATGTGTGTGTGTGTATACTTCTTTCTCTATTTCAAGTGTTTAAGGGAAAGGAGAAAGCAAATAGCAAATCAGACTCATCTCGCCATATTAAAGGCTTCGGAATGCAATTCTCTACTCTATTTCTATAATGAAACATTTCTTTCTTTTTTGCTTTCTTCTGTCTATTCCGATTGTATCAATCTATTGTTAAAATTTTGAGTTTGAAACGTTTACTTTATTTTTAGTTAACTTCACCGATTGAGACGTTATTTTATAGGAATATTGATGCAAACACGGGTGAAGCCTAATGTTTTCTTTTTCCTCATTTTTGAGGATGTACACTCATATATAATACTTTACTGAATCTAGAATCCGTTGTTGCTTTTAACCGTTCGTTCTATATATTCCCGGTTTTCTTCAGGTTTAAATTGTTCTGGCACTTTACACTGCTTAATGTTTCTTAAAGAGGAGACAAGCATTGCGAAGTACCAATATTAGTCTCTTTTGAAATGTCATCAAGAATTCAGCATTGCATCCTGACAATCATGAAAACAAACAAAATTCCAAATAATTTGATTCAAATATATGCAAATAAATTCTAAACATAAACAAAATTGAATTCTGGTTTCAAGTAAAAATGTGATTTTATTTTTACTCAAGTTTATAGACTTTTGCTGTAAGACATTATTCAATTACGAAGTTCCTGTGAATTTAACTAGACAAAAAAATGCTTTTTATTTTCTTGGTGATTTTGGAGCATCTTTAGTTGATAAGGTCAACCATTCTTTGATGAAGCTGTTTGTTTCGTTTTGTGTTTAAACATTTGACATTACTTCAAACAAACAAATTTGGCAAAGAAGTCTTTTGCCTTGAAGACGTTTGGCGGCTCAAGTCTTGGCTGCTTCTTAATAACCGGTTTCTTCTCTTTGTTTGAAGCAAACAACTCGTGGTCAATTTAAGTCTACGCTTGGAACATTAATTACTTTCAAGTGCGCTACAACTTTTAAAACATGATTCTTTCTTTTAATTCTTAGATACAGATTAGCACAAACTGAACACAAGGAGCGTAACTAGGTTCAATTGTTAGCAGGAGTATGCTCATCAGAAAAGGTTCTGTGACAAATAGCAAACCTTTTTTTAACTCATTGATTATACATTTTAATTTTGTGTTTAAAATTGAAACACAAGACACATAGTTTTTAAAGAACAACATAATTGTTATTTTCTATTTAAATTTAAACACAATATGAAGTTTGTGCCAACGAGTGAGCCACATCAAAGACTTGTTTAAACCACCTCTAATAATGATCACCCTTGATGAATTACTTGAATGATGTGAAAATCAGCTAACATATGTAATTCGAGTAGGTTGGACACTTAGTTGAAAATTTTCTGTTGTCTCTGCATTCACTTCTACTCTTGGTGTGTAAAAAGATTGTTAGTGCCACAACTTGATGTAGAATGGGGAATTGTGGGGAGTAGATTGTGAAAAAGTAGCACAAGGGTTCTGATGCCATCTCCGGCAATCCAGTTTACACAATGAGTACCCTTACTTTCCTATTCTATAAATTTCCCCAGCTGTATCTCAAAATGATCCTTCAACAATTCAGAATATTCCAAGTTGATTAGGAAGTATTCACCAAAATGACAGGCATGCACACATCCAGCTATACAACTCTGCTGATGAGTTTGGCCAGAATGCCATAGTGAACACCCATGCAAAAATTTTTACCATCCAGTACTGCTTGGGAAAGTTCTGATGCCATCTCCCACAATCCAGTCTCAACAAATGACGCCCTTACTTTGCTATTCTACACTGAACATTGCAAAATATACGACTTCAGATTTCTTTCTTTTTTTGCCTTGGATGCCTATGACCGTCTTGATAAAATAAAAAGCAATTAATAAAACCAGAAAAGGATTTGACTCTTTTCACACAAGTGAACTAAACAGTTAAGGTATTTGAAAAGGAGCCAATTTAAAAAAAAAAATGTTTAAGGGAGGTCAACTACTCTTAATATTGGTTATGCTACTGTGTCCTGCTATATCCGACACGTTTTCTTTTCTTGAAAGAATCTTCTAAAATTCAGACTGTGTTATGACGCAATGATAGCTTTGTGCAAGTTTTTTTTTTCAAAATGCAAAAGTTCAAGATTTTTGCAGAACTTGTGTGTATGATGCATCTAAATATCACTTTCAGACAAAACGTCTCCTGTCGATCTCAGAATCTAATGTGGCAGGAAATCTCGTACTATTTTGGTGACACCATACTTTCATATCATTATTCGATATAATTCAAATATAAAGAAACTTTAAAATCGGACTAGGGGCTCATACCTCCTCCCAAATATATACCATGGGGCTGTCACTAGTAAAACTATTTGTAAACAGAATTATCTGATTTTAATGAAATTTTCAAAATTTATTCAATAAATTATATATTTTAAAAGGAATATAAGTTTCCAAATTTAACGATTTTCAAAAGTAGTAAAAGTTTGATGGAATTTAAGTTTGGGCGAGATTATGATAGATGTGTAATTACGTTTTTTGTTGGTATTAAGAGCGACTTTTTTACTGTCTGTGACTATTTATTTACATATGACATCAAAATATTCCTTTATCAACACCCAATTTGATAATTTCACATGAAATGTAAAAACTGATATGAATTTTAATTCATATCTAAAACTAATTGATGCATCTCTCTCTAATGGCGAAATTCCTAATGAATTTAAATTTATAGACATTTCTTTTACATAGTTAAAATAAATCTACAAACGAAATAGAATAACAATTTTCCGATTTGTCAGCAGTTTATTTATTAATACATAACGTTAACTAATTCAACAAATTATACTTCATTTTACATTATGTATATTCTTAATCATTTTATATATCTCTAAACGCAAAATTACTATTAGCTTTCAATTTATAGATATTTTCTTCAAAATTTGTTTTGAGAGAGACTATTTCCCTGTAAGATTTAGACGCACAACAAAGCCATAAAAATACTGACTATATCAAGAAGTAGCAGTAGTAGCCTTGCAGAGAACAGTTAGCCGTTTTACAGCTAAACTATCCATTCTTTCTCTTATTTCTTATTTCTCATTATATTTTTCATGAACAAAAGGTATTAAACCTTATTGTTAACCATTCCGAATTTTAATGTTGTTTTTGTTAAACTCGCTTACAGCACTTATATTAGATGCGTCCATGCATCCTTATAAGAGGCGCTGTCTGTCTATCGGTTTGTTATAAGCATTTTCCTGAATCCTGTACGTACAAATATGTAAACATATACGCATACGTGACTGGGGTGGCTAAGTGGTTGACGATGCAGACTGAGGACCTGGGTGTGCCGGGTTCGAGTCCAGTTCGTTCCACAGAGACACTTTCATCAGAACTCACACCTGACCTTGTGTCTAACCTCCTGGAGAGGAGGTAAATAACATACACATACCTAACTTTAACTAGATATATTAAATTATTTTAAATCATTTCAAGGACAAAACAAAAGTCAGTCTTATTATTCCATGAAAATATTGAAGATATAAAATAAGATAATGCAGCAAAAATTGCCAAAAATGGTGACTGCAATTAAATTTATGGATTTATTTTAAGACTAGCAGGGTTAACCGGCGTTACCCGTGTATTATATAAAAATAATACCAGTGACAAATAGAGATGCCTTAGTCATTAACAAAAATGTGGAAAAATATTCAAAATTCTCATCACACTTAATAAATCGCATTTTAATCGTTAAATGGGCAGAGGTGTCTAAGCATCTTTATAAGAAGCTCTGTCCGTCACACTTTAGTTTGAAATAGCATTTTCATTACTATATGGAGAGATTCAATGAATTTATGTTATTGTTGTGAGGGAGAATATGTCTGTAAGATTTGAAAGTGTCTGATGAACAAAGGTATAAAAATACTGACTACACCAAGTAGTAGTAGTAGCTTTGCTGATAACAATCGGTTTACGTCTAAACCTGTAGGCAAGGTAATAAAATAAATCTTATTGTTAAACATTCCAGATTTTAATGTTGTTTTGATTAACTCATTTGCAGCAAACAGTATAAACATCAAACAAACATACAGATGTCCTCTTAAATGTTATTCTCACAACGTTTCGGTCGATGTAACCTCTGACCTTCTTCAGGTGCATCTTGTCGAACTCAGGAATCTTTTTGTCAAACTCGGGAATCTGTACGGAATTTCGAACGAAATCCTTTATTCAATCCACGGAGGTAGCTTGCTCTCATTCTGTCAGCCATGACCAGGTAGAAGTCTTAAGTAATTCGTAATTGTATTCTTAGTATCGCTCGCACTCGGGATTGAACCTTCAACCTCTAGAAGACTGGCACTTATAACTGACTTAGTACTTTATCTGTTAGACCATGGGTCGTTGCGAACAGTAATCCAAATAATACAAATTATCAATCCTCATCTAAAAAATACTGAGAATTTACAACCAAAACAAAACATTATCATTAGCCAACTCTCAGTGCATCTATCTATCTTACTATTTTATCAATGATTTCCCTCCTAATTCCTACTGATTTTGATGATACATTTAAAGCTGTCATATGTGGATGAAGAGTGTTATTGCTAACACCCAAGTTCGAACTTGAATTTCTAGGTAATAAAATGGATACCAATCGTTTACTTGCTGGCTATGTTTGTTATTTGTCTGACCATTGCGTTAACCCGGATATTAAAGTCGAGTGCCATCTGTTTCATGACGATTCAGTACAGTTAATGATTCTTAGTAACTCTATGTATTAATTGTTCCTTTAACTTTTTACTTTTGTTTTTATAATGTATCTTAATTGCATTTTGTAATTAAATACTTATTATTCTACATTGGAGTTTTTTTTTTATTACTTGTCTTATTTCTGTATGACTTCAAAAAACTTACAGTCATATTTTTGTCTATTGTATCGATAGCAAAAGAAATGATTTGAGAGATGGTTAGAAATATTATTTCACTGTAGCTAAACGTCCTTTTATGGACATATAAAAACAGATTACAGTTACTGGAAAAGTTGGGATCAACTTCTTGGCCTTTTGGCTAAGATCAAAGTGTAGTATCTGTTCCGATGGATACTGCACCCCATAGACTGGTATTGTCTTGGCCTTCTGGGCTTGATTTACACCGGTCTAGGGGTCTGTCCTGTGCAGTTCTAGGAGGTCCACCCTCCCAGGCTTCGCCTCCCCTCTTTGGGGAGGAGTAAGTTTATTGCTTACTGCCTGAGGCGCCCCTACCGGGAATGCCGACGGGGCTGCCCAGGCAATTTTTAAACCCCACTTTCCTGACCCGACCTTGGGTCACATCTTACTCGTGGGAGTAAGAAAACAACTGGCCTTGTGCCTAACTCCTGGAGAGGAGTAAATCAATACTCTACTAGAGAGAAGAATGAAAGGTGGTTTAATTGAACATTTAAAATATAATGGTATTTTTAACAATTGTAGACATTTTAAAATATTTCTCATCGATCATGGCATATTTTTAAACTAGATCTATTAACCAATTGATTTTTTTTCCTAATAAATCAGATCAATAACAGCATTAGTGTAGAACATTTTAAGATGGGGTTGGATGAATTCAGAAATAATGGTAAAAGGAGGGATTTGGGAAGTATTTTTGTGAACTATTGGATGAAATATTTAATGGAATCTGATCTGTACTAATAATGTAAATATTCTGTGCAATGGTTTTTAATGGGTGAATTAGGAAGATAGATCATTATTATTTATTTGAAACTTGACAAATCAACATTATTTTGCCTTAAATTAATGGCATGCAGGAGGAGGGGGGTGACAAGGTGATGGCCTCAGGCATCCAAATTAGTGGGGAGGGGGCATCCAATCAGAGAAGGGAATAAAATAGTGATTTTGAAATTTCAGCTGTGATAAATTAATTTTTGGAGGCTCATCACACTACAGAGGAAATTGGTAGTCTTTTATGCCTTTAACATGGTGTACCCTTTCCTCCCATAGAAAATGGTTACCTCACACGCATGAATGACGTATGTGGAGCATCCATCAAAAACATGAAAATGAGAAAAGCTCTTTTCATAGAGATCGAATGAAGGAATATCTGAACCTCGTAGTTCTGATTCCATCATTTGACTGCAATAGATGATGTCTCTCCCTCCCTCCTTGACAAGGTCCAAAAAAGAATCGCCAACCTAATAGGTCCCTCACTGTCAACCAAGCTCCAGCCTCTGTCCCATCGCCGCAATGTAGCATCCTTGTACTTGTTTTACAAATAATTCAATGGATTATGCTCCGATGAATTGGCTACTCTGGTGCCCCCTCGACGTAAATTCACTAGACTAACTCGACAATCAACTAAATCTCATTCATTCACTGTGGAGGTCCCCAGATGTCGGAGAGCCTTCTACTCAAATAGCTTCTTTCCTCGTACTGCTGGCCTCTGGAACTCCTTCCCTGCCCCCTGTTTCCCCAACAGTACAGACATGCAGAAATTTAAAACTAATGTAAACAGACACCTCGCTGCGCAGATCCCAATCTAGGTTGACCGCCCCTACCTTCTCCCCTTTTCTTTTTCTCAGTAGCCCCTTACGTCTACAGTGGCGGCCTGCCTTGTTTGGGGTGAACTATGTTTAAAAAAAAAAAAATTTTTTTAAGAATTCAACAGCAAACGTCTGCTAAAAAAACAAACACTAGAAAGCTATAACCGAACAGATTGTCAACGTTATAGTTTTTCTAGCAAAATAGAATCTGGCATATCGTGGACATCAAGAAAGAATATTTAGTTTATCAGAGTCAGAGGAGACAGTGAGTAAAATACAGGACACTTTCTAGCAACATTCAGAATTTTGTCCAAAGATGCTGTAATCTTAGCAGAACACTGGCAAAGACAAAGAGAAACCAAAAAGTGTCACCTATTTGTCCAACAGAATAATGATATAATAAGAATAAGAAAACTAATATAATTTACGATTTAAATTATATTATATGTAAATAATTTATAGGGGGTGATTTCGATGCAGATATTATCAGATATAAGCAGATTGAAAGCAAAATAAGATGGATACAAAAATGAAATGAGTTTTTCGTTTTCCCCCTTTTTTATTATTGTAATTACTATTATTTTTTATTTTAATTTCGAATCTTACTTGCTCTTAATGCCACTTGATGTTTGGATCTGTATAACATAATATTTCGGGAAAAATTCCTTCTTCAGATGCAAATTTTCATCTCTGTTTTTAAAATGTGCAAAAGATGACAATTCCAATACATCCTCACATTAGAATCGTTTTCTATAAATTATCTACATATGTACTACACACAATGCTTTAAGCAAATTACATCAACCTTTTAAATTATATTAGTTTTATAGACAAATAGAAACATGTCGGCTGATCAATTATGTCTTTACTTAATTTTACCTTGAATTGAATATTCAGGTAAAATTGAATGTATACAAAAGAAATAGCATAAAAAGGTTCTCATCTATCATATGATGCAGTTGTAAAATGATGTAAATTGCATTGTTATTGGCCGACGACGACGACATGTATAAATTGGTTGATAATTGAGATAAATGGAGAATAATATCCAACGGAATGGACGAGGACACAAAATAAATGAAAAGAAAATCGAATATTAATTTAAACTTGACAGGTTTCACTAAACTAACTTAGCATCATCAAGAATTTTAAAAAGGTTGTTTTTTTAATGCCAATTTAAATCATAGTGTTGCATGGCTTCTCAATGGGCGCCATATTTGCTGACTGTTTCTCTGTCTACCTCATGGTTTGAGCTTGGCACTATCTTCTGGCCGGTTGCTGAAACTTTCATTCATGCACATGAAAAAATATGCAACAATGATAATTACATCTTTAACTACTATCTATATAATAATACACTAAGGCAATTTCATGTCCGTTCGTACGTTATCACCCTTCATCCCTTTTTTTAAAAGATGTGATTGCCCAATCACGGAAAATGCAATGAAAAAAAAGTAATTAAAAAAATTTCATCTGATGCTGCTGTTGTATGGAACATAAAACTCGAATTAAAATGCACTTTCTCGGCCTTTGTGCTACGATGAAGTTGTAGTATCTGTTCTGTCAAAAGATGGTACAATAATATCGTGGGGTCTGCATTCTCACCGTACGACAAAAGAATGAAAATATTTTTAAGCCGGGCAGCAATATACAACAGATGAAGGATAAAACTGTGGAATTTCCACGGGTCCCGCTAGTTCCATTTATTTACTTAACTATTTAGATTTATTTTTATGAACTAGAAATGTCTACTGTCTAGATCGTTATGTTGCATAATGCTAGCTACAATTCTTCGTCTTCCACTATTTTTCCGTGTGTTTTCCGGATGCCATCTTGTATCTGTTAGCACAGGTGTTAACAGAACGACACAGTAATGACCATTCAAAGGCTTTGTTTCATCACTGGCCAGTTTTTATTTGTATCCCCACCTCCAGAGAGCTCAAGAATTTATTTTTTTAAACAATCTAACTTTTTATTGACTTTTCGGATATTTACCAACAAATATTTCGGATTAAAACAGATGAAGTGGGTCGTATCAAAACACACAACAGCTACTACACTTAGCTCCTAGCGAAAAGGCCAACTATGGTAACTTACTATTTCTAATGTTTTTTTTAATTATTTACTAAAACAGAGTTAGAGTAAAAATTCACTCGAAATAATTTACGTGAATAAAATAGGAATTAAGCGAATTACATGTAAATTTAATATCAGAACGTGTGTAAACTGCTACTGTCAAATTTCCATATGTATTTATAATATTTTGGTATTATTGGAGCCCTACACCTTATGTAACCCCAACCCCCATGCACACACACACAAATGGGCACTTGTGCACTTAGGTAAACAGCAGAATTTATTTGTTTTCTATTTTGATTTTTAAGAGTTACATTCAAGACAGCGGCTATAATCCACATTTAAGACAGCGGCAGACAATCCACAGACATGCCCACCCACACGCAATTATAATGTTAAAAAAAATCACTGAACATTTTAAATAAAATAAAATCACATTTTAAATTATAAAAAAAACAATATATTTTATTATAATGCTTTGGCCAAACTGTTACTTTATTGAACATAAACTTTATTACAAAGTTTTTCTTTCAAAAACTATATTTTATTAAATAAATACATTTATTAAAATGCTTTAATCTATTGGTCGTTTTCTGTCTGCCGCTGTCTTGAATGTAATTCTTCAAAATTGAAAACAAATAAATTCTGCGGTTTACTTCGTGTGCGGACAAAAGCCTACCGGACATAAGTCCACCAAAATAATTCAAATCCGGACAAAAGTCCACCAACGTAAGAATAAATAAATTTTAAAAATGAAAAAAAATCTTTCTATATTTAATTTTTTACAATTATCAATAACTCTTTGCCTGTAATTTATTTTTCTTGACAAAAGTTTTGAATTTCATTTTTAAATATTTGTCCGGTACTTTGTAAATACTGCTTTTTTAAAAAAAGATTACATCATAAAAAAACATAGACCCTTTCTACTACTACCCCTAAGTCCGGGTGGTAAAACGAAAGATACATTTAAAAATTGAAAGGAAAAACAATTATTTTAGAATGCAAATTGGGAGATCAGTTCTGCATATAATTTTAACATCAAATGATCCACCATTTCCGGACTATTCTAACTTTTTAGGACATTTAACCAATTTTCTTTTGCGATGGGAGATAAATTCGATGTATTGTTTTTCGGGCAGGGTGAGTTGGTTCTACTTTTTAAAGCGATTACATGTGGTTTTATGACTTTGCCGGTCGGACATTAGTTTAGTGATAATTTTTTTAGTTAATGCCCCAAAAGGTTAGAATGGTCCGGAAAGAGGGGGATCATTTTATGTTAAATTTATATGCGCAACTAATCGCCTACTCTAATTAAAAAAAGAATTGTTTTTCATCTATTTTGAATAGTAACAAAATAAAGCTTTGGTCTACCCATCGGAATTCCCTGATAGGGGCGCCTCAGGCGATTAGCAATAAACTACCCCCTTCTCAAAGGGTGAGAAGGCAAAGCTTAGGAGGGTGGACCTTCTAGAACTGCACAGGACAATACCTCAGACCGGCAAACAAAGGCCCGATGGGCAAGACTGTACTTATAATATAATGAAGAGATTCTCTGTCACAATGTCAGGATTTCTGTCTGTCTGTCGTCAAGAATTTTTTGTAAACGTAAGAATTACATTAGGGAAACTCCTAACTACTTATTTTTAGATTAAATAATAAATAAATAAACAATAAACAAAGTTGACACAGAGACGGCGATTCGAACCAAAACTTGATGTCTTCTGTATATTCATCTGGGTTTTATTTACTCCTCCCCAGGAGTTAGGCACAAGGCCAGTTTTATCTTACTCCCACAAGTAAGATGTGACCCAAGATCGGGTCGGGAAAGTGGGGTTTGAAAAGCCAGTGCCCAAGAAAGTGAGCACTCTGGCCATTAAAAATTGCCTGGACAGCCCCATCGGCATTCCCCGGTAGGGGCGCCTCAGACAGTAAGCAATAAACTTACTCCTCTCCAAAGAATGAGGCAAAGCCTGAGAGGATGGACTTCCTAGAACTGCACAGGACAGACCCCGAAGGCCAAGACAATACCAGTATGGGGTGCAATATCCATCGGAACAGATACTACACTTTGATCTTAGCCAAAAGGCCACGAAATAAGCCCAAACAACATGTTTTTTTTCTTTCCAATTTACATAATTCATTTGTTTTAAAGTTCTAATAAATTAATATTCGGAAATATACACTTATAATTTGTATTGTCAAATTTCCATATGTATTTATAATATTTTCCTCGATAGTAAAATTAATAAAAATCATTAATACAATTAATTAAAGACATTTTATTAAAAATCTATCGAATTTTCAAAGCAGACTTCGACTTTCTGTTTCAAGCTAGATAATTACATTAAAACTTCAATGTATTAATTTGGAAAACTGCACTCATTCTTTTGGAAATTACGTCAATGTGAGAGGAAAGCGGACAGGCACTGTGATTGTTTATTTTCATTTCGATTTACGCTTATTTAATTGTGTAGGTAAACTTTCGATTCTTTTGTACACAGAGGCGCATCCGGCAATATTCGATAAACTACGATTCTTTTATACACCAGAGGCGCGTACGTAACCTTTCGATTCTTTTGTACACCAGAGGCGCGTCTGTAGTTATTTAATTGTGTAGATTCTTTTATATACCAGAGGCGCGTCCGGAAACTTTCGATAAACTACGATTCTTTTGTACACCAGAGGCACGGTAGTAAACTTTCGATTCTTGTGTACCCTATAGGCGCGTACGTAACCTTTCGATTCTTTTGTAACAGGTGTACACCAGGTGACGCGGTAGCCTAGAAAAATATGCGACCGACAGGGAGCATTTATTTGCTAGTCTATATCTTAAAATGTTCCATCACACATGCGGTTGTCACTGAGAGCAGTCAGTTTACATGTCTTCTCCAATCAGTTCCAGAGGTATCTTACTTTTGTTATAAATCACAAAGAGATGTTATCAACATTAGCATGAGATCAATGGCCTTTGGGCTGAGTACTGGATAACCTCTACTTGCATATTATTATGTGCAGATGTATTACAAGATAAATGATATAGCATAGAAATAAAAGTTTCCAAAAACCGTCATTAGAAATCGGAAAAATAACCATCTTTATTCAATCCGTACATTTCCTCTATTTTCATCTGAGAGTTTGAGAACAAACTCTCAATGGAATAGTGTTTGGCAGCATTTTTATTCGCCCATTTTTACTTTGAATTAATTTTTTTTAAATCTATACAAAAAGTCTTAAACACCCTTTTATAAGATAAATGTGCCAAAATAAAGATGGCTATATTTGAGCGCAATCCTTTGAAAATAGAAGTGGAATAAAATATATCACTTTCACTGACCTAAACAGTTTTTTATTTTAGAAAATTAACTAATACCCAACGAAAATTGAAATATCTTTCTCCTTTTCATTCTTCAAGTTAAAATTTTTGATTTAATATTTAGCTATTTATCAGATTTGCTTTTGTTAATTTTTTAAAGATGTTTGCCCCAAAACTGTACTAAATATGGAAGCAGCAACAGCAGTCGTCGGTGCCATACAAAACAGACATTTCAAAAGACTTTTCTTGACTTTCTTTTTAAACGAAAATTATTTATTTATTTTTAGAAACTGTTAATGTAAATTCCAATCGATTAGATTCTTGAAAACTTTCAGTGAATCTTCAATAATTTTATACGTAGATTGCATTGAGAATTTAGATGAAACTCCACAATTTTTCATATTTTATCAATTGTTTTTCTTCAATTTGTAAAAATGTATTTAATGCTGAATATATATATTATATATATATATATATATATATATATATATATATATATATATATAATGTGTGTGTATATGTATAATGATCGTTGAATTACTAAACTTTCTGTAATTTTATCAGAGATAATCTCAATATATATATATATATATATATGGATTTAAATATATTTAAATCAAGTTTCAGAAAGAAAAAATCGTACAAGATTTATTACATGGGTTTCGAAGAATTTATTTAGGTTGGCACATCTTTAAACTTAAAAATTTCTAGTTTTGCGCTCAAACATAAACTTCACAGATCGTCTAAATATTTGCATATATGCATTAATATTTTCCACTCAACTTCCGGCGGCCGTCCACTTTCTTTAAGTTTCCTAAAATGAAGTAAATACCTAACTTTTATAAACATTAACAACATATCATGTATTTGTGTCTGCATGACGTATGTATTTGCTAGTCAGAAACAAAGTTTGTTTTGTCAGCTTAAATACTATGTGGGTATAACTTTGAAAATGCGACAAAATAACTTTATATATTAGATTTATTTAATTACGGATCAATTTTGTTATCTATGAGTAGCTTCTGGCTTGATCATCCTCACAGTAGTGTGAGCATACATATCTTACAGGACCTTAGCTTAGTCTTGTCGCCTTACAAAAATATTCTTACCAACTAATGTAACTTTAAATCCTGCTGTCTAGTCACATGACTGAATCTAACCAATCTATTATCTACTCTGATATCAGGCGAGAGGTGAACGTGGGGGCTTCAAACTTGAGGTCAATTACACCTAATAATATATTTATTTTTTATTTTATTTTATTTTATTTTTTTACTAATGTAACATCACTTATCAAGGCCAAAAGCCACTTGAGAATAAGAGTTACTGAGGGAATGAGTATCAGTTGAGAGATGAGGAACCTTACAAGAGGAGTGAGAATGATTGCTTAGATGGAGCACGTTCGAATAATTGTGGGGATGGTTCATAACAAGAATCTGTTGACATTGGATTTAAAGATGACCATGTTGTAATCTGCAATGAAGCAGTCCAATGGTAATGTGTTCCATAGAGTGGAAGGCTTGCAAAGAAGCTCGTTTTGTGAAAATTCTTCCTAGGCACACAGGAAAAAGAGAAAGCTTTTTTCGTTGTGATAAGAGTTCTCGCTGTGAATGTTTTACAAGAAGGAATCAGAGATTAGATCTCAGTTGAGCAACTTTTTTGATCTACATTTAACTCTAAAAGCATATTACGCAACTCCCTCAAATAATATGTAACACCAAAAGATCCCCTGCTTTTTTTTTGCGTTTTAGTGAGTTCGACCATTATTGATAATTTACCGAAGTTAAAAATGTTTGTTTTTAATGTAACATTTTAACAAATGTGGTTTTATTTCTAATCAAAAGAAGAGACCACCCTCCCCCTCCAAAAAAAGTCCACCATCTTTTTCCATTAAATTTAAAAAGGGAGTTAACTTATGTGTTTGCAAATTAAATGATTCGATGCCGTGTTGCTTACAAGTCATCTTAAAAAATGGCTTCCAATTCACTTTACTCGAAGAGAATATTTCCGTTTCATAAAAGAAACTGAAGAAATATTAAAGAAACCTAATTATAAAAAAGGTGAACTGTAATATCTTACTTACCTCAGCTAATTTTTAGAAAACGTTTTTATTTTTTCAAACTTTTGATTTATTT
>OY744520.1:22020877-22058377 GCA_963556195.1 Sepiola atlantica | reverse complement strand
AATAATGTGTTTGTGTCCTTATTTCTACTCGCATGTTGCCTTGCTCATCCACATTTCCATAAACCAATTTTTCACACACACACACATATATATATATATATATATATATATATATATATATATATATATATATAATTAGACGTATACCTATGCCTGAACTGGTCCTTTCTTTTAAATTTTTTTTATTTTTTAAACTTAGTTCACCTCAAACAAGGCAGGCCGCCACTGTAGACGTAAGGGGCTACTGAGAAAAAGGTTGAAAGTTTTTTTGGGTTTTTTAAGGGGGGGGGGCCTAAATTGGGAGCTGCACAGCAAGATGTCTGTTTACATTAGTTTTAAATTTCTGCATGTCAGTACTGTCAAGAAAGCAGGGAGCAGGGAGGGAGTTCCAGGGTCCAGCAGCACGAGGAAAGAAGCTTTTGGAGTAGAAAACTCTTCAGCACCTGGAGACCTCCACAGTGAATGGATGGGATTTGGCAGATTGTCGGGTTGGTTTTGTGAATTTACGTTGTGGGGGTACCCAGAGCAGCAAGCTCATCAGAGCACAACCCATTGAAATACTTGTTAAACAGGCACAAGGAAGCAACATTATGGCGATGGGACAGGGGATGCATGTTTATTTACTGTATTTTACATGTTTACATTTTAGCAAATGGATGACAACCGAATAATCTTGTTATTTATAAGTGATTGAAATTTAAAACTGTCCAGAATGTTGGAATTTATATAAATTTATAAACACTAATATTCCAGACAAAACACAGTAGATAAAACATTAGTAATTGCTTTTAAGCAAGTTAAAGAAGAAATGGCTGACATAACAATTTATCTAAAACTAACAGAGATAAATCCCTTTTCTTTTCACAATTCTGAGCCACCATATATTTTTAAATCAACCATCAGCACATTATTTTTAAATTTTAATTAAAATCTTTGATAATATGATTAAACTAGAAACAACTGATTCGGCTTTCCTCTTGTCGATTTGATGGAAATTTTAAAATTTAAATTATCTAATTGATGTTTGTTAAATAGAGCAGCTTTATAATTTAAAAAATGGTTTGAATAAAAAAAATTCTTATTAAAATACGTCTTCTTTGATTCTAACGATTATATAGATTTTTCGTTCCCAAGAATTTTGACAATTCTGAATTCCACATATACACTGCATAGGTAACATTCTATTGAGAGATCTATTGACTTTGAAAATTTATTGAAAGAAATTTTCAGGCTGTGATGATAAAAGTGTACTATCTGTTCTGCCAGAGGATGAGAAATCCTTCTTGGCTGGAGCAACTTTTCATTTTTATCCTATCCAGAGTATCCCTTTTGGGGAGCTGGATATCCCCAACATTAAAACTTGACCTTGCGTCTAACTTTGCCCTCGTGTATATCAAGTATATATTTTTTTCGATGAAATAGATCAATTTCAGACAAGAATGGAAAGTTAATAGACTTTTCAATTGAAAATCTTTATTCTCTGGTTGACATTAAAAAGGAAGAAAAACAAAATGATAATGAGATCTTTAGTATTTAGAAACAATACTAAAACACTAATATCGTTTGTTTGTTTTTCTGTGTTGTGTTTTCCTTGTTTGGATTGATTTTATAATTAAATTGTAATTTTCTCTTCAATTTGTTTTCCAATTCTCTTGAGCCACTTAAAGCACTCTAAGATGATCAGACTGACAGAGGGTGGGGAGAGAGAGAGAGAGAGAGAGAGCGAACATACTTAAACTTAAATGCTGATGCAAACACTGATATCTATATCTTAGGCTCGATTAATTCCATTACAGAACTAATATTTGAAGTTGAAACGAAAGAGCTTGGTCTTAAATAACAAGAAATCAAGATAATCGGATGTTTCTAATTATTAGTCGTAGACTATATATATACTAGCAAAATATTCGTCCCAGGACGTGTATAAACAAAATGTATAGCATAAGTTTTTAATTAAAAGAATTTTAAATAGTAAAAAGTTAAAAAAAGAATAAAATAATGTACACAGTTACCGTGTTACCGAGAATATGTATCCCATAATTCATAATGGTAAGTTCATTAGTTTAGGAGTTTACCCAGTCCATACATATTATTGACGCACCGATTCAGTTAAAGTTTTATTCTATTATATAGCTCAAAATTTAATGTAGAACAATTCTTTTCCCTATTAAATTGTTTGTATCTCACTAATTTAAATTGGGGGGAGAGAGACACACGCACCCTAAATGGTAAAGTTTATACAAAAATAATGTGCCTACGTTATTCACCGTGTTGCCTAGCATATATGTTCCATAATTCATAATGATCGGTTCATTAATAAAGGAGTGAGTCCTCTACATAGCAATATATATGTAAACATATACACATACCTAACTTATATATATATATATATATATATATATATGAGAGAGAGAGAGCTCTAGTAGGGGAAATACAAGTTTCCACTTAGCATAAAGCATTATGGTTCGTATTAGAATAGAGTTCTCTCAGTAATGCGAATGTAAACAAAAACAAATGCTATAATCTTTCTAACTGTTGAGGTGAACATAATAGTATAGATACTGCATACCTGACTACAGATCACATTTTCAAATGATGGTGAATCTCAACGTAAAACACTCGCCACGTATAGCCACACTGAAGAGCCGTATAATGGCGAAACATCTTTCTTTGGATAATATATATATATATATATATATATATATATATATATATATATATATATATTTATATTTATAAAAAAATACGTCCTATAAAGTTAAGGGCGACTAATAATGAAATTTTCTGCATCTTAATCACTCAGGAAGTGAGACAATCGAAATAGTAGTAGTAAGCAAAAGACAACGAACGCTGCAATCACCAATAAAAACAATTACATAAAAATACATTAAATATTTAGGTGATAAAATTCGTACATATTTCTAGGCAGTGTCGTAATCCATTGGTAAGACGCTGAACTATAGACATCAATATCGAAGGTTCGATCCTTGTCTAAGTTAGCCATGCTGATGACGTCTCTGAGCCAGAAACACGTGTCCATGAATTACTTTTATGTACGTATAAAATTAATAAAAATATATACAATCCATGACGATAGACTGCTCTCGTTCTGTCAGCCATGACCGGATAGAAGTCTCCAGTAATTCTTAATTACATTCTTAGTATCGCCTGAACTATCAACCTACTGAATACTGTCACTTAGAACTGATTATTACTTAACATTTTTTCGATTGCGCCACAAGTCCTTTCTAGTATAAATTTTAGGATCCTTAAATCTATTCTTGTATTATATGCGTAATCTTTCTACTTATTACTATATGAATATACATTTAATTATTTTTGTTTATTTATTTACTTTTTGATGGTGTTTGAATCTACTATTCATAATTAATGTTTTCCATATCGTATTAAATTCTGTCCTAGGTCTACTTAGGAGGTCATTGTCACCCAACATATGTACTGATTCTTTGAAACGTCTTATCGTCATTTTCTCTGTTTATAATGTTTACTTAGATGCTTTCATTTTTCGATCCATATGTGGTCAGCCATACCTGACCTTTCAATATCTCCATATATTATGGCTTTCCAATGTTTTTCTAGCCTTACTTTTAGTAGGCAGCATGTCGCACCTGTCTACGCTTACATGGAATGGCATGCACACAGTTGTTGGTCATGATGTTTTCTGGGGGGGGGTGAAGCTTGACAAGGATGAGATGTTTTTCAGAGAGCTAAATCGCTCCTCAATACTGACACCTTCATTTTGAGTTCGACACCTGAAGAAGGTCGGAGGTTACATCGACCGAAACGTTATGAGAATAACATCCAAGATGAGAACAGTAGTCCGAATAATACAAATAATACATCCTCATATAAAAAATTATAAAACAAGATATGTAACAGTTTATGAATTTTTAAAATTAAATCGAAATATAATAAATAGTGGTAGTTGTTGTGACCCTAGTCTTTATTTCTACAGGGTGGGCAAAAATAAGGGTCCTATTTTTAAAAATTCATAACTTTTTTATTTATTGATTTTTTTAATTTTTTTTTTTAGAATAAGTAAAGGACCCCTTCCGAAGCAAGCATGAGCCGTATTAGCCCTAAGGAACGTACCCTCATTTAGAAAACATTATTTTTGCTTAAAAAACTCAAAACAGTGTAAAAAACAATACTTTAGTTTTTGTAAGTTTTAAGAAGTGTTTTTCGGCTAAAATTTGTTTTGTTTATTTCAAAAAATCTCGGAAGGGTCAGTCTACACACACATAAAGTTTGGTGAGTTTAACTTTTATTTTGTGGAAGTTATTCAAATTTAAAGATAGGACCCTTATTTTGGCCCACCCTGTATTTACAGTTCTATTTTTATTCTGCTTTCTTCATGCACCCTCGCATCCCTATGAGAGGCTTTGTCCATCGGTAATGCTTCAATTTGAAATAGCATTTTTATTGCTGACCATGAAGATTGAATAGGCGCATCTTAAGAATATATTTCTTGTTCTTGTTCATTCATTTTTTTTATATCTTCCCGTCATTCTCTTCTTCACCCTCACCGATCTTCAATTGACAATTAATTAATATTGGCTGTCTTGATGATCACATCATTGGCATGGTAACTGCCTCCCTATTCGACCAAATAGCAGGTGGCCCATCTTTGTCGTCCCTATCACGGTCACACCATTCTGCAGATGCAAAGGAAGAGACAAACAAAGCTGCAATTAATCTTTACCTTCAACAACAAAAAGGCTTGATATTGTTTTGAAAATTCTTCGACAATTAAGAAATGCCCCCAAAAAAAGAATGAGATCTTGGCTTGTGCAGAGGGGAGAAATAATTTACAAGTTTAAAATAAGCATTGGTGTCGTCTTCGCTAATATTATCAGACAACGTCAAATTTTCAAAATTCGGACAGACTTATCACTGACGACAAATTATGGTCATATACTTATATTTATATTTGTATCAACGCGGCTTCTTCCTTATACTGTATCAGCTGGTCAAGTTCCATTATAATGTGATTGTTTACTATTGTTCATTTAGGACGAAAGCAAATCAATTAAATCAAAAACACAGATGTATAATCATACACTTTTATCCGTCATCATCAATTTCATTTTATTTATTTCATCTGATCTGGTAGCACCGGATATTTGAAGATACTGGCCTCCTTACCAAAAATGCACCAAACATTGATGTTATTGTTTTGTTCTTTTCCCTTTGCAAAACTCAATCATGTTCTGCAAAGCCAGAAACAAAAACAATAATTTTCTTTTAAAAAACAACCAAACCATGAATAAATATTTGAAGATATATAGAACTTAAAGCATAAAAACCTTTACCAAAATGACCGTACTCGGCTTTAAATAACCCGAAAAGGGTTGATATGCCGCAAAACAAAACAACCAAATTAAATACCATGAATAAATATTTGAAGATATATAGAACTTTTTCAGAAATGACGGTACTTGGCATTAAATAACCCGAAAAGAGTTGATATGCCGTAAAACAAAGCAACCAATCAAACTATTTCATCGCATACAAATGGCTAAGTTGAATCCTAACAAGTAAAACTTTCCATGAATTAAAAATTATATTCCATGTAGCATTGCTTTTTAGTTGGCTGTTCTCTAGATAGTATGATTGCCATGGCAACTGCCTCCCTATTCGACCAAATAGCAGGTGGCACATCTTTGTCATCCTTATCATGGCCAAACTCATCACACCATTCTGCAGATGCGAAGGGAGAGACCAACATAGAGGCAATTCATTCTCAACTACAACAACAAAAATGGTTTGATATTGTTTAAAAAATTATTTGACAGTTACAAAATGGCAAATGACAATCACAGAGAAAGAATGAGATTTTGGTTTCTACGAAGGAGGGATGTAATCTGCGAGTTTAAAATAAACATTGGTGTCCTTTTTTACATGATTATCGGATAATCCCCATTTTCTTTTTCAAAAAATGAACAACAACTAAGCAATAAATGATCATGTTCACACACTTGTGGAATATTGCTTAGTAGTAATAGGATTTTAGAATCAAAGTGTATATATGGTTTGACAACTCTATACTATTAATAGATATGATTTACAAGGTCTGATCCAGTTTCATGTGTCCTCATATGCAAATGTAGCTCAACTGACAATCCATCTACCTCATTGACATTTATCTTCGAGTGGCTTTTGGCCTTGATAAGTGATTAAAAAAACGCAAAAAACACATCATAAACCTTGATCCTGAGAAGCAACCAACATACACATTTCCCATGGAGAGGCTATACAACGTAATTTATTGTTGTCATTCCATATCATCTGATGGCCAAATTGAATCTTAACATAACATTGTTTAATAAATTCTCTTTTAAAGAGAAATACAGTCATCTTTTCATAAAGCAAAAACCATATTTCATATGGCATTACTTTTGATTTGAGTCAGTCGAGCTTGAGCAAAATGCATATATTTGCCATTATTATATATGGAGGTGTTTGGAAAGTAATCATATCTGACAATAAATGATATATAAACAAATGCAAGTTAAATTTATTTAAATATTATTCATCCAAATAGGAATCGCATTCATTTTCAATAAATGTGCCCTAAAAGAGGGAGCAAAATTTCAAGTCCACATTTAAAGTAATCTGGATTGTTCCCCTAAAGAAAAAGTTTTAAACATCCTTTTCAATTTCTTCTTTGTTTCTGAATGTGCTGCCACTTCTGAAATGATCTAGTGATTATTACAAAGGAAAATCAGTAGATGCTAAATCTGGTGAATATGGAGGATGTGGAAGAACTTGTCATCCTAATGATCTTATTTTTTTATGTTCTTTGTTAAAAGAGGGTTGAGAGGGTGTCATCTTGTGTTTGATCCTCAAGTGAATGCTTACAAGGACTAAATCCCCTCCTTTCGTAATTTATTCAATTCGTTTGAGATGTTTGTGGACAGTTGAACATGACACAAAATCTCTTCTGCTTTGGTTTTGATCCTATGCAATTGTATCTTTCAAAAGTTCTTAATTTAGAGCAAGTCGTTTTCTAGAGTGAGGCTCATCGCATATATCACATTCACCATTTTAAAACGTTTAAACCCAAATCTGACATGTAAGAGCTTTAACTGCATCTATATTTTTTGTGAAGTTGTCAGTAGGTATACACGTCATATTATTGTAGTCGTCAGTGGATTTATTTATATTATGTCTATTTTAGGTGATTGGTCTCGTCTTTAACAACCAACACTTATGTCACATCAGCAGTTCTGCCAGCACAATATGTCTAATCACATCTCCGATAAATTTCTCGTGATTCGGTATGGATCAAGTGAATTATCTATTTCGAAAGTTATTGATTTAGAGCAAGTAGTCTTACATCGCAAAGATTATTGGGTATGTGACACTTGCCATTTTTAAATACAAGCTTTCACAAGATGGATCTGTGTAAATAACTGGTATTTGAAGTTGCTTGAAATTAATGCACTAAAATTTGTTTAGTACTTAATTTTTAAAAATTAAAAGGATTCTTAGTCAGATGAAATTAACAATTGAAATAGCCACAAATTGCAGAAATTACACGAATTTTGCAAGTTAATGGTTATCTTAATGTTTATCTTCCGTTAAATGTGAGATATAAATAATCTCAATGAAATGAAAATGTTTTAAATATAATTTGGAAAATTATTGATGAAATGGCATTGAATGTTTTAAACATTTCAACAAAGAGAAATATTTGTTTTTAATTGTTAATGATATAAGCTCGAGTTTTTCTGTTCCCCCTATTTCAACTTCCTCCTCCAACTTCCACCTCCTCCCACTTCCTCTTCTTTATACAAAGTCCCCTACTCTCCCTATTAACTCACGACCAGAAATGTGCTTTTCCCACTTTCTCTACTTCAGACCAAGTCTTGAAATTGTGACACAAAAGGAAGGAAGGAAGGAAGGAACGAACAAACATCTTAGTGTTAGAATTACAAATCTGTGTTAAATACTCCTGTAGCAGTTGGTGAATAAACTCTGAAATGCACTATAAACAAGAACATAAGTCAGTCGTGAGACTGCATATCTCCACCTGACCATGTCAGGATGAGCCAAAGTTTTATCTGAGCCTTACTCCTCCATATTGTATGAAGTATTTCCGAAGTTATGCCATGGAAACGTTGATAACTCAAAACCTATTTATCTGATCAGGCTCAAATTTTGCATGGTGTTTAGTATCATCAAAGAGCATCAGATCTATAAATCAAATTTGGAAAAATAAGAATTTGAAATTTCGTCAAAATTTTGACAATGACCGAACTATTCAAGGTCAAAGCCAAAAATATGTGGGATTTCATTGGCTACAATATGAGCCAAGTAGCTAGTCTCGAAGTTGTGGAGAACCGAAGTTATTTCCAAAGGTTTGACTTTTACCTTTTCCGTGATATTGACTTTTACCTAGATATCCCAAAATTAAATTGGTTCAAAGTTAGATCATATTTTAACAAAGGTTTGTGACGATTGGTCAAGCCACATAGAAGAGATGATAAACCAATTCTTAATACAGTATTCTGTGATTCAAACTGTGTTCAGCCCTCGTTGGTTGAAAAAATGGTTATATATTATATTAATTTGGTATTCACAGATGAGGCAAAGAAAAGGATACAAATAAACTCATAGAGGAAAGCGATATGAATTCTGACAGTCATTTTGGATTCAGTTTCAAACATGTTTACTGCTCAAAAGCTTTATTCAACTAAATTTTAGTCGGTATCTAAATCACTACTTATATAAAGTTAGGTATTTTTATATGTGTAGGATTAACTCCTAAACTAAATGACTGATCATTATCAATTTTAAAATACTGCTACTAGGTATAAAAGGTCTATAATGTAGGCGATATTTAGCTTAATTTAGTTTTATGCAAAGGGGGTAAAAATGGAGTGTAAGCCTTTCATGAAAATTCAAGTACCTCCGATTTTTTGTGACATCAATTGATAAATATTCCCCAAATTTCAGTTTCTTTGGAATATTTTAAAAGGGTTCTAGGGAGGATAATATGGACACAACCTCCCATCTGAAAATTTAAATATTTCAGATTTGCATTAAATTTGATCCATAATCATTAGCCACTACCTCGGAAGATTCTCTGAATATCAATTTCTTAAGACCTTTTAGACTTAAGCCTTAAATTTTAACCATTTTCTAGAATCAAAATCATGGAAATTTTGATCGAAATTAAAATAAGGATTCTAGACATAAGGTTTAGTAGCATTATATCTGGATTTTAATTTTTAGTACCTAACTTTATATATATATGTTTTATATATATATATATATATTCAAAGTAATTGAAGTAAACTTCTGAAATAAGAATATTTACTATTTTACTAAAAGTAAATTGTGTTATTTTAGAAGTTTATTTCAATTCCTTTGATATTTTAAATGTTATTTTTATTCTTTCATTATTGCATTTTGACTGAATTTATATTTCATAAAAACACGATGAATGAGAAATTAAACTAAAAATAAAAAGATGTTTGTACAAGTATTTTTTATTTATATATTTTTGTTCTTTTTGTATTTTTTTTTTAATTAATTCTCAGTATTTATCTGAATCAATAGCGACAATAAAAGGAAACAGAAATTCCCATCTTTTCAGCATTTCAATATAATTAGTTTTGCCATCTAAGTAGGTGAAGAATTTGTATTCCTATTGGATTCTATTAAAAAGAAAACAAATATATTTCGCTTTCCTTTTTTCTCTTTATTTCCACATACATATATATATATATATATATATATATATATATATATATATATATATATTATACAAATATTATTTGGCTACACATTTGTAAAACATGTATGCGTGTGTGCATAGATTATGTATGTATGTGTCTGTAAGATGCAACATGTCAAATTCATAAACGACTGAATGTTTAAAGTGTGTCTATGTCTGGACGGTTGTAACCTCAACTTGAACACACAAAAAATAAAATAAATAAATTAATTAATGAAGTAATAAAAAAAACTTAACCGCTTATAATATTTTTAGGTGATGAATTAGTTTTTATGATTTGATCACGGGTTTATTTTAGAAAAAAAAATCTAGTCTTATTCCATCAAATGAAACGGTTAAGAAAAGACGTTGGCCTTGAGGAAGTTCAGCTAGCATATAGCTGTGACCGAAACATGTTTTGCAAATGTGTAGCGAAATAATATTTGTATAAATAAAAATCTTCATACCTATTAAACAGCTCTATTTATTATTGAGCACTCTTATATAAACACAGGAAGGAATCTCTGGATTTTTACTCTGTGAATGTATATATGTATATATAAAGTTAGGTATGTTTACAAGTTTATATATATATATATATATATATATATATATGCAAACATTGTTCAAAATAAAATAATTCGTCTGTTTAATTATACCTTTTTTTTTTTTTTTTCCATTTTTCTGATGGTCTTTTTCTATTGAAATCCAAAAAATTAATAACTTTTCTATAGGTTTCACATATTTCACGAACGTTTTCGATTCTTCGTCAAATTATCCTCAGGTGTTAAATGCAAATGAACAAAAAAGCTGGAGAAAAAAAAGAATTTTAAAAAGACAGTGGAGAAACGCACATAGAACTTTTTTCGCATTGTTCCAGGAAGTCGTTGACAAATTAAATTCAGCAACGCTGGATGGCATCACAGAACAAAATCGCATTACATTAAGCATTTTAAAATGTTACCACTGGTTTCATATGTGATGTTGTTAATTTTAGGTTGTTGTTTTTTAAGTAGATAGCTTCCAATATTTTTAATTTTTTTAAATTTGTTTCGGAATGTATAATTTTAGTGTTATCAACTAGAATCTGTATTAAATCAGAGGGAGGGCAGTTGTTTTTGTAGATGTTGGTGAATTGAGCTAGAATTTACAAGATGCATGTGATGCGGTGGGATAGGGTAGTGCTTGTAAAACCAATGTAGCTATTAGCTTTATTATTATTATAGAAGTTACATTCTCCCAAAGGGCATTTGAACTTATAAATAACATTGGTTATTTCTAATAGTTTTTGAGTTGGGGAGGAGTTGTTTTTTACAACAAGGTTTTGGGTTTAAATTTCTTATAGTAAATAATGAGTCTAATTTTATTGTTATTGTCAATTGGGGATATATATATATATATATATATATATATATATATATATGCTACATGTATTATATTAGTTCATGTAGATGTTAATCCGTTGAAACTCCAGTCTGCAGCAAACTTTTTGTGGATAAGGATAACCTTTGCAGATGGTTTTGAATCAATCAATAATTCTTTTTTTTCAAAGAGTTGTGTTTTTGTGTCAATCAACCGTGTTTTGTTTTTCCGTCCAGGCGCCAAGTACGTTTTATTCCTGCTAGGTGACATTTCCGGTACACCGTGCCGATATTCAACACATATATACACCAGAAGGAAGACACAGTATTGCTCGGGATTGAATAACAATCCCATATCCTTCTGAACCCAGCCATAAAACCATTTTACTTATTCTTTTTACATTTTATAATATTCAATTTTGGAGGTCAGGCCCAAAGATTTACTGAGGAATTTGGAGTGTAATTATAGTGAGATTTCTTGAAATATTTTTCGATAAATTTATAATCTTTAACCACCTTAAGACACACCACTGGTTTGAGGAGATAAATTAGGACTTATAAGTACTTCTGGTCCAAGACCATAACTCCTAATTAATATTTCTATTCTGATTTTTTATATCTATAAGTTTAAATTATAAATAAAATAAAGTGAAGCATATTTCTTTTTTATGGATTTCAGTCGTAAATACAAACCTCCCTTTGATAAACATGAAATATCCATATCCAAGTACCTTGAATAATATAGTTTCAGAATATATATGGTTATGGGAGTCTATCGGCAAAACCTAAGAGGAGGAGAACGAGTTTCTAAAGAAACAAGTGGATAAGCAAATAGATAGGAACTACCACACATACACATACACACACACACACACACACACACACACACACGCACACACACATATATATATATATATATATATATATATATATATATATATACATGGGGATAAAATGCACGATATATCATAAAATGAAAGACAAGATGTGTGAAAAAGACAAACTGAAAAAACAAATTTAAATACAGGAAAAATCATCAAAAAACGAGAGATTTTACCGGTTTCGTGCGGATCAACGAACGCAGATTTTAGATTTATTCGATAGCGGTAAAAACATATATACACATATATATATATATATATGTATATATATATATATGTATATATATATGTATAATGTGTATACTAGCAGGAAGCTCCGATGTTGCTCGGGATTTAATGAGGAACATTCTGCCCTTTTTCACTATGCTCATAATACCATATTACTTTTTTCTCCCCCCACCCCGTTTTGCCTCTAAAAAAACTGAAATTTTGTAAGGTTCTCTGAATTAGTATCTTATATATTAAATTTTCTTCAAATCGGATATACACATTTGTAGTTTTAAGGGGGTCTTTCACCATAGCTCCTTTAGCGGCACCACATAGAGATTTGGTACATGGAGGGGAATCTACCTGTACCTGATACGGCATTCACCCTGAGCGGGTTGAACCAGCTCTCTAATTGAGGAAGTTTCATGGGAGTATCAAATTTACAAGCGGTTCCCAGTCGCATGTATATCCTGGTTAGGAAGATGACGACGTTAGGTTTTTGCTTTTCCATGCAGGGAGGTGTTGATGTCCTCCTACATACATCGTCTGGTATTCCCAAATAGTCACCAATCTGGTACTGACCAGGCTTAACATTGCTTAACTTCAATGATCTAATGAGAACCGGTGTGTCAACATGATTATATGAAGGGGAACATAGAGGTTAGAAACCACTTCCATTGTCTTCTCCGGTGAATTTTATACATATAATTTAAATTTCATAAAATAAAGGTTCTACCCCAATAGCTCCCTGAGGGGGCGCTCGTAGAGATTTCAGACCATTTTCATTCTTTTCTTTGGAAAGTTTTATAAATATGATTTAAATTTCATCAAAATAGGATATATTTGAAGTTTGAAGAGAAGTGGTTCCCACATAGCTTCCTTAGGAAGTAACTTAGAGATTCGGTATCATTTCCATTGTCTTCCCTGCAACATTTTACATATCAATACACTTTCAGTTTTTATCTAGATTATCTCACTTTTTTTTCTAAGAGAACACTTACACAGACATTGGCTTGTATATATATATAGAGTTATATTTATTTATTTCCTTGAGGCCATTTCTGTAAGAATATTATGATTTTGGTAACTTTCCTGTTACCTGCGTTATTGTGATAACAATAAAATGTTAAATATACTTTTTTATTTTTCAAACCCTTTTTAATATTTGTAAAGAAGATTGGAAGTAAAAATGAAGTTGTTGTCACTCATACAAAACTACTTCATTTACTCTTCAGTTTTCGAGACAAAATGAGTTTTATCCAATAAAGCGGAGACAATAAACTATTCTTCAATTCTGTTTTCTTAAAATTGTATTCTTGAACGAATAAATAAAAAAGAGACAAAAAAAATATGCCAATATTTTTTTTGTTTGCCATAGAAAAAGTTAATATCAAAAATAAAGAAGAGTCACGATATATATTTTCAACTTGCTTCGTGTGTTGCGGTACAACGACACTTCTAAAGAAACTCACCCTAAGATCACGAAAATGCAATAAAAAAAAAAGGTAATTTAACATAAATCCTGACTTTTAAAAAAAGGATAAAACTACTGAATCATGGCAAAGCTAGGTTTCAATTCCTATTTACTTGTCTCCCCACGGGGGACAAAGTTAAACACAAAGTCGCTTTTCAATGTAGGGAAAATCCAGCTCCCTAAAAGGGCACTCTCGATTGGAACAAAAATAAATATTGCCTCATTCTAGAAGGATTTCTCCTTCACTGATCGAGGACAGAAAAGATGAAGCCGAGTATCATAACAGATACTACACTTTGTATTATCTATTTGCAAAAATATAAAAATACAATTTAAATTTGAAAAACATTAGGCACAAGGCCATCAATTATATGAAGGAGTATGTTGTTTTTGGTGATCTTCTGTCGATCTTACTTTTAGCTCTTGGCCTTTTGGCTAAGATCAAAGTGTAGTATCTGTTGGAAATTCGCAGACAGTGCGGGACCTATTAGGTGAAAAATTTATAATTTTTTTGCACCCTGTCAAAGAGGAAGAGGTTAGTGGTTGGTGCACTAGCCCAGATGTGGTACCAGTACACCATGCGCGGGCGAATGGTGTTTTTGAAGAGATATATGATACTGGCTGGTTTGAGAAGTTTTCTAGCCTAGTAGAGGGAGACCACACTTCTTTGCAGCAGCCTTTGAAATATATCCAACCATCTCTAGAGAAAGGCTCTGCTGATCGTTTGTTTTAACATGCTTATATTTGAACTAGGATTTTCTTATGTCTGTCATGCTTAAGTTTGAAATAGTATTTTCGTCGGTCTGTTGCGCTTAAGTTTGAAATAGCATTTTTAATGGTCAGTCATGCTTAAGCTTGAAATAGTATTTTCTTTGCTCTGTCCTACTTAAGTTGGAAATAGCATTTGTATTGGTCTGTAATGCTTAAGTGTTAAATATCATCTTCGTTGGTCTATCGTACTTAAGTTTTAAATTAAACTTTTGTTGCTTTGTCATGCTTTAGTTTAAAACACCATTTTCTCTGGTTTGTAATGCTTAAATTTAAAATAGAATTTTTTTTATGCTTAACTTTGAAATACTATTTCCTTTGGCTTGATTCAATAGAACATATTCGTTCTTGTTTATTTTTTTTAGCAATTCTATATTTTGTTTCCTTCTAATTTTTATCTAAACAGCAGATCATAAAGTAATGACCTTCATAAACAGATTATTGACTCCGGAGAAGAAAGTTAGTAAAAGTTATAAGACAGTTAAAGAAAATGAAAGGAGTTGAAATCATTTTTAAAGGGTAAAAAAAACAACAAAAAACACGTCTAAAAATCATGATTCATTGAACTTTTTTCCTCTTTTTATTAGAATTTTATATCTTCTTTTTTATCAGAAGGTAAGGATTTTTATTTTATTTCCAATTGAATGGCTTGTGCCTGACAGGAAAAAGAGAAGAAAACCAAAAAAAGATGACGAATAAAACCTATATGAATAAAATCTATATTTTAGTTACAGTAAAAATAATCAGGAAAAAATGTCAAAAAGGTTAAAGTAACTAGTTGACCTTGAATAACTTCTAATATGAGAAACTAGCTGAACCTACCTGGAGTTGCCCGGGATGCAGCGAAGTTATTTTATTTTTATTTCTTTGCACAGTTT
Source organism: Sepiola atlantica (assembly GCA_963556195.1). Taxonomy (NCBI): domain Eukaryota; kingdom Metazoa; phylum Mollusca; class Cephalopoda; order Sepiida; family Sepiolidae; genus Sepiola; species Sepiola atlantica. The sequence continues at coordinate 22,043,063 of OY744520.1, read as the reverse complement.
TAAACTTAAGGTAGATAACTCTCATTATATTCTTCAATTTATAATTAGTTATCTTTGTTGCTAATTTTTATTTGTAGATGATTATTTAAAAATGTTTCATATTATCAGTCGTCTGGGGCAGACTAAATAATTTTTTAAATATATTGTAGCTTAGTACATTATTATATTGCGAATAACATGGTACAACAATAAAAAATGAAAACTGGCTAGTCAGAAGCAAAGTTTGATTTACCAGCTTAAATACTATTTGAGTCTGACTTTGAAAATTCGACAAGATAACGATATATGTTAGATGAAACGCGCATTGTAGAATAAAACTGTCTGCTACCTATTCCTTCTCTTGACAGATGTACCAGTGTGATTTGGTTACATTCACTTCTTCAATCTAATTTTATAAGTGTAGTTAGAACTTTGTACAAATTTCTTGATACATAACGCCTGTCGATATTAAAACTATTGCCTTGTACATTTCTGGGTCACTCTGAGGCAAATTATTGTTCTCGTCTGCCTCTTTCTGCTCTGTGAGAACGTTGTCACCATTGTAAAACTTTACATGAATAAAAAAAAAAGAAAGAAAGAAGGAAAGAGAACTAACATACTGTGATTAGTGAAACCAATAAATATTACCTTGGTTATACAGGGTGGGCCAAAATAAGGGTCCTATCTTTAAATTTGAATAACTTGAATTTGAATAACTTCCACAAAATAAAAGTTAAACTCACCAAACTTTATGTGTGTGTAGACTGACCCTTCCGAGATTTTTTGAAATAAACAAAACAAATTTTAGCCGAAAAACACTTCTTAAAACTTACAAAAACTAAAGTATTGTTTTTTATACTGTTTTGAGTTTTTTAAGCAAAAATAGGGCTAATACGGCTCATGCTTGCTTCGGAAGGGGTCCTTTACTTATTCTAAAAGAAAAAAAAAAAAAATCAATAAATAAAAAAGTTATGAATTTTTAAAAATAGGACCCTTATTTTTGCCCACCCTGTAGTTATCAAAACTATATTTGATTAACATAGGCACCACTATCTGCATATTAATACATATCCAAAGATTTTCATACCTCATTAAAGTATGCTTATATTTGTTTCTGCCGAGACATGACTAATTTACAAAATAGTGATTCACAGTTTCTGTATTCTGTTGAATTTCATTTTCTCGTAGAGGTCGATTCTACATATTTATATATAAACGAAGCATACATAAATGTCTTACCATTATATATATTTATTTATAGAGTCCAGATTAAAAAGGACGAAACATATACGTACATAGATAATAAACAGTAACAAATATTTATATTTGTCGCTCCTCGTAAAAAAGTAGAGCACTGTAATGGTAGTACTAACACAGCATGACGTCACTTGCTTTATAATGCATCATTCCTTCCCCTAAATAGAAGTAGAATGCCTGGACGTCAAGCCGCTTTAAAAGTGTTAAAATTATCATTGTTTATTAGCTATTTGAAATTTGCTGAGCGGTTAGCGACGTTGGATTTGAGTTGAAAAATACTTGTAATCCAGGGTTTCGAATCGCATGACCGGTAGTGAATAGTCATATCTCTATGCTGAGGAGTCCAGATTAAAAAGGACGAAACGTATACGTACATAGATAATAAAAAATAACAAATATATATATATATATATATATATATATATAATTATAAATTTAATAATTAAATATTGTTATATCCACAGACAAGCTTGTTTCGCCTGTTAAAGGCTCATCAATGTGGCTATACAACTAATCCTTCAACCGCACAATTCAAATCTCAAGCCTCGAGTTTTGTAACTCAACATATATAACTGTGCAACCAACTGACCAGCCGTTTCAATGAGAAGTGTAAATACTGCATTTAAACAGTACTATTCAATTGAATCTTAAGAGGGTTCAAACAAGGAAGAGAACTTTTGCATTTCTTCTCAAATAAGACAATTAATTATTTTCAAACAGAATGACCTTCATTTTAAGAGGGCTGATAATTATAAATTTAATAATTAAATATTTTTATATCCACAGACAAGATTGTTTTGCCTTTTAAATATATACTAGCTATACCGACCCAACATTGTCAGGGATCAATTAGGTTCAAATTTGTTTCGTAAATATTTCTATGAATAAAAGCAAACAAGGAACACTAACATTTACTACAAGAATAAGAGTTATTCCTCATAGCTGATTTTTCTTTTTAGGTGTTTATTTAATAATGTGTGCATATTAGCAAACTACCTAACCAGATTAAATATTTAAAAAAATAAATTGTAGCAAAATATGTCAGTTTATTGTCAAAAACATCTCACAGCAATAACAAATGAAAATCGGCCCATCAGAATCAAAGTTTGATTTTTCAACTTAAATGCTATTTCGGTCCAACTTTTAAAATCCGGCTGACATAATTTTATATAGATAGATATGAGAGAAAGAGCGTGCTTAAAGCATTGATTCAGCTTTTTATTTAGTTTCGATTCTTTATAAGTTTATGTTTCAGTAGCAAAACTGAAGTGGGTTTGAGTGCAAATAATTATGAAGTGAGTACAGGTAAATATTCCATCCACCCACACATTTCAAAATAATGATCACAATTATGAGAGATCAAAATAGTTGATATTTTATTTCTAGAAACAGAAAACACACAGACATTTTTAGCTTCATTTCTGAAAGTATATTTTGTCAGATTTTATCATTTTTCTAGTGTTTTATCTTTTCTTTTGAGCCGAGAATTTAAAAAAATAGAAATTAATGACAGGCATAAAATTAAAATATCTATTTCGGTGAAATAACTCTCAGTGAGTTAAAGCAAATATACACAAAGAGGACAATTTTATTTTCATATATATATATATATATATATATATATATATATATATATATAAAGAGAGAGATATGTAGATATAAGTAGATATATATGTTGAATAAAGTAAATGGTAACATAAAGGGAGGGTCTTCCTCTTTCAATTATTCATATTTTATCCATCTTCTATTTATGTATTGATTTATTTTTTAAATTATTTATATAAAAAATAAATAAATGAATACCCACCATTTATTTTGTTCAAAGCTATTTTAAAAATGTGTATCACCTGCAAATTGTATATATATATATATATATATATATATATTCGATGCGTGTACTTATATTATTTTCTATAATAAATCTGTATGAATTTCTTTAATGTAAGTATATAGGTGTATAAAAAATAACCTGTTTCTATACATGTGTAGATACATGATTATATATATATATATATATATATATATATATATATATATATATATATATATATATAGAAAGAGAGAGAGAGTAGTATGAAGATATATTGATGGCAAGTAAGCTACACAAAAGCGTTCATGTTTCGTTCCTGAAGGAAATCAGCAGGCTAAATGCGTGGATGTATTATCTAAGTAGTGTTTACCATAGCTAACTCAACAATCCGATTGGTGAGGTAGCTAGGGTAAATACTAATTAGATACAAAAGCAATCGCAAACAATACTTCCACGCATTTAGCCTGATGATTTCCTTCGGGAATGAAACATGAACGCTTTTGTGTAGCTTACTTTCCATAAATATATCTTCATACTACAACTACTAAGCTCTACTCACGTATTGAGTATTGTTGAAGTAAATGCTGAATATACATACGCACAATATATATTATATTAACTTCTAATATCGTATGTGTATATACATGAAATAGTAAAAAGAAAATTATGTATATTAACTTCTAATATTCTATGTGTATATACATGAAATAGTAAAAAGAAAATTATGTATATTAACTTCTAATATTCTATGTGTATATACATGAAATAGTAAAAAGAAAATTATATATATTAACTTCTAATATTCTATGTGTATATACATGAAATAGTAAAAAGAAAATTATATATATTAACTTCTAATATTCTATGTGTATATACATGAAATAGTAAAAAGAAAATTATGTATATTAACTTCTAATATCCTATGTGTATATACATGAAATAGTAAAAAGAAAATTATATATATTAACTTCTAATATTCTATGTGTATATACATGAAATAGTAAAAAGAAAATTATATATATTAACTTCTAATATTCTATGTGTATATACATGAAATAGTAAAAAGAAAATTATATATATTAACTTCTAATAGTCTATATGTATATACATGAAATAGTAAAAAGAAAATTATGTATATGTGCGGGCTGCCAACTTGTGATCAAATATTATCATTGTTAGTTTATTTGTGAAACACGTTTTCGATGAACTGCTCCCATGTGGCTTTTTAACCTCGCTAGAGACTTACATGCTCGACCACTGGTGTGACGGACACGATCATCTATGGCATAAAGTTCTGTAAAGCAGGTTCAAAAAACGGTAAATCCAAGAAAGATTGGCATCAAAACTTGTAAAATCCATTGAATTTTTGAAGAGGCCAAACCATTAAAAGGCCCAAATAATCCAGTTGGAAAAGGTTTCAATGAAAAGTTTAAGATGAGATGTTTTTGAATGTGCTGCTACAATTTTCATAATGCTTTCAACGGTGAACTTTTTCCCCCATATTTTCAACCTCTACTCTTTGCACTGCCCATTATTTATATTTATCTTTATCTTATGTTATCTTTATATCTTATCAAATTATGACTTTTGGTAAATTCCTCTTACCAACTTATCTGACGATAAGATTTCATTCTTTGAAAAGCCATAGCTTAAGGAAGAAAACATAAATTTCTTTCATTTGAAAAACCTTGTTTTGAGCAACTGATGACTTAATAGATATTGTATTTTTACAATCTTTATTCTCCTCTTTTACTTGTGTGTATATATATATAATATATATATATATATATATATACAACAATAGAATAGAAAGTAAAATCAACCGAACCTTTGTTTGTGAGAAGCCCAACGATTGGCTAATGGATACATTAACCCGTGGGAGAGAAAAACAAAGAACATGATTGGTTAACTAGCTAGACTAAACACTACGTGTATATATAAAAACAACCGGCAACAAAAACTCCATGCATTTTAGCCTGACGATTTACTACAAGGATGAAACGTTGAAGCCTCTGTTTAGCTTAGTTGCCATAAATATATTTTCATAACTTACTACCTAGCTTTACTTACGTATTGAGCACTGTTGAAGTAAATACTGAAAATTGATACATGAAAAATTATATCTCCTTATAATATTTTATGTGGACATATGAAATAATATATATATATATATATATATGTATGTGTATATATATGTATATGTATGTGTATATATGTGTATATGTATGTATATATATATGTATGTACATATGTATGTATGTGTATATATATATGCATATATGTATGTATGTGTATATATGTGTATATGTATGTATAAGGATGAAAGGAGAGAGCTGCCGGTTCACAGCCTGTCGATGCCGCCTTCACGTTTTCGGAGTGTGGAAGAGTCTGCCGAGCACGGATTGGCCTCATCAGCCATCTCAGGACCCACCGACCCGCGACGCCAAACTGATTGATACCTTGGTCATCGTCGACTTCGACGGACGAGCAAGAAATATGTATGTATATATATATATGTATGTATATATATATATGTATGTATATATATGTGTATATATATATGTATATATATATGTATATATATGTGTATGTATATATATGTGTATATATATATGTATATATATATATATGTATATATATGTGTATATATATATGTATGTATATATATGTGTATATATATATGTATGTATATATATGTGTATATATATGTATGTGTATGTATATATATGTATATATATGTATGTATGTATATATATGTGTATATATATATGTATGTATATATATGTGTATATATATATGTATGTATATATATGTGTATATATATGTATGTATATATATGTGTATATATATGTATGTGTATGTATATATATGTATATATATGTGTATATATATGTATGTGTATGTATATATATATATATATGTGTATATATATATGTATGTGTATATATATATATATGTATATATATGTGTATATATATATGTATGTGTATGTATATATATATATATGTATATATATGTGTATATATATATGTATGTGTATGTATATATATATGTATATATATGTGTATATATATATGTATATATATGTTTATATATATATGTATATATATACATGTATGTATGTGTGTATATATGTGTATATGTGTATATGTATATAAATGTATATAGATATATAAATTACCATTGTCTTGAGGCATAGCCTTTACAAAAGTAGTGACATTCCATGATAAATGTCAGTATACTGAAATCATATGCCCTTAATAGGGTTAAAATGAAAATTCATATAAGCTAAATGTACAAAAGCAAGGAAATTCCCAAATTTTTACACTTTTATTTTCATTAAGGGTATGAATACATATCAACCAAACCATTTCATTATCACATCACTACAGTATAAATATCTATGCATGAGTGGATGAAGTGTGTGAGGTGTGCTGAAGAAAAATTCCTACAAGTAAAATACATAGCCCTGTTGTGCTCGCATACCCTTAATGACAATAAAAGTGTAAAAATTTGGGAATATATATATATATATATATATATATATATATCGGGAGGGAGGGAGGGAGGGAGGGAGGGAGGGAGCGAGCGATTTTAGTATGAACATTTTGTTTATAAATAATTATAAAAGGTTCTAAGTATATTAAAAAAGAAAACTGATAAATTGAATTGGATCGAAATATTCTATTAAACAGTTTAAAAAAAAGATTAAAATAAATAACAATTTTATTAGACAATTTTTTTCTATTTTTATGGACTAGACAAAAGTTAAATGAATGTTTGAGCAGCGTAAAATGAATTTTGATGGCAAAATAAGCATTCAATAAAATACGAAAATGAGGATGAAAAATTGCTGATAACAAAATTCATTAAAAAGTCTCATAAAATCAAAACAAAATCAAAGTCATTTGAAAGGAAGACAAAGATAAAAATTAAAACAAAAATACAGAAAATAATTAATCATATTTCAATCACCAGAAAATGTTAAATATTGAAAGAAATGGATCAGATAGAAAAAAAGAATATTTTAGATAAATAAGAAATATAAAAGTGTGAAATTCTAAATAAAAACAGAAAAACACTGTAAATATGACAGTGTAAAGAAAAATTTTTTTTAGTAAAACAAATAAATTCCGTAATAAAACAAGAAACTGAAACAAAATGCACTTCAAGTATAAATCTATATTATATTTCAAAAACAGAATATTTAAGAATTAAAAGAAACAGACTGCTATAAATAACTGGAAAGAGCTAGAAAAAACTATTTAAATAATTTTAATATCTATTTCTCTCTCTCTCTCTCTCATATATATATATATATATGTGTATATATATATATATATATATATATATATATATATAGATATGTATATATAATTAACTTGTTACAAATATCCAGGGGGTATGAATCCGAAGGAAGTTGAAACCGGGTTTATTAGAGTGCTCAATGAAAATTCAGAGCAAAATATATATTTTTTGATTTTATTCCATTAGTTGCGACAAAACAAGTTCGGTTTCATTGGCGCTAGCAAATAGCGTCCAACTCATCAGGCTAACGATGGAATCCGAATGGCATACGTTTTAAATTTACCTGAACAGGAGATTGAAAATTCAAAATACATTGGAGGGGGAGGGGGACAGAGTTGGGGCTTTGTCTATAACGGTGACATGGGACATGAGAGGGGAGGGGGGGAGGACCCCAACAAGTCGTGTTTCAAAATATTGAGTGGGAGGTTTTCACGTGTTTGTGCTGTGATGATCTCAATTTCAGCCGGGGTGACGGGGAGGGCGACGGCCAGAGTGAGTTAAATTTAAAATGAGAATAAAATTATGATTATAACCGTCATTCTTATTTTATTTTAATTCTAATAGGTAATTATCATGTGGATAAAAATGTTTGATAATTTTAATTTAGGGTATTAATTGTTACTTCTGCGTTTTATTTATTCTATTTTAATGTCTTGTTTATTATTTGTAGTGAATTTTGTTGTGATTATATTTTTTTTTCATGTCCCATGTCACCGTTATAGACAAAGCCCCAACTCTGTCCCCCTCCCCCCTCCAATGTATTTTCAATTTTCAATCTCCCGTTGAGGTAAATTTAAAACGTATGCCATTCGGATTCTATCGTTAGCCTGATGAGTTGGACGCTATTTGCTAGCGCCAATGAAACAGAACTTGTTTTGTCGCAACTAATGGAATAAAATAGAAAAATATATATATGTATATATATATATATATATATATCGCAAGCATGAAGGGAAGACGAATTTTATCGTTCATGATTAAAAGTTAATCAAGAAAAAAAAAACGCCAGCCGACCGGTTTCGCACTCTCTTAACAAAGGCTGTATCGAGGGGTTTAAAAGAAACGAGGGATTAAAAAAAAAATTTTCTTTCTTTCTTGATTAACTTTTAATCATGAACGATAAAATTCGTCTTCCCTTCATGCTTGCGATAATAAAATTTTGTACTCCCTCAAAAATCATGAAATATACATACATATATATATATATATATATATATATATATATGCTCTCCTATGGGTGGAGCCCTCTGGTAGAGGAAATGATGATTTCCACTCAATATGAGGGCAATACTTTTCTGTAAAAGTAATTGAGTACTTTCAGTCATCAGTATCATAAAAAATATAAATAAATAGCTTAATTCATATACGATATAATTGTCTAACTTCCACTTGCAGTCTGGTCCTGCTCAGTTGGTGGATCACCGGATGCCGACGACTGGGGGCCTGGTTTCAATCTTATTAGGTCTAGCCACACTAATGAGCCGTAAAGACGACGAAACATGTAGATAAAAATATATTTTATTCTAAACCGTTCACAGTAAAAACGAAAGTTATAAAAAACAATATTGTTTCAATCTAGAAACAACGACTCACGCACATTGGAAAAAGAACACCAACAAAAACACAATACACTAACACTCTCACACAGGCAAGGGGTAATAAATACACACACACAGAATAAATGCAAGTACACACATTTTTCACAGGAAGTAAAAAATATATGTCTCAAAAAGAAAAAGTCATGAAAGCTAATGACTTCACAACTCACACACAAAAGCTGCAATAAATACATGCACACATGAGAGAGAGAGAGAGAGAGATGTACACAGAACTTATATCACTAAGAAGCCAAGGATAGCTATAAAGTTTATAAGCTTACAAATTTATTTCTCATTAATAAAAAAAAAAACCCAGCCTGTCCAGAGTGAAAAATGCACTCAGAACACGTGTCCCATTTAAGTATCTAAACATCTAATATGAAATATATCAATAAAAAATTTAAAATGTTAGTGGCTTCATTTTTTTTTTAAATACACATTATTCTCATTGGACCTAATATATCCCTCTCTCTCTCTAGTTGCTATATTTATTGGGAGAGCGGTTAATATCGGTGATAGAGTTTACATAGATGTAAATTTACAGACATAATCAAAAGTGTAAGGTGCGAATATGACGATTTTGCATGTCGTATCCAGGTGTGCTTGCAATGCAGAGCTATACATTTACAGCATCTCATTGAACGGTAATAAAACAAAAACCGTTGGATATTCATGACTGAAACATGATGGACAAGTCAAGCATAAACTAAAGTTTTTTTAGTCTACATATTGGATTGCAGAAAGGACTGTGAATTTTATTTTAAAATTTCATGGGTAGCGTTTTTATTTGAGTTACCCTATATATAGTATAAAAATATACTTCTGCCAAATAAGCTACACAGAAGTGTGTGTGTTTCAGTTTCCGAGGAAATTCATCAGACTGAATGCTACTATGTAGCTCTACTCATATATTAAACACTATTGAAATAAATACCAACACCAAAATATATACATAATATATTATCTTATATATATATATATATATATATATATATATATATAAGGTTAATACAACAAAAGAAATAAGAGGTAAACTAATATCTTTAATTAGTGAACATCTGGATAAAACTGAAGCTCAATATACTGGATAGAGCATTAATAGCACTAGATAAAGTGAAAGAATAAAATAAGATGCGAGTCAAATTTTATTAGAATTCAATGTTCAAGCAAAGTTCTTTAAAGTCCTTAACTCATGAGTTTTCAAAGAAAATCTTCTCCGTAGAGAGTAATGTCATTGCGGTAATGGTGCTCTGAGGAGAAGATTGTCTTTGAAAACTCATTAGTTAAGGACTTTAAAGAACTTGGCTTGAACATTGAATTCTAATAAAATTTGACTCGCACCTTATTTTATTCTTTCACTTTATCTAATGCTATATATATATATATATATGCAGGTTTTCATATATATAGTAGAATAAAATTCATTCTCCGAATAGAAAAGTTTTGCACCACTTTTAATGTTCCTATTACGAAGATTAAAATCAAGATATATAGACTACTAGACTTTATGTGTAAAATCCTTATTCCAATTTTAATCAGAATCCATTTTTGATTCTAAAAATGTCTAAAATTTAAGGCTTAAGCTTAATGTCTAATACCTATTGCTAAAATTTAAAAAAAAGAAAGTATCTGAATTTTCACCAAGGGAGTCCATCCTATCTGTTTATGAAACTAAATCAAACTAAATATAGCCCAAATTACCACACCTTACATCTAGCAGCTGTATTTTATAATTCATAATGATCGGTTTATTAGTTTAGGAGTGAATCCTGTACATATAAATATATACACATACCTTACATGTATGTTTTATTTTCCTCACATATACATGTGTGTATGTTCATCTATCTTTTCACTCGTTTATATATGTGTATATAATAATCTGAAACTGCCATAAATGTCAGTTAATACTTTACCAAAAGTTTTGCTAAAAATAAGTTAGGAATTCTCATTTATTAATCTCCCAATTTATAACTGAGGAAATAAAATCCATAAAAAGCAGACATCTTTAATAAATGAAAGACACTAAAAATAAACAGTGACTTTTAAACTAACATTGCTTCTTTAACAATTTACAATCTCAAGTTTGACTGCTTTCATCTATGGCATGATGATTTTTTTACAATCCCCATTGTTTTGTATTTCCTAAATTAGAAATAACACAAGTCATCTTCGGAAATAAATATGCGAAATAAATTGTTAGAATTTTCAATCTAAATTAAACTTTCCAGAAATGGGTTTGTTCGTGGTAACAATTTTTGGAAATATTTCTGTTTTGGTAATTTAAGCGTTTTTTAAAGTATGTTTTATTTTTAGGTGTAAATTAAATAATATTTGGCAATAATATATTTTTAAGTTAAGGAGATATATAATTTGCCAGGTGCAACGAGTTATTAGGTATGGTTGACAAGGTTTGAAACTCGTGTTGCTGTTAATCCCACATGAAGGGACAACTGATTTGTTAAAACACCATTTTGGAGTTAATAAGCAAATATTCTTATTCATTTTTGTTTGGTAAATAAATTTTAAATACCTGGGGTGTTGGAGGTTAATATTATATTAAAACTAGCATAATATCTGTCTCATGACAGGTATATGCTAATCTATATAATAAAGTGAAGCCGGTCTATTTCCCTAAGTTTGTCATCAATAGCATTGCTTCTGGCAAATCAATATTTGATTCTGACTAGCAAATTCTTCCACTATCATTTTTACAGGGATAAAATGTGTTTTGCTTCAGTCTTTTCTTTTAAATGCTTATCTGGCTAGAAATATTGTTAAAATGGAGATATTTTTCATTATAGTCCTAGACAGAAGCGTCAGGTAAGGACATTAATAGGAACAACATTTTTGACATTGATCTATCTATTTTAGCTATTAAATAAACAATTATATATGTTTTGAATAAGTATTAAACTGTTTATTTCGTATAATTACTTGTTACTAATAAAATTAATTCACCGAACACACATTGTTTCCATCACTCTTGTGTCGTTTTACGAATATTAAAATAAAGATATATAAGAATCCTAATTTTAATTTTGATCGAAATCTATTAAATGATTATGATTCTAGAAAAAATGTCTAAAATGTAAGACTGAAGATTAAGGGTTCTTAAGAAGATATTAGAATATAGGAAATCTTGCTTAATGGGTGTCTAATAACTATGGATCAAATTACATGCAAATCGGAAATATTGGACTTTTCAAATGGGAGGTTATATGCCTCACCCTAACAAACCTTTAAAATACTCCAAAGAAACTGAAATTTCAGGAATATTTATGAATTGATGTCTAATTCCTATAGTTAAAATTTAATTAAAAAAGTATCTAGATTTTCATGAAGGGATTCCAGCCATTCTCCCCATTCATAAAGCTTAATTAAACTAAATATACCTCACTTTATCCATCCTTCCATCTAAAATTCATAATGATTGATTAATCAGTTCTAGAGTTTACACCACAAACACATACACAAATATATATATATATATATATATATATATATATATATATATATATATATATATATATATATAGAGAGAGAGAGAGAGAGAGAGAGAGAGAGAGATTTGAAAAGTAATAAGTGATAGAATAACTTTTTTTTCTGCATTCCAATATTTTGGAATATATTTTTACAGAAGTTCATATTTTCCTAAATTGTTGTGCAGAAAAATAGAATATTTTAATAAGAAATTAATGAAGTATTTGAAATGAGAATATTGTTGAAATATTTAGACCAGTATTCTCATCTTCATTTTTACATTAACAACGCATCAACCGATGTAACCTCCCATGTTTGAAAAGATGAACTTGAAGAAGTTCGGAGGTTACATCAACTGAAACGTTGTGAATATAACAACAAGGATGAGAATAGTAGTCCGAATAATACAAATAATATAAATTATTAATCTTCATAACAAAAATCTTGAAAAAGAATATTTTTCATATTGATGATGGTTCTTTTCAGGCTTTTGAAAAAAGCCAGGATCTTTAAGCCTCTTCAGGTCTGATTCTCAATAAAAATAAGTTCTGCATTATCTCCATTGCATGGCTGCTTTTGTCCTTGCTTCCAGATCTGCAGACAAAATGTCTCTAGCATCGATAAAATTAGAACGACAAACCCATTCGCAGTTCAACGCAGCAAGACTACAAATAGAAAGTTAAGTTAAAATCCTTATGATTGAAACACGAAGGTTACTTATATCTTTCAATCTATATATAAAGTAGTTGCTTGTATGTTTGAATGGCCGATCTCAGATCAAAATTAAAGTCAGATTTTGAATCAGCTGGTTCCTGCTTTAAATGGTTTTACCTGGTTTTAAAATACTATGTGCCTATCCACAACTACTTTTATGAACCTATCAGAGAGAAAGGATTTGATGGTTGAGAAAACATTTGCATATATTCGATAGCTAGCAAGCTTGTGAATTAGACTTTTGTGCTAAACCCTACCAAAGGTCTTTGATAATATGAAGAGCTATTGCTCTAGAAGCAAAGGCCCCGTCAATAGATTTTTTAATTATAGAAGAGAAACTCCCTCAAAGATGATCTATGGACATTGAAGGTGGGATCCTTTTTTTTTCAAATACAGACAAAAAGAACATTAGGGGCCTTAATCTTGAGCTTGTTCATTACTGATACTACTCTTAATATAATACATATGAAATATATTTATTTGTTGCTTTCTGTTACTGTTTGTGTGGGTAATAACCTTAAATAAACGATTAATTTAGTCCAATGCAGGACCGGCGGCACAGTTATAAAAGTGGGGGGGGGGGCTCTCCTAAAAAGTGTGGGGGGGCGTTTAAACACATGCATATATAACTTCATTATTGATGACCGTAAAGTGGGGGAGGCCAAGTCAAAAAGTGGGGGAGGCCAAGTCAAAAAGTGGGGAGGCTTGGGCCCCCCTCTGCCCCCCCCCCGGTGCCGCCGTCTATGCAATCGACTGATTTGTATTGGTGAAACATTCACCCTGGGCAGGTTGAATAAACTTTCTCCCCCACCTGCATGTGCGTTAAGAAAGAAACTTCTAGGGGGTATTTAATTCGCAAGCAGCCTCCACAAGCCGCATGTATATCGCAGTCAGGGGAGATGATTTTGACTAAATATTTGTAAGGAGCTATCATCGTCTTTCCACATACAGCACCTGGTATTCTAAAATGATCACCCATCTGGTTCTGGCCAGAATCAACGTTGCTTAACTTCAGTGATCTAATGAGAACAGGTGTGTCAACTGGGAATAAAGAAAACCACAAAGAGAAAAATGAGACTTGTACATGATTCAACCTGTGCCTCATTTTTTTCATTATTTGGACGGATCAGTGCTACTAAACATTTGTTTCCATATGTCAATCAGAATAGTGAAAAGTTGTTTGAAAACATTAAACAATTGTTAAGTTTGTTGTTAAACTTTAAAATAAGGCATTTAATTAAAAAAGTTATTTATTTTTCACAAAAAATGTAAAATACTGCAAAACAGGGCGAGTGAGAGGTGGAGGGAGGAAGTGAACAATACAACCACTCTTCCACCTCCCCTTTCTCTTCGCACTTATGCCTTGCTAGTGGCGAGCATTGATAATTTAAACTTCAGGTGTTTTAGTCATATACCCGATTTATTTATCGAATAACTTCAATTAATTACTCTTAATACTGACGAAACTATTGCATATAGATAGTAAAAATAAGCCAATGCCATTCCAAATTAATAATACCAAACATTAATTAATTATTAACTGTTTATAAAATAGCTATGCAAATTAGACATCCAAATGGTTCCTCTGTAGTATATATACAGAATATCAACAATTATTTTTGTATCATTGATTTAAATAATAGTAACCCGTTCTGATGGTAATATAGGAATGATAAATGCAAAAAACTTTGGCATTTATTCATTTAGATATATATTACTAATGGATATTTACCATCTGTCTGGAGCCGAAACTCTACTATTACTTCAATTAATTGTACTATCTTTTAATGCTGTAATCAGTTTACTACACTATTTCAGACTAATATGCTATCTTTTAATGCTCAATTCATGGAGGGGAGTGGTAATCTATTATCTGTTCTGTTGTCATGATTCCATCCTCTCAGGTATTACCCTCTCTTTTTTGATAGAGAAGGATAGTGTAGTATCTATTCTGTGGTATTGATATTATCCTCCCAGCCATTACCTCCTCTTTTCTTTTTTTGTGGGGAGACGGCGGTTAGTGTAGTATCTGTTGTTGTTATGAGACCATACTCTCAGGCATTACTGCCTCCTTGCAGGGGTAGTGTAGCATATGTTCGTTCGTCATGATACCATCTTCCAAGGCATTACCTCCTCCTTTTATAGAACAGTGTAGTATATGTTCATTCGTTATGATACCATCTTCCAAGGCATTACCTCCTCCTTTTATAGAACAGTGTAGTATATGTTCATTCGTTATGATACCATCTTCCAAGGCATTACCTCCTCCTTTGATAGAACAGTGTAGTATATGTTCATTCGTCATGATACCATCCTCCCAGGCTAGCAAAAATATGCGACCATAGAGAGCATATATTTACTAGCATATATACACATATATATATATATATATATATATATATATATATATATATAGTTCCTAAAGTCGTTACTCTAAAGTATACACTACGTTTATCCTCTTACTTTATTGTTGACGTTGGATAATTATACAGAGTGTCTTGAATATCAAGAGTTTTGACTCCGTTGAGACTTTGAGAAATGAAATTGCTGACCACATAAAATAAGGTTCAGCCATTTTAAAACGATTTTCTGATTGTAACTTTATGTTCTCATCTTTACACGCAGGAAGGGGAGGTCATTCATTTAATAGAAGACGAAATTATACAAAAAGGCACTTCTTTTTCAAGTATTGTCTGATCTCTTTACACCTTTCACTTTTGCCCTGTCCAAAGCCCTAGTGACTCTAGCACATAATCAAAGTAATATATATACATACAAACAAACACACTCACGCACACATATACATATATATATAAGATTTAGTCAATATAAGAACGACTACTCTCCTATTTTTGAACACATATTCACAAGGTATTAAAAGTGTTATTACAAATTGATTTTAGTTATTTCAGAGGTAAAAGACATTTTCCGAAGTTGACAAATGTCATGAGAAAGTCCCAAATTATTTTTCAGCGATATAAAAATTATGTGATAAGTAAAAACATTGTTGTGTAAATTGTCGTTATCAAACCAGTAAAAGAAAATGAAAAGCTTGATAATATTTCAATGTTATTCATTGTGAATAATATAAATAAAACCATAATATATTTCGGATAGATGATTTAGATGAAGATTGTATGAAGAGTATCATTTGAATTATTCTCATTTCAATTATTATATTCACGTTTTGGCCAATGTTAATTTTATATGAATATTATTGCAAACAGTGGCGAAGCATAATTTATTTTTTGTCATTTTTGACGGTAGGTGTACACTCGTATCGTATATACATATTTTGATTCAATATTTCGTCCTAAGTCGGGGCTTTACCAAGAATAAACAATATACATTACTTTGGAGATTTCGGGGTTAACAACACTTGATTTCCATGCTAGTTACAAAAGTACATTTCTGTATTATTTTAATTATACGAACTACTGTTCTCATCTTAGATGTTATAATCACAACGTTTCGGCCGATGTAATCTTTGACCTTCTTCAGGTGCGTCTTGTTGAACTCAGGAAACTCGATGTCCAACTTGGAAATCTGTAAGGAATTTCGAACACAAAACCTTTATTTAATCCATGAGGAGTAGAATGTTTTCAGTCATGCGCGCGTAGAAGTCTTAAGAAATTCTTAATTATATTCTTAGTATTGCCTGTATTGAGGATTAAACTTTCCACCTCCAGAAGACTGTCAGTTAGAACGGATTTTTACTTGATACTTTATCGGTTACACACCTGAAGAATGTTGGAGGTCACATTGGCCGAAACGTTGTGAGAATAACATCCAATATGAGAACAGTAGTCCCAATGATCCAAATAATACAAATTATCAATCCTCATCTCAAAAATTTTGAAATATAAGTACATTTTTCTCCATTGATATACCACCTCGATGTATACATATTTCAAACAACATTAATTATTTATTATCAGTCTCACATCATCTCAACCTATTATTATGGCGACTGATTTGCAAGACAAAAATATCTAAAACCATAAATGGCATTCGAATAGTTTACAAACTTACAATGTCTTTTGAAAAATCATTCCAAATTCTTTAAATGTTAAAAATATAATTCTTTAGAGCTAAGAGAATTTTTTTTTCTTTCAGCTGCATGCTTGGATACTTGGCTGTGAACCTCCAGGGACAGGTTAGTCCCAGAAAATATCATGACAAATTTTGTGGTGAACTGCTACCTCCTGAGCTAACTAGTGAGAACCCTCGACTGGTGCTCATCCTGAATACTCATGGAGCTGTGCGTGGAAGGGGATTTCTGGCACGTTATGAATTCATCACTGGTGAGTTAAATTTTTGTTTTTGTTCAACGTTTTCATTTTGATTTTAATTTTCTAATCTCAAAGATGAAAAATTGTTCTCTAATTATAATATTACAACTTTTTTTAATGTCCCACTAAATTCAATTTTCATCAAAATGTTAAACATCTTTTCCCATATTAGTGGCTTAATTTGGACTCTCCATTTGTCTCAAAGTCATCTTAGATTGCATCTTCATGGTTGGTATCTGCATAGTGCTAAACTGATGATTATAAGTGGTTCAGAATATTTTGAATATTAATTTAACTCTATTCAACAAACAATCACATTGAACCACAACTTCTCAAACTGTGGTCAAACTTTAAAATCCTTTTCGCTATGGAAAAGTCACGATCATATTCATGCTAGGATGACTAGTAAATCTTTTATCGAAAAACACATTGAAATATTAGACTGAGAGAAAATATTTGTGAGCTGCATAAAAAAATAAATGATTTATTATACAAGAACTTATTAAAAAATAACAAGTATTCTTGAAAATGAAAACTATCATTGCCAACAACTTTCTGTCAACGATCTGCAAGCTCTCGAATTTGGTCAAAGTACCAATGTTTCGACGTTGAATTGAAAAATTCTTTGAGAGGCTTCTTTAATGACTCAAATCAGCGATCCTTCATAAAGTGCTGCATTGATCAAGATAGACCGTAATCAAATGAAGCAGCATATTGACTATAGGCTGGATCAGGCAGAAATTCAATTAGTTTAACATAGTACACAAACTTTCCCTTAAACGAGTATAATGAAATATAAAAAACGGAATAATATTTGGTAATGACTGACAACTATAAATGACTGATTAGCGATAGAATGGATTATACCCAGTAATCACTTTAGCCAGGCTCTATTTAGTCGTGAAACCTTTGAGATGTGAACTTCTCTAAATTCAAAAATAAATAAATATTACATTCTCATAGAATAAAAGAGCAGTCGATTGGATTTCTTTCCACCCAACAAAACCAATTATATATATATATATATATATATATATATATATATATATATATATATATATAGTTTACGAGGAATAAAAAAACATGCCCAATCACATGTATAAAAGCGATATTTATAATTTCTAGGTGATAATATACAAAACTAAGTGACTAATGATATAAAACCATTTGTTTTCGAGTCGAATAGAGGTAGTTATTAGCTAGTTGACTAATGAGAGAACGATAGCTAAATTTGTTGCCCTCAGTGAATTGCATAGCAAACTTAATACTAAATGGTCTCATATGGCTAGTAACTTTGTTTTTGTATTGTATCACCTAAAAAATAACATATATTTATATAAGTATATAAATGTGCATATGTTTTTAATATCTACTCGTCAATTCTACATTTTGTTTTTGAAATACAATTTTTATTCAGTGAATGTTGCATGCATATAAATCTGTTGAGTTTGCCAAATCTGTTGAGTTTGTCTAATCTTTCATTTTGGAAAAATATTCTAAAATCAAACTCAAAACATCAAAGGGTCAATATCAGGATATAAATTGTACAAAATACAATATCTATTAAGTAATCAGTTGTTCAAAACAAGGGATTTCAAATAAAATAAATTTATTTTTCCTTCCTTAAGCCATGGTTTTTTAAAGAATGAAATCTTATCGTCAGAGGAATACTAACAGACTTTTGGTAATTTCCCTTACAAACTTATTTGTTTGTATTATTTTGACGATAAGATTTCATTCTTTGAAAAGCCATGACTTAAGGAAGGAAGAATACATTTCTTTCATTTGAACCCCCTTGTTTTGAATGACTGATGAGTTAATAGATATTGTATTTTGTACAATTTTTATTCTTATCTTTTACTTGTTTATATAGTTGCTCTATCTTGTATATCGAGCATTAATCTTTCATGATAGGTTCCACTTTCAAGGTATACATTATTTATTTATTTTCCTGTTCTTATATATATATATATATATATATATATATATATATATATATATATATATATATATGAGAGAGAGAGAGGCTCACATATTAAAAAATATATAAAATATTCTAAAGTTAAAAGTTTTCAAAAATCTGAGCTTAGCAATTTTTTTTTCATAAGTAAATGGTTTCTAATTACAGCATTTTGAATCTCAACAAAATCATCTTCAAGAGAAAACATTTTTTCCCAATTTCCAATCATATTCGCGAATATTTGATGTAAATTTTCTGCTTTTAAAAAATGGTTTAATATCTGTGAAAGCATTCTTGTAAGCACCAACCATCGAGATGAGAACATAATGAAAGGTGGAAAGTGGGGAGATGGTGCTGTTCAGTTCTGCTTATCACAAAACAATTTTTTTCAGTTCTTCACTGCGTGTCAGTAAAATAAACAAAATATGTGGGGGAAAAAAGAATGACTAAAACTACAGAATATTAAATAAAAAATGACCAAACTAATGAAAAAAACTGTTTAAGAATTTTGGAGATAACGGTTGATAATTTTTTGGGGTGGGGTTATCATTCTCATCTTGGTAGATATTATTCACAACGTTTTGGCCGCTGTAACCTCATGTGCATCTTTTCGAACTTAAAAATCTTTATGTAGAACTCGGGAATCTAGACAGAATTTCGAAATTCCCTATAGGTTCTCAGGTTCGACATAATGATTCCTAAGTTTGAAAAAGTTGCATCTGAAGAAGATCGGAGGTTACATCGGTCGAAACGTTGTGAAAATAGTAACCAAGATGAGAATAGTGTCTAAATGATACAAGAAATATTCTGTTTAAATTTTAGAGGATTGAACTTTAAAAAAAAATATGTTTAATAATTTTTTACTTATATCAAGAAAATTTACAAATTCTTAAAGATTTGAATTCCTTACATCTCTTTCTATCCATCTCAAGAGGAAAGACTGAAGATATTCTATTGATCCTTATTCCAGGGAGACTGGTGCACTATTGAAGAAGATGATGACGATTTTACTAAATAGATCTACAATTCCTAAACTACACGTTAAAGAGTCATAGTGTTGCCTATTTCTCGGTACCTTATATGACGTTTGTCTTAGATGATATTCTGGCAGCAACTGACTTTTTCATTTCATTCTCACTTCACATGGTTAAGCGAACCAATTAACTGTTTACTTTTCATATGTGGTTCTAACTAACCAGGGATAACAATTGCACCTGGTGAACTATTTATACACTTCAATTCAAAAGTATATCACTGTCAAGGAATAGTCAACATTTCTGTTTATTCAGTTGTCCGGAATTTTCTCGCTGATTTCTAAAATTGTGTCTTTAAATGCTTCACCTAAAAGACTGATATGTTGGGATCACTTGCACAAATCTGTTTGTCTCTTACTTTTGGTGGTCTTTCTCAAGATACAGATGGCATAACCAAAAATTACATTTTTAGCGTCTATGGTACTGTATAAGGTTTTAAAAAGTTTAGGCTTTGGTATGCAGTTACAATACTTCGACAAGATATACAAAAGAAAATAATATATTTGGTTTGAAAAAATATAATTTTAGTTTTCTCATCAAAAATGTTTCCATATGTATTTCTAACAGTATATATATATATATATATATATATATATATATACATATATATATATATATATATTTGTTATGAAATGTTTTTTTTATTTGTAATATCTTTTCCTAGAATTTGTTTTTTATACATATTAAATTAGGTATGTGGATACGTTTATATATTTCTATATAAAGGATTCACTAGGATTCACTTCTAAACTAATTAACATATCATTATGAATTTTGGAACACAGTTGCTATGCGTAAGGGTGGGTAATATGGGCTATATTTATTTTAATTTAGTTTCATGCAAATGAGACAAAGAGGGGGTGGAAACCATTTGTGAAAATTCAGACACTTCTGATTTTTGTGAAATCTTAGTTATAGGTATTAGAAATCAATAAATACTCCCTCAAGTTTTAGTTTGTTTGGAGGGTTTTGAAGAGCATAATATAGGGCACAACCGCCCAATTGAAAATTCAAATATTTCAGATTTGCATTGAATTTGATCCATAGTCATTTGACACCTTAAACTTTAGACGTTTTCTAGAATTAAATCATGTAATGGATTCTGATCAAAAATGGAATAAGGATTTTAGACATAAGGTTTAGTATCATTATATCTGATTTTAATCTTTGTAAGGGAACATAAAAGTGGTGCAAAACTGTTCTGTTCATGGAATTAATATTACCTGTGCTGGATTGGTATTCTTCTAGTTTAATGCAAACTATTATTACATTAAAGTGTTTGGGGGGAGGGTTGAACACTTGCACTAATTATAAGGTCGAAGGATATCCCTGTATTATATGAACCTATCCTCGGACGAGTATTCGATAAAATATAAATGCTAAAAAGTTTATGAGACATTATATTTTTCAGTATAATATATTTGAAAAACCTGGCAATAAATTTTTGTAGAATAAAAATGTTTAAAAATAACAATAGAACACATATCTACAAATTAAAAAAAAATTGTTTTCATTAATTCAAATATTTTTGATTAAAAAATACGATAACAAATAACTTAATCCCAAACTAGTTAGACCTGTGTCTCAGCATTGCCTGGAAAGTTGAGGAACCCAAGAATCGCAGGTCCTAGAAGTAAATTGACCAGAATGACTATTTTCACCAAAAATTTTAAGCCTTTATCTATGTATATATATGAAAAGTTATTTACGGGTTGAGGTAATACTCACTGACTTGTCGTGGTGTGTGTGTG
>OY744520.1:21955877-22015877 GCA_963556195.1 Sepiola atlantica | reverse complement strand
TCAAAAGGATTATATCGATGAGGAAGGTTCCTTGAATTGACTCAAGACAAGAGTCGTTCACTATGACCAGGAGAGGCTAATAATGGCCGCCCAAAACCAGGGACTGATGACAAATTCATTAAAATAAATAGCAGGGCTCAATAGTGACAAGTGCTAATTTTGCCACATTAAAAAGAAGAGTGTGAACCACTTGATATCGAGCTGTAAAATGATGTCGACAGGTGGCTGCTACACAGCGCAACACAATGGTGTCTGCAACTGCACCCACCGGATTTGTAGAAAACTTAATATCCAGTGTAACAACAAATCATAGACTGTGGGATATGATATGTATACCATGCATTATGACCATGTAATCCCCACATCCACCTTCCTAGAAAATGCAGCAGTAAAGCCTGACATTGTCATACTAAACAAAGCCGAAAGAGTAGCAACTTTGCTTGAGGTGAGCGTTCCTTATGATAGTGGCTTGAACAGAGCAGAAAGGGAGAAGGTCACAAAGTACAAAGGTCTCATATATGATATGAAGAGAAACTGGAACCTAAAAACGATCACCATAATTTCCGCTATAATAAGAGCCGAAGACCTCATGAACACGGATTTAAATAAGTATAACAAATGTTAATATATAATTTCATTTAATCTTATGCATTAATATTTTATTATATATTTTTTTTTTTTAAATTTAATTTTACTAAACTTAATCCAGAGACAAACTTATCGGCATGCACAAACATGTATTCGTTGACTAATCTTCTCTGCTACAAAAACGGACATGGTGACAGCATAAAAAAGTGTCCCCTCTGAAAATAGTGTATTTGAGATACAAAATATCTAACTAATGCTACACTTTTATTATTCTTTTTCTCATTTCCACCTTTGCAAAACTAATAAAAACAATAAAACAGAGAAAAACACGGATTTAAATAGCAAACAACGTGATAACATTAACCCATCTTGTTTTCATATGTATAATAATTAGACGATTGAGTGTGCGTGTGTGTACATACGAATACACATGCTTTTACAAAATACAAAAAATACAAATCGCTTATTTAACTAGCTAATAAGACCACAATGTGAATTTTCAACCGTGTTTGCCTTAATTCCGCCTTCACAAAAGTATTGAACCCTTAAATGCTTCTTGTTTCAAATATGACACATTCCAACAAAATGCCTATTTAATATAATATTCAACGAAAATGTGTCCAGTTGCAACTTGTTTCACATCTGCAATGAGCCTGTTGGCAAGCGTGGGTAGGTATTAGTATGATGTTGCATCAGCACACCTGCTAAATAGGTAATCAGTATCTTCGATGATAAATTTTTATCAAACCAATATAAAAAATATAACATTTAAAGGTGAAGACAATAACACACAGGAAAAAACGAAGATAGGTATCTACAGGGATACTGGTTTCGGCTGCTTAACAACCATAGTATTTATAAAAATACCATTACCAATAATAGATAACATCGACCCAAAATGACAACATTCTGGGGATCTGCTTTTAACATTGTGGGGGTCTGTGTTCGCGCCAGATCGTTCAAGGTTGGGCATGGAATTTCTTGTGTTAATCTACTCTACCGGGCAACGCCAGTACATGGGTCAGCTAGTAATAAATAAAATTAAGAATAGGAAAAAAAAGAAACATTCTGTTATTTAGTAGAATGAAACAAATTGCAAAAAAAGAAGAAATTCTCAAGTTCAATCTGGTAGAACAACAATAGTGGAGCAGCAAAATAGCAAATTGGTTTCATATACTCTTTTGTTCCGCCTCAGGCTCCGGCCAAAACCATGGGGTTTATATTATCTTTATAATCAATCATTTTTTAGCAATAGCTGTAGTCACTAACGCTAAACTTATTTCCTGATCTCTCCCTGTATGACTGTTATTTAGTACAGATAGTTTAGAAAAGCGTACACCATATATTATTTCGATATGAATATATTTTCATCACTTTTCTATCTTTAAAACCCTTAAAATGCAATGCATATATATATATATATAATCCAGGTAAAACATCCACAGGATAGTAATCCAAAGAATTTCAACCGGGTTTATAAAAAGTGCTCAATATCAAATAGAGCTTTTATATATGATTATTTTTATTTACACAGACATGTACAAAATCTGCGACACTGGCATGTCGATGTTCTCGATCAACAGCTATTATAAACTGAGATCTCATCAGGAAGAGTTAGAATCCGATCTTAACCATTTGATTTTGAGATTGAGATTTTGATTCTTGACGGTCCCAACCACGTGACTTTCCAAATTTTAAATTTCTTTTCTTTTTTTCTCCATTTCATTCTTTCCAAATATGATCTAAGGTTAAGATCGGATTCTAACTCTGTCTGATGAGATCTCAGTTTATAATAGCTGTTGATCAATAACATCGTCATGCCAGTGTCGCAGATTTTGTACATGTCTGTGTAAATAAAAATAATCATATATATATATATATATATATATATATATATATATATATATACATACTAGTAGAATACCCGTCCCAGGACGGATCTAAGCAATAAATATAGTACTAGTTTTAAATTTTAATGTTTTTTTTTTGGGGGGGGGGAGAGTATAGTGCGGTTTCGGCGGCATAGTAAATGGTATAGTTTAAAAAACTAACAATGTGCCACGTTACTCATCCTGTTGCCTAGAATATATATTCCATAACTCATAATGACACGTTCAATAGTTTAGGATTTTACCAAGCACATACATATTATTGACGCTCATGTCGCACGGATCCTTTTTAAAATATAATATAACTCAAAAATTGTATTTCGAGCAATACTTTTCTCTATTAATATTTTTGTATTTAACTCATTTTTAAAAACATTTTAAGTGGATGCGAGTTTATGGTGGTGCACCCCCTAAAGGGTAAAGTTAAAAAAATAATAATGTGCCTATGTTACTCATTTGGTTGCCGAAAATATATATTCCAAAATTCATAATGATCGGTTCATTAAAAAAAAATTAATCAAGAAATAAATTATATATATGCATCCACTAAATGTTAACATTTACAAAAAAATAATGTGCCCATATTACTCACTATATTATTTAGAATATATATTCCAAAATTCATGAAGATCCGTTCATTAGTTTAGGAGATTATCCCGTATATATATATATATATATATATATATATATATATATATATATATATATATATATATATATATATATATATATTTGTGTGTACATGGATATACTATATAAACATTTAGACATATGTTGTTGTATATCATGGGATTTTTTTTTACACCAATCTTTTTTTGATTTTTTCGATCCTTCGGATAATCCTTCTTATATTCCTGTCTAATTGTCGGACGTAGGCTTCGTAGGTGTTTTGTTCCATTTTTGTTCACAGGTACTTTTGATTGACTTCTCTCAATCATCTTCAGGCGGAGCATTGAACTTGCATATTCATATAGACATGTATGTGTGTATATATATATATATATATGATTATTTTTATTTACACAGACATGTACAAAATCTGCAAAACTGGCATGTCGATGCTATCGATCAGCAGCTATTATAAACTGAGATCTCATCAGGCAGAGTTAGAATCCGATCTTAACCTCATATCATATTTGGAAAGCTCTATATATAAAAGCTCTATTTGATATTGAGCACTTTTTTATAAACCCGGTTGAAATTCTTTGGATTACTACCCTGTGGATGTTTTACCTGGATTATATATATATATATATATATATATATATATATATATATATAAGGTCCTTTTTATGCCAGACTCAAATAGCAATATATCTGACATTGCGAC
The DNA here is from genome assembly GCA_963556195.1 of Sepiola atlantica. NCBI lineage: Eukaryota > Metazoa > Mollusca > Cephalopoda > Sepiida > Sepiolidae > Sepiola > Sepiola atlantica. The sequence goes on along the minus strand of OY744520.1, from coordinate 22,012,070 downwards.
ACTTAATTCAGTTTAGCCTATTTTTCCTTTTTTTCCGTCAACTATGTTGTTGGTACGGATATATTTTATTTCACTTCATTTCTTAAAAATTACTTATTCCGACTAAGAAAACTGTTAGAGTGAAGGTATTTTCCCTTACACACCAAAAACAGATTAAAGGGATCGTACCTTGCTAAGCCGTCTTCTTAAACAATCAAATTCTTTCCAATTTTAACCATCGTCACCAATCCTCACGGTGTTGTCTCACCGTCCACCTGACAAACTTATTAACCCTTTATCCTCGAGTGGTCTTTTGGCCTTGATAAGCGGTGACTCATTAGTACATAAAAAAATAAAAAACTCATACACAAGTATTGCCATCACGTTTTTTATATAAAACATGTATAGAGCGAATTTGTCTTTTCATCTCAGCCAATGACTTACACTCTCTGGTACAAATATGACATATGCAAACCCCTTGCAAAGTGCATTGCTTCATTGTTCTGGTGGACCTTCTAGTCACATTTGAAGCACATTCTTTTCCACATACCCCGCATATAGAAACCCTACTCAAACTTCCATGCATTTGTCACTTCTAAGACTGGCATTACTGAGACAAACCCTTCCAGGTCAGATCAGTTTGAGATCTTGCAAATTCTGATAGAATGGGGCCAAACGTCTTGCTTGCATCTCTCTTGAGTTTCTCATGATGGATGCGATTCCTTTCAAATGATATGCTACTATTCTGCACGAAAGAACGATAAAAAGGTAACTTTTCCTCGCCATTAACCATCACATTTGTTTTCATTAAAATGCCTTTTATGCAGGGTTCATACCTTGTTTTGGAATTATTTAGATTATTCGGACTACTGTTCTCATCTTGGATATTATTCTCACAAAGTTTCGACCACTGTAACCCCTTACCTATTTCAGGTGCATCTTATTAAACTTGCGAATCTGTACGGAATTTCGAAACGAACCCTTTCTTTAATCCACGGGTTAGATTGTTATCCATCAGCCATTTCGGAGGAGGTTACAACAGCCGAAACGTTGTGAGAATAACATCGAAGATGAGAACAGTAGTCTGAATAATCCAAATAATACACAATTATTCATCCTCATCTAAAAAATTCCGAAACATACCTCATTTTCGGTTTGTGTGGTGGACACTTTCCTTTAGCTAACTCTCCATATAAAAGTTGTTATCATTCATTCTTACCAAAAGGATTAATAAGTCCAACTAAACAATTATAATCCGAATAACAGAAGTGAAAAAATTGTATATTAAAATCAACTGAATTGAAAACCAAATATCGATTATCTGCAGAATTATGGAATCATTCTAATTCTTTATCGTAGAAATTAAGCTAATGAACAAAACCTTCAAATTACAATTTTAATTTTGTCATTTCCTTTTCTTTAAATCTTTGCATCAATAAATGCTAATTTTAAAAATGTCATTCTTAGATTAACAATACATATGAAAAATTTGGTGTTAAAATATATAATTATAATGTAAATTTATTTGTGATATTTTATTTATTTAATAGAAGCAACTCTGTAAGTGGACATTGTTATTCTGTAGAGTTTAATTTGTGAAAGTCTTTAACTGCTTGACGAGTGAATTTTCTCAATGTCTTCAGCTGCATTTATCATATTAGAGGAATTAAAAATGCTCTGACATTTGTGTTTGGTTTGTTGCTGTTTTTGTTGCAACGGCATTTCCTCTGGTTGGGTTGAACCGGCTTCTTCCCTGGCCTAAGCCACATCTCAAACTATGGCGGCCCATGCACGGCAGTACTGAGTAAGGTTAACTAATTCGCGTGACCTTCCAGATTGTGTCTACGATCTGTATCAGAGCAGAGTAACAGACAATAGTGGACTGCATGAGGTGGCCATCACACTCAGCTCTAAGACACAGGCAGCACTTTTAGTGTGAACGTCCATCTCCTATCGGTTGACAAGAATCTGGTTTAAAGGAGCAATTATTACCATCAGCGTCATCAGCGTCATCACCGTATATGTATCAACACTCAGTTGGTCGTGTAAAGCAGATTTCTTCCTCACCTGCATAACATCCCGAACTATGGCAGCCCATGCACAGCGATTGTGAGCAAGGTCACACAAAGTGGTTAACTAATACGTGCAATCTTGTAGATTGTGTCTACCATCTGTATCACAGCAGAGTAACGGACAGTAGTGGACTTCATGGGCTGGACATCACACTCAGCTCTGAGATACAGGCAGCTCTTTAGTGTGGGAGTCAATCTTTCATCGGTTGGCGAGAGTTTGGGTTGAAGGAGCAACCTTAGCATCAGTGTCATCGCCGTGTATGCGCTAACACTCAGCATGGCCGAGGAGGACAAACATAAATTGGTTTGTTTTGCAGAATATCGACTCTTAAAGAAGTTTTTACCCCGCCTAATAAACCGGTATCGTCCGGGTCTGGATTTACGCCGGTCTATTGGTTGTCGGTCCTGTGCAGTTCTAGGAGGTGCACCCTCCCAGGCTTTGCCTCCCCTCTTTGGGGAGGAGTAAGTTTATTGCTTACTGCCTGAGGCGCCCCTACTGGGGAATACCGATGGGGCTGCCCAGGCAATTTTTAAACAGCCAGAGTGCTCAAATTCTCGAGCGCTGGTTTTTTCCCACTTTCCCGACCTTATGTCACATCTTACCTTGTGGGAGGAAGATAAATAGAATCAACTCTTTTTAGATTATTTAGAGCCAAACACAATGCCTATTGTAACTAAACAAAATTAATTCCTATGAATCAGCAGTAATTTAATAGTTAATTATTTGCAATGAAAAATGAAATGGGTTTCAGCATTCCCCCCCCCCAAAAAAAAAAGAAAACATGATTATATACTAAAATCATGATTTGTATCATTTTATTTATTCCATTGGTCATTTATTATTAATTTATATCAATCGACCACAAGCAATTCTAATGGGTTTTTTATAATAATTCAAAGCAGTTGCTCCTAATGTTATATACTGAATTACCTCCCTTACTGTCACTTACTATTTATACATATATATATATATATATATATATATATATATATATATATGCTAAAATCTATATATTGGTACTTGCAAGTTCAAATATTAAAACGATATCATTTTTCAGATATATGGAAAGTAAACAACATGTCTGTGTGTATGTATATATATATATATAGTAAGCTATGAAAATATAGTTATGGCAATTAAGCTACACAGAGGCTCCCGCGTTTCATCCCCGGGGGTAATCTTCAGCTGTACTTATGCATCGAGCACTGTTGAAGTAAATACTGAAAATTGATACATAAAAAATGATATCTTCTTATAAAATTTTATGTAAATATATGAAATACTTATATATATATATATATATACACACACACACACATATATATATATATATATATGTGTGTGTGTGTGTGCACATAAGTATATATATATTTATATATATATATATATATATATATATATATATATAGTGTCTGCTGATTAGTCTCTATGGTGACATTCCAACCGACCCAATCATGCACTCAACTGACCGTTAGTGCTAGCCTGATCTAGATCTCAGTAAACTCCAATCCACCATAGCTATTAGCTTATCTGCTGTAACTCCACAAAAAATCTCATGGGATTTAACCTTAAAAATTTAGTATCTAAATAATTGATACGACAACAATCTGACTCAAATTCTTACTCGTTTATATTTTTTCTCTTTGAAAACGTGTCAGGTCACATGATAACCTACCATTTTCTCCTATTAGTCCAAAGATCAGTTGTCTTTCTAAACGTCTTCACTGTTTGACTGGCCTGAAGCGGTTTAACCTTGAATATGGTTATAACTGAAACACGTCTGCACATATGTAGCCACCATTTTTTAAATAAATTTATTTTTATATATAAAGTGAGGCACAACACTTATCATGGTTTATTCGTTTTCTCTTGTTTCTGCTTCCTGCAACAGAGTATTTAAAGAGAAAAGAAACAGAACTCTACTCCTTGGCAACAACTTGTTGAAATGGAATACTGAACACCTCTTGATAAAGGTCCAAAGTCATCTCCTTCGCCACCTTTTGCCAACTCGCCTCTTGTCGCTAACACGTCCTGATTGCAGATTCGTGATTTTATCTTCTGTTCCCCTCCATCGTCAGGCCACTCAATTCTCATCATGTATACAGGAAATTAAAATAATCAATCATTTTGATCACAAAAAAACACACTCCTTGACAGTGGTCACTTGGAATTGCAATGGGGTGAAACAGCTATATTTTCAAATACGATATTCCATGCTAGAATTTCTGCTACAATTAAATGTCTTGGTAATTTCCTCCTGGAATCTTTTCTCTTTCTTTTTTTTAACCTTTGGAACGGTTTCTTGAGTAGCAAACCAAGTCTTGTCACTATTGAAGAAAACAACAATGAATTATTGTAATTTGTATTGAAAGTTTATTCTGTTTTATGTCAGATTGTATATAGTTTCGGCTTTATAAACTTTATGAAGTTGCTTGGGTGGCAGCTTTTAGAATGCCTCGATTAGCAGCTCTTCACTTTGCGTAGTTGGTTGGACATATTCATCTAGATGCATGATATGTATTGTTATACACTTACAATACAGTAGAGTCTCATAAAAATAGCAGTCTCCATCATGGAAACAAAATTAAACATTCATAAAATTAGCATTTCCCGACAAAGCGTTAGAGTTTTCTAAGCATTATATATATATATATTTTGTTTTCATGGAAATCGCTCGAGACAATGCATGAAGCGACTTGATGTAAGGAGCTAAACATAAATACTACTTCAAGGTCAAAAACTAGCCAACGATTAGAGTTAGACGAATAGATTTCAACCTAGAAAACAGCAATTCTTCTCCCTTTGTCAGAAAAATCGCTCATGAAATGTGAGAACTAAAGGACAAAATAAGAGAAGTGAGAGTTACAAGGCTGCCGAAAGTAAACCCAAAGTCCACTTTTTATTCTTTATGAGTATATATATATATATATATATATATAAATTTTGTGTTTCATTCACGAAGGAATTCATCTTTAGCTTGATGATTTCCTTTGGAAATGAAACACAAACGTTCATGTGTAGCTGACTTGCTAAAACTATATTTTTATACTACTACTAGTAAGCGCTACTCATGAACACTGTTGAAGTAGATACTGAAGTAATATATATATATATATATATATATATATATATATATATATGCATAAAATATTATGTTATATCATAAGTGTATAAATATAATATGTACAAGATTCACTCCTAAACTGATTAACGGATCATTATAAATTTTGTAATGCAGCTGCTAGGCGTAAAGGTGGATAATGCGGATATATTTAGTTTAATTTAGTTTTATGCAAAGAGGGGTGGAATCCATTGGTAAAAATTAAAATATTTCTGATTTTTGTGAAATTTAAACAGAAATAAATTAATGAAAATTCAAATATTTTAGACTTACATTAAATTGGACCCATAACCATTTGACACCCATTAAGCAAGATTTCACGAATTTATATTTCTTCTTAAGACCTCATAAGCTTAAGCCTTAAATTTCAGACATTTTCTAGAATCAAATTTGTGTTATAGATTTTTATCAAAATTGGAATAATATTCTAGGCATAAAGCTTAGTCGCATTATATCTTGATTTTAATCTTCATAAAGGAACATAAAAGTGGTGCAAAACTATACTGTTCTAGGAATTAATTTTGCTCTCCTTGGGACGGGTATTCTTGTAGTAGTAGTAGTATAAAAATATACCTATAAACTCTTTAACATTGTCTGGTGTTTATGGCCGACACCCATGAAATGCTTCGGAGTACTTTGAAGATTGTCACATAAACTGATGTCAAGAGAAAAATAAAAAATGATTAATTATTGTGAGATACTCGCTGGAAGGTGGTTCATGGCAGAACATGGACATACTGAATATTCACAAAGTCAGTGTATTTATCCTATGACCCAATCCCTACAGCAAAGTGGTCAGTTTCAGTAGTTTATCGGAACTTTCTAGTACAATCTCCCCTTAAGGTTAGCCATGAAGAGAGTCTCTTTATGTCCAATCTGATATTTTCTCCACCCTTAACAAGCTGATTAACTTAACGATTTCAAACGTCAAAATTACAGACGAACGGAAGGACAAATCGTCTGATAGAAATGCTTGTAAAATAGCAAACATATATTCAATCTACATGTTTATGAGTAGATGGAGTAAGTTCAGTCAGAATGTTACCACTATCGACCAAAGGAAGAGTCTATCAGGCATGTGTATGAAGTGTGATGATGTATGGAAGTGAAACCTGGCCACTGAGGGTTGAGGACATGTGTTGCATGGAATTAAATGAGAATGATACGATCAATGTGTAATGTGAGTGTTAAAGACAGGCTTAGTTCTGATGACCTCAGATGAAGATTAAATCTGAACAGTATAGGGAGATGTGTGCAGAACAGAAGACTTCGATGTTATGGATATATTCAAAGAATGTATGCGAGTGCTTGGGTACATTAGATGTAGAACAGTCAAAGTAGCAGGTTCAGTTCACAAGGGACGACCAAGGAAAACATGGAAGGAAGTGATAAAAATGGACTTGAGAGAAAGAGGGATAAATAAAGATTTGGCAGAGATAGGTTAGTTTGGAAGTCAATTTCCTGAAGCCGTCCAATGCATGCCAGCATGTAAAATGGACATTAAACCGAATATGATGATGAGGGTGTTTAGCGATGAAAAGGCTATTTCAAACAAGCATAACAGACAAACAGGCTGACCAACACCATAGCCTTTTGGTTGGGATCAATGTGTAATACCTGTTCTGATACGACGCTTCATCTTTTCTGTCCTTGGTCAGTGAAGGAGAAATACTTCTAGCCTGAGGCAATTAAAATTTTTGTCCCAATCCAGAGTGTACCTTTTAGGGGGATCTGGATTTTCCACACATTAAAAACCTATCTAGTGTCGAACTCTTCCCTCGTTGGGAGGCAATTAAATAGGGACTAACTCCTTGACCTTTTGGTTAGCATCAATGTGTAGAATCTGTTCACCTGTCCTCTATCAGTTAAAGAGAAATCCTTCTAGGATCTGAGGCAATTTTTATTTTTGTCCCCATCTGGAGTGCCTCGTTTTGGGGAGCTGGATTTTCCCACATTAAAAACCGACCTTGTGTCTAAATCTGCCCTCGTGGGAAAGCAAGTAAATAGGAGCTGACAAACAAAGCTCCTCATGGCGAGGTGAGGACGTATCGAAAAGAACACAATCACCTGTAGAAGAATTTAAGAAATTTTTTCCAGACAAAAACCAGACAAAATGTCGGATTTACCGTTAGATATTTCCAAAATTCTTCTAGTTTTCATTTCTATCTACAATTGATGATATCCCTAAGAGAAGTGCTAACCTCTTTGACCTTTTGTAAACAATAATCTTAAAATTGGCATCCAAAAGATTGGTTGCTTGCTGGGTTTTACAGCATGTGAATCATTATAAGGTCATTCTATGCCGAAAATGCATGTATTCTTTATTAAACAAATGATTTGTACATTAATTTGTTTTGTAGGAGTATATTTCGTATATAAGTAGTCTATGATATATCTAAGAGCTTTTTGATAGTGAGGTTTTGTATTAGGTCCGGGTGTACTATGGTTTACACTACCAAAAAACTCTTAGATATATAAATTGAAGCTCTCAGGTTTGGATTAAAATTCGCAACTGATATATATTCAATTATTACCAATAACACAATTCTGAATAATTATAGACTCAGTCCAATGATCCAGTACTACGGAATAGTTGCGTAGATACTCTGAAACACCTAGCAAACAACAAAATCTGGAGCTTCACAACCGGGATATACTTCCGTTTTAAATGTAGTCTTTTAAGAGTCAAGAGAGAGAAGAACAATGATATTTGTATGCATTAATAGTAAACTTTTACTCATTCCCAGGCGTAATAAAGTAGTGAAAAAACATGAAGACTTACAGAATAACTCCACAGTTTTATTTTAACCTTTAAACCTATTTGATAGACTCGTTTTTCTTTTGCCTAGGAGCAAAGTGAAATAACTTTTCTGATATTACACTTCATCTTTTCAGTCCTTCTAGACTAAGGTTATTTTTATTTTTTGTCCCAATCCATATTGCCTTTTTTTGGGATCTGAATTTCCTCCACATTAAAAACGGACCTTCTGTCTGACTCTGCTCTTGTGGGGAGGCAAGTAAATAGGAACTCGTTTTTAGGCTACGAATCAATGAGAGTCAAAAAAACACTTCGATTATTATATATGTGTGTGTTGAGTTAGAATTTGCCATTGATTTGTGGGTTTAGTTTAACTAGTTATAACTGCTTTTTTAATGTAAATTATTAACTGAATTTCGGACCTTCGATACCAAAGAGGGGCTGACGAATCTTTTTGCGATGAACAGCCGGATTTTATCCTAAATCCAGGATGACCAGATAAGATGAATCCACGTATTCTTTTGTTGTAATTAAAAGTGTATTTCTCTGCTAAAAATGATGAATTTCTTTACATTTGACAAATAAAAATAGCGTTATGGAAAACATAAAAGCATGTAAAATTATGTGTCATTATAATTTAAATTTTAATATTTCGAGAAGAAGTCCTCTCTTTATCAAAAAATGTACTAGTTGATAAGAATTAAATGAATACGAAACCGTTATGAAAAACTGGACATTTTCAATTTCGTGCAATGGCCATTCTTTGTCTCAAGGTTTAAGGCGATTCACATAAAATCTCTCTATCGAATGGCGAAGAAAAATGTTGTCTTTTTTTCAAAGTCAGCACACATGCGTTTATCTCGTCGGGAATTACTGTTAAGAGGAAATAATTCTTTCAGCCAACAATGTCGTATTCGAAAACGAACAGTCTGGAAAAAAGTACACATATTAAAAACTCTCACATCAGAGTTCACACCTGTTTCGTGTGTTTAGTTTAAAATGCATTTTTACACTAAAAATACACACCTCTCTGTTCGTTGCACCATTCATGTTTCATTAAACTTCCTGTATTTCCAGGATGTTGCTCTAACTTTCAACAGAGTCACTTCGTCTTTCCGACAAGTCATCATACTTTCTAAAGAGTCTTGATATACAAGGTTTCATAGCACGTGCGATACCCTGTCATCATTAGTTACCGAGTGGAAGTGGTAGCACAGTTTCAGTCACTAAAGCAGTACCGCAATTCTTGTCATCAACAGCAGCTTTGGCTACTGGACAGGGTATAAAAAAAAACGTACGTTCATCTTTGCAGTTTCATATTGTCTTTCAACATAAAACGCTTTTACCTTCGGCCATATGCGTCCGTAGTAATTGTTAATAACGATCGCCACTTGGTATCACATAAACACGAGAAATGGTAAAGATTATAAATGCCGTTTGATAGCATTATATCTAACGTTGCTAATTCTATTTGATCTATTGTTATATCATTTGCACGTGTGAACACACACACACATATATATATATATATATATATATATATATATATATATATGCACAGACATGAAAGATGTAAATAGACGCCCCCACAAAAATAATCCATACATGTTTAAAGTTGCTGCTTCCTTCACCGACAGCCAGCACTCGGAGCTGTACAAAACTACAGTAAAAGTTTGAAATATCGATATTTTATACCAACTGATATTCTTTTGCGTTTCGGGTATCAAAATGTCGATTATATCTTACCTTTTAAGTATGCCATCGACTAAATAAGCATTATAATTCTCTGTTTCAGAGGAGCCATATTATAGGCTTAATGTCAAATTACTGCAAACCACAGGATTGTACTTTCTACTGTAAACAGAGTGATTGTCGAATTCATCAGAGAAGGATAAAAATCAATATCATCTTACTTAGGTCGATCAGGACCCTTTGACAGCAGTCTTCATTATTAATGATAATAATGGTGTCTATTTACTTCTTGTATGTCTGTGCGCTTAGGGTTATGTGCATATATTGGCAAAGTTCAATACATAAAAATCAAGTTTAATTTTATTTAAAATATTGTAGAAATTCAAAACTTGAAGCCATAGAAGAATACAAAAGACCCAATCCCATCAAGTGAAAAATTGGTTCCACTGTCATTCAGTCGGCCATCTTTCATGAAACCGAATATGTTTTATGAATATTCAAAGATATGATTAATCACCCGACGTTAACTTGATGAATGAAAAATCACACACACCATTGCTTAAAATTGGTTTGGTAGTCACAGTAGACATTCTTTCTTTCTTTGATATTTAAAACACAAACAAAAGGCGAAGGTAATCGTGTATATGATTGGCACATTTTAGTCAAGGGTAGATTGAGAACAATAATTCCACAAAAACTAATATCTCAAAGTGAAATCATGAGTTGGTCGTTATTGATAAAAAAAAGAAACATAACTGTGTTAGTTCATTAAAATCGTAAGAAATTCCAGAAAAGATACAGAATAGAATTTGTTTATGTAAATTATTTGAGAGAAACTAATGATTTATATTATGAAAGTTTAAGGGGATAAGAACTAATGTTGAAGAACAAATCACTGTTTTGGAGGTTAATTTGCTATTATAACATTCACCACTATATATATGTATATACATGGTAAACAGCTGATGATCCCCGTGTTAATATTAGACGCTTAAGGTCTCCTGTTTTTTTTCACTCTTAGATAATTAACCCCCCCTTCTTTATTTTTATATTTTTTTAATTTTTATTTATTTATTTATTTTTTTATTTTACTTATATTTTTTCATTTATTAATTTTCCAACGAATGTTAAGTCTGCAATATCTTGGATTTAGTTAGTTTGCCTGGGAATTTAAACTGCATTTTACATTTTTTTTTTTTTTTTTTTTAATGACTCAAAGCTTCTTTAGACTATATATATATATATATATAATAAGAGTTTTTAAAAAGGTTTAATATATATATATATATATATATATATATATATATGTGTGTGTGTATACAGGGTGTCTATAATGTATGGGTATATAGAGAAATTGGTCTCAAAGTTTAAAGAAACAGGCAGTGTCTTGAACAAACCTCATTCCAGACAACTAAAGACTTCGGAAATCATGTTGACAATAATATTTATTGACATTAGGATTGAATAAAATTGTTTTCTTTTAAAAAGTATGTGTTTTTGAACCGTGCACCCAGACTTTGTGGACACCCTATATATATATATATATATATATATATATATATATGTTACACAGTCTAGGTTGACTTAAGTTAAAAATAGACTAACACGTAGCTATAAGGCATATTCCGACAACGTTCGTAGAATCTTTAGTCAGTCTTTCTAGATATGCCGTCCTTGGCATAAATAGAACTTAAATTCCCTTCTTGAATGAGGTAATGTCTCGTGGCCTTATGGTTACAGCGCTTGCTTGCGGAGTCTAGATTGACTCTGTGGCAGGGGTCTGAACCGTGCGACCATCTGAGATTATCATCCCTACACTGATGAGAGTGAAAGTTTAAAACGCTGGTGTATGTAGGTAAACATAATTTAATATTATTTACTTACAATTAATATATATATATATATATATATATATATAATGTACTAGCAAGACCACTTGGCATTGCACAGGATTTAATTAGAAACTCAATATCCTCCTGTCCCCAGCCATATAACCATATTACCATTTTCTTCTTTTTTTTTACATTTTATAATATTCAATTTTAAGAGTGGGACCCAAAGATGTACTGACCATTCATTGGGTGAACGGGAGTGATATTTATTGAAATAGCCCTGTTTTCCAGACGTTAATGATGCCGCCCATGTACTCCTGGTTCCACAGAAAATGATCATGGAGGGTTAAGGCGGATGGAAATAACGAGGAGTGTGAGCACCATCGAGACCTCTATTGGAAGGGCACAGAGAGTACTGAAATCTTGGAAAAGCTTATTGACCGCCGATATCAGCAATTAATCAATGGTAAATGGCTATTGCGATAATGCAAAGTGATTTGCAATGGTTACCAAAAGAAGCAGAGAGTGTTGGAAATCTTGGGAGGTTTGTTGTCACTCTGACTCCAAGGAACACCACGTGTTGTTACCAGTCAACAATCACTGGTAATAAATTGTATGAGAACTTCGAGTGTCTAAAATAATAATAATGATAAAAAGAAAAACTAGGAGAATTTAGAGTCAAAGGGAGGATTGACGCCATACAACACACGACAATAATGAAAACAGCTGAAATCTTAAGGAAAATCCTTAAGTGCAGAAACTAACCCATATAACCCGGTGACGCCGATCAACCATAAGTAAGTTGAAACTGAAATAGAATAAAAAATATAGAAATACATTTCATAAACTGTCAGAAATCCTATAATCTGACATTAATCCTCCCCCACCAATAAAATGAAACACGTACACGTGATGGCACCGTGGAAAATGGTCAAGGTGGATGAAGAAAGATAGAAAAACCGAGGAGGGAAGGCACCAATTGGACTTCCAGAAGCCCTTTGTATGCTACTACTGGTTGACACCAATTGCTAATTAATTTCAAACACATAATTTAGCTCAACCAATTAACTAGATCCAGTGGTGAGGCCCCAGTTTGGGAGCTTTGGAGAGTGTGGTGTCGCCTCTTAGTTTCCATTACGTTCAGGTCAATTTTTACCCGGAGTGAGTTGTAATACCTGTTCGTGCTCCAACTATGTCATTAGCATGGTTTGAAACTGTATCCAGTAAAATTCATCGTACATTTAAATGAATAAATATTTGTTAAGAACAACACATTACCGTGAGACTGCTTCCCTGCTGATTACAACCTGGTCGTCTTCAAATCTTGTCATAAACCACTCCATAAGTAATCGAATGCAGTTCATACCATGGATCAATGTTAGTACTCCCATAGTGTTACTCATCTTTTGGCTGACAATGATTTCATCTCATTCACCCAGATCCTTGAGTGGCTTTTGACCCTGATAAGTGTCGACCCAATAGTAGAAAACAAAACTAGAAATATACAAACTTTGGTACTGATATCGAATATGAACCAGTTTCCGGGAACTTTGCATTGGCAGCGTTCGAGCATGTTAAGTAAACACCCGGTAGATGCCGAAACAGATGTTGACAGACGATAACTTTTATAAGTTGCCGCGTCATATTTTTTCAGTTTTATTTTCAAGAAAGATAGCAAATAACAAAAAAACGAACAAAACAGCGAAATTACTGTTAATAAATACATTTTTTTTTTCATTTATTTTTGTATTCAGTCAACTTGTATTCAGTCAAATGTAGGTTTTTTGTGTTTCTTAAAACTGAAAAATAATTTTTTCAGTGTTTTTGGGGAGCTTTTTTGACATTGTCTTTTTTAATCAGTCGAGTTAGGGTTAAACAGAGGCTCGACTATCTCAACCGTATGCCCTGGGTCTCCTATCTGACCAGGCTTTCGTAACAAATGGTCTTCGCAGACCTCCCTCAAAAAATCTTTCCAATATTCTGGCTTTAATAAATTTCAATATTGGTTACAAAATTTGTCGTCTGCCAGCTGACAGTTGATTGGTTAATCGCCTCAGCATCTTTCGGGTGTTTATATAACATGCCCGAACGCTGCTGACACAAAGTTCCTGGAAACTGGTTCATATTCGATATTAGTACCAAAAGTTTTACCAAAATTAATTTTAACATTTAATAACCTGAAAAGGTTTAATATGCCTTCCCCTCCACCCCAAAAATGAACCAATAAGAGCCTTTAACATCTGTTAGTAACCATTCTTTATGGCACGCACGGGTGTGTCAGAGTTATGAAACCCTAACCTTGGATGGCTACTCCAACTAGTTTATGATATAATAATCATAGCCAAGTTTACTAGACTCCAACCTCAGTCAATTTATTAGTGTCTCTGTTTCCCTCCTCCTCTTCCTCCTCCATGTGGTCTATTTCTCCTTTTTGGTCTTGATATAAAAAAAGCCATCAATCATCTCTGCGCCACTCACCCGCCATTCCTTCATCCTTTTGCACTATTTCGTTTTCTTATTGCCGTGTCACATTTCCATCAGCAAACACCTTTCTGCCCATCTTTCTTCAATTCCTTTTGAGATGCACTCCCGCATCTATATGAGAGGACCCTTGTTCATAGCTCGGTCACACTGCAGTTTAAAATAACATTTTCATTGGTAAATGCGCAGATTAAACGGATGCAACTTTATTTTAGATGCGTCTAAGCATCTCTTTAAGAGGCTCTATCTGCCGGTCTGTCTGTCGTTCTTGTAACGAGAAAGGCAATAGCAGAAAGAATGAAAATGTCTATCCATACAAAAATAAATTAAATTTTATTGATGACAAGTAACAAACTTGGAGAAATAGTGAATATACAGTCACTGGTATGAAACAGTCTCGTGCTGACTCATACAAGAAAAAGTGTGTTTTGTATGAGAGGCAGCTCGTTAGGTATGGGGCAGTATTAGCAGTAACTGGACAGTCCAAATGTGTTGTCAGCAGTGTGGCGAAGGGATTCGTGCAGTGGAAGATCTCAGGCAGACTGTGCTGAATATTTTTTAAATGTAGCTTAGGTATTAATTTAGGTGGCTCCTAGCACATGGCGCCAATATTCCAATATCTATTTTTAAAAGGTATGAAAGTGTATATTTCCTGTGTTTCGATTGGCTGAAATAAAATTTCTATATTAATATTCTTATCCAATCAACAATTGATATTTTTACAAAAAATATTCGTTTGCTGCTGATTGAACAAGGTTCACATACTAAAATTCAAAAGCAAATTTTCGTCGGTCTCTCAGGATTATGGTTTAAAATATCAATTATATCAAACTGTCATGCTTATTTTTAAAATAAGATGATCATCGTTGATCTGTCAGAATTAATTTTAAAATAGCATTTTCTTTGGTCTGTCACATAAGTTTAAAATTGAATTTTCGTTCGTTCGTTCGTCCGTCTGTAATACTTAAGTTTGAAATATCATTTTAAGATATGTCAACTCATTTCTGTAAATAGCTCTACCATTCGGTCAGTCGGGCACATTTATGGTTAAACTATCATCTTCATCGCGAAATGTTCAGACTGAACGGATGCATCTTAGTTTACATAAGTCCAAGCATTTCTATAAGAAGCTCGGTCCGGCATAATCCTGGTGCTACCAGATCAGACTGTTTGAAAATACTGGCTTCCTGACTTAAAATGCACCAAACATTGATGTTATTGTTTTGTTTCCTTTCTCTTTGCAAAACACAATCATTTTCTGCAAAGCCAAAAAAAAAACCCCAACAATTTTCCTCTACAAGACAGCCAAACAAAACACCATAACTAAATATTTGAAGATAAAAGAACTTGAAGCATAACAACTTTTACCAAAATGACCAGATTTGGCATTAAATAACCCAAAAAGTGTTGATATGCCGTAAAACAAAATACCGGCATAATCCTGAAATTTTCGTCAGTTTGTCATGCTTCATTTTGAAATAACATTTTTAGATGTTGCCAGACATTTCTTTTAGTGGCTCTGTCATTCGGTCACGTTTGAGGCTGAAATCGCATTTTTAGATGTTGCCAGACATTTATTTCAGTGGCTCTGTCATTCGGTCACGTTTGAGGCTGAAATCGCATTTTTAGATGTTGCCAGACATTTCTTTCAGTAGCTCTGTCATTCGGTCACGTTTGAGGCTGAAATCGCATTTTTAGATGTTGCCAGACATTTCTTTCAGTAGCTCTGTCATTCGGTCACGTTTGAGGCTGAAATCGCATTTTTAGATGTTGCCAGACATTTCTTTTAGTGGCTCTGTCATTCGGTCACGTTTGAGGCTGAAATCGCATTTTTATTGCTAAATGCTCAGATTGAATGAACGCATCTTAAGAATGACTTACCTGTCTTTCTTTACTACTTATTCCCCTTTTATCTCTTTCTGATCATTTATCATCTTCATTTCTTCCAATCTCTATTTCCTCCCCAAATTATACCTAAGCCTCCTCACTACATAGCCAGTCGCACCTTTTGATTTCCTTTCCTCACTTTTTTTTTTTTGCTCTCCATTTTTGCTCAGTATCACACAAATAACAAACATGTTATTCTTCCTCTTGTGTCTAGACACACAACAGCTTTGATTATTCCTCGCCAGAGGATAACTGCGTTCGACACAGAGTGAGATATTAAGCAGACTTGGTGGCAAATTTAAAACACATCATCAATAATAAAGATCTCCATTTATTTTACTGCATTTACGTGTCATCATTTCCATTTTCACTTTATCGATCATTTTTTTGAGCCAATTTCGTACACGATTTCTTCGGGGTGGAGATGATCTCCTCTCGCCTTTGCAGCCTCTTTCACACAGAAGAGATGTTGCTAACCTCTTTCTACTGTATCCTTATATTCATGGTAGGTGCTCGACTGAGCTCGAATCCTTGGTTCTCGCCTCTAAAACATTCACAGCAAGAACTCGTCAGGCTACAACCACAACAAAGAACTTTCCCTTCTCTCTATTTCTCAGTACCAAAAACCAAACAGAACTTCCACGAACAATGCTTCTTTCCTAGAACATCTCACCTGTGGTACACGATACCACGAGTCTGCTTCCCAACCGACTACAGCATGACCGTCTTCAAGTCTAATGTAAACAAATACTTGTCGAGCCGTCCTCTTGGAAAATCAAATCCTCTTAAGTGATCCTCTGCCCATTCTACCCACTGTTTCCAACCCTCTCGTGACGGCAACCAACGTCCAACCAGCAATCCTTTAACCCTTATCTTCGAGTCGTCCAAGGGTTTTCATAAGCGGTGATCCATTAGTAAAAATAAATACATAATTCATTTTTTTTTTTACTAATGAGTCACCACTTATAAAGGTCAAAAGGCCACTCGAGGATAAAGGTTAATTAGATTATCAGGTGGACAGTGTGATAACATCGTAATGATTGGTAACGATGGTTGAAATTGGGCAGGATTTGATTATTTAACAAGAATTTGTTTACATGCTGTAGTCACCTAGGAAGCAGCCCCACGGTATTATGTTCCTCAGATGGGTAATTCTACACAGAGGTTGTAGCTAGACGAGTTTTTGTTGTGAATTATTTTACAGGGGGAACTATAGATTAGAGCTCAGCCGAGCACCTGCTATGAAAATAATAATAGAGCAGAGAAAGACCAGCAAGATCTCCTGTGAGAAAGTGGCTGTAGGGAAGAGAAGTAGGAATCCCCCACTAGGTTTTGAAGTCGGTTTTGTACTCTGTCAAGGAAGGAAAGGGAGCTTTGAGCGGCATCTTCTTAGATCTGGCAACAGTACTCCATCTTAGGACGTATTTGACTCTTATATAAGTAGAGGATTGCATAAGGAGTGAGATACCTTCTGGAGCGGTAGAATGATCCAACCATTTTTCCAGTGACCTTAGCAATGGATTGATGTAAGTCTTCCATTTCAGGTAAAGGATGGTAGGCCAGCACACAAGTGGTAGCATACTCTGGTCCGGCAAAACATGCCTGAGCAGCCCCGTCGGCATTCCTTGGTAGGGACGCCTAAGGCAACCCCGCCTCAAAGAGAAAAGGCAAGGCCTGGGATAGTAGACCTTCTAGAACTACCCAGAACAATTACATCAGCTAGGCAGAGCAAGGCCAGCAGAAGCCACAGTGGCCCACTCTCTGGTGGGCTGATAGTCAAGGACGTATCACCGACTGGTATCAATGTAACTGAATAAAAATTTATATACATACTAATGTACTTTCTGTCTGACAGCTAATTTATAAGAAAACCACAACCATTCATTATGCAACATAATCTATTTCGTTATGCAACATAATCTATTAAATAGTAGAATAGACTAAACTATCAAGCCATGGTTGGGCAACTACTTTGCAATAAGTAAAATCTCTGAAATAAAACCAGTTGTGGTAATTCTGGAGACGTACTTTTATTGCAAGGAAAAAACATAATTTTTCCTGTTTGATAATTTTATTACAAGGAGCAGAGAAAAATAATATTTTGGAAAGAAAAGTTGCATAACTCTATATTTGTCTATTACGGATTTACTTCCCTTTCGTTAGAAGCAAAATCTAAAATTTGGGAAAAACAAAACGGCATAGTTGCAAATTAAGAAACGCAAAACAAGTTGCAAGCAAATATATTCCCGGGCAATGTGAGATAGGTGCCAATATATATATATATATATATATATATATATATATATATATATATATAGTAGTATGAAAATATATTTATGGTCATTAGACTACACAGAGGCATCCATATTTCATCCCTGCAGGGAATTGTCAGGCTAAGGCACTTAGCCTGACGATTTCTAGCAGGGATGAAATATGCACGCTTCTGTGTAGCTTAATTGTCATAAATATATTTTCATGCTACTACTAAGCTCTACTTATTGGGAACTGTTGAAGTAAATACTGAAAATCTATTACACACTATACTATATCGCCTTATAATATTATATCTATATATACATGAAATAATTATATATATATTCGAGTATGGGATTGTGTATATATATATATATATATATATAAAATATTGTAAAAAATATGTGTGTAGATTATGCACACATATTTCCTGTGTAAAATGATAAGAAAATCAATTCTTTAGAGATTGCAACCTGTTATCTTCGACACTGTGTCTAAAGTCCATTGCGAATTCATAGCAAGTTGATATTTGCTTGAGCAAAAAATAAAATCTATTAAAGAACGATGACATTTCTGCAAGCTTGTAGCTTTAAAATATGGCGGAAAATTCTGTGAGAGAAAAACAAACAAAATATTTAATGTTTCTTCTTATTTATAATTAATCTCAATTTTTAGATGCGTCATCATATCTCAATGAGAGGCTCTGTCTGCCGGGCTGTCTATTTGTCTGTCTTCAGCTTAAAGTAGCAGCTTCATCGCTAAATATACGATTGAATGGACAAGTCTTACAAGTAACGTGCAGAGGTCTAGTGATGCCATGTTGATGTCCAGGGCTAACGCCTAAATTGTATACCCCAAGATTTAAGTATAAGTCCTAGTACTGAGAGATATTATTAGAAAGGAAGACAGTTTGAATATGATTGGATGCTAAATTTGGATGCCTGGGAACACTGCTCAGTCGCCTCTCCCCTCTGCAGGCCACTAAGTCTTACCTGTGTTGACTATATCCTCTAAACATAATCGTATTTCTTTTCTATTATATAAAGGAAAGTCGTAATTCTGGCTGTGTGTTTTCGGCTAAAAATCAGAAACTACACAAGATACAAACACTTTATGTATTCGGATTCAGTATGACCGCAATTTGTTTATGATAAAAAAAGTAGTATAATATTCATTCTCTTGGGGTCACCAGGGACTAAATTATTACATCAGAGTTTAAAAATTCCTTTTTTTATTCTTACTAATAATATTTTCAAAAACAACACTGAAATTAGATTAAACAGCAGTCAGTTCGCTATTTTTTCTCTCTTTCTTTCTTTCTATTTATATTGAATCAATTGCCACAGAGAAGGAGAAAAGAGAGGGAGCAGTCATAGAGAGAGGGAGAGGGAGAGCGAGAATTAACAGTCAGATGAGCGAGAGAGTGAGAGAGGAAGTTTAAAAGAAATATATTGCATACACGTTTTAACTTTTCTATTTTGTTATACATTGGCCCGGGCAACGTCAGGTAGCCCTGCTAATTGACTATATTTCTGAGATAAAGTATTGATGTTTGTTAAATTAATTACATGTTTCAAACTCATTTTGGTTGTGATGTTTGCATCATTTCAACCGAAACCTTATGAACAAAACAAATAAATAAGAACAGCCCCCCCTCCCCAGGAAACATTCTCTTTTCCATTCGTTAGAATATTAATTTAAGGAAAACACAAGGATGATTAAGTTTGACGACACAGCAAATACAGAAATTAAATAAATTTAAAATATTCATGATGTAGGATGAATCAGGAAGAAAAAAAGGAGGGGGGGGGTGATATCCAATACTTATAGAGAATACTATAGAGAATCCAATATAGTAATAAAATAAAATTATAGAGTATAATAAAATAAAATTATAGAGTAAAATAATGAAACGAAAACAAAATAAGGATAAACGTATGAGAGTAAAATTAGGAATTAATTATAGAATAAATAAATAAATTAATTAAAATTAAAATTTATTTTATTTTATTTTAAATTTTTTTTAAAAGAAAACAAAATTAGGGTAGAGTTTACATTAATGTAAAATTAAAATAATTTGATGACAAAAGTCGATAAGAGAGTATATAGACATATACTGAGATAAAGATATATCTTGAAACTATAATTCTAATAAGAAAAAATGTAGCATAATTAGAAAAAAATGTGAAATTATAATGATGAGTAGAGTAATAAACTTATAAATAAAAAAATGCAGAGAAGAATAAAAAAAAATTCAAATTAGAAAAAACATTTAGTAGAAGAAATTATTTAAGTAAAATTAAGAGAAATAGAAAAAGTAAAAATAAATTCAAAGTTAAATAAGAGAAAACCGAATAATTAGAAATTAATTAATAGAAGAAATAGTAATTAGAAGAAATAATAATTAGAACAAGCCGCGCATGTGTGGTCCCCCTCTGTATGTGACTCGATGTGGCGAGTGTAAAATGCGATAAATTTGGGCAATTTGGGGCATTTTTTACCCCCCTTTGACCCCCTGGTGGCGCGAACAAGAATTTTTCTGAGGTCAAGAATGCTCATTTTATATCCAGAACAATTGCCTCTATATATTGGCCAAGTTTCAGAAAAATTGAATGGATGGATCAAACGTTATGGGAGAAAAGGGTCATTTTTGCCATCTTATGGGCTTTTGACCCCCTGGGGGCGCGAACCAGATTTTTTCCAAGGTCAGCGATACTTATTTTCTATTAGGAACAATTGCCTCCATATTTTGGTCAAGTGTCAGAGTAATTGAATAGATGGATGAAAAGTTATGGGGCAAAAAATGTCATTTTTTGCCATTTCGGGGCCTTTTGACCCCCTGGGTGGCTAACCAGATTGTTTTTCAAAAATCGGAGAATATCACTTTCTAACCTGACAAAAGTTACAACTTCATGCAAAATTTCAGAGAAATTCAATGGATGGTTGCGGAGAAAAATCCGGACGGACGGACGGAAATGCCTCAAAACATAAGTCCCCCGATTTTATTAATTGGGGGACCAATTATATTTTCATATAGAAAAGATAAAGAAAAAATTAAAAGAAAAAAACATCAGAAAGTAATTGTTAGAAAACAAAAAAACAAGAGGCCACTTATACATAGATTCAAAAAAAGTACATAAATAAACAATAATTAAGCCATTATACGGGGCCTGTCTAAAAAGTATCCGACTTTAGGCCAGAAAAAATATTTCAAATACATGACGGGATTGGGACCCTAATCCCCTTCAAAGTAGGCCCCTTGTGCTTGCACGCACTTAGCCCACCGTTCCATCCACTGCCGGAAACACATCTAGAAGTCTTCTTTTGGAATGGTGTTCATCTCCGCCGTCGCGTTCAGCTATATCTCTTCTCTAGTCTCAAAACGGGAACCTTTCAGTGGCGTCTTCAATTTTCGAAACTACCAGAAGTTGCAAGGAGCCATGTCTGGAAAGTAGGGAGGTTGGCGAACGACTGGAATTTCAGGTTTGGGCAAGAAATGTTGGATCAATTGGGATGAATGTGCGGGGGTGTTGTCGTGATGCAGTTGCCAGTTTTTTGCCATCCATATGGCTGGTCTTTTGCACTGAACTGCGTCATGGAGACACCGGAGAACATCCTGGTAGTATTCTTTTGTCACTGTTTGTCCTTCCGGTGTGTGATGCACAATTCCATAGATATCAAAGAAGACAGTCAGCATCAGTTTCATTTTTCTTCGCACCTGTCGCGCTTTTTTGGGCCTTAGAGACTCAGGATGCTTCCATTGCGATGACTGTCTTTTTGTTTCTGGGTCATACCTGTACACCCATGACTCATCTACAGTTATCATGGTGTTCAGAACCCAGGATTAGTGTTGGCGGTTTCCAGAAGGTCCTGTTCTACTTGAAAACGGAGATCCTTTTTTTTCCTGCGACAACAACTTGGGAACAAATTTTGCAGCCACTCTGTGTATGTTCATATCATCACGTAAAATTGCGTGTGCGGAATCTTTACTCACTCCGACCTCTTGGGCGATCTTCCATCACCATGATCTTCCATCACCAAATTTCACACCCTCTCAACTACAGCTGCACTTAGAGCAGTTTGGGGCCTGCCAAACGCTGTCACTTCCTGCTGATGTACGGCCATTTTTGAATCGGTTGAACCACTCCTTAATTTGTGTTACACCCATCACATCTTCTCCAAACACCTGCTGAATCTTACGAATTGTTTTGCTTTGAAAATCACCAAGCTTTTGACCAAAATTTGATGCAGTACCTTTGCTCAACACGCTCAGTCATCTTGAGAGAATCGGTAATCCGACGTGTAGCACCTCACTCAGCGACTGACAGGCAGCGACTAACGCGCAGAAACGCAGTGATAAAATTCACACATGCGCATGAAGGTGTCTTCCTTTACTGTGTAGAGTGGCGCCACCCATTCGTCTCTATTTCGCACAGATACTTTTTAGACAGGCCTCGTATTTCAAATAATCTGAAAGTGTTTTTATAAAATCAAATAAATTTGTAGCTCAAAATATTGCCGTATTTTGAATGTGAAATCTATGGAATAATCGAGTCAGATTTAGCAAAACCATGGAACTTTAAACTTCCTGGTAAATATTGTTTAAATCATCCCATAATCAGTTCTCAATCATTTCTGGATAATTATTACGTCAACCGTCAATTCCAAATAAGCTTATATGATAAGGGTATTTTTCTAGTCTCTCTCTCTCTCTCTCTCTCTCTCTCTATATATATATATATATATATATATATATATATATATATATTAGTACTTCATGTACTTCGAACGGGGGGTATAAAAGTGGTGCAAAGCTGTTCTGTACAGGAAGTTTGTTTTACCTATCCCATGATGGGTATTCTTCTAGTATATATATATATATATATATATATATATATATATATATATATACTAGAAGAATACCCATCATGGGATAGGTAAAACAAACTTCCTGTACAGAACAGCTTTGCACCACTTTTATACCCCCCGTTCGAAGATTAAAATCAAAATATAATGCAACTAAACCTAAGGTCTAGAATCCTTATTTTAATTTTGATCAAAATCCTGTACATGATTTTTATTCTAGACAATGTCTAACATTTAAGGTTTAAGCTTAAGGACTTTTAAGACAAAATTAAAATTCAAAGAATCTTGCTTAATTGGTGTCTAATGATTATGGATCAAATAAAAAAAACAATCTGAAATATGTTCCAAAATTCATAATGATTAGTTAATTAGTTTAGAAATGAATAAATACATAGTTACTGGAATATGATTTTCTATTATTTATCTATATTCACCAACTGGACAAACTCTATATTTTAATAACCTTTTTTTTTACACACGCTCTTACTTTCCATTACTTTATATTGTTTCTTACATTTTTCAAATTTTGAATTTTGGCTATTCCCCTGCCAACTTATCCATCTATGTAATTCCTCTGATTATAAGATTTTAATCTTTGAAAAGCCTTGGCTTAAGGAAAGAAAAATAAACATGTTTTTATCGAGTACACCTTTCATTAAACAATCGAAGATGAAATAGATTTGTCATCCGCACATCTTTATCTCTCTTCCTTCATTTATGTTATATATATATATATATATATATATATATATATATATATATATATAGTAATATTACAAACATCAGTTACTTGGGCCTACGTTTGGTTTTAGGGTCTGTTCTCAATTCTTTTGCCAGAAGTATTTCTATCTGGCAATCGTTTCCCCCACAGGAATGTACATGAATTGTCGTGCGACCATCAGAAAAAGCAACAAGCGGACGTGGCTGATTATTTATTCATTTTCTTAGTTAGTTATTGTAGTTGATTTATATTAAAATCGAATAAATTGCTCCTTTCATGTTACTTCTGTGTTTATATATAATTCAAAATATTTTATTTTTTCCTAATATGTTACCGTATTTTTAGCTCTTATAACTTGAATCATAGGCGAGCATGGAATCAAGGTTTACTCCGGGCA
The DNA here is from genome assembly GCA_963556195.1 of Sepiola atlantica. NCBI lineage: Eukaryota > Metazoa > Mollusca > Cephalopoda > Sepiida > Sepiolidae > Sepiola > Sepiola atlantica. The sequence continues at coordinate 21,988,010 of OY744520.1, read as the reverse complement.
TATCAAGACCTTTGCATACATTTCAAGAAATTCTCATTTATGTGAACCTATGAAAGACTTGTAAAGTTATATATCTACTTTAGTCAAAAAGCAGATATCGTAGTTTTCTGTCACTGATGAGAAATTCTCGAAGATGCTGTCAGAAACTTGATGAGAAAAATCCTAATATAGTTACCTATCAAAAATGGTGGGTGCAGTTAGATTTTAATCTTATATAGAAAAGTTGTTATAAATTATCAGTATGCTAGAATTTTTTTCTTTCGATTCTTGACTTTTCTAACACCCTGTAGATTATCAGAAAACCTGCTTGATCTTGTGTTACTTTTCCTTATTCAGCAGGTAAAAAGATTCTTGTAAAAATTTCGTCTGGCAAAGTATAAAAAGGAAACATATTTCGAATGTTTTCTTTTATTTTCTCTTTACATGTTTAACTGAAGAACAGTCTTTTACTTATTAAATTTCCTTCTTCCGCTGTAAACACTCAAAACTCACGGCAAACATTTTCTTGAATAAGAAAATCAAGTAGTTCACCTGTTTATTGAACTGCTTTTTTTTCATTCGTCAAAATTCAAATATTTCTTTTGAAATAAAATGCTGTCATCTGCTCAGTGAAATGTTTTTGCTCTAACTTCTTTTTTCTTCGAAAAATATGCAACTAAATCTGTCTGATTTGAATTTCAAATCACAATAATATATATTTCAGGAAATGTAAGAAAAAATATGATTAGATTTACCAGTTAAACAGTATTACTTTTATACCATAAAACTATTGATCTGAAAGGAATGCTTATGCCAGTGCTGACGTTAGTTAACCATGAGTTATGGCCCTTCCGGGAACTTCCATTTTATGAAACTCTTCCAAACATACTATTAGTGTTTCTATTGACTAGAAAACATGTTAACAATGTTTGAATAACGTCAAATAAAATCAAGTTTAACCAGGATTTTGATACTTAATTATTGAAATATTATTATTTAAATATTCGCATAGTGACAGCAATAGGATAGAAGAGTTCCAATAAGGGGAGTAAAACATGAAAGAGTTAGGGTTAATTAATATTAGTAGAGGCGTTAGCTGACCCAAGAGCCACAGAATGTAGTTCAATTAGGTTTGTTCGAAGTAAATGTGTGTTATTTAATCGCTGCCACCATGCCAAATAATAAAAGTGTAACAAACAAACGCTGAACAATTATTTCTAGCAAAGACACTGGGGTGCTTGTATGTTTGGTCAGCGTCCAAACCGCATATTTCATCTTGCAAGCAATAATTGAAACAAAGATAAGACGATTGAAATATCGCATTTATTAAAGACAAACTCGATCGAGTGCGTTCCTAGATGGACTATATGTGAAAGATGTGTGTGTATTTTGCATAAGCGTCCCAATTTACTTGCCTTCCCATGGGGGCAGAGTTAGACACAAGGTCGGTATTTAATGTGGGTGAACTCCAGCTCCCTCAAAAGGAGAACCTTAGATTGGGACAAAAATAAAAATTGTTTCAGTCTAGAAGGATTTCTCCTTCACTGAATGAAAACAGAAAAGACAAAGTGTAATATCCGAACACATACTACACTTTGTTCCTAGCCAAAACGATAGTCTGTGAAATGTGTATGTGTGTGTAAAATGTTTTACATACTGTTGAGTTATTGTGTGTGTGACCAAAAATAGGATACACATAGAAGGAGAGGAAGAATATTTTACGTTTCTGGTTTTATAGCCAGTGATTGCAAAGAACAACAAAAAAAGACCGATAAGGGTCTAAAACGCCCTCTGGTGTATGCATTTCTGTGTGAGTGTATGGAAAGGGAGGCAATGCTACAACACCTAAATAGTCTGGAATGTAAAAAGGGGCAAATTAAAATTTTTATTTTGTGGGTTACAAGTAAGACAGGAAAAAGGTGAACCAGTTAACTTGTGGTTATGTTTTATAATATTTTTAGATGCATTCTTGCATCGCTATGAAAGTTGGCATGTCATATTTCAGTTTGACATAGCATTTTCATCGCTAAACACAAAGAGCGAATGAATGTATCTTATTTTAGTGTAACATAACCCATTAACATTTTTAGGGGTTCACAGCTCCAGTAAATCGTCTGGAACGCAGCAGATGAATTTTAGCCATGTCACAAATCTGTCCAAATTTTCAAACATAAACAAATGGCCAGCGCATCTAGATGTGTAGTCATCATTGTATGACATCTGGTGTTGATTTTAGGTCCTCTGTGTCTCTCTTATCACAGTATTCTGTTCATACATGTCTTTCTCAACAGTAGTCAGCAATGCGTAATAACAGCAACCATTATCGTTTTGGATTTTAAAATATTTTTCTTACTTTTATTTTTCTTTAAGAGTATTCCTGCAACACGCCACAACATTGTAGGGGGTGTGGAAGAAGTCCTTCGAAACATGTCTGCATTGTCTCACAGACAGAATCAAAGCATGAATAACTAGTTTTTCTTTGTGCCACATCTCACTATACTATGTCACTTCCAGAAGTCGCCTTTCTGTTCATTATATCACTACTTGTTCCTTGCCAGATAACTACCATTGGTCTGTCACAATTAAATTTGAAAGAGAATTTCCAGAGCTAAACACGCAGATTAAATGGACGTATTTTCAGAAAACCCATTCTTGTTAAATTCTAGATTTCTATTTTCTTAGCATGACGCATATAAAGCAAATAAAACATCTGTAAGTCGTGTTTGTTTAGCTTTCCCTCGTTAATTACTTTTGTGTGTCTGTAAAAAGATATAAACTGGAATATTTAATATTCAAATTTATGAATAGTGGCACACGTGTTGGGAATATTTTATTTTTGCATATGTGTTAACAACGTTAGCATGTTTTATCAGGTCCAAGAGTCGATACAAGTAGTTGAAAAAATAAGGATAATTGGAACATGTGTAAAAAAATACATCTAACGTTGATTAATAGTTGCCGGGGTTATATTAGTAACACCGACAGGACATGAAAGGCATGTAAAAGACAACATGAAAATATATGAATATGTGAACAATGAATAGGTAGCAAATAAAATATCCGTAAGTCATATATGTTTAAACTGCCTCTGTGAATTACTTGTGTGTGTAAAAAGGCAAGAGGATGTTGTGTATATATGATATGCAGTGTGTGTGAAAATAGCTGCTTGTCAGTATGTAGTAACAGAAATATCAACTCTGCGAGCAAGAGAATCAAAGGATTAATGATTCAGGGCTAAAGAAATTATAGAAAGAAGAAAACCACGCAAAAGATTATATGAAACATGAAAATCAAGTTGATACATAAGGTGTGTAACGTACCTCCAGCAAACATTTTCACAGACTCCTGTTCTGGTGCGGTATTCATCTTGAGCATGTTGAGCCAGATGCCTTCTTCAAAGAGAAAGTTTCTAGGGAATATTAAATTCACAAGTCGTCTCAGGTTGCAGAGGAGATAATTTTGGCGATGCTAATTTTTGCAGGAGGTCTTGCCAGCCTTATACATAGAATGCGTGGTATTCTAAGATAGTCACTCATCTGTTACTGACCAGGCTCAACGTCGCTTAACTTCGATGATCTAATGAGAACCGGTGTATCAACATGATTATACAATATATATATTTTAAAGTTAAAATAAACTCAAAAAATAAGATTCTCAAAATTATTCAATTTAAGATTCTCATTAGTTATAAAATATATATTTTGGTTTTATTTAAGTAATTTTGGAGGGAAAACTCATTACGATATTTGAGTTTAGAGCCATGAATATTTGCAGTGGAGAAATGTTTTGAAATAGAGAGAGCATTTTTGAAAAGGAGTGATCTGATTGGCTGTAAAGTATAAATAAAAAGATTCAATGATTCTGAGCCGGTTTTGCACAGAAATGATCACATTGTGAACCTTGTAAAATATCGACTGTAGATAAGAATCTTAACACAGAAATGTTATTTAAACCAACCGAAAGTAAAGAAAATATACATTTTCACACCTTTTAAAAAGTACAACATCGTTTTAGTTAGAAACATAATTCATTTTGTATACATTTAGAGAGTCTACCCAAACCTGTAATGACCAAGTGGACATTCTAGATTTCAGGCATTACCATTTGAGATGTTGCCATAGATTAACTATCCTTCTAAGATGTTTGTCAAACTATATGAAACCAGGAAACATAGCTCATTTACATATAAGTTTTGCCTAGGGCCCCAAAATATACTGAGAAGATGCATAGCTATTAAGTTTTGATTTTCATGAATAAATTATTGTAGCGGCTTAAGCATTTATTTCAGTTACAACAGTATTTCAAAGCGTAGTATCTATTCTAATACTACACTTCATCTATTCTGTTTTCCCCACATTAAAAATCGACCGTGTGTCTAACTCTGCCCTCGTGGGGAGGCAAATAAATAGGAACATTGTTAGGAGTTGTGAATTATAGACACGTTTTATCTTCAGCTTTACTCAATTTACTACCGTTTCTCAAGTGGAGTAGCCTCGGGCCTCACTTTTTCTAAATCCGGCACTGCTTTTAATGTTATTCACAAAACAAAAAAACAACCCAAGATAGTGTCAAAGAATAAGAAAACACACAACTTGAAAATCAGCAAATCCCAATTTATATAAAGTTAGGTATGTGTATAGGTTTATATATTTCTATGTATAACATTCACCCCTCAACTAATTAACTGATCATTATGAATTTTAGAACACAGCTTCTAGGCGGAAAGATGGGTAATGTGAGCTATATTTAGTTCTATGCAAACGGAGCAAAGAGATAGGGAAATTCAGATACCCCCGATTTTTGTGAAACTTTAACAATCTGTATTAATAAATATTCCCAAAATGTCAGTTTCTTTGGAAGATCTTAATGGAGTTTTAGAGGACATAATACAGGTACATATAAAAATAAAAATATTTCAAATTTGTATTAAATTTGATCCATTTTCATTAGACACCAATTAAGCAAGAGTCCCTGAATTTCAATTTTTTTCTTAAGACCCCTTAAACTTAAGCCTTATACTTTAGACATTTTCTAGAATCAAAATGACGTAATGGATTTAGATCAAAATTAGAATAAGTATTCTAGACATAAGGTTTAGTAGTAGCATATCTTGATTTTAATCTTCGTAAGAGGACATAAAAAATTATGTAAACTGTTCTGTTAGGTGAATTAATTTTACCTGTCGTGGGACGGGTATTCTTCAAGTTATATATATACAGCTATAATCATGTTGACACATCAGTTCCCATCAGGTCACCGAAGTTGAATGATATTCATCAAAGTTTAGTGATAAAATGCTATTTCAAACTTAAGCGTGATAAACTAACCAATAAATGGACATAGCCTTTTATAGATAAGCTTAAAGGCATCTAAAATAAGATGCATCCATTCAATTTGTATACTTAACGATGAACAATACATTTTAAACTTAAGCATGACATGTTTCGGAATTTCCACATGGCTCGATCCGTGGTGCAACAGATAAAGGCGTTTGTTTACAATCAGTCTTCTGGAGGTTGAAGTTTCAATCCTCACTACAGGCGATACTAAGAATAAAATAAAAATTAACTAACACTTCTACCTGATGGCTGATGGAAACATTTACCCCTATGGATTATAAAAAGGGTTCATCTCGAAATTCCGTATAGATTCTCGAGTTCAATAAGATGCACCTGAAAAAGGTTGGAGGTGACATCGGTCGAAACGTTGTAAAAAAAACAACCAATATGAGAATAGTAGTCTGAATAATCCAAATAATACACATTAAGTATGACAGATAAAATCTAGACAGTATAGGAGGATGTATGCAGAGCAGGAGACTTTGATGGTATTGCCAGATTGAAAGAATCAGTGAGAATTCTTGAGTTAGTAGATGTAGAACAGTAGAGGTAGCAGGATCAGTTCACGGGAGAAGGCCAAGAAAAACATGGGAGAAAGTGATAAGAATGGACTTGAGAGAAAACGAGATAAATAAAGACCTGGCCAGAGATAGGTTAGTTTGGAAATCAATTTCTAAATGGCAGCATGTAAAAATGGACGTTAAACAGAATAATAATAATAATAATAATTATGATGATGAGACCAACGGAAAGACAGAAAAAAGTTCCACAGTGATGGACAGAGATTTGTGACTTCATCTAAAGATGGCTATCAACCAAAATGACTGTTTAAGACCAGAAACCTTGAAATATGTTGATTCAAACTAGTTTTTATAGCCGACTTAAATATCCTTAGCATCGAGACAATATTGTTGGTGATCTTAGAGTCAAATTAATTGCATGCCATAAAAACTTATGTTACAGGGCTTGGCAAACTGTTTGAAGACATTTATGACCTTGTCTGCATTGGTGTAGCATGTATACGCATCTTAAGTATGGGAAAAAGTACTAATTGGAAAGAGGATATGTTCACTGAATATGCAGACTGAGGTAGAATTTAATAGCTAATTGAATCAGTTTCGTTCTGACTGATATGTGGAATATGTCCTCATTTCTCTGCCATTCAATAGACTTCTTTTGTCTTTATTTCTGCGGTTTGGTAAAAAAAAAAATTGGAAACATCTCAATAGTGAAACATACAAATTGGATGTGGTCAAGCCAGAATCTTGAGGAACAAGTTCCTATTTATTTGCCTCCCCATGAGAGCAGAGTTAGACACAAGGTCGGTTTTTAATGTGGGAGTATATCCAGCTTCCCCAAAAAGAGCACCCTTGATTAAAACTAAAATAAAAAATACATCAGTCTTGAAGAACTTCTTTCACTGACCAAGGAAAGATTAGACTATGCATCATCATAAGTGATTCTAGCATTGTTAATGGGGTCCTATGTTCCTTTAATAGACACAGATCTTAGAAATATTTGGTCAACTATCCTTCAAACTATCTGCCCACCAAGAGCATTTCATCTTAACTGAGGAAATCCACATCTCATATAGTCAGGTCACCTAAAATAAAGATTAACTATTTATTGGTCAGTCACCAACCAGTAACACTTGTATGCAGATTAGCATTACAACTGAGATGCAAGTTTGAATCTGGCAATGTCTTCTTTCCAGATATCCAATTAATCAACTGAACATAACTCTGCTAAGAATGGTAGTTATTGCCAGAATAGTTATGTCCTCTTTTGAAGTTACTTCACATCAAATAAAATTTATTGGCAAAAAATAGCAATGTGCAACAAGCCATGTAAAAAGAAAGTTATAACATATGTACATCTACAATCTGAATGTTTGTTCAAGGCAACTTTAAACCTGGATATGGTAGGCATCGACATTTGGTTAGGAACAAAGTGGTGTATCTGTTCTGATACTACACTTCATCTTTTCTGTTCTTTGGTCAGTGAGAAAGAAATCCTTCGAGACTGGGGCAATTTAAATTTTTGTCCCAATCCGAAGTGCCCCTTTTTGGGGAGTTGAATTTTCCTCACATTCAAAACAAACCTCGTGTCTAATTCTGCCCTCGTTGGGAGGCAAGTAAATGGGGGCATGACCTCCTCTGGTCGCTTGTTCCATGGAGCAGAAACACGGACAATGAATGCTGCCTGTCTTCTATTGAGACTAAAGCACCTGTAGTACATCTGTTGCTGGTTCCCATAGAGACCATGACTTGGCGCTGGGGTGAAAACCCCCTCGAGATTAGATTTAAATTCCCGTCTTTGCCCCCTTTGCATGAAACAAAATTAAACTAAATATAGTCCACATTATAACCCTTTATACCTAGTAGCTTCGATCTTTGTAAAATTTTAACAATGATTATTAATAAATATTCTCCAAATTTCATTTTCTTTAGAGTATTTTACAGAGTTTTTAGGTGGCATAATATGGTCACAACCTCGAATTTGAAAATGAAAATATTTCAGATTTACATTAAATTTTATTCATAGTCATTAGACACCAATTAAGAAAGACTCTCTTAATTGGAATTTCTTAAGATCCCTTAAATGGAAGCTTTAAATATTAGACATTTTTTAGAATCAAAATCATGTAATTGTTTTTGAGCAACATTAGAATAAGGATTCTAGACATAAGCTTTATTATCATTATATCTTGACTTTAATTTTTGTATGAGGATATAAAAGTGATGCAACATTTCTCTGTTCGAGGAGTTTATTTTACCCGTCCTGGGACGGGTATTCTTCTAGTTATATATATATTATCCAACGTTTTCTCTACATTCTGCATTATATATCCAGTGCTTATCTTTGGTTTTGTAGTGTTAAGCGAAGCAGATGGCTTGAACCATCTCTGTGACAGGACACTAGTCTACTTCTGGTTGAATACCCAGCAAGATTGGTATCCATTCATACACCGTACTGCAGTTTTTTTATGCAACACCTGATCTTCCCAAATAGTAACCTATTGAAGTACTCACTAGGCTGAACCTAGCTTAATTTTGGTGATCTGACGTGATTATCGCTGTATATATATCATAAAAACCTGTCTAGCCATCAGTATTGGACTAGTGTTTATGCATATAAATATATATATATAAGTTATGAAAATATATTTATTGCAATATTCATAACTTACTACCTAGCTCTACTCACGTATTGAGCACTGTTGAAGTAAATACTGAAAATCGATACATGAAATATTTTATCTCCTTATAACATTTTATGTAGATACATGAAATAATAATTATATATATATATATATATATATATATATATATATATATATATATATATATATATATATATATATATCTTAGTTTCGTTGAGTGGAAAGAAATTCAATAGAGTGCTCGAGTAATTAATAAAAGCATGATATTTATTTATAATGTTGCAGAAGTTCAGATTAACATGGTAAGAAAAAATTGTTGGGTTTTGTTAAGTTTCAATTATAAACCACAATAACCATGTCGTCAGCCATCTTTTGACATTATATATATATATATATATATATATATATATATATATACATACATACATATAGACTTTACCCACTCCACTAGTTTGAGAACGGCTACCGCTCCTAAAAAAATGTACTTGAAAAAAACCTGTTGAAGAATTCAACACATTTTCAATATTATTTTCAAATAAGTCCCTACTTACTTTCTTTCCCCCCTGCTGGATGAAAATAAGCCTTAAGCTCCTTGGCTGCAGCAAAAAGGTACGCTCTCCTTTCTGTAAAACCCTGTATATATATATATATATATATATATATATATATATTAGCCCAAATACCCATCATAAGACAAAAATATATTTGTGTGTCAAATATACTTTTGAAAGTAGGAATTAGTGTTTAAAGAATTTACAGTAACTCAAAGGCGATTGTCGACCTTATAGAGTGGACTGGTTACTTTTGTGCATTGGTGGTAGTTTAACATTTTATGTTAGAAACTATCCCAAGGATACGGTGTCTCATGGTATGCGATTCGTGGTCTATAGTTAGCAGAGAAAGTGTGGAACCAGACTCAGACAATGTTAAGATATGCATAAATTATTCCATAATAAATGAGGTTTATTATAATGACATCATTCAATTGTATTAACAATTCCCCAAGGAAATAAATACAACTCAATTATTGGGTTTATTTTTATTGACATTTTTTCCAAGTAGACACTAACTAACTAAAGAAACTTTTTTTCCATATTATTTATTCAAATGTAGAGATAATCAGCATAAGAAGTCGAAACAAAAAGTCATGTTTTTGTCTCATTCGTCAGCCATTTTTAATTTTTTTGACTTCTGACAAAAAGTGTTTCCGAATGAACTTTGAGATATTTCATTAAATTTCAAAGAAAATGAAAAGAATGGAAGAATCTCTTTCTGTTTCAAGATTATTAAATTAAGTATCTTACACTAAATTGATAATTTGGTAAGTTGAACAAAGAAGTGAATCTTATTTAAAGAATGTATATAGACATAGACTAAAAGGGTGAAGATTGGTGCATACTTGCATATTTCATTTTGGTCAGAATAAATATCACTCCACTTCAACAAAAGAATAAAATGACTGGACTTAGGAGTAATGATAATTAATGGATTGGTTAGAAACAAAGTGTAGTATCTGTTCTGATACTACACTTAATCTTTTCTGTTCTCGGTGAAGGGGAAATCCTCTAGACTGAAGGAATGTTTATTTTTGCCTAATGCAGAGTTCCCCTTTTTAGGGAATTGGATTTTCCAAAAAATAAAAATCGACATTGTGTTTAACTCTGCTCTCGTAGGGAGGCAAGTAAATAGGGACAATTAACGGATGACTCCACGCTCCCCTAAATTCCCTATTGGAACATCACAGTAGTTTAAGGTCATGCCCACGACCGACATATTTATGGAGTTGCCCTTTTTATCTGTATTTTCTGTATTTATTTTTAAATGTATATTTCTTTAATATATATATAACTTAATTCCCTGAACAGAATAGACTTGCACCACTTTCATGTCCTCTTACGAAGATTAAAATCAAGATATAAATCAAGTAAACTTTATGTTGAGAATTCTTATTCCAATTTTTATTAAAATCCATTACATCATTTTCATTCTAGAATTTAAGGCTTAAACTTAAGGGGTCTTGCGAAAAAATTGAAATTCAATGATTTGTTTTTTAATTGGTGCCTAATGACTATGGATCAAATTTAATGCAAATCTGAAATATTTAAATTTTCAACAGGGAGGTTGTGCCCACATTATGCTTTCTAAAGCCCTTTAAAATTCTCAATGGGAAACTGAAATTTGGGAAATATTTATTGATGTCTAATACCTATTGTTCAAATTTCACAAAAACTTGAAGGTATCTAAATTTATATGAAAGGCTTCTATCCCTTTTTTGTCTCCTGAGCATAAAACAAAATTGAACTAAATATAGCTCACGTTACGACCCCATACGCTTAGCAGCTATTTTCCAAAATTTATAATGATCGGATGATTAGTTTAGGAGTGAATCCTGTACATACAAATATACAAGCATATGCCTAACTTCATTTAAATAGAGATATTAATAAATATAGCTTATCTTAAGACGTTACTGCAATTTCATAGAACACCTGATCGCCAGTAAAGTGTTAAGCTACATTTATCATTGTAATAAATATCTATCTCAAATGATACGGAGCCATTAAGGAGTGCAAGGTTTTCTGTCTTGATTTGACTCTGTTCCGATTTTGAGATGTTGATTTTCATGTTTTTATATATACGTGTTAAATATTGCATCTATTGCGCACATCATTCCACTACTAAATTATTGTTCAATCACCCTCTTCTTTATAACATTGTCCTTCTTTATATTTGCCGCCTTTGCTGGTGATACCAGATCAGGCTGCCCTGTGGCTCCCTGAGACGAAATTCACCTACATTGACGTTTTTTGTTTTTCTTCTTTTTTTTTTTTTTTTGTAAAACTTAATTATGTTCTACAAAACCAAAAACAAAAACAACAGCCCCTCTCCCTTTCTCCCTCCCCTTTTTTATTTTATTTTTAGAACTTGAAGCATAAATCTTTTACTATAATGACCAGATTCGGCATTAAATAACCCAAAAAGGGTTGATATGCCGTAAAACAAAACTACCAAACCAAAAACGATGATTAAACATTTGAAGATATAAAGAACTTGAAGCATAAAAACGTTTACTATAATGACCAGATTCGGCATTAAATAACCCAAAAAGGGTTGATATGCCGTAAAACAAAACTACCAAACCAAAAACGATGATTAAACATTTGAAGATATAAAGAACTTGAAGCATAAAAACGTTTACTATAATGACCAGATTCGGCATTAAATAACCCAAAAAGGGTTGATATGCCGTAAAACAAAACTACCAAACCAAAAACGATGATTAAACATTTGAAGATATAAAGAACTTGAAGCATAAAAACGTTTACTATAATGACCAGATTCGGCATTAAATAACCCAAAAAGGGTTGATATGCCGTAAAACAAAACTACCAAACCAAAAACGATGATTAAACATTTGAAGATATAAAGAACTTGAAGCATAAAAACGTTTACTATAATGACCAGATTCGGCATTAAATAACCCAAAAAGGGTTGATATGCCGTAAAACAAAACTACCAAACCAAAAACGATGATTAAACATTTGAAGATATAAAGAACTTGAAGCATAAAAACGTTTACTATAATGACCAGATTCGGCATTAAATAACCCAAAAAGGGTTGATATGCCGTAAAACAAAACTACCAAACCAAAAACGATGATTAAACATTTGAAGATATAAAGAACTTGAAGCATAAAAACGTTTACTATAATGACCAGATTCGGCATTAAATAACCCAAAAAGGGTTGATATGCCGTAAAACAAAACTACCAAACCAAACCTTGCCGCCTTTGGTTCGAGCTAATTCTTCCATTGTATTTCTTTTATTATCGTTCTTGTTCATCGAGAATTGAAATCACAATCTGTCTTTGTCGAGCGACCATTGATTATTCAGAAATATGTACATTTTTAAAAATAAATAACTATTAGAAAACCCTGACGTTGCTCGGGATTTAATGAGGAACACAATTTCCTTTTTCACTTATCCACCATATTACTTTCATTTTTTTTTACTACAATACGCCCCCCCCCCCTCTCCCTTATTTTGTCCCCTCATATAGCCGGAAGAAATTGAATTTTTTTGAAAACTCTTTCAATTAGTTTCTTATAGATATGGTTTCAATTTCATTAAAACTGGATATACATATTTGAAGTTTTAAGGAGGTTCTGACCCCATAGCTCCCTTAGAGGGGGCAGATAGAGAGATTTAGGGTCACTTCCATTTTTATCAGCTGAGAATTTTATACATATGATTTAAATTTCATCAAAATAGGATATATTTGAAGTTTTAAGAGTAGTTCTGCCTCCATAGCTTCCTTAGAGGGGGGGGGGGCACTTCCATCAATTTCATCAGAAAATCTTACATAATTTTACATATAAATACACTTAGTTTTTATGTAGATTCTCTAACCTTTTTTTCTATAGGCAACGCATTTATTTATATAGAAGAGTATGCATGGTATAAGATCACAGAAATATACCGGTCCATTAAATACAGTATATATAAATATGCTGCCTGCTTCTTCAAGGCACAAATAAAACTTAATTTCTCATTAATCACGTGATAATTTCCCGTGGCCATGAGGATAGAGAGATAGCTTGCAGAGTCTAAGCTGACTCTGTGAACAAGGTTCGCTCCCTACCTACCACCGTTTGAAATTGTCACTTTCTACACAGATGAGAGCAATAAGCTTGAAGCGCTGGCGTCTGTAGGTAATAATAATTTAATATTAATTCATAAATATTGCTATATATATATATACATATATATAACTAATATCTAATTGAATATATGCGAAAAAAATTTTTCCATCAATCCTAACTATATTAACATCAAAACATGTCAGGATTATTTCATTCTAATGATATTAAAATATATTGAAATACCTTATATATAGGCATCTCCTACTCACTCAAACAAATCTCGATTTTGCTTATTTGAATATTTATTTATTTTTAAGTTTTTAATAAATTAATATCCTGTAATATACCTTTCTACTTTGTATTGTCAAATTTTCTGCTACATATGTAATCGTTTTATCGATAGTACTATTATTATAATTATAAATAAGATAAAATAAAGAGATTTTATTAAAAAACTAGCAGGACTACCCGGCGTTGCCCGGGGCGATAAAAAAACAAAGTAGTAGAAATTAAAGAGTGTGTTTAACATCTTTATATAAAAACTTCAATCTCTCTTCTTTCTCTAGCCGTCTCTCTTTCCCTGGTCCCCATTATTTCCCTCCTTCCTTCAACCCTCTATTTCTCTTTTTCCCATATGATTCTTCTCTTGTTTAAATATATTAACAACTAATAATAATCTAATTCATTCCCCCCCCCCCCCCGGAGCCATCTGCTTTAAATGTAATAGTGTAATTTTACATTTATTGCTTCGGGACATAAAAAAAATAGAATTTAAATAATATGTGTAACATTTTGATGTTAAAACTTCTATCTCCCTACTCTCTCTCTCCCCTTAACCGTCTCTTTATCTTTCTCCCTTTATCTTTTAATACGGTAATGTTAGTAAGGAGGTCTTCACAGAACTGCCAAAAGTATCGTTAAAACCAAAGTATTAAGAAAAATAATGTTAATAATGATTATTGATCTTGACAAATGCCGATTAGAACAAATAGCCCGGTCTATACCTATGTTTTGCCCCCTCCCCTATTTCAGAATATGATGAAGATAAATAATCTTACTCTGTGAATTTTACATAAGAATACACTTTTATAGGTTATCTATATTCTCTAACCTTTTTTAAACAAACCTAAATTGTGTTTTTAAACGTGAGTTATTGTTCTTCCTTAGATATCCTCTAACAAATAAATTTCATTAAAAACCATAAATTGTTTTATGAACTTGAGATATTATTTGCAGGGCAACACTGAATACTTTTCTTATATAAGATATTATAAAATATACATGTATTTGTGTACGTACAGAGTGGCGGGCAGTGGCGGCTAGTGGTGGACAGTGGCATAGTTTCTTACCCCCTCCATGTAAATAGAATTGATGCTAAGAAACGTTAAATAAAATTCAAAGTTATTTCAAAGTATTACATGATTAAATTACAATATGACTCAGCAATTTCAAATTACTATAAAATATAATGAAAAATAACTGAAAATCCTCCCCCCCCCCCGATGAAATATGCACCATGGACCCCTAAGTGGTGGGTTTATAGATTCGGGAATACGCCCATCAACTTACTCTGTGAATTTTACATAAGAATACAATTTTATATTGTATCTATAGTCTCTAACATTTTTTTCTATAGGGCACACACACACACACACAAACATTCAATTTTATATAGAAGATGATAGCGTTTAAAAACTTATTTAGAATTTCATTTTCAAGGGAGATAATTTACTTCCAGCTTTAGTAAAGTGTCAAATATCGCTGAGAACATATACTACATTTTGATCTTAGCCAAAAGGCCACTGAACCATAAAAAATATTTTTTTGTGACTGAGCATTTCAAAAAAAAAAATTGATTAACTTGGAATATTTTTTAATGGGCGGTGTAGTGTAGTATCGGTTCTGTTGTCATAAGACTGCCCTCCCAGGAATTACCTCCTCCGTTTTTAAGGGTGTGTAGGAGGGGGGGAATTCTCCCAGAATGAAAAATCCCCAAGACTCGATTTAGTCAGAATATCTTTTAGGGGGGGGGGATAGTGTAGTATCGGTTTTGTTCTCATAAGATCTTCCATGCAAGAATGACTTCCTCCTTTTTGGGTGGAGGGAAAGTCGTGATCGTTCATCATGATATTATCGTCTGTCAGGAGGGGAGTTAGTGTAGTATATGTTCGTTCACCATAATACTAGCTAAAGAAGAACGATAACTCAAGTTTATAATAAACATGTCTTTTTTATCTAGAAAATTATGAAAGTTATCGTTCTTCTTAGCCAGCATATTAATCTTTGTTCATAAAAGTGGCGACTATATTTTTCCAGACAATTTTCATTTAGGCGTTTCGTGTGGACAATGAAACTTGCCATGGTTTTTAATGTTATCTAAATAAATAAATGCAAAAGTTTTTTCCACCTATTCTAACTATATTGACGTTAAAACGGTTTATGCTTATTTTATTCTCTGTAGTATATTTTCATTCGTCATGATACATTCCTCACAGGCATTACCTCCTCGTCGAGAAGAAGGCCGTACAGTATACATTCGTTCAGTATACATTCGTTCCTCACGATACCATTTCCTCAGGATTACCAGTTTTGTGTGTGTGTGGGGGGGGGGGGCTGGAGTTAGTGTACTATCTATTCTGTTGTCATGATATCATCCTCCCAGGCATTAACCCCTCCTTTGGGGGAGGGGGGTCAGTATATGTAGTTCGTTCATCATGATATCATCCTCTCAGCTTCTCATTTGCATATTTATTTATTTTTAAGTTTCTAATGAATTAATACTTTCTAATCTGTTAATAACTAAATACATATGTTTATTAGTTTTTTAATAAAGTTGTTGTTGTTGCTGTCCATATTTACTTCCTCCAACGAGAGCAGAGTTAAGCACAATGTCAATATTTAACGTGGGGAGAATCCAGCTGCCCTAAAATGGGCACTCTGAATTGGAACAAAAATTTCAACTGCCTCGGTCTAGAAGGATTTCTTCTTCACTGACAGAAAACATAAAAACTAAGTGTAGATTCAGTACAGATACTACATTTTGCTCATAGCCAAAAGGCCAAGGAGTTAACATGCTGGTAGTGATGATAATGATGATTTGTCATAGAAAAGAAATAAACCTCTAATCTTTCTAAATTACAAAAAAAACGTATTTTTCTTTAATATTCTTTACATATTTTTCTTTCTTTTATAATAAAGGTGAAAAGTACAAAGTACCCATTTCGAATTACTCAGTAATATGAAAGTCGAGTATTTGACCAATCGACGTTCAACCCTTATGTTTATTCATTTCATTATGTAACCAGTTTTAATGGGGAATTCATGTTAATTTTTATGCTGAAACAAAATAAAATTTATCGACGTTGAATATCGTAAAGACCATATCAATTGACCTTTTTGTTGTTTTTTCCTAAAAAAAAAAATTTGACGATATTCATGCACAGTATATTTCCCTCATATTGAAATATATCGAATAACACTACGACAATCATCATTTTATTAAATTTCCTCTATATTACCAAAATCTCAAATGAAAATTACTTCTTTTGTTTCTGTAAAGAAGACTACAGCGTCAGTAATTGCCGCCCGGAAGGCGGGTAGTTTTTGCAAGTATATATATATATAATTATGAATATTTGTTCTTTTATCTAGATACGTATACGTTTCATCCTTTCGGGAATTGTCAGTGTAGAGAAGATTATTCATATCGGTCGCCGGACTCGAACTCTGAACACGAGTCATGTTTCAAACTTAAATTCCAACGTTTTAGCCCACACGGCCGTCATAGACAACCTGGTAAATCAATTATTATATAGTTAATCTTATTTAAAGGCAGCCGTCGTCAAAGTTTTCTACTTCTGAAAGGAACATGCATTGAAGCCATGATAACGGCTGTGTTAATACTACTCAGTACAGAGCCCAGCTATAAAGCTATTATTTCATCAATGCAACATTCAATGTAAACATTGATATCTGCCAAAATTGAAATCTTCTTGTCGACACCTCCAGTGTTAGGAAAAATCTATTTCAAAATAATATCACCAGTTGTGATTTTGAGATCTCATCTTCAGTTTTATAATTTTTCTATTTCTGACGTTTTTGTATTTTTGCTGCGTGCTCTATAGATTTGAACAAACACTCGTGATCAACTTTCTGGTGTCAAAGATAAAAACAGGCGCACATCACTTCAGATTGTTAATTTTTTATTTCAATTTGTTTCATTTCAATTTTTTAGATGTGACCTTGGGTCTTTATGAGAGGATTTGTCTGTCAATCGGTCACGCTTATGATTGAAATAACATTCTCATTGGCCAGTCACATTTCAGTTTAAAATAGCATCTTTATTGCTAAATATGCAGATAGAATGGACACATCTTATTTTAAATGCGACTAAGCATCTAAATAAGAAGCTCTGTCCATCAGTTGGTCAACAACACATGACAATTTCTTATTTGCCAGTAACCATAGGCTGTTGATTCTATATGTATGTATATATATATATATATATATATATATATATATATATATAACATAAAATATAATAACACGAAATTAGATAATTGTCGATGCAATAATTTATTTCAACCTTGTGGTTTTTTCAAGCATCAATCCAGACAATTACATTTTTGAATTATTCCATTATAACACAAACATCTCTCTCTCTCTCTCTCTCTCTATATATATATATATATATATATATGAGAGAGAGAGAGAGTCCTTGTGAGATTTTTGTTCATAGGAGTTAATCTGATAAACTTATTGCGTTTATTTAATAGTAGAACTATATTTTAGTATAACTTTTTATTTATACGAACATTTCGGCTACATATGTGCATACATGTTTCGGCTACAACCTTACTCAAAGCTTAGCCTCATCAAGCCGATCTGACAGGGAAGACACTGAAGAAAGACGAATATATATATATATATATATATATATATATATATATATACGCCGATTTTTTGTTATTGTTTTTACTGGCGATAGTCGACCGGTGTTTATCGGTGAGTTTTTATTATTTGTTGCTACCCTGAACGGTTAATTTATTTTAAAAATATTCAAAGGACTGTATTTTGAATTCGCCCTTAATTGGACATGTCATCAATTTTTGCTAATATATAGATTTTTAATTAATTAATTTATAAATTAATTTTTAAAATGTATATATACCAAAATTAATTTATAAATTAATTAATTAAAAAATCTCTTTCTCTCTCTCTCTCTCTCTCTCTCTCTCTCTATATATATATATATATATATATATATATATATATATATATATATATATATCTTCTATATAATAAAGTGAAGTCAGTCAGATTCTCGACTTTTGTTATTGATATATTCCTTCCTACAATATCAATATTTAATTTTGAATAGCTATTTTCTTTTCTTTAATATTGGTCTATGTTGTCAAGAACATAGAAATGTAATTTCCTTTATTTCCTTGCAAATATATTAATCCTGCTCGGAATATTTTTGAGAAGGAAGCCATCTTTGTTATCAGCAGCAAATGTAAATTAAAATCTTTGCTTGCAGTACCAAATATAACTACTAATAGCAAATAATAATACATTCTTATAATTTATTACTACGAGATACTAAATAATTTATTTTTATTCAAATAGGAAACGTGGCAAAAATTTAGGAAATATACAGAAACTTTCAAAATCGCTGTAACATAAGCTGACGTCACAGTTCATTCGTAACTTGTGCATAACAAACGTTTCCTCCAACTTTAACTACAAAGTAGTCCCCAGGTAGATTTTGTAGGTTAATGGTTTCTCATTATTTTATATTGCTTGCATGTGTGCTTGAAACAAAGTCTGTAACAAGGCATTCCATCCGATGTCCCCAAGACATTTTACAATCATGCCCGAGAGCAAGGAATATTCATTAATTGTAACTTTCTGTTTTACATAAAATAATCACTAAAACTCACTTTTCGGAAAATAAACTTATTTATTATTTACTCGCTGGACTCGTGGTAATTCCACAGTTGTATCCTTCATCTGCTGTATATTTCTGCCGTGCTTAAAAGAATGATGATGAAAAATTATAAGTACAAACATAACTGAAAATATATCAACATTCGGCGTGAATGCAGACCGCACGATATTCAGTTTACATTTGCTGCTGATAAAAAAGATGGTTTCCTTCTGAAAAATATTCCGAGGAGGATAAAATATATTTCCAAGGAAATTAAAGTAAATTAAATGTCTATGTTTTTAACAATATGAACCAACATTAAAGAAAAGAAAGTGACGATTCAAAATAAAATATTGATACTGTAGGAAGGAATATATAAATGACAAAAGTTGAGAATCTGGCTGACTTTACTTTATTATATAGAAGAAAAATAAAATAGAAAAATAAATAAACGAAGACTTGTATATATATATATATATATATATATATATATATTCCATGAAAAATGCCAGTATACTGAAATCATATGCCCTTAATAGGATTAAGATGAAAATTCATATACACTAAATGTACAAAAGCAAGGAAATTCCCAAATTTGTACACTTTTATTGTCATTAAGGATATGACTACATATCAACCAAACCATTTCATTATCACATCACTACAGTATAAATCTCTATGCATGAGTAGATGAAGTGTGTGAGGTACGCTGAAGAAAAATACCTACCAGTAAAATACATAGCACTGTTGTGCTCGCATACCCTTAATGACAATAAAAGTGTACAAATTTGGGAATTTCCTTGCTTTTGTACATTTAGTGTATATGAATTTTCATCTTAACCCTATTAAGGGCATATGATTTCAGTATACTGGCATTTTTCATGGAATGTCACTACTTTTGTAAAGGCTATGCCTCAATACAATGCCTTCTCATAACTGATATAGTTACTAGTTTGACTAATCAATGTTTCTTCCAATATTTACAAGTAAATATTTTTTTTTAATTATGATGAGTGTATATTTACTCATGATATAATTCAAACTAGAACAAATTTTTTCAAACTTTACCATGTATTCATTGCAAACAATAAATGGTGATGCAATCATTTTACAGTCAGTGTGTTTGAAAATTGACAAGGACACAATGCAGAAATATTTAATTTGAATGAAATAAATAAATCAATTAAATATTTTTGGAGCAGGGAGAAATATAATAAAGTTATTCACAATAGTAAACAATAAAATATTCAGTGTACAAAGGAAAACAAAATACAACCTCTATCTGTGCCATAACACAGCTGAATTAATCAAATAGCTGATGAGATATAGAAGAAAGTGTATGTGGACTAGTCATTTTTTAAGGTTTGTTGAAAATTTCTGTGAAACTACAGTATATTGGTAAACTGAAATTGGAAAGCTATCAACTAGAGCCCAGAGCCTCTATCTCTGGCAAAAATCATCTGAATCCATCAAAAAGTTGATGAGATACACAATAAACTGTATGTAGACTAGTAATTTTTTTAGTGTTTTTTTTTAATTTTCTGGAAAACTAAGGTATATGGTAAACTGAAATTAAAATGCCATAAACTAGACCCTAACACCTCTATCTTTGCCAAAAATCAGCTTAATCCATAAAATAGTTGATGAAATACAGGGTGGCACATACATACGTACACACAGATAACATGATTTCATGATTAAACTTTCTGGATCTCTGGGTTGCCTTGACTAATGATGCTGAAATTCTACACACTTATAGAACCTATCAAATACAAATTTTGTGCAAAGTTTTATTGGTTTTTGAGTTATGATTGATCAAAGAAATGAGATTTCCAGTATATATATATACGTCTTTTTCAGTGTACAAACATGACTGGAAATATATGAACATTCCGCGTGAATGTAACCCCCACGATATTAATGTACCATGTTTGTTCAAACTGAAACATACTGATATAATTGCTCTGGTTAATGTAGTTCTAGAATGTATCTGATTATGGGTGACTATCTCCAAAACTCCTGTAGGAGTTTATTTCATTATATGGACGTCCGGTGGAAATGCAGACTCCACAATATTATTGTATATCTTTGGACAGAACAGACATTACACTTTGAATTATTTATTTGCACAAAATATAAAAATGTATGTTTAATACAAATTAGGCACAAGGTCATCAAAACTTTGATCCTTGCCCAAAGACCAAAAAAGTTTGTGTGTGGTTCACATTTGACACAACAACGATATTAGATGAAATTAAAAAAATATTTTTTTTGCATTGCATGTTCAGCGATCGGGCGATGCTATCTTCTAAAAAATTGATAGAGGGATATAGTGTACATACGAACATAAAATTGCCTTAGCGTAATATCATATTAATTGTGTTGTTTGACCTCGTTGGTCTGGGATCAAGCTAAGGCGAAATTATTGGAGCATTGGTTTTCGATGTCTGTTTCTGTATGACAGTGGAAAAGAAAATAGGACGCTTCAATTTTTACTCGTCGCCTTTTTGCACGCATGCCAACGACGTGTAATCCTTTCACCTTTTAAATCTCCTCGGTTCTCGCTTGTGCACCCTGCGACCTTCACGTATGTATCCTGTTTTAAATGTTAATCTCATATTGCTTTATCTCCTCAACACATGCATTCCATAACAATATGAGTCATGATAAAACATGGCAAAACATTCACACATCTCAAGACATCATTGAAGAAAAAGGCAAAAAACATGGTGATCTTATCTTATTTCTGAGTTTGATAATAATATTAAAGATGCGCAAAATGTTTCTTGCATCGATCTCACCTGCAAATATTCAAAATGTTTGTTTTTGTTTTTTAGATGCGGGGGGGGGGAGTGATGATAATTCTGAGATGGGGTATTGATGTTATTTATATTGTTTACATGATGCAGACTTATGTTTCGGAATTTTTTAGATTAAGATTGATAATTTGGATTATTTGGACTACTGTTCGCAGCTTAGATGTTATTCTCAGAACGTTTCGGACGATGTAACCTCCGACTTTCTTCAGGTGTATCTTGTCGAACTCAAGAATCTTTATGTCAAAATCAGAAATCTTAAACGAAACCCTTTATTTATCCTATGGGGGGGGGTAGGTTACTCTCATTATTTTCACAACTTTTCGGCCGATGTAACATCCAACCTTTTTAAGGTTTGTCTTGTCGAACTCCGGAATCTGTACGGAATTTCGAACAAAACCCTTTATTTATTTCACAGGGGTAGCTTGCTCTTGTTCCACCAGCCATCACCGAGTAGAAGTTTTAAGTAATTCGTAATATCGCCCCTACTGAGGATTGAACTTTCAACTTTCAGAAGACTGTCACTTTTACCTGGTCATGACTGATATAACAAGAGCAAGCTACCATTGTGGAATAAATAAAAGGTTCCATTCAAAATTCTGTACACCTTCCTGTGTTCGACAAGATGCACCGAAAAAGGTTGGATGTTACATTGGCAGAACGTTGTGAGAATAACATGTAAGATTAAACAGTAGTCCGAATAATACACGATTCAAACTGTTGTCTTCATTTTTGTTGTTGTCATTGTCCTACTGGACGTATAGACCGGTGAATGAAAATAGTCATTAAGATAAATTGCCGAGAGAATTCTATTCGGAGGCTGTAAGTTCAATCATTAATCAATGAACCGAAGGAAAACATCTCTCTCTATATATATATATATATATATATATATATATAAGTCAATCTTTGTTTAGTCATGTGATATGTTAACAGTAAGAACATTCAAATAAATGTCAATAAAGTGCTAAATTTCTTACAAAATTTAAACACACCATTGAAATTTTCCTCTGGTTCAATCTGGGGTCACTAGGAGCAATTTTCGGTTAGGTTCATAGAATAACTGAAATATATTAGAATGTAAAGAAACGAAATTCATTTATTTTTAAATTGAGTTTCTTCTTTTCATAAAACAAAAATAAAATTTTAAAAATTTCGTGAAGAATGTATTTAAAAAAGGGTTTAAACATTTAAATAATTATTTAATAGTATTTTTATTATTATTTTTATTGGTATTTTAAAGATTTTATTAGTTTTAATTCGTTAAAACTGTTTACCATTTCACAGCTGTCTATAAAAAACGCAGCATCAACAAGTAGTTTTCTTTTAAGAAAACAACACCACCACGCTAAATTTTTTTTATTACTTGACCTCATATTGCAAATGTTATTTTTAATTTTTCTCTCAAGGCAAACATTGTGAACAATATTATATTTGAAATTATTTTTGACCAGCAATAAACCTCCATACGGGCAACGCCAGGTGAATACTGTTAGTAACTAATAAAAGATATTTAAAAATGGTATGAAGAATGCGAGCAGTTTACTTTAGTCAGTTAAAAAGGGTGCAATTTAAAATTCTCAGAGTGTTACGAACTACAACAAAATCATCTGGCGAAGGTTGTAGACTATTTACATATTGTTAACTGTGATCCTTATCGTATTTGTTTTGATGTTCCCAATGTTTTGTCATTATATTCTCCGATGTTGTCCTACTAGACACATACCATAGTGCATAAAGGCATTAGCTACAAGATATGCTAAACTGAATTTTGCCTAGATGTTTTGAGTTCAATCCTTGTTGAAGATACATAAAAAAATGAACTGATGCAAAATATCTGAAAGTAGGTATGGAAAACGGAATGAGATGATTCTTAGTGCATAAATAATCCATTCTTACATCAGGATAGGTATAAATCTAAAGTAGAAATGGGGAAAACAATCGTTTAAAATGAAAGTACACAACTGAGTTATTTTCCTTTCTCTTTCTACCTGTTCAATTTGTATTTGGAAAATAATTAATTTTATGAAGAAATAAATAAATACAATAAATACACAATTAAGCATTTGACAAAATATGGTTATTAGATTTAAGTTTGAAAATACCTGTAAACATTTATTTTGTTGCCGTACTATTCTAAATAATCTTTTTGCGGATATATTCGAAACATTAGGAGGTTTCATCAGATGTCTTGCTAACTTGGCAATCCGAGAGCAGACTCTAAGTGTTTCCTCAAATAATGGCGATGGAAAAGCGCTCGTAGAGCCAAATCAATTCACGATGGTCCCTGGTGTGGCATGTTATTAAAATTCTCTACTCTCTCAAGTTTGAAAGATTTTGTTTAATTTGTTTCCCCAAATCAATTGCTGGTTCATTTTGAAAGTACCAGAATATTATTGTGACAAAAGGCACCTGAAGAAGGCCGGAGAGTACAAGGGTCGAAACGTTATGAACATAACAACATCTAAGATATGTACAACAGTTTGAGACATGTATTATTAATGAAGATTTCGTATCTGTCTGGAGCCAAGACTATACTATTTCTTCTGTATCTGAAATCGAAACTATACTATTATTATTTTTCAATACTTAATTCAGGGAGGGGATTGTATTATGTTCTGTTGTCATGATACCAGCTTACCAGGCATTATCTCCTCCTTTATAGATCGTAGTGTGGTATTGATTGTGTGGTCATGATATCTTCCTACTTTTGTAATTAAATTAACTTGAACAAAAATCAATTGCCGTTTTCTTCTTGTGTACATATGCAATAAAATCTATATTAATAACATACTACTGCGTCGAGTTTGGATAAATTACTTCCCTTTGATTTAGTGCATAAGTATTAACGGCGTTATGTTTATGTAACAAAGGGACGGATAAGCAGAGGTATTATATAGATGTGTGATTAGTATCTTACAATTTAAAAGAGTACTAATGAAATATAACAGCGGACATGACATACATAATAACCCGTTTTAAACTGACTCCAATTCCCTGGAACATACAAGAAATAAATGAACTTCAAATGTCTCAATTGGCAGAAATAGATTTCCCTTTTCCCCTGCATCCGGACTTTTTTCCATTTTGTTTTCTTGTCTTACTTAATAAAAGTCCCCTCTCTCTCTTTTACCCTTTCGTTTTCAACTTCTGAGCCAGCAGATGGAGTGTTTTAGTGTTGTTGGGAAAGTCTTGTTGAGCCACACCGCTTGAACCGGGAAGGTCACTAGAGAAATGACATCATTGCAACAAACGATTAGTGAAAATAGAAATTGACTGACTTGACACTAGGAAGATGCTGCACCATCACAACGACTTTGATGCTGATTCAGTGGCACCCACTTGCCAACACTTCTTCTGCACTCCCTACCACCCACCCACATTTACCACTGATTCTTGAAATAGATTAGGACGGAAGGAAAAAAAGCAGAGCAAACACATCTATTCTTAAGATACGTCCATTTAATCTGCACGTTTAGCAATGAAAATGCTATTTCAAATGTAAGCATGGCAGACTAACAAAATTCTACTTCAAACAAGTGTGAAAGAAGGGCCGACAGACAAAGGCTTTTATAGAGATGTTTAGATGCATTCAACATACGATACATCCATTCGATCTATGCACTTAGTGATGAAAATGCTTTTTCAAACTGAAATCTGGCAGACCAATGATGATTCTAATTGAAACTATAGCGTGACAGACTAAGGAAAATGCTATTTCGTGACAGACAGACGGATGGACGAACGAAGCCTCTTATAGAGATGCTTGAATGCATCCAAAATAGAATGTATCCATTCAATCTGCGCATTTAGTAATGCCAATTCTATTTCAAACTTAAGCATGACAGACGGACTGACGGACAGAACCTCTCATAGAGATGTGTGGACAAATCTAAAAATGAAGATAAAAAGTAAAATCCTGTCAATAATCAGAAAGTTTTGGGCAGACATCAAGAAAGTTGCTTATTGGCAATAATCGCTTCAAACATTTACAAATTCACATAAATGTTAGTCTGTGTCAAAGGTCAACCATACAATTACTTCTTCTTCTTCTTCTTCTTCTTCTTCTATGTGCCATTTTATATGCATTTACATTTCTGTTTGCTTTCATCTTCGCTTTGTCTCTTCATCCAACCTTCAATTTTCTTTTTTTTTCCTTCATTTTATTTTCCTTCTCTTTTTTTTCTTATTCTTCCCTATTTACTTTTTCTTTGTTTTTTCCTTCCATCTTATTTATTATTTTATCTTTTCTTGTTACATTTTTCCATTCTTCTGTCATTCGATTTTTTCTTTTTCTTTCTATCCGTTCTTTTTTTAATTTGTCTTCTTTTCCTTCCATCTTTGCTTAATTTTATTTATTTATCTTTTCTCTTTCTTTGTTTTTTCTGTTCTCCATTTTGTTCTGCTAATTTTTTCATTATTTTCTTTTTTTTATCTTTCCACCCTTATTTCTTTTTTATTCTCATTATTTTCTTCTTTTTATCTTTCCACCCTTATTTCTTTTTTATTCTCATTATTTTCTTCTTTTTATCTTTCCACCCTCATTTCTTTTTTATTCTCATTATTTTCTTCTTTTATCTCATTTTTTCATTCTTCTTTGTTCGTATTTTTACTCTCATTTTAATTTATTTTTATTCCTCTTTTCCTTCAACGTTGTTTTTAAAAAAAAATTCTTTCATTTCTTGTACTTAATTTTTCTCTTTTTCCTTAATTTCTTAGACCCGATTCTCTTTTTCTTTTTTTTTTTTTTGTAATACCTTCTTTTTCATTTCCGTTTATTTTCTTCATTCTTCTTTCTTTCCTTCATTTCTTGTACTTCATTTTTCTTCTTTAGTCTATTTTCGGTTTCTTTCGTTTGTTTTGCACTTCATTTCTTCATTTATTTTCTTCATTCTTCTTATTTCCTTCGTTTTTATACTTCATTCTTCTTCTTCCGTTTTCTATTTTCTTCACTCTTCTTTTACTTGGTTTCTTTTACTTCATTCTTTATTTTTCCTTCATTTATTGTACTTCATTTTTCTTCTTTTTCTTTCGTTTTTCATTTAATTCTACTTAATTTCTCTATTTGCCATTTTTCTTTTTTCCTTGATTTCTTGTAGTTTCTTCTTCATCATCATTTTACTTCTTTTCTCTATTTCTATTCATCATTCTCTTTCATTTTCCCCTTTTATCGTCCGTTTCAACCAGGATTTCATCTCTGCTTTTTTGGTTTGATATTTTTCACTTCTTTTCATCTGCAGAATTTCATTTTTTATTTCTCTTTGATTTATTCAACCATTATTCGTTGTCAGCTTTTTACCAGGAATTGATATAACATTTAAGATGCGTGCTTAGGTCTCTATGTGAGGCTTTGTCTGTCGGTCTATCGGCAACGCTTTTATTGCTAGACGCCCATTGAATGGATTCATCTTATTTTTGATACATATAAGCATTTTGATTTTTATATGGGGCCTAAACAGAGCTGAAAGGGAGAAAATAACAAAATATCAGGGTCGAATGTATGATATGAAAAGAAACTGGAACCTCAAAGAGATCTCCATCATTCCAGTTATCATAGGAGCCACTGGACTCATGAAGAAGAACTTGAAAAAGTATTTAGCAAGTATACCTGGTGAAACAAGTGGAAGAGAAATCCAAACAACTGTACTCAAGGGAACAGCCAGAATCCTGAAAAGAGCTCTCGGTTGGAGTCTGTAAATAGCGGGTGATCGTATGGCATTTGAAAGAATGCCCCGCCCCTAGCAAATGAATGAAAAGAAAAATTTAAAAAAAAAGAAAAGTGAAAATCTGTCTCCATCTAACATGCTATTTCGGGATCACTTTCTGCCACACATCTTTGTAGAAATTGACTTCTGTTTCTGGGCAAGTGTGCTGCAATCATGGTTTTGTTATGTCTTGTAGTGTTCTATGACAGTCTGTCAAAGTTATTTTTTCACACCTCCCTCTCGACCCCACAATAACTTTCTTCCTTACCTTTTTCGCATTCGCCTATACGAAACCCTCTTCCTTTACACACTCACTACTTCATTTCCTACCAATCATTTTTCAACACACCCATACCTACTACTAGCCTCACTTCTCTCACACTACCACTTCCAACCTTAGTTTTGTAATCGAAATAAAATATTGACTCAACAAACTCACAAAAGTACAAAATATGGAATAAAAATTTTGCACTACTGTTCTGTTTGGGGAATCAGAAAATTCATTTTGCCCGTCCTGTGACGTTTTTATTCTTTTAACTTTTTCTGTTCTATTTAGTCTATATTTATTTATTATCCCTGTGGATTTAGTTATTCGTCTCACTGCCAAAAATATCACAAGTAAATAACAGAATTCGACAAATGGTGAATGAAATTCCTAATTTGTCAAGAGATGGTCATTTTTATAGCCTCAATCCATTGCCAGTAGACAAGTTAGTGACGTTAAATAAAAGTGAAAAGCATTTAAAGAAATAGATAATATGAAAAACTAATAAAATATGAAAAGAAAGAAAATCTAACACAATTCTAGGTTCTCGCTTTTAGAATAATTCTACTAACTCGTACCTCAAGTTTCCTAAAAGACTCCTAGCAAAATCATTCATTTTTTTTTGTCTTAAACCTAACTATGCTTAGCCAAAATAAGACTGAAATATCTATCCACATATGATGTAGCCAAAATATGTGTATAAATAAAAAAAAATTATATTAAATAAATATATACAATATATATATATACAAACGTGCATATATATATCATTATGTAATATGTAAGACTTCTGTCTATAATTAATTATTAATTCTATATCAAGATTAAAATTTGCATACGAATACTGAATAATGAATAAAAATGTGACAATGAGTTAATCAACTGAATACATCAATAGATAATGGTGGCCATTGTTATAAAAGAAAGACTCACAAAAGGACAAAACATGAAATCAGAATTTTGCAGCATTAATTATCGGCAACGTCTATCTTTAGCACAATAGGCAACTGTAAGGAAATTGAAATGGCCTATATTCTAGAGGAAATGTTGGGCATAACAGTATACATTATATATATATATATATATATATATATATATATATATATACTTAGTCAGCAAGTTATTATCCAAGCAAGCGTTGTTGAAAGTCACTGAACTTTCTTGTTTGTAAATCTTCTTCGTGAGGTTCTCAAACCGTCGAGCTATCCTTCTGGTTTCAGGTACCTATAAAACATTAACTCAAGTCTTCTTATTTTAAAAACCTAATCCTGAAGACGACTAAGAAAGTCGAAACCGCTCGAAAAAAATGGCCGAATTAAGAACAATCGATGAAATACTCTACGGATTGCCACCTGAAACCAGAAAGATAGCTCGACGGTTTGAGAACCTCACAAAGAAGATTTACAAACGAGAAAGTTTCATGATATTCAACAAAGCTTGCTTGGATATATATATATATATATATATATATATATGAAGTTAGTTATGACTATATGTTTATATATTTATCATTATGAATTATGGAACCCAGCTGCTAGAGTGGGTAATTTGAGCTATATTTAGTTTAATTTAGTTTTATGCAAAGAGGGCAAAGATAGGGTGGACGCCTTTCGTGAAAATTCAATATTTGTGAAATGTTTACAATAGGTATTAACTGTAAATGAATAAATATTCCCTAAATTTCAATTTGTTTGAAGTATTTTAAAGAGTTTTAGGGAGCATTATATGGGCCTAACCTATCATTTCAAATATTTCAGATTTGCATTAAATTTAATCCATACTTATTAAGACATCAATTAAGTAGGATTATCTGAATTTAAATTTCTTCTTAAGACCCCTCGAACCGAAGGTGCTGATTCCAAATCTGTATAGTGTCGAACTCGGGAATCTCTACAGAAATTCGAACGGTCCCCTTAATTTAATCAATGGGAGTAGCTTGCTCTCGTTCTGTCAGCCATGACCGAGTAGGAGTCTAAAGTAATTTTATAATTGTATTCTTAGTATCGTCCGTACTGAGGATTGAACCTTGAACCTCCAGAAGACTGTCATTTAGAACTGATTATTACTGTAGCACTTTATCCGTTATGCCATGGGTCTTTGTGGCTGACGAAGCGAGAACAAGCTACTCCCATGGATTAAATAAAGGGTTCCATTCGAAATTCCGTACAGATTCTCTGAGTTCGATGGAAAGGCAATAAGGTCGGAGGTTACATCGGCCGAAACGTTGTGAGAATAACATCCAATATGAGAACAGTAGTCCCAATGATCCAAATAATAAAAATTATCAATCCTCATCTCAAAAATTGCGTAATTCTAAATCGGTTTTGCTCTTAGGTCAATAACAGTGATGGTGTGACCGACATACAGACATACATACAACTTTGCTTTATATATACTTATGTCAAAGACCAATAGAAATGTAAAATATATCCGCCTTTTGTGTTGTTAGACTCAACTAGCGGAGCTTTAGAAACGAAAATAAGAAAAGAAAAATTTAAAATGTTTTTAACATTTAATAGAGAAAATGGGAACGCTATAAAAGTAGGTAAAATAAGAGATGGTTACATGAATGGTTTAATCTAACAATGCAAAAGACGAATGGTTTGTTTTTATTTTGATTGGCCTTAAGATTTTTGCCAGCTGTGTAGGTATGCACATATATATATATATATATATATATATACAAACTAGCTGACCCGTGCCCGGCGCTGCCTGAGGAAGTCGAATAACTCCAGAAATTATTTGCGAAATCTGTAACTATTGAATTATTTGATGCTTATGATAAACCAGCGCTAACCCAGACACCACAAAGTTTATGTAAAACAGCAGATGAAACAATTAATGCAATTGCCATGGTTAGTTGTTGCAATCTTGCCATTGAGAGTAATCCTTCTAGACTGCGGCAATGTAAATTTTAGTCCGAACTCGGAATGTTCCTATTTGGGGAGATGGATTTTTCCCACATAAAAAACCGACGTTTTGTCTAACTGTGCTCTCGTGTGGAGGCAAGTAAGCCAGTCCATAAACTGCATAAGCACTATAAAGAGGCGAATAACCTATGACATAATATAGCAGGACCCGTGTCCCGGCGTTGCTCGGGAGAGATATATAAATATTAGAGTATTAATTTATAAAAAAGTTGAAAAGAACTCTATAAGTAATTTAGGTGACTAAAATAGGATTTATCAATCTTTTGAATCAAACAAAATAGATTTTTCTCTATTTTATGTGACTGATCCCCCCCCCCCCCACTACGATTGTAAGTAGCGGATTATTTGTAACAATAAAAACCACTCCCTGTGCCCCCAAAAAATAAGTAAATGTGATCCAAAAATATCCATGTATGTTTCCAAGTTCAGTGAAGGAAAAATCCTTCTAGACTGATACAATTTTTAGCCCAATCCGGAGTGCCCTTTTTGGTTGTAGAATGAATTTACCAACCATAAAAAGCAATGGTGGTTTTTAATGTGTTGAAAATCCATCTCCTGGGGAAAAAATAAAAATTGCTGCAGTCTAGAAGGATTCCTTCTTCACTGACAGAGGAGAGAAAAGAATAAATAACATATACTACACTGTAAAGTTAAGTATATTTTGAAACTTGAAAATGAATAAGTAAAAATAAACCGAATTAAATTATTTTTTTGTTTATTAAGTAAGTAAATGAGGAAATGAAGAGAGATAGTTTTTTGGGGTGGGTCCCAACTCCATCTACTAGAGGAAAAAGTAAAAATTGCCGCAGTCTAGAAGGATTTCTTCTTCACTATGAGAATAGATTCTTTTGTTTATTGTAATAAGTAAATAAATAAAGAGAGAGAGTGAGACATGAGCGGATAGTTATAATAGGTAAAAGTTAAAATGATAAGAAAAAAGATAAGAAATTACTTAAAATAAAAATCACTCAAAATATCGATTTTTTTGAGAATTAGAAATGAAAATAAATCATATAAAAAGAAGTAATAATAATATATTCTGAGGTGTTGCGATTGTTTGAATAATGTTCAACAAGTAGGGATGGTCAAAAGCGAAACACTTTACCTGTTTTGTTTGTGATTTTATTACTGGCGAGTGTCACGGGAAAAGCTATTATGGGTGTCCGTAAGATTTCTATGAGCAATTGGATGTTTTCTTAACCATGGACCGCTGTTTATTTTATGCTGCGAGTTGTTTTAAATTCAGTTATAAGCCGTGACAGTGTTATGGATGAAATTGCCGAAGTGTTTAAGTCATAAAAGTATAAATGATAGAAAGAAAGTATACATGTAACAATTGAAGATTCGCCACTAAAATGAATTG